>CP129445.1:13139375-14375000 GCA_030445155.1 Quercus variabilis | reverse complement strand
CCCTCTTCTTTTGCGTGCTTCTAAATAAAACCTAAGTAAATAATAATTAATACAAAAAAGCCCATATTCTCATTATTTTGGTTAGGCAAACGTTGAGAAAATGCTTCTTGCAGCTATATATAATTATGAATTTTTTTTGTTATAGACTCATTATTGCATACTCTGTATACACACAACATTTGAAATTGTGTTATAAAAATACAATTTTAGTTAAAATTGTAAAATAATTTTTTTTAATAATCATTATTAAAACTATGAAAAACGCATGAATGCATTTAAAATTAAACATAATTTTTATTATAAAATATAAATAATTAGTCAAATTATTATTAAAAAAAATAGCACGTAACACATGCATTAATACATACATATAGATACGTTTAAAATTAAATACAATTTTTATCATAAAAATTTAGATAATTAGTCAAATTATTATTTTTCAAGTAAAATTCTTTATTAAATTTAATACAACTTATGATCATTTTTTTTTTCTAATTTTTAATAAGATAGAACGTGTGGTGATTTTTATTGAGTATATGTGATTTTTTTTTTTAATTTTATAGTCCGTTAATATTAGATTTTTAGTATTTTGTACTCATTAACTTATTTGGCACAAAGATTAAAAAACTTAAATGAACACATGTCACAAACTTAAGTGGATAATTATTGTGTGGTCTCTACATAAATTTAGACACATGATGCAAAATTGAATTTTAATTTCAAATTCTAATTAAAATTTCTCTAATCTTTACCTATTAATATATATTATTAATATATATAGATTATATAGGTACATAAGCTCGTTATGATTTTTGCTCAACTGATACCCCACGTCCAACTATATAGTAAATGTGGTACACATCCATTAATATTAGGGATACCAAAATAACTATACTCCTACGGCCATTTGAATAGCCAATCCTCGCTCTCGCGGGTTTTGAGGCTGGTGGCCAAGTTTTCATCAATGCCATGCACTCAATGTGGTTGTTGACCTAAATTCAGTTCTATTTTTCATGGTGAATATTATCTATTTGTAGAACCTAACTTGAACCAGAAATTTACAGCCCAAATGTGGAAAGAATTTAAGAGTTATTATGAACTTAAGTTAGCTAAACATTATGTTAGGACATATATGTTTTAACTTGTTTAAGAACATATTTCACTTAATTATGTAAATTGGCTAATCCTTTGACAAAAACGCACTCTGCTTGTAATTGGGTAGTTCTAGGTGTTTTTAATACTTCAAGAAACAATGTTTCAAGGTCAAGTGTTAAAATCATCAAGTTTGTCCAAGAGAAAGCAAGTTGAAGTGCAGAATTTTTAAAGCTCGACACCTCTCGATAGCTACCTCGACACCTGCTATCTGTCGAGATTTAAAAAGTCAGATTTTCAATCTGATTTTCTTGGGATCCGTGAATATATTTTTGGGCTTTCTTTTAAGAGCCGTTTTGGGTGACACAAGTTGCATATTCATTAAGCATTCTCTGTTTAAGCAAATTGTGATCAACAGACGAAATTCTTGACCTAGTTCATCTTCCATCAAGAAGTTGCTGTGTATTTGCACCATAGGGTTTTGTAACCAAGCATTTTCCTGCTATTCATCAGAAAGGATGATCTGAAGAACTTTGCAGTCAACCATTCTTCCTCAGTTGGTGTTCTGAAGTTGCGTACTTGGATCCGCGCAATTGGTTAGTCACGTACTTGGGAGCCGTGCATCAAAGGTGGAGACTGTCACTATAGATCAAGTCCAATTGGGTATTGTGGTAAGGGTTCAACTGTAGGTTGGTAAGGTACTTGGGATTTCTTTACTTGTAACCGCTTGATTTGATAATAGTGGAGTTTCGGGAGTGGTGACCTAAAAATCACCCGGTGGGGTTTTTGCCATTAGGGTTTTCCCTATTCGTAAACAAATCACCGTGTTATTTATTTTCCGCTGCTTATCTAGTTGATTGGTGATTTGTTTGTGCTTCCATAAAATTGCATGATTAATTGATTAATTAATTACTTGGCTAAATTAATTAATTAGGGTTAATCACAAGGGGTCATTCAGATTGTGACCTATCACATTAAAACCTCAAAAGTGGAAAAACTTTAAAGAGACCAATTTACACTGGATCGAGGATAATTGACTTTCAGTATAGCAAAGCATTAAGAGCATTTCTTTTCCAAGCTATTGTAGCATTGAGCATATAGTTTCCTAGTTTCATGAATTCTTCTATATTATTTAGAAGGTACTAAAGTGAAAACAAGTTTACTATAATAGATAGTATGCTTATATTCTATTATTCTCTGTGCATGATTTTGTAGCATATGAGACATGAGCTACAGTTTATTAATAGTATGCTTATATTCTTCAATATTTATAGTACTGTTTTATAGTGGATTTTTAGGATTATCATATTCCTTAGGGCCAGCTCAATCATATGGGCAACTTAGGAGATGGCCTAAGGCTACCAAATTAATAAAAAAAGACACCATTAACTAATACAATATTAATTTATTTGTCTAAATATTTTATTTAAGGTTGTTTCAAAAGAGAAAATATAATTTTAAGACTCCCTCTATTAGCCAATAGAATGCGTTTTAACAGATGAACACGTTTACATCTTATTTCCTATCTTTAGGATAAAGTTTAAAAAAAAAAAATAATTTGGATAAAAGTTGAAAAATCATTCAAATTTTTACTATATTTTTTTTTTATTGAATATGGATTTTGAAGATCTAACTGTTAGATTGCATGTTCTTTATGTTCATAATACTCATGTTATTTTTTTTTTTTCAAATTAGATGTTATTTACTATTTGATCTATAAACTTATTTTTTACGTATATATCACAAAAACTTAAAATTTAAATATTTGATTAATAACATAACTATTGATCTATGATTTTTTTAATATTTCACAAACATAAAAAATGTAATCTAATAATAAATTTATCATAATTTATATCTAATAAAAAATATATATGAAAAATTTTAAAAATTTTACTTCAAACTAATTGGGACTCTGAAGAAAAACTTTCTACGTATCTTTTATTACTTTTTATCTTTTATTATTGTTTCTCAACTGCATTTACTTGTCCTTGCTTTTTGACTTTTAATTATCACATCACATCAATCTTTAAAAACCTATTACATCAAATTATCAACCCACACGTTTTTTTTGAACGAGCAAGGATCACAACTTATCAATGTTATCATACAACTTTTGCTATTTGGTGGAATAATGGGCACATTATTTTTTCTCTATCACTCATAATTCAATATATTACAAATTGTACAATATGTCATGGTTTTAATATTTTCTTTCTTCGATTACTTTGTTATACCTTTCTTTTTGGAGTCTTTTTTTTGGTTTAATAAAAATTTTCCCAATTCCCATTTGTACCCTTTCTTTTAATAAGATAGATTTAACGGTCCTTTTGCTTCACGGTAGGTTATTTTGATTTGCCTTTTTTTTTTTTTTTTTTTTTAGTGTATGTTTTCATAAATTTTCCTACTTTTTTTAATAATATATATTTTAATTAGATCTAAATATCAATGTAAAAGTTACAATAACAAAAATATGAGTTGAGAATAATTACTTTGTATTAGTCTTAATTTATTGACTTATGTGATAGATAATTTTTTTTACTCGTACAGGTTTAGAATATAGAGTGATTATATCATTTAGTAAAGTTACAATCTTGCTTTTGATAAACCAAGTCTATTGTTCTATACTAAATTTTATTTTAATTAAATTATAATTTTCTATTATAAATCTTGTTAGGAGAACTTGAATACGAAAAATTAATTAGTAGTTTTGCATCTCAAATGGCAAGAAAAATAAATCTTAAATAGAAAATTATATCAAAATTTAAATAAATATTGTTTAATTAATATTAAATATAAAAAGTGTTTGCTTAAAGTTTTTGCCTTAGGTCCTAAAATTCATTGAGCCAGCCCTAATATTCCTATCATATTTCCTCTCTCTCTCTCTCTCTCTCCATATTCATACATGTAAGCCACTTTTATATATATAGAGGAGTACATTGTAAAACGAAAAACAAAATAGTAAAAATGTAGCCATTTAGGGGTTTATATTGTACATGTAAGCCATATAAATTGAACCACTTTAATCTTCTATGTTTTTTTTTTCTTCCTCTCCACCTTATATTACTTTTTATTTTTGTTAATTTTGTTAATTTATATTTTAATATTTCATTAGAGTTGGGGTTTTGAAATTAGGAACTATTTTTTCTTTCTCCAACTTTTGTGTCCTTCCCATTAATAAAGCCTTTCAATACTTGGCAACTTTGCCTAGCGTACATCACACTGCCTCATTCTCAGCATCTTACCCCAATTATAGCACCTTTCTACTATCGCATATTTTTGGTGCAATAGTTATTTTATAAATATAAGAACTTATGAGATGTGAGAAGTAAGAATCATAATTCAAATTTTCAGAAGAAAATTTCATATTTATATACACTTAAATTATATTAAAATAAAATTTTTATCTTGTAAAAAAGAAAAAGAAAAACACCCTTTCCTACCTAGCGCACGATCTTAATTATCTGATCCTCGTACAAAACTGTCTTATGATCCCCGACATGTCTACTTCTCATACATTAATAGTGCTGCTCTAGCGATTTCATCGTCTTGTAGCCATTGTTCTGACTCACGGGCCACGCTATTACTATTTTTGTCTATCCTATCCATACTCTGCACAGTGTTGCGAGACACGTTGTCTATTAATCCTAGCTTGTCCCGTACACGTACAGATGTATTAATTCATCCGGCCACAGTCTACTGATTTGAATCATGAGCCGTACACAATTTTGTCTCTATTATTCATACTTTATAAAATATTTTTATTATTTAAACACTTTAATATTTAAACAAAATTACACATATTTTTATACATTTTTTTACTTACATATATTTTTAAAAAATACAAATATCATTACTAGAAATTTCTTACTAAATGAATCTTCAATTGTCTGAAATGACCAATTACTACAAAAAAAAATAAAAAATTGAGGCTATACCTACGTTTTTAAACCACAGTTATAGCTCCAAAAGTCGTGGATATAGACTCAAATGGGCTATCCCAGCGTTTCCTTGTGCTGCCCAACAAGTGTTACACTACAAACACACCATTTTGGGTCCCTCATGACATAAATTCTTGTTTCTCAACAACAAATGTCTAATTGAATTAAAAAAAAAAAAAAAACAACAACAACAACAACAATAGTCTAAGGGACTCATTTCTAACTTCTAAGAGTTCATGGCCAAGAACTATTTAACTTAAAGCTTTCAAAAATGGACAAAAAAAAAATACACTGAAACCCTAGCTTTGCACATGTAGTTTTGGGGTCCGTTTGGATAGCACTTATTGTTACTGAAAGTTGATAAAAACTGATTGTTGCTGAAAACACTGTAGCAAAATAATTTTTGAATGTGTGAATAGTGTTGTAGGACCCACTTTTAATATTAAATATTGCGTGAACAGTGCACGCACAGTACACGCATAGTAAATTTTGTCCCCCAAAGTCAACAAGTGCGGCCAAAAAAAAAAAAAAAAGGAGAAAACGCATAGAGGAAAACGCGCCGTGACTAACCCTGCTATCCAAACCCATACTTGGATTCCCGTGTATGCGGCCTTGATATTGCGTGCACAAGGTATCAAGCTTGTGTACGTAGACGAAAGTTGCTGAAGCTTTACATGAGAATTTTCTTGTGGAAACGAAGAAAAGCTAATCTCATATCTACTGGGAATAACCTTGCACCTCGTACTATCAAAAGCCTTTTTGGGCACACTTTTTAACACACAAGAATCGCCTCAAAAAATGTTTAAAAGAGGGAGTTTTGTAGATAAATTCAATTTTCTTACTTGGCCTAGACCTTTATAAAATTTGGGTTCTCTAGTTAAATATTATTAACCCTTTGTGATTTTTTTTGGTTTTGTTAGATTGGCTAAGTGAAGCAATAAAGAATCAAGTTTTTGGCACACTTTTTAACACACAAGAATCGCCTCAAAAAATGTTTAAAAGAGGGAGTTTTGTAGATAAATTCAATTTTCTTACTTGGCCTAGACCTTTATAAAATTTGGGTTCTCTAGTTAAATATTATTAACCCTTTGTGATTTTTTTTGGTTTTGTTAGATTGGCTAAGTGAAGCAATAAAGAATCAAGTTTTTGGCTCTTGTTTGAGGTACTTTTTAGTTCTTGTTTGAGTTGTTTCTTTTAAATTCGTTTTTTTTTTTTTAAAATTTATTTATTTAGTTTTATTTCACTTTAGTTCTTCATATGCTCCTAGTGGTTTAGTTTAATGTAAGTTTTAGTCGTTTTAATAGCTTTTTTCAGGTTAGAAACATGCCTTAGGATTTGAGTTAGAACTAGGTTATAGGTTATGCCTCGGGGTGCGTTCTCACAGTCAATATTGTGTACACAACTTAAGGAGTTTGCATACACAACCTGAGTTAAAAGTAGGCTTTCATAGAGGAAAATTATTGGGACTATATTTGCTTCCTGCTTCTCACAGAAGGGTCGGCCTCATGGTGAGTGGGATTCACCCTAATGTGAGAGAGAGGGAGCATAGTCCCTGACTATGCAATAACAGTCCTTCATAGAGGTCTTATAATTTTATATTGGAGGCTTTTTGTGTTCTAATAGTTTTTATCACAACTTATGAAAACTTTGGTTATTTTTAATTAATAAAGACTCAATAAGAGTGCAAGTAAAAATAATTCAAAAGCTTATGGTTTTAATTAAAAAAAATTAGGATTTAATATGAAATAATTCCAAACTACATGGAAATTATATAATTGACTAAAGTATTTAATAAAGAATAGGAGTGTAGGGATAAGGGCCCGGAATCATATATTGGGCCTTGAACTTGGTCCGAAGACATTAAATAGTCCGAGAAGGGACAAATAGTTATGAGGGTTTCCAATTCTAAAGTCTTATAAGTAAGGAATGAATGGAGGGTGGTCTGAGGAGGAACTCCTTCTCGAATATGATGAATGCAGCTCAAATTTGTATTCCAACAGTCATAGTGACCTTTCAAGAGGCTCTAGCGATAAAGACGTGCATCATATACATATAAGAGTGATAAGAACTTAGAAACATCTAAGGAAAAGCTACTACCACCGCATTAAATGCACTATAGCTACTTTTCTGGCCATATTTATATGGAGAAGACCCCTGAACAGTGCTGTCTTGGCTACCACGACTTATAGAAAGTCAAAGAGGGTGTCTGATGGGACAAACACTCAAGTAAGGGCTTAAATGATCAACAAGTGAAGGATCAAGATGGTCCAAAAGGAGTTATATAATGTGAGAGACCCTCCATGAGAGAGGGATAGGAAAAATAGAGAGAGAGAGAGAGAGAGAGAGAGAGAGAGAGAGAGAGAGAGAGAGAGAGAGAGAGAGAGAATACTGTAGCAATCAAAATTGTATTTTTATCCCATTGTTATTGATTTATATAAAAAATATCTCCTTAGACAGTGAACAGATTCAGCTCTATTTTCCCTGTTCATACTTGATCATCTTTAAATCCATACTAGCCATTGTCAAATTCATTAGAGCCTAATTCTCCAACACACTTTCTACAAATTTATTGTATTGAGCTTACTAGGCCAAGATCCCATACATCTTGGACTTGGACTCCAAAACGTGTCCCTAAAAGGAGTAACTATAATTTTTAAAAGTCAACTTTTATTATATAATAATATATAGTGTACGAAGAATATTGTGTTATGACCCTAAACTTCCTCTTCACTGGCTAAATAATGATTTATATTATTATCATGCAATATGTTTTATCAAAGCTAAAAGGAATCTTAAAATGTTAGTCCCACAGCAAGCTACCGGATTTATTCAATTATTTCGATTGCAGTACTCATTGCTTAGTTCACCCACACCCAGCTTGACTATTAATATTTATATTCTAAAAAGGCTTGTGTATGTAACTTAATCGGATTTTAACATTTTATTTTTCATCGAAAAAAGCTTCATGAAAGAATAATATTTGACAAATTCAAATTCTCCTAAAACGTAGTTGACTGCATGCAGCTTCTGCCATGTCTCAATTATCTACCAAGTGATGATTGATTCCCCCCCAAAAAAAGAGAGTATAGTGGTATCCCAAAAATCGATGAACTTAATGACTAGTAGGACCATTTTTTATAAGAGAAAACATTAGGCCTGGAGCTATCATAAAGCAACTCTTTTACGCCACCAATAATAACGCGTCACGTTAGCCAATAACTTTAAACTTAATACATCTTATTACACACGATTATAACCCACAAAATATCTCAAAACTCAAGTGTATTCTTCTCTATGATCCCTCTCATCTCTAGTGCTCTCTCCCTCTCATCAAAACCCAGCGCCGATCTGCCATCACCCACACCACCTCCGATCTGCCATCACCCAACGATGATGCTTCAACAACTGAGTCTAGAAAATCGGGAAGCACGGCAGCGGAGTGCGAGAGCGTGGGGTGAGCGTGTTTTTCCAGAAAAGCTCTCATCTTTACTCTGAAGGGCTACTCGGGTATGTTCAATTAAAATTAAAAACAAAAAAAAAAAAAACAAAAAAAAAACAAAAAAAAAACAAAAAAAAACATCTGCAAAATTAGAACAAGCAAATACCAAATGGAAGTAGAGAGTCAAAAAAATTCCCCTCCCTTTTCACTTTGTATTTGAAAATTTCTCTCATTACAAATATATCTGGTGCATTAATCTTTGGCTTCAAGCTTCTTGGTCAAATTGGTTTTGCTTTCTGAGCCAACAGAATCTGCGAAACTTCTTGACTCGAGAGAAAGAGAGAGTGAAAGAGAGAGTGAGAGAGAAGGAATCACCAGAATTTCACACACCATGGAAGGTAATTTTTTTTTGTTTGATTTCTCAATCTCAAATTCATATTGGCGTATTGGGTTTTCGTTTTTTGATTGATTTGTGTTGGTTGGTTGCAAAAAATTTCTTTTTTGCTAAAATTTGTTGAATTTACTTGGTTTTTTGTTGGTTGGGTTGTTGGGGTTTTTGTTGCTAGATGCACAGAATGATTAGGGGGTTTTTTTGATTGTGTTTGCTGGCTCAATTCGGATTCTATATTGTCAAAAAAAGAAGGAAACATGCAGTTTGTGCTTGGCCTTCCAGTGCTCCCAAATGATATGTCAGAATCTGGAATATAAAGCTTAAATGCTTTGGTCAAAGAAGCTCTAGCAGATCGGCGCTGGGTTTTGATGAGAGGGAGAGAGCAACTGAGATGAGAGGGATTAGAGAGAAGAATACACTTGAGTTTTGGGATATTTTGTGGGTTATAATCGTGTGGAATAAAGTGTATTAAGTTTAAAGTTATTGGCTGACGTAGTGCATTATTATTGGTGGTGTAAAAGAGCTGCTTTACGCCAGTTCCGGACCTAATGTATTCTCTTTTTATAAATGTGCCGTGGTCCTTGAGTTCCTAATTTGTACATTTTACACAATTACACTAGAGTGGTTCCTTCCTTCCCATTTGTGGACTGTAGTCTTCGAGTATTTTAGTTTAGTTGTATATATTGATTGGTCTTTTTAAGAAGAATTATCAATTATATCCAATTTCAAATATCCTTGTAACAATTAAAAAAAAAATTAACCAATAATCTTGTTATTATAAATAGCTATAATAAAGGAATGAATTCAAAAGAGAAGTATAGTTTGGTGAGATGCATTATTAGAGAACTTATTATTGTTGTACTGTATCACCCAGCAAAAACTTATTGTTGTACTCCAAGGCTATACCTACCTAATTCAGTTTCACAAATATTTGTAACAAATTGTACCTGAATGCAGTGACAGAGTAAAAATAAATTCTCTTTGGGGAGCCCCCGAAATTAACCTTAATCTTTATACATATATAATATTTTATAAATTATATCTAATCACTCTATTTCTAAAAGAAACAAAACTACAAGCAATTTATATATCATTGGAATATATTTTGGGAGGATTATGATGTAATTTGCTTATTCATCAAAATGATGTAGTTTGCTTGGGTATTCTCTAGAAATACGCTTCCATCACAACTTGCCTGGTGACGAGTTGTGATTGAGAAAAGTGTGAAGATGGACCTGTTAGGATTAGTGCCTTTAAATCCTATTGTATGATGTTATGTATGATATTAAGTTTGACATTGTGTATGACATTATGTATGACTTAATATTGTGCTTAATGAATTTGTTTTATTGTTATCTGAAGTAATGATAACATAAATATTCGGACATTATCTTTTGGTCCATGAGATGCATAGTATGTGATTTATGTGAAAAGTCACAGAAGATATAAATCACAAGTTCTTTGTAAACTCAGAATTATAGTTCGTAATTGGTGATGAAATTGGGCATTTCATCTGCGAAGACTATAACATATCAACCACGATGATTTGTCTTGATCATGGAAGTGGAAACTTCTGGTTGATGTGTTAATATGTTTTAAGAGTTAAGACATATTGAACTGGACCGTTGTGAGATTTATTATTTTCCTAAGGATTGTTATATGAATAATAAATCTCACGACTTGTATTTGCATGAACTCTTAATCCTGAGAGAATAATGGACTTGATCATGAGGTGTAGGTTGCTTTGATATATCAGGAGTGAGATCTATAGTAATAGTCAAAACCTCAGTATGTTGGGCAGTCATATTTAGTGTTTGGAACATGTATTCTCAATATGGAATTCATAGTCTTTTAACGGAGATATAAAGTATTCCTTTGAGATAAGTTTAATGAGTTTGTTATTCAGAGAGTTAGGCCTAACCACTTTAGTAAGACTAAAGTATATATTTATGAAATTGAATTTCATAAATATATAATGAATAACATTAAAGGTTAAACCGGGTACTCAAGGATTAAGATGTAGTAATTTACAAAGTGGCAGTCTACATTAATGACTTTGTATTACTACGAATATTTTATGAAGGGGTTGCATGTATAATAAAGTTTTGGGATATAATTTATAGGTAAGGCCTAGAGTGCAACTATATTTATATAGTGGTATTAAATATAGTTAATGGTAACTTTGGACTTGTCAAGAGTTGACAGAAAAGCCCAAGGCCTATTAGAGCTAGTGTCTTATTGGTCCCTTTTGGTCCCACTCCAATCCACACACTTAAACTCAATTGGAAAGGCCCAAAAGGCCAGCCCAATTAGATAATTGGTTAGATAAAAAGGAAAAAACGTACAGAATTTTATAAGAGAGAAAAACATCATTGAAATGTGGTGTGTATGAGAGTGTAAGTCACTTTTTTGATTATCCTTTTGTAACCAATTGAGAGTCCACACTTCTTGGGCGTTAGTGGAATTGGAGTGAAGATTAAAAGTATTTCTAAGTGTTTCAATCTTCGGTTTTGAAATTCACCGCTTTGAGGTACGCTCTTTTGTTCTCTAATTTTGAAATTTATTTAACGCATGTTATCAACTTCGAATGATGTAGATCCGTTTTAAATTTAATTTTTCACTGGGTTTATCTTTAAATCCATCAGGACCATGTGAGGACACACTTTTACCAATCACAACTCACCATGTGGCGAGTTGTAGCACAAAATTGTGCCAATTTATGTATTTTGAGCACTACTCTTTTTCTAGGGACTGTAAGTCTAATTATAACATAAGGGGAAATAAAGAAATTTTAAAAATTTTTAGGGGCCTTAACCCTCCCTGTCTACGTGTGGCTCTGCCACTTCCTGAAGAAGTGAATATGCTTTCTTCTTTCTCCGCATTGGAACCAAACTAAAAACTGATTTATATTTGTGCAATTATGCAATATGAAGTAAAATAAGTAAGAAGATTATCAAAGTGATCATTTTTAGTCCTCCCAACCAATAAAACATTGTCACTTTTGCAAATGTGATATTACTTGAGGGCTTTTTTTTTTTTTTTTTTTCCTTTGTGTTGATTGATTAAGAAGCTAACTCACACATATGCATAAATAACATTGTTTCATTAGTTGAAAAGATTGCTTCAAAATTTCCTCAATTGATCTAATAATATTTCCTTACTTTTGGCTTATAAATTAAAGAATGTTAAGGACATATTTTATGTAATTGGTAATCCTTTGACAAAATGCACTTTACTTGTATTTGGGTAGGTCTAATATGTGTTTAATACTTCAAGGAACATGTTGTTCAAGTCTAGTATTAAAGCTATGAAGATTGGACCAAGAAACAAGTGAAGAAAAGGTATTCAATAAAGCTGGACAGATATCTCGACACCTGTGGACAGATAGCTCAACAGTTGCTTGACACCTCTCAACAGCTGGCTATCTATCGAGATTCTTAAGCTTTTTCCTTATCGCAATCTTGACACCTCCTGGACACCTGGTGGATCGATCGAGAAAGTTTCTGTCTCCTCGACACCTTTTTAACACCTCCTCGATAGCTGTATCTGTCGAGCCTCATTAAACCTCAACACCTTCTCAACACCTGCTATCATCAAGGTTACGGGAAATCAGAATTTTCAGATTTAATTTTTGGGCTAGGCTTTTATATTTGTGTAGGGTTTCTTTTCTCACAACCCTAGACCTATATAAGGCTTATTTTAGAGGCCGTCACATAAGAGAATACAATGAGAACATATGCAAAAGGTGATCGATGCCTTATTCTCTCTGAAAGAAGCTACTGCGTCTTTTGTGCCTCAGGGTTTTGTAACCAAGTACTTCTTGATCTTCATTGTTGATGAAGTGAAGAGCTTTGCAGCCAACATTCTTCTTCTTTAAGTTGGTGAGTGAGTCACGTACTAGGATTCGTGCAAAGGAGTTAATCACGTATTGGGATTCGTGCAACATCAAAGGGTGGCGTTCATATATTGAAGAGTTCAGAGGTTCTGAACTGGTAGAAGGTTTCTGCTGTGAGTTCATTTACGGGGATTGTAGAGTTTAGGGACAAAAGTTTTATACTAGATCTGAAACTTCTCTTTACTATAATGGATTACTTCTCGGGAAGGTTTCCCCCCAGGTTTTTTACTATGAAACTGGTTAGTTTCATTGGTTTTCTTAGGTCATTATATCTTGTTTTATTTATTATTTTCGCTGCATGATTTTGACATGATATTGATGTTCGTTTGTTTTAACAAGTTTTATTCATAATAAATCTAATTAACAACTTGTGTTTAAAATTTGTTAATTTTATTAATCGGAGTCTAAATTTCCCAACAAAGAATATATTTTGTATGAAAAAAAAACAAATAATAAGCGCGTGTATATATTGATTGATCCTAAGTCACATGGATGATTCTTAGAAAAAATCTCATAGGGGCCCACCTATTAATGAGACAGTGATCTCACTATAGCGTACTTATAGTGGCATTTTTGACAAATGCGTCTCATTGACAGGTTTTAGTGAGACAATGATCTAACTATAGGGTACCTATAGTGGCATTTGTCACAAATGCCACTAAAGAAACGCTGCAATGCGATAAGGATAGCTTTTTTTTTATTTTTTTATTTTTTTATTTTTTTTTTTTATCTGGTAGTGAATGTAGGCTAAGGAATATTTGTGTAGATAATGACTCCAACATCTGTTTTGATGCCGTGTGATCCTCATCCTCCCCTTGCAATCCTCTATATGAGAAGAGGTGCAATGAGACAAATTACAAAATATACTACTTTTCTACAACTGTTCTTGGTAGATTGACTCAATATAGTTTGAGACTTAAGGAAATGAATTTAAGTGGGCATTTTTTAAATAGGCAAAAAATACTATTTTGGTCCCTACATTTTGGGGTCATAGTCAGTTTTGTCCCTACATTTTAGTGACAATCAATTTGGTCCCTACTATTTTCAGCTTACATTCAATTTGGTTCCTACCGTTAAATCACTAATAGAAAATGCATATGTGGCAAACGGTGTGCACTGCTGGCACACTTGAATATGTAATTAATGCCATGTAAAAGATGTGGACCAATTAAAGATTGTCGCGTCAATTAAAAAAATACTGTAAGCTCCAACTCAGCTAATCTATGTTTTCAACCCAGATAAATTTCACTTCTCCCATGACCCAAACAACCCTATCCATTACCTATCAAACCAACCCATTCTCGGCCACTTCATCTTTATCTTTATTGCTACGCTGCTTGCCACTAGTGCCGATATCTCCACAACTTGGCAACTTTCTCAGCGGTCCTTCCGAATCATCCTGCACCAATGCCGTCAAAAGATCTGGGAAGACATCATGCTCCACAAACTCTAGGTCTCACTCCCTTAAAAGTTTTATTTGTGGACACTTTTCTATGATCACTTAACGAATTTTTAGTGTATCAAAATGTGGGAATAATCCTTTAAATGACTTTTACATGTTATGAGTTTATAATTTTTTGGACTCTTTTCTACGATACTTGTGTGTTCATCTCATTCTTTTTCTCATATTTAACTAGTAACAATGATAAATTTGTATATACATATCAAAATGCCGACATAAGATAAACCTATATAAATGATTTTAGTAGTAAATGTATGTTACTCTTCAAATTTCAAAATGGCACCTCTTTAGCCTCTTCAGAACTGCCGTGATGGATGATGTGATCTAGGCGAAATTATAAACCCACCTGATAATGGATTCCACAGGTCGATCCAACATAGCAAAATTTCAAATCTAAAGGGAAAATGATTTGAATGTCCACACGTCCACTTTGATCTGAAATAGACTTCTAAAGTTAGCCGGTGGCCAGTGGTGTAGCAATGAAGATGAAGATGAAGGTTGAGTTTGATTGACAAGTGATGAATGGGGCTTTTTGGGTCATGGGTGAAGTGGGATCTTTCTGGGGTTGAAAACTCAGATTAGCTAAGTTGCAGCTTACTACGTTTTTTAAATTGATGTGTCAATTTTTAATTGGTTCAAATCTTCTGCATTACAGTAAATACATATTTAAGTGTGCTAATAGTGTACACTGTTTGCCATATAAGCATTTTCCGTTAGTAAGTTAACGGTAAGGACCAAATTGAGTGTGAATTGAAAATAACAGGGACCAAATTGACTAGCACCAAAATGTAGGGACCAAATTGAATGTGACCCCAAAATATAGAGACCAAAATGGTGTTTTTGCCTTTTAAATATTAATTAAATAAATTTACTTAATACTAATCAAACTAAGGTTAATTTGGTGAATTACTTCTAACCAAACTAAAGTTAATTTCATATAGAGAATTAAATATAATCTTCAAGTATAAAATTTAACAAAATAAATGAAATTTTATTATTTTTTTAAAGATTTTTGATGGTATACTCTATCTTGGATATAAGATGATGCATGGTTAATTCAAGTTGAAATCAAATTTCAATTTTATATTTGGTGTTAAGAGAGATATAGAGATTGTTTGATATGTGACTATGTAGGAGATTAGGTGATTGATGTTGACAATCTACTGTGTAGAATATTAGTTTACAAAAATTAAAGTCTCAAGTTATTAGGGGAGACATATCATCATTGACAAAAAGTTTAGGGTTTCAATTGGATTAGCTTTCAATTGGTTTAGCATTTTGGAGGGTAAAAAAAAAGGGAAGATATATAGGAACAAGTCTATGCAAGTATCAAGACCATCAAGACTATTGACCAATCATTCATGACAAGCTTAAAGATCTATTTACAACAATCACACATAGTTTTCAAGATTTCTTTTATATAGATAAATGTGCATACAAAACAAGTTAAACTCGTAAATGCACTATGCCATTAGTACGAAGGTACTAGGCCAAACTCACATGTGATATGTGCTCAAACATATACGATCAAACTTTTTGAAGTTTTCACTTTTTATGTGATTTTGGATTTTTACACATACAAAACAAAGACATAAAAGTAAGATCAAAACAAAAGCAATGCATACAAATAAATGCAAGATGCACAAATGCATGAAGATATGACATCTAATGCATGAAGAATCCTACAAAGATCGAAAGAATTAGATCAAGGACCAAAAAAGTAAAAGCTTAACCATAGGAACCCTTTCTCATCCAAACAGAATGATTGTTTGGAAGAATGAGAACCGGAGATGCACATAGACAAGGAGTTAAGAGCATTAAGCACTTTCTTTAACAACATGCTATTTTCACTCAAATCCGGTTTACCCTTTTTAGCACAACTTCCAAAAAGCTCAAATTTCTTTTTTCTTTTGATTCTTTTAAAAGCATGAAATTTAGAGCAATGAGGTCTTAGATGACCAAAAGGCACCACAATAGTGACAAACAATGTGTTTAGGTCCACTGAGCTTTTTAGGGAAGGATCTAGCAACATGAGTTTATTCTCTCTTCAACTTATGACATTGAGGTCTCATATGGCCAATCACACCACAATGATGGCAAGTAGGAACAAACTTAGATCCACTCAATTCTCTAGGATGGGACCTAAACAGAGGCTTATCTTCCTCCTCCTCCACCTCCTGCTGACCTTGGACTGAAAGCCAACCCGGATTTAAGGAAAAAGAGACCGGTGGAGGATTTGGAGGAAGGTGAGCTGGTACCTTTGAAGGGTGCTAAGCAGTAGAGGAAGACCAAGGAGCCCAAGGATAAGAGGGCCAAGTCGGTGGAGAGCAGGGACGAAGCCGACATGCGCTGAGGGCAGTGCTCCTGGGCCCCTCAGCTAGAGGTGGAGGGTGCTCTCATCTCTTGGGACACCACCATCTGGGAGTCTCAAAGGGGGTACGTAGGTGTCCTGGCCGAGGCCCTAGAACAACCCCACCTCCTTCTTAGAGACATGGAGGGCCTCAGGCCCATCAGACAACCCGACCTCTTCGTGTCTTTGAAGAGAGATCTTGCAATGGTAAGTCCACCAGTATTATTTTTTGTTGAATGCTAAGCTGCAAGTCCATTCATATATATGTGTACTCTTCATGACCCCTTTGCTACTTTTATGTAGCTTACCCAGCAAGTCTATGTCACCGAGAAGTGGGTCAGGAACACTCAGGACAAGGCTAAGGTTGAGGCCCACTCCCAGAAGGAGGTTGAAAAGCAGCTGGGAGCTCTAAAGCAAGAGCAGGCTGAACTGTCGAAGCAGTTGAAAGAAGCTGTCAAAGCTCGTAACAGTGCCTTGGCGGGTTTGAAAACCGCAAAGTGGCAAGCCGAGGACCAGTGCCAGCAATTGCACGTAACTGAGATAAACCTAGCCATAAAAAAGCAGGTCGTTCTGGATCTTAAGGCTGAGCTGTAAAAGGTTAAGGACATAGCTCGGGTGGCCAGGGAAGCCGCTGAGGTCGCGGTGACTGCATCCTATGAGCGTGGGGTGAAGGACACAAAGACTCGGCTAGCAGAGGAGGTGGCCGTAGTGTGCAAGGACTACTGCACCGAGTCCTGGGGAGTAGTAATGGATCGGGCGAGAGTTCCTGCAGACTTCGAGCTGAGGAGGGCCTAGAACGTTTTCTTCCTATTAGGACATATGTGGTTAACTTGTTAAGAACATATGTCAATATACTTTATGTAGTTGGCTAATCCTTTGATAGAACACACTTTACTTGTAATTGGGTAGATCTAAGATGTGTTTAATACTTCAAGAAACCTTGTTTCAAGTTCAAGTGTTAAAGCCATGCAAGTCTGTCTGAGAATCAAGTGAGAAAGTGCTGAAATTTAACGCTCGATAGCTTTTCGACACCTCCTCGATACCTGGCTATCTGTCGAGATCTTCAGCTGATTCTTATCGCAATCTCGATAGCTTCTCGATAGCTGGTCGATTGATCGAGAAAGTTTCTGTCTCCTCGACACCTTCTCGACACCTCCTCGATAGTTGTATCTGTTGAGATTCATTAAACCTCGACACCTGTTATCTGTCGAGGTTACGGGAATTCAAATTTTTATTTTTGGGCCAGGCTTTTGTATTTGTGTAGGGTTTCTTTTCTCACAACCCTAGACCTATATAAGGCTTATTTTAGAGGCCGTCACATAAAAGAATACATGGAGAACATATGCAAAAGGTGACTGATGCCTTATTCTCTCTGAAAGAAGCTACTACGTCTTTGTGGCTACCTTAGGTCCATATCTTCTTCTTCGGCTTCTGAACTGGTGTTGATCCGAGTAACTATTAGTCTCGGAGATTGGGCAGCAGAAAGTTGGTCAAAATCACCTTCAAAGTCCGAGAGTTCTACAGGCCTTATTGGCACTTCACCTTCCTCGTCGAAGTGGAATTGGTCAATCTCAGCCTTGAGGGATGAGTTAGTAGAAGCTACCTCTTCTCCCGGAGCGGCTGCCTCCTGAACAACACGCTGGATGGGCGACTGAATGGGCGAGAGGTCTCTCCGAGCTAAAAATCTCGGCTTGGAAAAGTCTATCCTAGCCAACTGAGAGCTTCCAGCCCTTATTGCCTAGCCCGCATCCTGAAATATGCAGATAAGGGCTTGTAATCCAAGATCAGGTGAGCGGCCTGTAGCTGTCCGTCCTTGCTCACAAATATCTCTGACCTTAGGAGGTAGTTGAGAGCTTGAACGTTGGTCAGGCTGAGCCTCGCAGCGACGTGGTTCTTATCTGCAAAAACATTCGTGAAGAAAATCGTGGTCAGAACAGAGAAAATTATCTTTAGATGAGGATTAAGTATAAAATATGAATGAGACTAGAAGGGCTAAATCCCTTGCCTAAAGAGACTAATCCTAGCATACCCCACCTAGCTTTCCTGCCCGAGTTGGGCAAGGAAGTCCGTCGTGCCACTCCCCAGAGGTGACTAGATAATCATCCTTCAAGCCCTTGTTAGACTTAAGAAGGCAGGATATCAACCTAACGACGTCGGATTGGGACTTAAGGTAATATCCCGCGGTAGCAAGGGAATGGCACTCGTACATATGAACGACGTTATGTCATGTCAGTCCTAAGTTCATCTGGTCGTTCAGAGCGTCTACGCACCCTAAGATTCTAAACGTGTTGGGAGCGCACTGATGGGGGCATATCTTGTGGTTGAGTAGATAATCTCTGTTTATCCTACCCATGGGAAGCGTCATTCCTCCCTTTATGAAAGAAATCATTGGAATGACGACTTCACCCACCTCTCTATCGGCATGTATTCGGTCCATGGGACAATACTATAAGCCCACTCCTTGTGGGATATGGTACTTGGCCGAGGAGAAATAGAAAATTGGGAAAGATAAATACTTACGAGAACGGGTGTACTGAACCTTGAACCTATAAGAAGAATCCTTGGGAGATTTCTTATGTAAAAAATTTAGGAGGGTTAAGTGACTAAGAGAACTTTGTGATTTTAAGCGCTTGGGATCTCTGGAGAGCTTGAAGACTTGTAAAATGGGAGAAAAGAGTTCTTCGAGTGATTTATATAGGGGGAGGGATTGAGTGGAAGTTACATCACTCAAAACCCAAGAAAGAATGTCAGCCATTGGATCTGTGCCTTGTCGTTGGATGCGGGGAACATAAAGCCGCCTAGAGCAATTAATGATACCTTGCAAGGCGCGAAGCATCAATAGCAATTATGGGGCACGTAAAACGGCACTCTCGCAAGTGTAAACCAGAAAGATAAATGGTCTTGTCCTTTAAAAATCAAAACCCCACTTTTTCTCCTTGGATAAGAGAGAAAAATTGGAGTTTTGAGGGGCTATTGTAGAGACTTGGGCTCAGAATCATATATTGGGCTTTGGGCCTTATCCAAGGACATTATCATGTCCGAGGGGGGACTAATGGTTAAGGGTGATTCTAGTTTGGAGCCTCATGAGTAAGAAAGGAGAAGAAGGTGGTCCGAGGAGAAATTCTTCCTCGGCCATAACATATATAGCCCAAACACACATCCTAACGACAAAAATGATCTTTATTGAAGCCCCAGTGTTAGAGGTGTGCCTCAAGAACACACAAGAAGGAAGGGAGTTCGAAAATATCTAAGGAAAGGCTACTACCCAGGCATTAAATGCACTGCAGCTAATTTTTTGGCCGCATTTATGTGGAGAAGAACCTTGAACAGTGTTTCTTGACTACCGCAACTAAAAGAGAGTTAGAAGGGGTGTCTGATTGGACGAGCACTCAAGTAGTAGCGTGAATGATTGACAAATGGAGGGCCAAGATCATCAGGAAGGGGGTATATAATGTAAAAGACCCCTGAAGGAAGAGGGATCGGAAAAGGAGAGAAAGAACACTATAACAACCAATGATGCACTTGTAATCAGTTCCATTGTGCTATACAAACATTTGTCTCCTCGGACAATATATTAACCCTATCTTGGATGTTTTGCTCTTGCATGATTGTCATTCAAACCCGTCCTAGCCGTTGTTGGATTCACTAAGGCCTAGTTCTTTGACCTATTCTCTACAAATTCATTGTACTGGCCTCATTAACCCACAATCCCATACATATTGGGTTTGGGATGTAAACCGTATCCCTACACTATGAATGGCATTATTATTATTTTTGTTGAATTCAAATTCTTGTGATTCTCAGTTCATGTTGTTTAACAGTTTTATTAGAGTGGTCAAAATAAGTTAATATAATATATAATTTTTTTTTTGTAAGTATATATATATATATACATTTTTTTCAAGTCAGGATGGTTACTGAAAAGATTAAATTAAACTAATTATATATATATGTGTGTGTGTGTGTGGGAGAGAGAGAGAGAGAGAGAGAGAGAGAGAGAGAGAGAGAGAGAGAGAGAGAGAGAGAGAGAGAGAGAGAGAGAGAGAGAGAGAGAGGATAAATAGATCGAGTAAGTGTGTTTTAAGATTAATTATAATTAATGATTAATGATGGTGTATTAATGTCCCCCTCTTCTTTTGCGTGCTTCTAAATTAAACCTAAGTAAATAATATTTAATACAAAAAAGGCCATATTCTTATTGTTTTGGTTAGGCAAACATTGAGAAAATGCTGCCTGTAGCTATATATAATTATGAGAAAATCTTGTTATAAACCCGTTATTGCACACTTTATATACACACTCCATTTGAAATTGTGTTATATAAATACAATTTTAGTTAAAATTATACAATCATCTTTTTAATAAGAGATGGGTTCAAGTTAGGTAACTTTACAAAAGTTACACCTTTTGTGAACTATTGATTATTGTTAGATCTAAGGGTCAAAAAACACTCATAGTAGTGTTATTATTACTCCCTAAAAATTAGTGATTTAGGCATTAACTCTTCTTATTAAAGAGGAAAAAAAAAAACCACAGCATTAACTTTTTTTTTTTTTCCTTCCATATCATCGTCTTCTTCCTCTCATCTTTTTTTTCACTATACTTTCAGGCCTCCAACGTTCAGAAAATGCTCAAGATTAAATTGTAAATATAAGCTATCATTATTTTGACAGCTGACTGTGCTCATAGTCTGTGTTTCTCTATGGTCGCTTTTATCTCATTCTCAGTGGACTTGAAAAGGAGCTGAGTACTGAGCAAGATCTTCAAAATAAGCCCCTTAAGGAAGCGCTTGCTTCTCAGTCTTTTGTGCAAATTGGATTTCTTCTGTCCTTGCCAACAATGATGCAAACTAGTTTGGAAAGTGGATTCCGTAGTGCGTTAATTGATTTCATGTTAAATCAATTGCCATTGACGGATTTCATACTAATGCACTTACAGTTGGCCCTTGTCTTCTTCACATTTTCTTTGGCAACAAAGATCCACTATTATGGAAATACATTGCTTCATGGGGCAAAACCATTCAGGGGTATAGGTCGAGGTTTTGAACTGGTCCATGTTAAATTTTCTGAGAACTACATGCTCTATTCTCGCAGCCATTTTATTAAGGGCATTGAACTGACGATTTTGCTTCTTGTGTACCAAATATTGGGCCAATCACATAGAGGTGCAGTTTCCCATTTCCTGATTATTTTGTCAACATGGTTCATGGTGGGAACATGGCTTTTTGCCCCTTTCCTCTTCAATCCATCAGGGTTTGAGTGGCAAAAAATTGTTGATGACTGGGCAGATTGGAATAAATGGATAAGCAACCAAGGGGGGATAGGTGCACCTCCAGAAAAAAGTTGGGAATCTTGGTGGGAAAGTGAACATGAATATCTCCGTTATTCAGGGAAGAGTGGTGTTATTGTTGAGATATTGTTAGCATTGCTCTTTTTCATCTATCAGTATGGGCTTCTATACCATTTAGACATTACCAAGAAAACCAAAAGCTTTCGGGTATATACTACGTTTTTCTTCAACAATAATATCTGTAGGGTTCAAATTCTTTACATAAACCTAAAGACAATCAATTTGTAGAGTATGGGTCAGAGAACTAGAATCAGTAAGGGATTAATAATAATGGATCATAACTCTTTAAACAGTGATTAACATTGATCAGTTTGTATACATTGATAGTTTGAAGAACTCTCTCCTTGTTTTTCTTCCCTTTCTTTCTCGCGGGGGCAATTGGCAGGTGCTCCCCTCTATTATATAGTCACTCCTACTCTCATCTCCATCGTCCACGTGCTCCTCATTCATGAACTTGCTCAAGTACCTGTCATGTCAGGCATCTTCTTTTCAGCTCTGTGAGAGTGGCGGTAGGTTAGGATGCACTGTTCAGAGGTCTTCTCCACATAAATGCGGCCAGAAAAGCTGTTGCAATGCATTGAATACGGTGGCAGCAGCCTTTCCCTCAGATATTTCTCCATCCTTATCGTTCCAGAACATGCTCTGAGCTTATCTTGATCAGGTGGAGTCCTCGGACAGTCATTCTGGCTTTTCTCGTACTCAATTAATCTATGACATTATGTTAGAGTGAAACATCCTCCTCGGACAGGAGATATCCTCCTTGGATAGCAATGATCCTTCATTATGAGGATCCCACTCCCAGCTGGGCCTGGCCTTTTTCTCCTCTCTCTTTTCGGATGTAAAATAGTCCTCTCGTGGGCCCTCGGCCCATTACCTTGGGCCTGGCTCCTTTTCCCCCACAATAGCCCCTCAAAATTTTATTTTTTTCCTACGCAAGCGGGAAGAAAGAATAAGATTTTGATTTGATACGCAGGAATGAATGGATAAAAAGGAAAATAAAATAGAAGAAATCAACAAAAGTAAAAATAAAAAGTCATAAATGCCCCTGTTTACACGCGCGAGATTGTGGAGACGCACGCCTCATTATTGCCGCTGTAAATCTCTCATTCCCAAAGCATCGCATCAACTACTTTAGGCGGCTCTGTCTCTTGCATCCAACGGTGGATTGTTGATCAAACGGTTAGGGTTTGCCCTGGATTCGGGCGAGATGAATGATACCGCTCCGTTTGTCCCCATATATAAATCTTTGTAGGAAGTTAATTTCCTTACTTTACACACATTTATAGCACCTAGAGCATTTTCAGAGCTTCCGGAGAGTTCCCTCCTTCAAAAGCCCTTCACGCCCTTTCGGATTCCTGCGTCTTCTGCCTTCAAGATCCCACCCAAAAGTACATTTCGAGTTTAGGGAATTCGTTTCACTCGTGCTAGTGTAAGTCTCGGCGCCTCCTGAGCCTTTATTTTCTCCTCGGCTAACACTTTCTCCCATTAACACCATCTTCCTTCTTATTATTTCATTCATTCTCTTAGAAATGGGCAAATACCAATATCTCATCGATAGTCCGGCGTTGATAGAGGAGTTCAAGAGAACCCGTAATATCCCACGGGGGGTAAATCTGAGGTATTGTCCTCCGGAGGGACTATTGACAGCCCGACAAGAAGGAGAGGTCATAATTCCCATGATTGCCTTCATTGAAGGGGGAATGACCCTTCCAATGGGTCCTGTCCCTAAATTACCTCCGCAATCATAGGCTCTCCCCCGATCAGTGCGCGCTCAACACTTTTAAGATATTAGGGGCCTTTGATGCTGTAAATGAACAATTAGGTCTAGGGCTACCTTGGCACGACTTAGCATACCTGTATGAGTGTCGTAGCCAAAGAGAGGGGGGGGGGGATATTACCTTAAATCCCACTCCAATGTCGTGAGGCTGTTTTCTTGCCTTCCTAAATCCAATAAGGGGATGAAAGACGACTATTTGATCGTCTCGGGCGCATGGCACGACGGTCTACACTGTCCGATCGAGCCAGGAGAGCCAGGTGTGCCTTCTCGGACTCAGGGTCTTTAACCATAGTCTTAGGGCTTTCTCTTTCCGTAATTACTCCTTTGTCTATCCTTGTATTTGCTTTCTAATCCGGCTGGTTTGTTTGTTTTACAGATAAGGTACATACTGCTCCTCGGCTGAGCCTTATCAACGCGCCCGCCCTCAACTACCTATTGCGTTCGGAGATATACGTTAGTGAAGACGGACAGTTGAGGTCCGTTCCCCTCATACTAGGTTACACCCCCAAGAAAGCCGACGTCCAGCCAGCGGGGAACGCCATTACTCAGGGCGATTATAGGTTGCAACGCATAGACGTTGCTCGAAAGAATTTTTTAGCGCCCTACGACCTTGCACTGGTTCCACACCCTAATCCCCAAGGTGTTCCGCTGCTCATCTGACCAGTTCAGCAAGTTCCCCTTGCACAGCCGACTGTGAGAGAAAGGGTCGGCTCCTCGTCCACCTCCTTGGACGAACAAATTGACAAGTTCAGGTTTGAAGGGGAAAGCGAAGGAGGTATCCAGATAATTCCTTCGGACTCCGAAGGGAACCTGACAGACAGTCTTGCGACCGACCTCCCTTGCTGTTGACTACAGTCCCTGAAGACTCTTCAGAGGAAGAAATGTCTGACCTGAGACTACTCCTCAAGAGAAGGAGTAATAAAGTTGAAGTCAAAGGGACGGGGACTTCTCGTCCAGCGGCAAATTTACCTCCACCCCCTCCCGCTCCATAGGTTCCTGATCCGGCTCTCAAACCTATTCCGGATTTAAAGAAAAAGAGACCGATGGAGCCTGAGGAAAAGGAGAGGGGATTGCCACCCAAGGCCAAGCAGCAAAAGGTGGCCAAAGACTCCTGCCAAAAGAGGGGATCCTCGGTAGAGAGCAGAGAGGAGCCTCCTTTGGCCGAGGTGCGCCGAGGACCACGCACATGGTCCCCCAGGCTAGAGCTTGACGGCGCCCCATTTTCCTGGGAGACCTCGGTCAGGAACTACGACGGGGGTCATGCTGGACTGATAGCCGAGGCACTGCAGCAACCCTTACTTCTGCCCCGAGACATGGATTCATATAGGCGTTTTAGCCAATATGAACTCTTCATGTCTTTGAAGAGGGATTTGGCCATGGTAAGTATACCCATTCCACTCCTTGGTTATAATGTTGATTTTCTATGTTTATATGCTAACACCATCATCTTGTTCAGATCACCCAGCAAGTCTTTGTAGCCGAAGAGTGGAACTGCAAGACCTTTGTGGAAGCCCAGGCCGAGGCCCAAGCTAGGTCCGAAGCAGAGAGAGTCCTGGACAACCTGAAGGAAGAGACCTCCAAGCTCTCGGATCAGCTAAAAGGAGTAGCCCAAGAAAGGGATAGCTTGGAGGCTGGTCTCAAAAACGCTTAGACCCAGGCCGAGTCTCAGCGCAGGATGCTAAGTGAAGCTCAGAAAAATCTGGCAGCAGAAAGGGAAACCATCAAGGAGCTTCGCGCCGAGCTGCTGAAGGCTAAGAAGGCTGCCGAGGAAGCTCAGAGGGACGCCCAGCTGGCCAAGGAGGCCACCGAGGCTGAGAAGAGGGCATCCTATCAGTTGGGGGTGGAGACAACAGAAAAAAGTCTCACCGAGCAATTTACCTCAGTTGCTCGGGATTACTGCGACCTGACCTGGGGCAAAGCAATGGATGCTGCTGGAGTGCCCCTTGATCAGATCTTAGACTGCCAGAAAATATCTTTTATGGCGAAGATATTCGGCAGTACCCAGATGACGATGCCCCCCTACACAACTCCCAGAGGCCTCTGAGCAGCCTTTGACTGAGCTGAATCCCTCGGTTACCCTTGAGCCTAACCAGGGTCTTCCACTGCTAGGTGATCAGGTCTCTTCTACTGAGCCCCAGCAAGAAAATGGTGAATTTTTGGAAGGGGAGAAACTGCCCTCGGATCCTCCCAACGAAGTCCCAACACAAACTTAGATGTTATTTCACTTAGATGTTAGAAAAGGGTGAATTTTTTTTTTTTTTTTTTTTTTTTTTTTTTTTTTTTTTTTTTTTTTGTAGTTGAGGAAATTGTAAACTATGATTTTTATTAATGAATTAGCTTTTGTTTGGACGCTGGTGTTTGCAGTTAATATGATTTTCTCGTGTTACAAGTAATTTCACCTGGTAATTATAGCCACAGAGAAATACAATTACTTTGCTTTGCAAACAATTTATACAGTTAATATCGTTTCCGAAGAAGACATTATATAGCGGCCAACGTTAAAGGACAACTCTGTCTAATGCTATATGTAAAAAACGACGGATAAAATCTTTTGTAAATGTACTTAGGAAGGTTCACAGAGGCCAAAAAGTGATATTAACCAATTAACCAAATAGATAGTGTTAATTAATCCGAGATCATCTGGTCCGAGGACTACAGGTATGATCAGATTTACGTTTAAACACTTAGAGAACAAATAAATTGTGTTAACTAATCCGAGATCATCTGGTCCGAGGACTACAGGCATGATCAGATTTAAGTTTAAACACTTAGAGAACAAGTAAATAGTGTTAACTAATCCGAGGTCATCTGGTCCGAGGACTAGAGGCATGATCAGATTTAAGTTTAAACACTTAGAGAACAAATAAATAGTGTTAACTAATCCGAGATCATCTGGTCCGAGGACTACAGGCATGATCAGATTTAAGTTTAAACACTTAGAGAACAAATAAATGGTGTTAACTAATCCGAGATCATCTGGTCCGAGGACTACAGGCATGATCAGATTTAAGTTTAAACACTTAGAGAACAAATAAATAGTGTTAACTACTCCGAGATCATCTGGTCCGAGGACTACAGGTATGATCAGATTTAAGTTTAAACACTTAGAGAACAAATAAATAGTGTTAACTAATCTGAGATCATCTGGTCCGAGGATTACAGGCATGATCAGATTTAAGTTTAAACACTTAGAGAACAAATAAATAGTGCCAAGTTATTATAAATAGACGTGAAAACAACTCGATTAATAATAATACCTCTTGAGGTTATTTACATTCTAGGGGCGGGGTATTACATGACTATCCAAGTCCTCTAGAAAGTATGCTCCAATGCCTGCACACGACGTGATGCGATATGGTCCCTCCCAATTTGGTCCTAATTTTCCCCAGGCTGGGTTTTTCGTGTTGCCGACAACTTTCCTGAGCACCAAGTCACCGGGTTCTAAGGGTCTTAGCTTGACCTTGGCGTCGTAGCCCTGTCTAAGCTTTTGTTGGTAGTGAGCCAGCCGAACCATTACGTTTTCTCTCCTTTCTTCGATTAAATCCAATCCGGCTTCTAAGAGTTCACTATTGTTGGTCGGGCAGAACAAACTGGTTCTCAGAGTTGGGAAGTTAGCTTCCAAAGGAATGACAGCTTCGGACCCATAAGTCATTGAGAAAGGGGTCTCCCCAGTAGACCTGCGAGGTGTGGTTCTATAAGCCCAAAGCACGTGTGGCAATTCTTTGACCCACCTTCCCTTTGCGTCGTCCAACCTCTTCTTTAAGCCGCTGACTATGACTTTATTGACTGCTTCAGCTTGCCCGTTACCCAGAGGATAGGAGGGAGTAGAGTATCTGTTCGTGATCCCAAGTTCGCTACAATAATTCCGAAACGAGCTACTGTCGAACTGTAAGCCATTATCCGAAATGAGGGTGTGCGGAACTCCGAAGCGAGTTACAATGCTCTTTCACACAAATTTTTGCACATCCACATCTCGGATATTGGCAAGAGGTTCAGCTTCGACCCACTTCGTAAAATAATCGGTGCCGACCAGGAGATATTTTATGTTCCCTGCAGCTTTAGGGAATGGACCCACGATGTCCAAACCCCATTGGGCAAACGGCTATGGACTAGATAACGGGTTGAGGGTTCCCCCCGGCTGGTGTATGTTTGGTGCGAATTGCTGACATTGATCACATTTCTTCGCATAGTCGCGAGTTTCTTCTTGCATGCTCGGCCACCAATATCCCTGGGTAAGGGCCTGATGGGCCAACGATCTGCCTGCGGTGTGACTTCCACAAATCCCTTCGTGCAATTCTTCTAGTAACGACTTAGTCGCTTCTGGGTGAACACACAACATATATGGCCCCAAGTAAGAGCGTTTGTATAACTTTTGGTCTTTGGACAGCCAGAATCTGGCAGCCCTCCTTCGGATCTTGTCAGCCTCTTTTCGCTCTTCTGGCAAGATATCATCTTTCAAGAATCTGATTAGGGCATCCATCCAGCATGGACTTTCTCGAATCTGGTGTACTTGAATTGCGTCTCTTCCTATTCCAGTGGGCTCATGAAGATCCTCCACGAGGATAATTCTCGGCAGATCTTGATCCGAAGAGGTGGCTAACGTGGCCAAAGAATCTGCGTGTGCATTGCTACATCTGGAAATATGTAGCAAACTAAAAAATTCAAATTCCCCTTGCAGACGTTTGACTCGGTTCAAATAACCTTGCATTCTTTCGTCCTTGGCTTCAAACTCTCCTTGTACTTGGCCCACAACCAATCTTGAGTCCGAGAACACCTTCATGGCCCTTCCTCCCATTCTTCGGACCATAACCAATCCCATCAATAGGGCTTCATACTCGGCCTCATTATTAGTCGCGCCAAAATCTAACCTTAGCGACTTTTCAAGGATGATTCCTTCCGGAGATGTCAAGACCAGCCCTACTCCAGAACCTTTCCTGTTCGCAGCGCCATCTACGTACAACTCCCAATGAGCAGGGTCTTGTTGAGAAACCATGCCAACCGATTTTTCATCCATGCTCGGCATTACCGCTACATCTCCCATACTGGGCTTCGTAAATTCGGCCACCAGATCCGCAAGGACCTGCCCTTTGACTGACGTGCGAGGCATGTATTTGATATCGAAAGCCCCTAGAATAGTGCCCCACTTGGCTATCCTCCCCGTATAATCGGCACTTCGAAGTACTGTCTTAAGTGGAAGTTGCGTGAGCACCACGACAGTATGGGCTTGGAAGTAGTGAGGCAATTTCCGCGTTCCAAGCATTACGGCCAAGATGGCCTTTTCCAACGGCAAGTACCTGACCTCGGCTTCATGCAGCGACTTGCTTACACAGTAGACCGGCCTCTGTACTCCTTGATCCACTCTTATCAGCACCAAACTTACAGCATGAGGGACCACTGCGATATAGGCAAATAAAACCTCGTCTGGCTCAGGGCTGGACATAATCGGTGGCCGAGATAAGTAATCCTTAAGCTGTTGGAAAGCCGAGGCGCATTCTTCAGTCCATTCAAAATCCTTCCACTTGTTAATTAGCGAGAAGAAGGGTTTGCATCTGTCCGCAGACCTGGATATAAATCGGTTTAACGCAGCCGTCATTCCTGTTAGCTTCTGGACCTCCTTCGAATTCTGAGGAGGCTGTAGGTCCTGGATAGCCCTTATCTGATCAGGATTAACTTCGATTCCCCTGTGCGTGACCATGTAGCCCAAAAATTTGCCTGACTCAACTCCGAACGAGCACTTCGAAGCGTTCAAGCGCAACTTATGTTTCCTCAGAACTTCAAAAACCACATCAAGATCCTTCAAATGCTCAGAAACAAGCTTGCTTTTAACCACCATATCATCTATATAGACCTCAATGCTTTTGCCTAATTGTGATTCAAACATCTTGGTCATCATCCGCTGATACGTAGAACCTGCATTTTTCAGACCAAAAGGCATCACTTTATAGTGGTAGTTACCAATGGGGGTAACAAAAGCGGTCTTCTCCTGGTCGTCTGGAGCAAGTGGGATCTGATGATACCCCTGAAAAGCATCTAAGAAACTCATCCGAGGATGGCCGACAGTAGCATCTACTAACTGATCAATCTTCGGCATAGGGAAAGGGTCCTTATGGCAGGCTTTGTTTAAGTCCGTGAAGTCTACACAGACTCGCCACTTTTCGCTTTTCTTTTTTACTACCACAGTATTTACCAGCCATTCGGGATAAAAAATTTCTTTAATAGCCCCGGCCTGCTTGAGCTTTCGCACCTCCTCTCTGACTGCCTCGGCGTGCTCTCTAGATGGCCGCTGAGGAGGTTGCTTCTTTAGTATACTTAGAGGGTTAACCCTCAAATGATGACAAATGAACTCCGGATCTACCCCTGGGGCTTCATAAGTGCTCCACGCAAATACATCAATATTTTTTTTAAGGAACTCGATTAGCTCATCCCTTTCTGACTGAGGTATCTGGGATTCAATTTGAAAGTATCTTCCAGGATTAGTCCCAACCATGACCCGTGCTAAGTCTTTGCATTTTACACCCTCATCCTGCCCGTCGGCAGGTGACAACCGTCCCTTTAACTGCTATAGGTCTTTGATCACCCTTTCCGAAGGCTCACCCTCGGACTCGTGTCGTATGGCCGCCACTAGACATTGCCTAGCCGAGGACTGATCCCTGCAGATCTCACAAACTGGCCCCTCGGAAGGATATTTGACCTTTTGGTGCAGAGTAGAGGAGACAGCCCCTAGTGTATGTAACCAGGGCCTGGCCACAATCGCCGTATAAGGGGAGTAAACATCTACCACAACGAAATCCACTTCAACAATTTCCGAGCCAGTTTGCACGGGCAGTCGGATCTGTCCCTTCGGAATGACCATTCTTCCTTCAAAGATGAATAAGGAGGAGCAATATGGAGTCAAGTCGCTAGGCAAGAGATTCAATCCCCTGAAAAGATCAGGGTACATGATCTCCACCGCGCTGCCCTGGTCTACCATTACTCTCTTCACATCATATCCCCCAATCCTGAGGGTAACTACCAATGCGTCCTCATGGGGTTGAATGGTCTCAGCTTTATCCTCACCTGAAAAGCCTAAAATGGGGGGCACAGCGTGCCTAGGGCTCTTCGGACTCCTATTAGCATCTCCCACCGACAGCTGAGCCACAGACATAACCTTTGACGGACGGGATCCTGTCCTTCCTGGGGCTGCAAAAATAACATTAATAACACCTAAAGGGGGTTTTGTAGAATCCCCCTTCTCGGCATCCGAAACTGGTTGCCCACCTCGTCCGCTGGAGCGATGTAAAAGATGCTTCAACCTACCTTCGCTGACCAGTTGGTCCAGATGGTCCCATAAGCTTCTGCAGTCTTCAGTCGTATGCCCGTGGTCCTGGTAGTACTGACAATAGACATTATGATTGCGTCTCTTCGGATTCCCCACCATTTTATTCGGCCATCTGAAGAATGGTTCGTTCTTTATCTTATCCAAGACTTGATGAACGAGCTCTTTGAACACGGTATTAACTGTTTGGGCATTTGCTGAACCTGAGTGCCCAGCGAAATCTCTCCTCGGCTTACTGTTGTTATAGCGATCCGACCTAAAGTCCTTCCTGTCCTGGCTGGTAGCCTTATCCTTACCCTTCCCCTGTTGCCGATCCTCTTCAACCCTTTTATACTTCTCAATGCGATCCATAAGCTGGCGCATGCTAATAACGGGCTTGCCGGACAAGGAAATTCTTAAACCATGATCAGTGGGGAGACCCAACTTGAACGTCTCCAAGGCCATGGCATCGAAATTGCCTTCCATCTTGTTAAACATCTCCTGGTATCTATCCGAGTATGCCTTCAGTGTCTCACCCTCACGCATGCTTAAGGGCAGAAGGGAGGACAAGGGCCTGGGCACCCTTCGGCAGGTGACGAATCGTGAACCAAAAGCTTGAGTAAGCTCTTGGTAAGAATCGATAGAATCGGCTTTCAGGTTGTCAAACCATCTCATGGCTACAGGACCCAAACTGGAGGGGAATACCTTGCACATTAGAGCTTCGTCTCTGGCATAGACAGCCATTCTTTGGTTAAAATGGCTGACGTGTTCCACAGGGTCAGTTTTGCCGTTATAGATAGTAAAGGTTGGCTGGTTGAAACGTCGAGGCAGCTCCGCTCCTTCGATCCTACGTGTAAAAGGTGACTTGGAGATCTGATTCAGGGCCTTACTCATGGCATCATTGTCCACCCCTCCATATGGTAGTCCTCGAGGTCGCTTCTCACGAGGGTGCTCAGCTTCATACGAAAAAGTCTCACTGATTGGAGTTTGAGAGTTCTACTCATAGGTAATATCTTGTCCGTCGTCCAAGTCGTCATCAGGGTGTGGTGCAGCACGTTTCCTCTTCTCATGGCGTAACTCCCTCTTCAACCTTTCAATCTCTATTTGCATGCTGTTTTTCTCTGCATGGGAGACGCGACTTCCACCATGAGGCTGGGTTCGCTCAGTGTGTGTAGTGTCCACACTGCCTTCACGGTCCTGCCTCTGCTCCAGATTAAGAAAATGATCAATATGTTGGGAGGCCCCAGATTCTGCCAGTTGTTGCCCTTGATCAGCCATGACCAACCGCTGCTACTCTTCCCTTACGCTCAAGCTCTTCCCACAGACGGCGCCAATTGTAGGGTTCAAATTCTTTACATAAACCCAAAGACAATCAATTTGTAGAGTATGGGTCAGAGAACTAGAATTAGTAAGGGATTAATAACAATGGATCATAACTCTTTAAACAGTGATTAACATTGATCAGTCTGTATACATTGATAGTTTGAAGAATTCTCTCCTTGTTTTTCTTCCCTCTCTTTCTCGCGGGGGCAATTGGCAGGTGCTCTCCTCTATTATATAGTCACTCTTACTCTCATCTCCATCGTCCACGTGCTCCTCATCCATGAACTTGCTCAAGTACCTATCACGTCAGGCATCTTCTTTTCAGCTCTGTGAGAGTGGCGGTAGGTTAGGATGCACTATTCAGAGGTCTTCTCCACATAAATGCGGTCAGAAAAGCTGTTGCAATGCATTGAATACGGTGGCAGCAGCCTTTCCCTCAGATATTTTGTCCATCCTTATCATTCCAGAACATGCTCTGAGCTTATCTTGATCAGGTGGAGTCCTCGGATAGTCATTCTGGCTTTTCTCGTACTCAATTAATCTATGACATCATGTTAGAGTGAAACATCCTCCTCGGACAGGAGATATCCTCCTCGGATAGCAATGATCCTTCATTATGAGGATCCCACTCCCAGTTGGGCCTGGCCTTTTTCTCCTCTCTCTTTTCGGATGTAAAATAGTCCTCTCGTGGGCCCTCGGCCCATTACCTTGGGCCTGGCTCCTTTTCCCCCACAATATCAAAAAGAGTACTCATAAAAAATGTGTAGCATGAGAGAGAGAAAGAGAGAGAGAGAGAGAGAGAGAGAGAGAGGTTTAAGTATGAAATGTATTAAATAAGGGATAATAAATTAAATCAATTAGAATATTAGCATTAATGAGGGTCTTTTTTTGACCATTGGATCTACTTAAATCCAATGGTTTAAAAAAAGTGTAACTCTAAAGAGTTATACCAGGTGTAACTTGAACCCATCTCTTTTAATAATCATTACTTTAAAATTACATAGGTACCTAAGCTCGTTATGATTTTTGCTGATGTGTACCCCATGCCAAACTATGTAGTAAATGTGGTACACGTGCATCCATTAATATTAGGGATGCCAAAATAACTATACTGCTACGTACGTTCATTTGAATAGCCAATACATGTTCTCGCGAGTTTTGAGGCTGTTGGCCAAGTTTTCATCAATGTCATGCACTCAATGTGGTTGTTGACCTAAATTCAATTCTATTTTTCATGGTGAATATTATCTATGTACAGAACCTAAATTGAACCAGAAATTTACAGCCCAAATGCAGAAAGAATTTAAGAGTTGTAAAATTGAGAGCAATTCTATATAGGAAAAAAGATTTTATTGATCACAGAAATATCTAGAAGCTCTTAAATGATTTACAAGCCCTACTCTTCTTTATATACACACAGCAGATAGAGAGGGAAGAAAAACTAAATAGCAAAGCTAACAAAACACAGATTAACACATATTAGCTTTACATCAAAGCAAACCTTGATAAGGGTAATTCTAGAAGGATTATAAACTTGCTCACACAAGACAAAGATGACGGTCCTAGTGTGTACATTTTTAGACCCCTTAAAACACAATCAGATTAACCTAGTTAATTAGCCAAATGATTACTGAGTCAAATTAAACAGATCTAGGTTAACACAAATACGTCATATCAATGTAAAGTGCGGAAAATAAAAAACACAAAAATATGATGACCTAGGAAAACCAAAATGGTAAAAAACCTGGGGAGGATTTAATCTAGCTATTCTCAAGGTAAACCTGAATCTAATATGAAAGAATCGAAGTTTTACAATAGCGACTTAGACCACTAACATCCTATTGCTACCCACCAGTGAAAAACTTACTGACACAACCACATGCAAGCTTCGAGACCATGGACTCCTTTTTTCTTGGATTCTCTAGCAGTACAAGCACTCCAGCTTGCGTATCTTTAAGCTTTTTAGTGCAGCAATTGAATGATCATCAAGCTATCAATAAAATCTCCTTCTTGATAATCCTAAACATGTGTGAAGGCAACCACCTCTCAGATCTTACAAGAGATTCACACACAGCAAATAGAGCAACCTCTAAAACGTGGTTAGGGTTTCTCTTTTATACCTAGGGCAAAACATAAAACTCTACACGCTATATGGGCTTAGGGCTAAGTTGGAAATTCTACAGAAAAAAAAAATGCAATACTTTCGATTGATCGGGTTTAATTTTTGATCGATTGAGTCAGTCAGAATTGCACACTCAATTTTGCAGTTAACTCAATTCCAACTTTACATAAAAGACATACTTTGAGCAAGTCTAAAACACGACTAACAACATGTTTTGATCATGGTTTGCCAACGATACAAATTAAAGTTCTAATACATTAGTTCCTAAGTACTTAGAACCTAACAAACTCCTCATTTGGCAATCCGTGGCAAAACACAAACACAATGCCCAAAGTTACAAGAAAAAGCCCTTTACAAAAATATTGCCCATTACAAAAAATCAAACCTAACAACTATTCATCAGTTGCAAGTGTAGATAGTAGCACGACTGAATCAACTTGTAATACCCCAATTTTGTTTTTATGATTATCACCGTACCTTATCATTTTAATATAGAGTTGATATACAATATGTGTGTGCACAGTAAAATGGGAGTAGACAATTTTGTGGTGCTACAAATAGGTGAGATAATTAAAGTTTTAGTGCATGCAATTTAGTGAGGCAATTAAAATAAATAAATAAAAGATGAAGATGTTTTATAGGCTTCTTAGAAACTAAAGGGATAAGCTCAAGTGGACTTTAAACTCCAGCCCACTACCCCACCAAGCCCACCTCTCTGATGTGTTAAAATATAAGGTGGAGGAAAAGTTAAATTAGGGTTTTCATAAGAAGGGTTTTATCAAAGATGCTAAGAGGTGTTTTTTCCTTGGAGTTAGAGCACATACAATTGAAGAGGCAATCAGAGTGTTCAAGGTATGATTTCTCACCATTAGAAACAAAAAATTAAAAGTTTATAAGGTTATCTTGGAATCAGTTGTGATGTTAGATTGTTCAGAAGTTTGATTTTTGGTCCTAAAATTCTACTTATATTTTATGGTTAGATTTGCTGTTGTGTATCCATATATATATATATATATACATATAAATAATCCTAGATTGAGCCACGGAATTTCAAAAATCCGTGATTTTGGCTTAAGTCTTCCTTCGGTTTTGTACATATAAATAATATATAATAAGTCAGTGATGCTGCCACTGTTTCATTGAGATTATGCTATTAAAACCACTGAGGTTATATATTAAGATTTGGAATTGGCTTTTGTGAGAGTATGGTTCTCACTTTGTTCTCTGTGGGTCCCTAGAATTGGTATATATATATATATATATGTGTGTGTGTGTGTGTTGCCATCAGGTCTTCTATTAGATTTGTATATATTAGGTTTTATTAGATTTGCCACGTTTTCTTTGATTTTATTACTAGTTTAGGATTGACCCTAAAGAGAAGGTGGTGTTCAATTATAACATGAAGTCCTGTAGTTGGTTTAATTTGATATTTGATATATTGGTCTATTGTTTTAGAATAACTAATAGGTATATTTGGATTTGATGTTTCTACATATGGGAACTAGTTCTGCCTATATTATGACTCTAGGAAAAAAAAAAAGAGAGAGAGAAGGTTGTGGAGGATTATAGTGTTTTAGGAAGTAGTTTATGATCATGAAATTTCATGCTTATTGATTAAAGTAATTTTCTGTTTAGAGCTTACGGAAGACTAAAAGTGCTCGGCTGTGTTCGGATATATTAGCAAGAGAGGTAAGTAATTATGCATAATATGCACAAGTTTTGTCCATTAGGTTCTTAGAAGTTAAAAGTTTTCAAAGGTTTTGTATTTCAAACTTATATTTTCTAAAGTTTTTCAAAAGTATTTTTGCATCATTGAAAGAGAAATTTCGACTATTAAATAATGTTTTTACGCGATACTTTGAATTTTAAATAACATTTTGAATGTCCAAATCTCATTTAAAAGATGATTTCTAAACTAAACTATTTTCAAAAAATAATTTAGTTTCAAATTAAGTTTTCTAAAAAGGTTCTTGTCCTTTAAGTTTGTTTAAAACTAAGTGATTTCAAAGTCATATTCTTATTTTCCAAATGGTATTTAAGACGTTCTTTTAGCAAATTTAATTTTTAGATTTACTCAAGAATTGTAGTATATTTTACATAAACTCCTCAGTCTCTACTCATTCCCCAAGAGAGTCAAGCATCCTTTGATTTATGTTCTATTTGATATCGTGATCTTTGATATGCCTTGTATTTGAAAAGAAATTGTTAACATCAAGTAAATTATTATATTTTGTATAAACTTTGTTTTGTTATATGTGACTCAAAACAAGTGTTTTTAGAATTGATTAGATATATCAGATATATGTGTAAATCCGCTCACAGGATTATATGTGAGAATATGTGTTGATCTCTCACCAGCAGGGGTTAGATGTTAGTATCCGCTCACAGGATTGTATGTGAGAATATGTGATTTGTATATGTGACATTGTGCTTTGATCAATTATATGTATGTGTTTTCTAATGATTTTAAGATGTGATTACATATGTATTAAGTGATGCATTATATGTTTTGGAATAATTATCTTTGATATCATTGAATGAGTTTGTGAAAAATCAAAATACTCGTGTTTTGCTTGACTTTATTTCGTTGTGTATTCTGTATAATTACTTACTAGATGTGTGGCTCACCTCATCAATTACTATTTTCAAATTGAAGTGTAGTTGAGAATATAGGACCTTTGGATCGCTTTGTAAGGTGCAAGGTAGAGCGTGGAAGTTGTAGGCGATTTCTGTATTACTTGAAGACTTATAGAATTTTAGTTATCCTTATTTTGTAATTAATGCTTTATATTTTGGAGATTATTTCCAATTTGTGGAATTTAGATTTTTGTAAGAGGTTATTTATTAAGAGCATTATTTCTTTGGAGTTTTAAATTATTTTGGATTAATTATACTTATTGAGTTGTGTAAGATTAGCAAGTTAGTCATGCATCTAAATTCATGTTCCATGGATTTGGGTTGTGACAATGGTACCCCAAGAGCATCAGCCACTACAGTAGGAGTAACGGTGAACTCTACACCTCTTATCCAACTTTTTACTAAAGTGTTGGAATCATAGACGTGGATAGAGATGTTCAAGTAGAACTCTTTAATCAGGGTAGCTGGTGGTGGAGGACCAATATCCAACAATGGTAACCAGCCCCTACGCTTAAAATTAGCCCTAATGGCTAGATCAAGCTCATCTAATAGCACCTTATACTCAGTGTGTAAAAGATCTCTTGGTTTTTCTCACTTGAAAACTTCTCACGATCAAAAGAAGGAGGAGGTGAGGGGGCAGACCTATTAGCTCTAGTCTTCCTATGCATGGTGCTAGGGTAAGGACAAGACACAAGGACAAAACCAAAAAGAGCAAAAAGAAAAACCAAGGGCAGATTGCAAGTTAGCACAAAAAAGAAAAAAAGAAAAAAAGAAAAAAAGAAAAAGAAATAACAATCTATATGATGCATGAACAGAGAAATGTCATGATGCATGCTCTAATGCAGTGATAACAATTTCAATTTGAGTTTGGAATTACAAAATTGGCTTGAGCATAGAATTTAGAACATAAACCCCAAAATTTGAAAAACCACTTGTTCAATTTGTATCAAATTGACTAATTGATCATCAGATAAGCTAGAAAACAGTTTATTATGATCAAAATAATCAATCCAACAAGCCAATTTCATCAATTAAACTCAATTTGAACAAAATCCCCAATTCGAATATATTTAAGCCCTAGAATTTTTAATTTCTCAAAATTCACCAAATTGATCAAATTAAATCATCAAGAACATGTTTATAATATCCCCCAACAAAAGCCCATTGATCAATTTCAAGAAATATGGCTTAAATCATCAAAAACCCCAATTATGCATAGGTTCAAAATTCTCAAAGAAAATGCATGAAAAATGCATGAAACTTGAAAATAAAAGCAAAAGGAGGGGTAATATGGTTTTACCGGCCTTTGGAGAGAAAAACCTTGCGAAAGGAACGGAGGAAAACGACAAAAAACTTGATTTGAGCTTTGACCGAGTCGTATGGAGAGAGAGAGTGTTTGAAAACTTTTGAAAAGTAAGTAGAACACGTCAAAATCACCTTTTTTTTAAAACTCTCTATACAATTTTCGATTGATCGAAATTTAGGTTCGATCGATTGAAACATACCGAGGCTGACCAATTTTTTTAATCGCAATTTTGATTGATCAAAGAATAGATTCGATTGATTGAAATTTTGAATTTTTTTTTTTTTTTTGAAAAACAAAGCAATTTTGGTGCAGAAACTCCTCAAAGCATTGAATTTTAAAAATAAAATGCATGAATATGAGATTAAATGTCTTTCAAAAACATAAGTTTTGAATCCAGTTTTCCCAAAAATAAGATTTTCAATCCATTCTCTTAAATTCTTAAGTAACAAATATGTTTTGCATAAAACTCAAAGAATTTTCAAACTTGGTTGGTCAAACTAAAGACACACACAATAACATGTACAAAGTTTAGCCAAGAGTAACTTGTATAGTGTGTGCAACTATCAAAAGTTTGAGATACATGTGAAGTGATATGTGAATAGAAATCAACTACAAAGTCTACAAAATTCATTACATAGAATTTGAAAGAGGCTATCACCTAAAGAGTTACATCATATAACTCCCACATCTTCTAGATCATAAGCTTGTAATCATGTAAGTTTCTTGATTTGCCTCATATTGTACACACAAATTTTATTTGATCAGAAACTTATTAAAATAGCTAGGATAATGTATACACCAATTTTAGTTGTTTGATTTAACTTTAAGTCCAATAATGTACGCACCAATTTTAAGCATTTAAACCGAGATTACACCTTATGTTGTTTTTGTGCATGTGCTATATTGTTTCGAGCACAAAATCTTACGATATGCACTAAGGTGTTCATGATTGGCTAGTGAACAGTGGTGAGATGGTTATTTATGCCTTTCTTAAAAGGTTCAAGTCCGACAGTCAAAGACATGTGACTTCAAGATCAAGACAAAGTGATAAAAAATTATAAACATCTTTCCCACACAATATGCACTATAAAGTTTCAACTAGTAAAGTGCAATAAATAAGTTTATCAAAGCTAAACAAGTTACAAAGACATGTTATGTGAAAATAAATTGACCAACCTTGTTTTCAAAACTAAGAAAATAAATACAAAACACAATTTTATTTCCTTTTTCCTTTTTTTTTTTAAATTTTTTTTATATATATTTTGAAAAAAAGAAACAAAAAATAGTCTTAGAATGAAATGCATGAATGTTATGTAATGCAAGTTCTAGAAACAAAAAAGGAAACAAAAACTAAAGAACAATGGTCACAAAGTGTAGAGCAATGAAGTACAAGAACCATGTCAAAAAGACTCAATTAGATCGAGTCTTTTGCATCCAAAACTTTTTAGATGCACTTCGAGTATTGGAGTCCTTATTCACATTAGAGTGATTTCCAACTCTAGGATTGGAATAAAGGTTGAGAGCTTTTACCAATTCACCAATAAGTACCATAGGATCTTGTGCTTGAGGCACATGCACTTTTGGCTTATTTGTTCGCTTAGCAACTTGCAACTTGAAACAGTTTGGACGAATGTGCCCAGACTTTCCATAAAAATGACAAACCTAAACAGGCTTACCATGCACCTTGTCCTTAAAAAGGGTAGACTCCTTAGGTTTAGACTCTTTCATATCAACCTTAATCTTCCTAGGAGGTATGACCTCTACAGGTTTAACAGTCTCACTCATAACCTCACTCACATGAGGTTCAGAGGAAGAAGAAGAAAAAACGTTTGTGGAATGGGATGCAGACACAGAGATGCTTTCTACAAAACCTAAGCCATTTTTGTCAAAGGGAGACTTTTGAACACTTAACATGTGGTCAAGTTTGAAGCTTGCAGACTTAATAGATTGTTCTCTAGCAACAGATAGTTCAAGTTCCAAATTCTTAACTTTATCAAGCAAAAGTATATTCTTAGTTTTCACATTGTTCAAAAGTTCATTAGCATCAAACAGTTTCACAAGCAAATTTTTCTTATCAAGCTCAAGAGATAAAATTTTCTTCAAGCCAAGATCAACATTCATAGCATCTTTTGCAGCAACTTTGCAAAGTTTGTTATAAGCTTCTTGAAGATCTGCATCCTCAGAGAGTTTTCCATCAGAAGGGTTCTCTTCAACAGACATGCTTTCATTGACTACAACAATAGCAGTGAAAGTAATAAAGTTTCCATCCTCGTCAGAACCAGACTCTTCATCGAAAACTTCATTATCACTAAGAGTTACAGCTATAGCCTTACCCTTAGGCCTCAAGTATGTAGGACATTCAGATTTCATGTGGCCATACTCTTGACATCCAAAACATTGATGACCCATAGAATTATTAGAAGATTTACCTACTTTTTCTCTAGGTTTCTCAGTGTTGCTAACCTTAGTGAGATCATTCTTCTTAAAATTTTTAGGATCAACAATGTTCTTACCTCTTACCCTTCTGTTGCTACTTCTAAGGAAATTCCTAAAGTTCTTGGCAAGGTAAGCAATCTCTGTAGCAGAGAGCTCATCATCAAATCTACCAACATCAACATCATCAACTGACTTAAGAGCCATTGATTTTATATGAAATAGGAACCACACAACATCATCCTACTGCCATAAGGAAATAGGAAATCATGTGGGAATGGGACCCACGTAATAATGATTAAAAAAAAAAAGATCATACAACAAAATTAAATAGGAAAGATATATTCAAGACTATTGAGTGTGAACAAATCATGCAGCGGTTTTAAAATATGAAAAATTGTTGAGGGCAATTGAGTAAATTAAGCTAGGTGTGAAAAGACAAATTAAAGTTTAGATTTTATATTAGATTCTATATGACAATTACATTAGCATATAGTTGTTTATTTATTTTGTTATTAATATTAATTAATTTTTTTAGATTAGTTTTTTACTTTTAATCTTGCCCCCCGACCAAAATTCTTGGCTTCGCCACTGTGCATGATTTTGTAGCATATGAGACATGAGCTACAATTTATTAATAGTATTCTAATATTCTTCAATATTTATAGTACTGTTTTATAGTGATTTTAGGATTATCGTATTCCTTAGGGCCAGCTCAATCATATGGGCAACTTAGGAGATGGCCTAATATACAATATTAATTTATTTGTCTAAATATTTTATTTAAGGTTGTAGCAAAAAAGAAAATATAATTTTAAGACTCCCGCTATTAGCCAATAGAATGCATTTTAACAAATGAGTATGTTTACATCTTATATCCTATCTTTAAGATGAAGTTTGTTTGTTTGTTTGTTTATTTTTTTTTTTTATTATTTTTTTTTATTTTTTAAACTAGTTTGGAGAAAAATCATTCAAACTTCTACTATATCTTTTTATTGGATGTGGATTTTGAAAATCTAACTGTTGGATTGCATGTTCTTTATGTTCATAACACTCACGCCACTTTTTTTTTTTTTTTTTTTCAAATTAGATGTTATTTACTATTTGATTCATAAACTTATTTTTTATATATATATCACAAAAACTTAAAATTTAAATATTTGATTGATGACATAACTATTGATCTTCTTAAAATTTTACAAGCATAAAGGATGTAATTAGAAAATGTAATCTAACAATGGATTTTTTCTGAGTCATATTTTTTTAAAATTTTCCCAATTCCCATTTGTACCCTTTCTTTTAATAAGATAGATTTGACGGTCCTTTTGCTTCTAGGTAGGTTATTTTGATTTCCCTTTTTTTTTTTTAGTGTAGGTTTTCATAAAATTTCCAACTTATATTTTTTTTTAATAATAGATATTTTAATCAAATCTAAATATTAATGTAAAAGTTGTAGTAATGAAAAATATGAATTTAGAATAATTACTTTGTGTAAGGTCAGCTTTGGTAACCTAAGCCCAAAAGTATGGGTTAGAGGCCCAACGTACCCTAGACAATAAATTTGTAGAGAGTGGGCGAAAGAGCTGGACTAGGTCTGAATTTGACAATGGTGGGTTGAATTACGTAAAGCAAAAGTAACATAAGATAATGCCGAGAAAACTCTCAGGACAATGTCCGAAGAGGTGTATCATTAAACAAACAGTGATTACAAGGTTCAGAGCTACAGTAAAATTACTCTTCTTCTTCCTTTCACGTTTTTCCGGGGCTTTCTATCAGGATCCCTTCTTCTTTATATAGTCCCCTCCTTCATCATCTCCATCGTCCACTTGTTCTTCATCTGTGCATCTACTTGAGTGCATGTCACATCATGGGCATGCTTTAGTTATTTGGGAGTGACGGTAGCTGAGGTTGCACTGTTCAGGGGTCTTCTCCACATAAATGCGGCCAGAAAAGCTGTTGTAGTGCATTAAATACGGTGGTAGCAGCTTTTCCTTTAGATATTTCTTCGTTCTTATCATCTCCAGCCCTTGCTCTGAGCTTATCCTGATCAGGTGAAGTCCTCGGACAGTTACTCTGACCTTTCTCGTACTCGACTAGCCTGTGATATCCTGTTAAAGTGAAACGTCCTCCTCGGACAGGAGATACGTTCCTCGGACAGGAGACATCCTCCTCGGACAGCATTGATCTTTCATTATGAAGATCCTACTCCCAGCTGGGCCTTGTCCTTTTCTCTCTCTCTTTTCGGTTTTCGGATGTAAGATAGCTGTGTCGTGGGTCCTCGGCCCATTACATTGGGCCTGGCTCCTTTTCCCCCACAGTTATATATACATACACACTCAAAAATAATATAAACTGCAAATATATAAACACTTTCCCCCACACTTTGTATTCGTCTTAATTTATTGACTTATGTGATAAATAATTTTTTTACTCATACAAGTTTAGAATATAAAGTGATTATATCATTTAGTAAAGTTGCAATCTTGCTTTTGATAAACCAAGTCCATTGTTCTATACTAAATTTTATTTTAGTTAAATTATAATTTTCTATTATAAATCTTGTTAGGGGAACTTGAATACGAAAAATTAATTAGTAGTTTTGCATCTTGCACAGTACACCGGCCAAGGAATGGGAGAATGCTGATGTGGCTGAATCAGGACTCTACACGTGGAATGGCTGTGAACAAGGAAAATGAACATTGGCTGGGAGAAGGGATCTTTAGTTCGTGCCAACAGCGTGATCATCTTTGGGAAGAGTGAGATTTGCTCCAAACATTAACTATATTTGTTATATGTTTCCTGAATTGTGACAAATATGTATCTGCACTTTGAATGTTGTATAAAAAATAAAAATAAAAAGATGCTAACGGATGTCCTTAGGGTATCGGTTAATAATTCATTTAAAAAAGTTTTTATTGAAAAAGAAAAAAATATTTATATTTTAACAATTTTTTTCATTTTTTATAAAAATATTATCAAAATTTTTTTAACATAAATTATTAACCAATGTTTTAAAAGAATTTGTTAACTGGACCATAACAAAATTTGCTTGAAGGGGCTTGGCATGTGTAATTACTGTCGACACACGTGGGTGAGTGACAACCTAGAATGGGTGATCCAAATTCCAATGACGAAAAATTTATTCGGATGTGATATATTGATGTCAGCCTCAGTAAATATGAATAAAGTCCACGAAAAGTTAGCGTACGTCCGTTCTAGGCATGAACAGTTTGCATACGTCCGTTAAAATCAAAGTTACTCGCGTCATACGTACTATTTGCCAAGTAACGTAACTAAATGCGTTACTTTAAGTTTAAACGTATAACAAACGTTAAATACGGACAATGTAAAAATCGGCTCGTTACATTCAGATTGTTAAAAAATAAAAAATTAAAAAAAAACTTTTTATTGAAACTTGTTGATTTTTGCATCAAATAAAGAATATAAAATAGGCGTAAATGCAGTCCTTACATTTTGACATTTTTTTTTTTATTTTAGTCCCTACATTTTATTTTTACTACTTTTAGTTCTTAAACCAATTAACGCCCTTCATTTAAGTCCTTGAAGCTAACTTCCGTCACTAATCTAACGGGAACACTGACGGATGAATAAAATAATATTAAAATTTAAAAAGAAAAGAAAAGATTTTTAATTAATTTTGTTTCTCTTTTTTTTTTTGGAAGAACATGAAGAACATGTTCATGTTCTTTGTGTTCTTCCCTATAATCAATCTCTAGCAACAACATCAAACCCAACAACAAAACCCAGCAACAACATCAAAAACAACATCAAACCTAGCAACAACATCAAACCCAGAATCAAAGAGCAAACCCAACAACGACATTTTCCATATTCGCTAATTGGTCATTTTTTGTTTAAATTAAATGAAGCTCTTTCTCATCAAACCCAGTAACAACATCAAACCCACAGCATAGCAGCCACCACCACCACCTAAAATCCAACAACAACAACATCGCCACCATTGCCAAATCCATACCCATAAACCCAAACCCACACAACCCACTCATTGAATCCCACAACCCAGCCACCAATTCCCACAACCCAGTCACCGATTTCCATAACCCAACCACCGATTCATCGATTCCACAACCCAGCAACCACCGTGACCCACACCTCAACCTCGAGCACAAACGTCGATGTCCACCACAGACGCTGATCTCCACAAACAAACACCCTCCACCATGCCAATCCCCACAAACCCACACCTCAACCTCGACCACAAACGTCGATGTCCACCACAGACGCTGATCTCCACAAACAAACACCCTCCACCATGCCAATCCCCACAAACCCACACCCTCCACGCTGATCTGAGGGAGATGGGTCGAGACACAAAAAGGAGAGAACAAACCCACCCATCACCGGCTCTCCCTTCACTGTTGCCACCCATTACTAGCTCCATGTCATCAGCGCCACCACCAGTTCTCAAGTTCTCCAAGCTCTCCTTCTCCGTCCTTGAACTCGAGGACCTCCTCCTCTGCGGTGCTCTCTAGTTCTATGATTGATCTTTTGACCGGATCACTCCCAAGAATAAGTGCTGTTTTGAACGCATGGTGACCCTGTCATTCGCCGCCTCGCCAACGAGGACAAAGCCACTGTCTTTGCCACTGACACCATCCTCTCTACCCTCATGTGTGCACCCAGGTTTGTTTACTTGTGGGACATTGTGGTCTAGAGGGTCAGGAACAAGTTGTTCTTGTTCTTATGTTTCTGGTGTGTTCTTTTTTCCTTTTTTTTTTTAAAATTTTTAACTCATATTTTTTCTTTTGTTAAAATTAAAAAATAAATATTTTAAATTATAATCTAATATTTTTAAATATTATTTTATTTATCTGTCTTAGATTAGTGACAGAAGTTAGCTTCAAGGACTTAAATGAAGGACGTTAATTGGTCTAGGGACTAAAAGTGGTAAAAATAAAATGTAGGGACTAAAATGAAAAAACGTCAAAATGTAGGGACTAAAAATGCATTTACGCTTATAAAATATTAAAAAAAATCTCAATTAAAGAAATCATGTCAAACAGTAAATAAGTCTAAGGATCATGTTTAATACATGGGTCATACTAATAGGCAATGGTTAATAATCTATTTTAAAAAAGTTTTAACACCACTTTTATGGAAAATAAAAAAGTGTGTCAAAACATTAATTGTTTTTTTCTCGTAAAAATTTTCCTTAAATAAATTATTAATCATTGCCCTAAGGGCATTTGTTAGCATTTTTCTTAATATATTTAAAATATACACATATCCCAAGTCTGTGTCATTGTTCCTGGTGCCAAAATAATCATGTTTAGGATGTTGTTATTATCATTATTATTATTATTATATTAAATACACTAAAACTAGTCCAACATATTGGAATGTTATGCTTACAATATTTTCACAACAAAGTCTAGAGAGTAAATTGTTGTTTGTTATAATTTAAACACATCATTGACATCACTTTCTCACTCACCATATAGTCTGTCATCTAGGATTTGTTATAAAATTCTTATAAAAAATGTTGTGAATTGAAAATAGCACTACTCTTATTACAAAAACTTAATAATTGATGAGACAATAAATGTGATTGGTGTTCTTTTATCAAAATAATAATGAGTGTTTGAATTACTTTTTATAATTAGTGAGACATCATGACATCAATTTATATGATATCTATAATAAAATTTGTAATTTCTACAGCATTCTTCTCAAAAAATTTAAATTTAAATTGTATGTTCTAAAGATTAAATCACATTTGATAGGAGTTAAAAAGTTATGATATAAAGATGATTGTATTTATCTAAAAAAAATATGGTAAATGTTTACGCTTTTTCGTTACGATTTTTTTAAAAACAAACGTAACATACCTGTAACATAAACGTACCTTCTTTTCTTCGTTCTTGCATTTTTATGCCGAATTTTTTAAACGTGCTTTTTTGAAAGATGTCGAACTATACCTGTGTGTATACTTGTCGAACTATGGCGTTAACATTCTATTTCAAACTCTTACTTGCACTAATTAATCACAGTTATAGTTCACTTCAAATGTTCACCAACTGATGTTAGGACTATTTACAATTTTTTAATTTTTTTTTATATTTATAATTTGATAGTTACAAAAGAGGATAAATTTAAATCTTAAATGTCTCTATTAAAATAGTAAAATACATCCAATTAAGCTACACGGCTTTTAGCATTATGACTATTTACAATTTAAGATAAATTAAGTGATTAATTGCATAGTTTTAAGGATTAGGGGAATATCTTTTAAAGAGTGTGATAATTAGGGAATAGGGATGAGATTCTTCAAAAGTTACCCTTATCTCTTCTCTACTATTGGTTACCTTCTCTACCATTTACCTAGCTACTTGTTCACGTTACCAATCAACTTAATACCCATTTTATAGTGAAAATTACATAGTAATTTATCGATTTCTTCTCGTAGTTTATTTTATTTTATTTTAATTATAATTAATATATTTTGTAAACCTTTGAAATTATTTTTTTCTTTATAATTTAGTTTGGAACATAATTCCAACATCATATTAATTTAAATATTTGACAAGTTTTGTTAATATCTTTATTAGGTACTATAAAATTCTTATAGGTTGTCTATTTTAAATTACTAAAAATTATTAAGATTGATTAAATTATTATATTTGTAGCTTTTTTTTTTTTTTGAGGTGATCACCTAAAATTTGCAAAATATAAAAACTTGCCCAATATAATTATAATAAATTATTAATTTAAAATATATATGATTTCCTATACAAAACCGCATCAAAATCATTGTATTTAATTTGTTTTACCCATTAGAGTTTCTACCATAGTGCCAAGAGCATTATAGTTCAATTGACACCTCTTGGTGTTTTCAATAGAAATGTCTAGGGTTCAAATTCCCTCTCTCCTAGCGTAATTATTGAATTATTTGGAGAAAAACAAGTTTCCACCTATATTCGAGAAATGTTGGCTCTAGTATTACCTTATTTAATGTTTGCACTTGAGTTAAACTAATATTGATTTTACTAGTTATCAAGAGTCTTGTAATTCAATAATATTGTTTAGCTCTACCCTACATTAATAGATCAAATAGGATGATGAACATAAACATATTTCAATTAGAAATATTGAGTTATTTTAATGAAATAGGACAGTGAACTTTTTTTAGTTATAGAGTAATCTTAGTTATAAAGTGACTTGAAACAATTGATCACTTTTCATAAGTTATAATTTTTGAAATATAAAAATTAAATTAAAAATAGAATGCGGGAAAATGTGGGCTTTTTAGCTTAAAAATGAACCAAAATAAATAAATAACCAAACGGTTCTACTTTTATTCTTAATTAATATATAAATGAGGACAAGAAGTAAATAGAAAATCTAGGAGCACAATCTTTTGTGCTACAACTTTGGCACAACTTTGCTGTGACAAATTGTAAGTAATGGAAAAAAAGTAGCGAGTCCATATGAAAGTGAAAGATAGCTAATCACATTTTATCACATAGGATAGTTGTAAAAAGTATTTGATAAATGTTGTGGTTCTAAAATAACTCACAAGTAAAATATGAAAGCTCCATGTCCTGAATCACTCCGTAAGTATTTTTTTATATGATAAATCACTCGTACTTCTTGTGATGTAGCGGTTATTTCGGGCAAAGACTAAAGAAGAGTAATTTGGCAGAGTCTTTGTAAATTACAAGAGTACATATAGAGTTTATCAAGAAATAGAATAGTTGAGGGATTGAGTGCTGTCATGAACTTGAAAGCTAAATTTTATACACCATGATTGCATTGCCCGGATAAGATGAAAGACATAAAAATACATGGGATTAGTGCTATATTCACAACAAAACCTAGAAGATAAGTTGTTATTTGTATTTGGACTCATTACTGATATCACTTTATTATTACTTATCCTTAACTATTTATCGCATAAATTTTTATTGTGAAATTGTTATGAAAATATTGTGAATACATGGTTAAAATAGATATAACCCAAGGTGGAGCATCACATCTTAAATTATATTGTTTGAGAAAGGGATAATTCAGTAGTTCAATTTGAGTAAAGAATTTCCTATTTTTTATTATTTTTAATTATTTTTTATGTAAAGAATTCAAAGAAGTAAAAAAAAAGAAATGTAATTATCTAGGTGTAAAATTGCGCGCACACATGCATATACTAATTAAATATAAATATATATATATATATATAAGGGAAAGTTAATGATTGTCCTAAAAATATTGGTTTATGAAATATTTTTAAAAAATTTTATAAAAAAAGAAACAATCAATTGATTTTTTTAATAACTTTTTATATTTACCATAAGATTGATAATGAAAGTTTTCTAAAATAATTTATTAGCAAATATCCATCATCAGCACAATAGTCCAACATGACAGTAGTTAGAACTCCTTAATGACAAGATTGATATTTAGAGCAAATGTGGTCACTATTTTCCATTCCACTAGCTAATTATTAATTAGTCATATCATAAAAGTCAATGTTCAACTTGATATAACAAATGATGATGTAATTGATCTTGTGAAGGCTGGAACATAGACTTCAACAACAAAAAATAAGCCCTCCCCTCCCTTCCCCAATATCTACGTACCTATCTCAAAAATAAATAAATAAATTTTTAAGTAGGTTTTACGTTTTATTTTCTATTCATATATAATAAGAGAAAATATTTTAATAAAGTATATTATTATGTTATGGTAAAAACATTTTCTCCAATATCATAATCAAAATAATTTCATTCAATATAGTAATTTTTCAGTAAAAATATATTCTATCAAAATCTATTTTGCAGAAATTCAAATTTGACTTGTAGTATTTTAAATTAAACAAATATATAGCCCAAAGGTAGTCAATTTTTTTTTTTCATTTTTCTTCTTTCAATAAAGCATATATATACAAATAAACAACTCACCTAAATTTAATCATGAATGAAGACTAATTAAACAACATACACTAAAATTAATACATATACAATCACCATCTTATACTACCTACCCATCATTTCTTCTCTTCAACTCAAACTCAAGCTCAATCCAATCCAAACCTCTTTCTCTTTCTCCCTCTAAATTTTCCTCACCCTCCATTCCTACCAATAATTAATTTCCTATTGAAGATCTCTCTCTCTCTCTCTCTCTAAAATTTAGTATATAATGGTCTTAGAGGTCCAACATCAACGTGAACGCCAACCTTTGATTGTCCTGTTGTCCTGCATTCTCAATCTCTCCTGCTCTATCCTCTCATCAAATTTCGCTTAATTACCACGTTACTTTCCATTTTGAAGACAATAATCCTTGACCTTATACAAGGTATACTTAGTTACTATAATCCATTAGTTTATCTATTTGCTAATCTTTTTTAGGCGTTACTTCCACTTTCGCTGATTTACTTGACAATATCATAGCCTCAGGTAAAATATTGTGCAGAAGGAGACGGAGCAAAAGGTGTTTTGGCAAATACAAACATGAGCCGAAGACCGAATAGTCCAGAGCTGGATTTGAGGCTGAACTTGTCACCACCAAGGGCAAACTCACCAGATGAGTCGCCAAGTGTTTCGACTTCTTTTTCTTCAGACATGTCAATTGAGGGCTCATGCGTTTCATCAGAGCCTGAAGAGACTTTGCAGTGCCCGAGCAGCCCAGATTCCACATCAATGTTGCTCGTAGGGTGTCCTCGATGCCTCATGTACGTCATGTTATCCGAGGTGGATCCAAAATGCCCGAAATGCAAGAGCACTGTGCTGCTTGATTTCCTCAAAGAAGAAAACAGCAAGAATAATAGAGGGAACTGAGGAGAGCGTAGCATGCCTTCCTTTTCTTGTTCTTCATGGAGCACCTACTTGTCTATGCTACCTTAATTAGGCCTTTAATTTTTTTGCTCTTTTTTTTTTTTAATAACTTTTATATGTTTTTCTCCATCTTCTGTTTTGTATGTTGAGATTTTTCTCGTCTATTATAATTTATTTACTCTTTTTTTCTTCTCTTTTGTGAAATTTGGTTTCCTATACGACAATGAAACGAAGCTAAAAAAAATAAAGGTAGGAGCAGAGCTACATGTATGAGTGAAGGGTTATGGCCCTCCAATATTCGAGCAAGTCCAATAATACTCTTAAAAAAATTATCCAATTGGTCTAGCATTATAGAGAATTTTTTTTTTTTTTCATTCTCACATTCATTTTTTATTGTAAAATGTGTTTTTGTATTTGTTAAAGTTTTGAATTATTCATGTTTATAAATATTTCATTTGTTCAATTGAAAATTTTTACTCACTTTGGTTGATAATTTGGTAACTTATATTAAAAATGAGAACTTTAAGGATTTGCTATGGAGGATACTAAGTTATATGTGTGTATAGATATCTGTGTTTGTGTATGTTTATAGAAGTTTATATAAGCTAATAAATTTATCATAAGTTGGCCTTCCAAATAAAAATTTCTGGCTACGTCCGTAGTACTTACACAATTATGTAGGTTTAGATTGTTTCATAAAACACTTTTGTGAATTTTCATTTTCTTTCCTACGTCTTCTTTACAACTAAACATAATCATCTTATTCTTATAATCTATATATATATATATATATATATAACCAAAGTTTCTGAAGCTCCCACAATTTTCCACATCAGCACAATTTAAAAACAAAAAAACGTAATAAAACTTTTCTAAAACCCAATGCTTTGCCTTTCTCTTTAACGATGTTCTGCCTTTCCCTTTCACGATGCTCTACTAGCCAAACCAAATATAGCTTTCTTTTTCCTCCAAAACGCAGATTCACAGCCAAACCCAATATAGCTCTCTGCTGTTCCCCCACCACTCATCTGTCCCAATCGACCTTTCTGCTTCCTTTCATTCCCATCTCCCTCTATACCACAAGCCCAATACAAACCAAAACCACCCACATCTTCTAAGAGGGAAAAAAAAAATCTGAAATTTCGGCATTTTGGCCGAAATACTCTTTCCGGGCCAAATTAAAAAGCTGGCCTTATTTGCTGATTTGCTCAATTCCGTGTATTTGATCTCAGTTTATCATGGGGAATGAGTAGGTCTGATTGTTATGAGGTACTCAACACTATTGTGATTTGGCGAGAAGGTTAGAGTTCTGGCTAAAGACTCTAAATTAAAGGAAGGTGAAAAAAGATGAGGAGAAAGTTTGAAAAGGTTCTGTGATAATGAAAAAGTAAAAATAAGAAAGGAAGAAGGGTATTGGCTGAGGAGATATGGAACGGTGAGTCACGTGCTTGGGAATGATGAATTTTTGAAAAGTTTCCAGGAAAGTTGCATGTTTTACAAATACCCTTTTATGCTTGCTTATTTACAATAATAGCATATTTAATTTTGAACATTCCTTCATTAGAATTTTATATATAATCATTTTTTAAACTTTTTTTTTGAAGAAATCAATTTAAAAACTTTAGCTTAATAATAATAAATAATAGTAATTTTATTATATATATATATATATATATATATATACCTAGTGCGTAATCTTGAAATGGTGCATCGGTACACACTGATACCAAAAATATTTCGTTCTAGTAGCTAATTCGGAACAACCTCTAAAACGGAATTTAAAACTTTGGTGGAAATAGTGTGACTGTACAATATAATTGAAACCTTTGATTATTTGTTGATTTTTCACCTCAACCCCAAAACCTTCATAGATCGGTGAATTGAAGGAAAGAAAGAAAAAAAAAAAAAAAAAAAAAACCCTTTTGTGACAACTTAATAATAGTTGTGTGTTTATTGTGGTGTCTAATGGTGGAAATAGGGTGACTATACAATTAACCAAGTTATGCAAAAATTCAATCCAAAGATTGATGAAAATTTTAAAATTTTAGATAAACACTTGAATTGAAACTCAATTGAAATAGATCCAGTATGTAATAGCCATCAATTGAGGCTACTACACATGTTTTTTTTTTTTTTTTTCTTTTTTTTCTTTTTTTACTCATAATAGCTCACAAGTTTGAGTTGTATCTTTATTGTTCCTATATACTCTCAATATGTGTCATTGAATGGAAATGCATTGTTATTTGTTCACTTTCTTCAAAGATTGCTTTCATGAATTTAATAGTTTTTCTATTTTATTAACTTGACTTAAAATATATATATATATATATATATTCCTATTTTGTAGAATTTATTTTGAAGTTCGATCAAGAGTTCTATATTAAACATATGAAAGTTCAAGTGCATTATCAATACCATATTAATTTATAATGATATTTTTATGATCTATAAGTTTATTTTTAAGGCTGTTTGGCACTGTCAACAACATTGCATAAATGATAATTTAAATTCTTCTTTCATTGTTGGATTTTTTTTCATAGTCAATAGGTTTCCCATACATTGCACAGGTCAACAACTAGTTATAATTAATGATTAATGATGGTGTATTAATGTCCCCCTCTTCTTTTGCGTGCTTCTAAAGTAAGCCTAAGTAAATAATATTTAATACAAAAAAAGGCCATATTCTCATTATTTTGGTTAGGCAAACATTGAGAAAATGCTGCTTGTAGCTATATATAATTATAAGAAAATCTTGTTATAAACCCGTTATTGCACACTTTATGTACACACTCCATTTGAAATTGTGTTATAAAAATACAATTTTAGTTAAAATTATAAAATCATCTTTTTAATAATCATTACTTTATAATTACATAGGTACATAAGCTCGTTATGATTTTTGCTCAACTGATGTGTAACCCACGCCAAACTATGTAGTAAATGTGGTACACGTACATCCATTAATATTAGGGATTAACTATACTGCTACGTACTGCTATTTGAATAGCCAATACTCGCTCTCGCTAGTTTTGAGGCTGGTAGCCAAGTTTTCATCAAAGTCATGCACTCAATGTGGTTGTTGACCTAAATTCAATTCTATTTTTCATGGTGAATATTATCTAAGAGTTGTAAAATTGAAAGCAATTCTACATAGGAAAAAAGATTTTATTGATCACAGAAATATCTAGAAGCTCTTAAATGATTTACAAGCCCTACTGTTCTTTATATACACGCAGCAGCGAGAGAAGGAAGAAAAACTAACTAGCAAAGCTAGCAAAACACAGATCAACACATATTAGCTTTACATCAGAGCAAACCTAAAACTTGACAGCTGTACATTTAATCTAAGGGCTCTGTTTCTTCAATCTAGTTCTTTTCCTTTTGATCAAAACAGTGTCGTTTTCATCTCCCTGTAATTCTTGACATGCTCTGTTTCTGCTACCCGAGACTCCATCATCACCTAGTTCACTGGATGCTTCAACAAGAGTTATTATGAACTTAAGTTGGCCAAACATTAAAACCTCAAAAGTGGAATTTTTTTTTTTTTGATCAGAAAAGTGGAAAAACTTTAAAGAGACCAATTTACATTTGCTCGGCTTACATTTTGGACCAACCTACACTGGATCCAGGATAATTGACTTTCAGTATAGCAAAGCATTAAGAGCAGCATTTCTTTTTCTAGCGATTGTAGCATTGTGCATATAGTTTCCTAGTTTCATGAATTCTTCAATATTTAGAAGGTAATAAAGTGAAAACAAGTGCTATAATCACTGGCGCGGCGCCGCGGGGAGGGGCCTCACTGCTACTTTCAAAAATTTTCACTGCTAATATAGTACATATATCATTATGCCATCCCTGCTAAAAGAAGATACTAGGCTGTGCACAAAAAGTAGATTCTACTGCTATAGGAAGTCATGTGGGAGACCCACCTAATAATGATCTGAAAAAATGAAGAAAAAAGATTCTATAGCAAAATGAAATAGAAATCACACAAATTTATCGTACTGCCATAAGAAAATAGTAAATCATGTGGGGGGGGGGGGGGGGGGGGGCCTGAACTTTCAAAAATTTTCACTGCTAGTATAGTACATGTATCGATTCATTATGCCATCCCTGATAAAAGAAGACACTAGGCTGTGCCCAAAAAGCAGATTCTACTGCTATAGGAAGTCATGTGGGAGACCCACCTAATAATATTTAAAAAAAAAAAGAAAAAAGATTGGGTAAAAATGTAAAATTGATTTTCTAAGTTTCACATTTTGCCATTTTAATCTTTTAAATTTAAGTTTTGTCATTTCAGTCCTATAAATTTTAAGTATAGTCAATTCAATTCTCCGTTAATTTTTTGTTAAATACTGCATTAACTTACCAAAACAATGCTGTTATAGATTTTTTTTTTAATTTAAAAAAAAAATGAAAAATGTTATTTTAAATTTATAATAAAAAAATAATAATAAAAACCTACAAAAGGGCTCAGGCGAACGCCGTCGTTCCCCTAGCCCACTGAAAATATAAAAAATCATCTCACCCCATCAGTGAAATGTCCATACTTATGACATGTTTGGATGTTTAAAAAAGGAGGGGGAGTAGAGTAGAGTGAGGGAAAGTAATGCAATTACCTTAATTGGAAGTTTTTTAAAGGATGAGGGGGAGGGGTTTGGAGGGGTTTGGACTCCCTCTAGCCCCCCAATTTTAATTCCCCCAAATGGGAGAGATTTGGAGGGGGAGTAGAGTATATAAACTATTGACCAAGTAAATAATTTACCCTTATTATATTAACAAAATTACACAAGGGGAAGGGCTAATTAATCCCTTCCCCCTTACTAATTTTAAAAACATCCAAATAAGGTGGAGGTGAATCATTCTCCTCTACTCTCCTCCCCACTACTCCCCTTCCCTCTACTCCCCTCTACTCTCATTCCTCTCTAAACTTCCAAACAAGCCATTATGGTTGAAATCAATGCACAGTTTTCATAAATTTCAATTTTGATCTATTTTTAGGCCCTAAAATATAGCAGCAATATCCTTTCCCAAGAAAATTAATTTGCAGCATAGTGCTTACAGAGACAGCTAGCATCTTCAATTGATACATTGATAATAATCCTAACTAAAAGAAGGAACAGAAGCAATACAGAAGAAAAGAGAGTCGGTGGAATGTTGACTCAGCAGAGCAGCAAGAAAATTACAAAGGAAGATAACAGATACGAAATAACATATGCAAAACTGAGTTTTATTCTTTGGAGGCTGCATTTTCTTGTCTATTCCTATGGCTTGGATGGCCTGCACATTAGTGCCCTCTTCTCCCTCTCAGTCTCTCTTTCTCTCTTTCCCCCTCTGTCCCTCAAATTTCTCAAGTCAAGGGCTGCTAGGGAACGGTGGGGGTGGAGATGATTTTTTATATTCAGTGGGCTAGGGGAACGACGTCGTTCCCTAAGCCTTTTAGTTAGTTTTATTATTATTATTATTATTATTTTAAATAACGTTTTTCAATGTTTTGAAATTATATAATAAAAAAAAATCCAAAACGCCGTCGTTTTGGTAAGTTAATGGCAACATTTAACAAAAAACTAACAAAGGACTAAATTGACTATACTTGAAACTTAGAAGGCTGAAATGATAAAACTCAAATTTAGAAGACTGAAATGACAAAAGATGAAATTTAGATGGCCAGTTTTGCTTTTTGGCCAAAAAGATCTATAGCAAAATGAAATAGGAATCACACAACTTCATTGTACTGCCATAAGGAAATAGTAAATCATGTGGGAATGAGACCCACCTAATAATGATAAAAAAAAAAAAAAAAAATCCTACAACAAAATAAAATAAGAAAGATATATTCAACAAAATGAAATAAGAAAGATATATTCAAGGCTATTGAGTGTGAATAAATTATGCAGCGGTTTTAAAGTATGAAAAATCGTCAAGGGTAATTGAGTAAATTAAGTTAGGTTAAAAATTAAAGTTTAGATTTTATGTTAGATTCTATATGACAATTACATTAGCATATAGTTGTTTATTTATTTTGTTATTAATATTGACTATTTTTTTTAGATTAGTTTTTTACTTTTAATCTTGCCCCCCGACCAAAATTCATGGCTTCACCACTGTGCAGGATTTTGTAGCATATGAGACATGAGCTACAGTTTATTAATAGTATGCTTACATTCTTCAATATTTATAGTACTGTTTTATAGTGATTTTAGGATTATCATATTCCTTAGGGCCAACTCAATCATATGGGCAACTTAGGAGATGGGCTAAGGCTCTCAGATAAAAGAAGACCCTATTAATTAATACAATATTAATTTATTTCTAAATATTTTATTTTAGGTTGTTTCAAAAAAGAAAATATAATTTTAAGACTCTCGCTATTAGTCAATAGAATTCATTTTAACAGATGAGTATGTTTAAATCTTGTATCCTATCTTTAGGATGAAGTTTTTTTTTTTTTTTTAACTAGTTTGGTATAAAATCATTCAAACTTCTATTATATCTTTTTTATTGGATGTGGATTTTAAAAATCTAACAATTGAATTGCATGTTCTTTATGTTCATACCACTCACGCCAAATTCTTTTTCAAATTAGATGTTATTTACTATTTGATCCATAAACTTATTTTTTATGTATATATCACAAAAACTTAAAATTTAAATATTTTATTGATGATATAACTATTGATATTTGATTTTCTTAAAATTTAACAAGCATAAAGAGTGTTGTGGGAATAAAAGCCCAAATTTGTGTATTAGGCTTAGGGCCCTATTTGAAGACTAAAGTATGTCAAAAGAGGAGAATATGACTGAGAAGGACCCTAGGCGGGAGAAATATGCCTGGGAATGATTGAAGAATATAGTCCGAAGAGTGTGTCCTCCTCAGATGTGAAGAATATCAGTTAAGCAAGTACTTGGGAGGTTTGAGTGACCTTCCTAGCAATTCCAATGATAAGGATAAACTTTAGGTATGAATAGAGATGATAAGAATAGAGAAATATTTAAAGGAAAAGCTGTTACCATCGCATTAAATGCACTACATCAACTTTTCTGGCCGCATTAATGTGGAGAAGACCCCTGAACAGTGCAGTCTCAACTATTGCCACTCATGGAAAATCGGAGTCCAAATCTTCTGTCCCACTTTTCCTGCTCCACTCTATACTCTACCAATAAATACTTATCACGTGTTCACCTAATCACCTAATTAATTAAATACTATCATTATTAACTTATTAATATTACAGTTATTAATTAGTAGTAATATTTAATTATTTAGGTAAACACGTGGTAAGTATTTATTGGTGGAGTATAGAGTAGAGCAGGAAAAGTAGGACAGAAGATTTGGACTCCAAAAACCGATGAAGATACCTGATGGGACATATACTTAAACGAACGTTTAGATGAAGAACAAGTAGACAATCAGGATAGTTTAAAAGAAAACTATATAAGCGTAAGAGACCTCTTACAGCAGAGGGGAAGAAGGAGAGAGGAAGGAGAAAAGAAAGAGTCATTGTAGCTCTAAGAATTGTATTAGCCTTTTAAACAATAATTTATCTCTTTGGACATCAGTTTATTTGAATTTCAAGTGTGTTTTTGTACTTGTTCTTTAGAACCTGTATTAGACGTTGCTTAATTCACTATTAGTCTAGCTCTTTTACCCACTCTCTACAAATTTATTGTAGTAGGCGTGTTGGGCTCATATTCCATATCTTTTGGGCTTGGGTTACAAATTGAGACCCTACAATTAGCGCCGTCTGTAGGGAGAGCTTGAGCAAGAGTGGAAGCAATGGTTGACGATGGCAGAACCACGGCAACAACCAATAGAATCCAGGGCATCCCAACACGTTGAACCTTTTCTCAACTTGGAGCAAAGACATGATCGTGAAGGCAATGTACATACTACACATACTGACCAAAGTCACCCACGGGGTGGAAGCCACGTGTCTCATGCAAAGAAGAACAAAAACATGCAACTAGAGATTGACCAGCTAAAAAGGAAGTTGCGCCATGCAAAGAGAAAGCGGACTTCTTCATATTCCGATGGTAATTCTAACGATGAACAAGACGTCACTTATAAACGGAGATCTCGAGCACCAGTAGTGAATCCTTTTCCTATGAAGAAGAACATTATCGTAAGAGGCAACCTTGAAGCCCATCACTTGGAGGCGTAAGGAACGACGCATGAACAAGGCCTTGAATCAAATCTTTAGATCGCTTTTCACACGTAGGATTGAAGAGGCAAGACTCCCTCGTCATTTTCATCAGCCGACGTTCATTATTTATAATGGTAGAATAGACCCCGTGGAGCACGTGACCCATTTTAACCAGAGGATGGCTGTCCATTCGAAGGATAAAGCTTTGATGGGAAAAGTTTTTCCTTCCAGTCTGGGACCAGTTGCAATGAGATGATTTGACAGCCTGAAAGCAGATTCTATTATTTCCTTCAAAGAACTCACTCAAGCATTCGGTTCCCGTTTTGTCACCTGCCGAAGAGTCGCTCGGCCCTTAGCTTCACTGCTATCCTTGAGTAGAGACCTTGAAAACATACTTAGATAGGTACTGGGAGATGTTCAACAAGATGGAAGGCGATTTTGATGAAGTAGCCCTTAATACGTTTAAGTTCGGCCTACCTGCCGACCATGGTTTAAGAAAGTCTCTGACTGGAAAACTTGTCACCAGTGTGCGTCAACTGATGGACAGAATTGATAATTATAAGAGAGTCGAAGAAAATCAGCAATAAGGGAAAGGAGAGGACAAGGTTATCCCTAAGGAAAGGAGGGATTTCAGGTTGGATAGATACAGTAATTACTAGCCGCGTAGGGATTTGGCTGGGCAATCAGGATCAGCAAATCTTCAAGTAGTCAATGCTATATTTAAAGAGCCAATACATTAGGTTTTAGAAAAGATTAAGAATGAACCGTTCTTCATGTGGCCGAATAAGATGGTGGGAAACCCAGAAAGGCGTAATCATAATCTCTATTGTCAATACCATCAGGACTATGGGCATACCACAGAGGATTGCAGGAGTCTGTGGGATCATTTGGACCAACTTGTCCACGAGGGTAAATTAAAACAACTCTTGCATCACTCTAGTGGCCAAGGAGGTCGGGTGAGCTCTAAGCCTCGAAGGGATGATTCTTTGAGGCCCCATTTAGGAACTATTAATGTCATCTTCACTGCATTAGGGAGAACAGGATCTTGGCCATCTAGGGTAATGTCGGTAACTCGGTTACTCACAAATGTTAATCACAATCCGAATAGAGCTAAAATGGGTATTCCACCAGTTCTTGGATTCTCGGACGAAATTAAAGTTGGAACCATCCAACCCCATAACGATGCTTTGATAATCACCTTTAGAATTAAGGGGTATGATGTGAAGAGAGTAATGGTGGACCAGGGCAGCGTAGCCAAGATAATGTACCATGATCTCTATAAAAGGCTGAACTTAAAACCTGATGACCTAATACCATACAGTTCTCCCCTGGTGAGTTTTGAAGGAAGAGTTGTTATCCTAAAGGGCTAAATACGATTACCCATGCAAACTGGTACAGAGGTTGTAGAGGTAGATTTCATTGTCGTAGATGCATATTCGACCTATACTGCAATTATGGCTAGACCTTGGCTTCATACGCTAGGAGGCTGTTTCCTTTACTCTACACCAGAAGGGTAAATATCCGTCTGGAGGACAAGTTAGTGAAATCCTAGAAGATCAATCTATGGCCAGACAATGCTTAGTGGCTGCCATCCAACATAAGCCCGAAACTAAATCCTCAACCTAGGCCGAAAAGGATTTATAGCAATTAAAATCTCAGGCATTGTTCGTCGAAGATTCAGTTGATGGTGCCACGTGTGAAGATTTGATAAAAGTTGCTATCAGAGACAATCTAGAGAAGTTCTTTCAAGTTGAATCTCAGTTACCTCCTCAAGAGAAGGAAGAGCTAATAGAGTTCCTTAAAAGAAACCTTGACATATTCACCTGGAATGCTTACGAAGCCTCGAAGGTGGATCTAGAATTTATATGTCATCATCTGAAAGTCAACCCATTGATCACCCCCAAGAAACAGCCTCTTTGGCGCCCATCCAAGGAGCATGATGATGCAGTAAGAGAGGAAGTAGCAAAGTTCAAACAGGCTGAAACTATTAAAGAGGTTTTTTTTTTTATCCTGAGTGACTAGCAAATACTGTGGTGGTAAAGAAAAAGAATGAGAAATGACGAGTATGTGTAGATTTTACTGACTTAAATAAGGCTTGCCCTAAGGATCCATTCCTTATGCCTAAAATAGACCAGCTAGTAGATGCAACTGTTGGTCACTCTCAGATGAATTTTCTGGATCCTTTCCAAGGTTATCACCAAATACCATTAGCCCTGGATAATCAGGAGAAGACTGCCTTTGTCACCCCTATTGGGAACTATCATTATAAAGTGACGCCATTCGGTTTGAAAAACGCGGGATCTATTTATCAAAGAATGATGACAAGGATGTTTGAGTTACAATTGGGTAAAAGTATTGAGATTTACATAGATGACATAGTGGTGAAAAGCAAGATCGTTTCTGAACATGTGAAGGGCCTTCAAAACATTTTTGAAGTTCTAAGAAGGTACAAGCTGCATCTAAACGCTTCCAAATGTTCATTTGGTGTGAGATCAAGCAAATTCTTGGGTTACATGGTGACTCATAGGGGAATTGAAATTAACCCCGATCAGATAAAGGCCATCAATAATTTACAAGCTTCTCAAAATCCCAAAGAAGTTCAGAAATTGACTGGAATGGCTGCTGCTCTTAACCGATTTATCTCTCGATCAGTAGATAGGTGTAGACCTTTCCTCTTGTTGATTAACAAATGGAAAAGATTCGAGTGGAATGAAGAGTGAGCTTTGGCTTTCCAACAACTTAAAGACTATTTAGCTCGGCCACCAATCATGTCTAGATCTAAACTAGATGAAGTCTTGTTTCCTTACATTGCTGTGGCTCCTTGAACGGTTTTAGACCCCTTAAAACACAACCAGATTGAGTAGTCTAGTTAATTAGCCAAGTTGTTACTTAGTCAAATTAAGCAATTCTAGGTTAAAACAGTCAAACAATCATATCAAAATAATAAAGCAGCGAAATAATAAAAGACACAATGATATGATCACCCAGGAAACCACACGTTAAAAACCTGGGGAGGATTTGACCCACCGATCCTCAAGGCAAACCTGAATCCACTATGAAAGAATCAAAGTTCATACAGAAGGACTACAAGCTCCCCGCTCGACTTCCTAATGCTACCCACCAGTAGAACTTACTGACACAACCACGTGCAAACTCCGAATCCACAGACTCCTTCTTTCTTGGACTCTTCAATGAACTACAAGCACCCACGCTTAATATTCTTTAAGCTTCAATGGTAGCAACCAAGTTAATCATCAAGATGTTGATACTATCTCTAACTTGAAAACCCTAAGTTTTGTGTAAAGGAAAGCTCCTCTAGATCTCACAAGAGATTTACACAAAACAGCAATGTATAAGCAACAATACAACTGGAGCAACTCTAAAAACGTGGCTAGGGTTTTACCTTATATACCTAGGGCAAAAACATAAAACCCTAAACATTTAATGAGTTAAGGTTGAGTTGGAAATTCTGCAGAAAACATAATCTGGTCAACTTTCGATCGATCGAATCTATTCTTCGATCGATCGAGTCAGACCGAAATGCCCCAATGCATCTACAGTCTCTCGATTCCAACTTTACAATAATTAAACAACTTTGAGCACACTATAACAAGACTAAACATATCGTTTTGATCATAGTTTGCCAATATTACAAATTAGAGTTCTAAATACATAAATTCCTAAACCTTTAGAACCTAACAAACTCCCCCTTTGGCAATTCGTGACAAAACCCTAATTAAAAGCTCAAAGTTTTACAAGTAAAAACCCTTTTACAAAGTTAATGCTCATAAACTCAAATTCAACCCTAACTACTATCCATCGGTTGCAAGTGTAGACAGCAGTTTAGTTGAATCAACCTGTATATTCCTAAAATACTCAACAAACGCATAAACGCATGTGTGACAGAAAAGAGTAAAACAACAGGTATAACATTCTTGTAAGATTCACACAACACAAAATAAAGACATATATGAATGAACAACTCATAAATATAAATCAATAAGCAGTGAATCACATTGCAACAAGAATCAATGAATTTAACATGTATATCAATCAATGTTACTCCCCCTAACATGAATATCCCCAAAGCCATCCTGGTAGTAGTGCTTGGTACATGAAAGTTGCCTCATTATTTCCAAGCACATATAATTGTTGTTCTTACCCAACTTTCGCTTAAAACCATACTCAGAAGTGCTGACTACACAGGGAAAATAGCTAAATGGGGTACTATTCTAGGGGCTTTTGACATTAAGTATATGCCTTGAACCTCCATAAAAGGACAGTTCCTTGCAGATCTAGTGGCCGAATTCACTGAGCCCTCGTTAGAAGAATTAATACCAGCATATAATATGGATGAAAAATCAGTTAGCATAGTCTCTCAGAAAGGTCCCTCATTTTGGGAAGTATATGTAGACGGTGCAACCAACCAGAAAGGATCTAGAGTGGGGCTAGTGCTAATATCCCCAGAGAAGATTATTATTGAAAAGTCATTAAGACTAGACTTCATGGCCATAAATAATTAGGCTGAGTATGAAGCTTTACTATGGGAATGGCAATGGTTTAAAGAATGGGAGGAAAATCAGTGGAAATATTCTCAGACTCAAGGCTAGTTGTCAGCCAAGTACAAAGAAAATTTGAGGCGAAAGATGAAAGAATGCAGGGGTACTTAAGCTGAGTTAAATGTTTGCAGTCAGAGTTCGAATTTTTTAATTTGCTGCACATCCCCAGAAATGGTAATACACATGCTGATTCTTTGGCCACGCTCGCCACCTCTTCGACACAGGATTTGCCTAGAGTTATCCTCGTCGAAGACTTGCATAAGCCTATGGAGACAAGGAGAGAGGCAGTTCGAGTTCATCAAATTAGAGCTGAGTTCAGCTGGATGGATCCTATAATTAAATTTTTAAAGGAGGATATTTTACCTAAAGAAAGGTTGGAAGCTAACAAAATTTGGAGAAAGGTAACTAAATTCTAGCTATCCGAGAACCAAAAACTATACAAACGCTCCTATTTAGGACTGTATTTATTTTGCATGCATCTTGAAGCAGCTGAATCACTCCTAGAAGAGTTACATGAAGGAATCTGTGGGAGCCATACTGGAGGTAGATCCTTGGCTCACAGAGCCGTTACTCAAGTTTATTGGTGGCCAAATATGCAAAAAGAAGCCTATGAATATGTTAAATGTTGCGATCAGTGTCAATGGTTTGCGCCAAACATACATCAACCAGGTGAAGTCCTTAATCCATTATCTAGCCCATAGCCATTTGCTCAATGGGGCTTAGATATCATGGGTCCATTCCCTAAGGCTGCAGGAAACAAGAAATACCTTCTAGTCGGCACAGATTATTTCACCAAATGGGTTGAAGCTGAGCCTTTAGCCAACATCAGAGATGTAGATGTAAAGAAATTTGTCTAAAAAAATATTGTCATTCTATTTAGGATTCCTCATACCCTCATCTCGAACAATGGCTTTCAGTTTCATAGCAAAGAATTCAATAATTATTGTGGTGAATTGGGAATCACGAACAAATACTCCACCCCTGCTTATCCCCAAGGGAATGAGCAAGCAAAAGTTGTTAACAAGATCATAGTAAATGAACTAAAGACTAAATGACGTGAAGGGTAAATGAGTGGAAGAACTGCCACACGTACTTTGGACATACAAAACTATGCCTCGTAGGTCTACTGGAGAGACCCCCTTTTCAATGACCTATGGAGATGAAGCTATCATACCTTTGGAGACTGGGTTCCTAACGTTAAGAACTAGTTCGTTCAGTCTGACCAGCAATAATGAGTAGTTGAGAAGAGTTTGGATCTAATTGAGGAAATGAGGGAAAATGCAATGGTCCGACTAGCATATTACCAACAAAAGCTTAGGCAGGGTTATGATGCCAACGTAAAGCTAAGGCCTCTAGAACCTGGTAATTTGGTACTCAGGAAAGTTGTGGGCACTGCAAAGAACCCAGCTTGGAAAAAGTTAGGACCCAATTGGGAAGGGCCATATTGTATTACCTCAGGGGCTGGCATTAGGGCGTATTTCTTGGAAGACTTAGATGGTCATGTAATACCACGCCCCTAGAATGTAAACAACTTTAAAAGGTATTGTTATTAATCGAATTTTTTCTTTGATCAATATGTCAATTTATTATATAAAGTTTTTGGGGTAAGTGTTCAAAGTTAAATCCAATCATGCCTGATGTCCTCGGACTAAATGACGTGGGTTAGTTAACACTCATTTACAATTCTCTTAAGTGTTTAAACTTAAATCCAATCATGCCTGAGGTCCTCAGACCAGATAATATGGGTTAGTTAATACTTATTCACAATTCTTATTAGTGTTTAAATTTAAATCCAATCATGCATAAAGTTCTCAGATCAGATGATATGGGTTAGTTAACACTCCCTTGCAATTCTTATAAGTGTTTAAACTTAAATCCAATCATGCCTGAAATCCTCGGACCAGATGATGTGGGTTACTTAACACTCATTCACAATTCTTATAAGTGTTTAAACTTAAATTCAATCATGTCTGAATTCCTCAGACCAGATGATATGGGTTAGTTAACACTCCTTTGCAATTTTTCTAAGTGTTTAAACCTAAATCCAATCATGCCTGAAATTCTCGGACCAGATGATATGGGTTAGTTAACACTCATTTACGATTCTTATAATTGTTTAAATTTAAATCCAATCATGCCTAATGTCCTCAGACTAGATGATATGGGTTAGTTAACACTCATTTACAATTCTCCTAAGTGTTTAAACTTAAATCCAATCATGCCTGAAGTTCTCGGACCAGATGATGTGGGTTAGTTAACACTCTCTTCCAATTCTCCTAAGTGTTTAAACTTAAATCCAATCATACCTGAAGTCCTCGAACTAGATAATATGAGTTATTTAACACTCCCTTGCAATTCTTATAAGTGTTTAAAAATGTGTGAGAACATATAAAAATTTTATATTGTTCGTTGCTTTTTATATTTATTAACAATTTTTGCACGATCCACTTCTTCCAGTATTTGTATAAGTTATTTGCATCATTAGCATGATATTGTTGTTCAGTCTACATAGATCACAACAGCTAAAACTTAGTTATTTGCAATAACAGTAAACTTTATTACATGTGCAACGAAGACAAAAAATAAAAGAACAATTTCATTGATCAAAAAGAAAATACTTTGCGGTCCCTAACATAAAAAAAAAAAAAAAAAAAAAAAAATACAAATATGAAATAAAGTTCCTAGACATCTAAGCCTTCATCTGTGGAGCCAAAGGGTCAACAATCTGGCTGACTGGGCAGCAGCAACATCGAGGGCCTGATCCTTAGATTCAAGATGACTTTTCTTCTTTCCCAAATCTTTACCCTTATCTTGAGGACCCTTAGCCTGCTTGCCTTGATCTTCAGGCTGACCAGACTCTTTAGGAGCTTCAGGAATGGCAGGAGAGATTTGGTCGACCAGAGGTTGCTCCGAGGTCTCTGGGAGTTGTTTAGGAGGAGAGGAGCCAAAATCTGGGAGTTCACAACTATCAGGATCGCAGTAAATGCTCCCAGGTTGCCTCAAATTAGAATTTGTAAAGACCCTAGCAATATCAAGGGCTTTACCCCAAGTTATATCACAATAATCTCTGCAGACTATGGAGAACTCCTCTGTGAGTCTGATTTGGATCTCCTTCACCCCAATCTTGTATACTGCCTGCTTTTCAGCCTTAACTGCCTCCTTGGCCAATTGGGCAGCTTTCTTGGCTTGCTGAAGCTCAGCTCGAAGACCTTTCACAAGCTCTCTCTCTCCGTCTCCAGATTAATCTCATTCATGTTCAATTGTTGGCGTTGGTCTTCAACCTGCTTCTTAGCATTTTTAAGGCTTGCATCAAGACTATTCCTTCGTTTGGTCATTTCTTTCAACTACTTGGACAGTCAAGAATAATCTTCCTTCAGACTACCCAGAGATTTTTCTACCTTAGACCGAGAATAGGCCTCCGCCTGGGTTGCATTGTGAGCATTTTTATTCCACTCCTCAGCCACATAAATTTGCTGGGTAATCTACATAGCAGAATGAAATATTTCAGTGTAAAAAAAAATTGAATAAAAATGATCAGCAACTTAATTGAAGAAGTGGATGAATTCATTTACCATGGCCAAATCCCTCTTAAGGGATAGGAAGAGTTTATGTTGGGTGAAGTGCCTGTAAGCCTCCATATCCTTTGGTAGTAGAAGTGGCTGCTCCAAGGCCTCAGTAATGAGACCTGCCTTCCCCCTTTGATAATTTCTGACGGTGGTGTCCCAAGGGAAGGGAACACCATCCAACTCCAACTTGGGTGACTAGGTGTGGTGTCCTCAACGCACCTTAGCAACGAGAGAGTCATCTCGACTCTCAGTAGACGAAGCCCTTTTGCTCTGTAGATCCTTAGCCACCCTTTGTTGCTTAGCTCCTTTTGGAGGCGCCACCTCAACTTCTTCAGAATCTGTAAAAGGTCTTTTCTTCTTCGGATCAGGGACTGGCTTGATTCTGAGATTAGCAGGAAGCTGAGGAGAGGGTGGAGGAAGATTAACAACTGGTTGAGACGGACCGGTCTCTTTGGCCCCAGGTGCATTCTTCCTGGTTTTCATTAAGTCCCTTAGGCTTGTCATATCTTCTTCTTCTTCCGAAGAATAGTCTAGAAGGGCAATTATCAAAACAGGATTGCGGACGTTGGACTGCCTGTCAATCTCCTCCTCAGCGTCGGAAACTGGAATCACTTGAACCCCTCCTGATGACTCTCCTTCAAACTTGAACTTATCAATCTACTCTTCACGTGAAGAGGTTAAGGAAGCAACTCTTTCACCTGCTGCTACTGGTTCGAGGGGAACCCGTTGAACCGCCTGGATAAGTAATGGTACACTCTACGAGTTTGGGTGTGGCATGGGGGCAAGATCGAACGGCGCTAGAAAATTGGGCCGAGAAACATCTATTTGGTTAATCCAATAGTCTCCTTGCGTTATGGTGTTGCCAACCGGCTGAAAATCACCCGATTTTGGCTTGAAATCGAGAATAAAATGGGCAGCCTGAAGTTCCCAGACTTCACTTATAAAGATCTTTGATCTCAGTAGATAGTTAAGCACGGCAACATTAGTTAGGCTGAGCCAAGGAGCAACAAGCCTTTTATCTGCTAACATCACAACAGAATTAGCCATAATCAGAAACCCAAAAATATTGATACAAAGAAAAGAAAAACAATGTTAAGTGATAAGGACCCGAAATCTACTGTTAAGAAACCTAAATCTGGGATATCCCACCTAGCTCTCTTGGCTGGGTTGGGCAATGAAGACTGTCATGCCACATGCCCGAGACGATCAAATAGTCCTCTTTCATCCCTTTGTTAGACTTGGGAAGACAAGAAATGAGCCTAACGATGTCGGATCAGGATTTAAGATAATATCCCGCTTCCTTTTAGCTATGACATTCGTACATATGTATTATGTCAAGCCAAGTGAGCCCCAGGCCTAAATGACGATTGAAAGCATCAATTGCTCCTAGGATCCTAAAGATGTTAGACACGCACTGATGAGGAGTAAGCCTATGGTTACGAAGATAATCTCTAATAACAGGACCCATAGGGAGAGTCATTCCACCTTCTATGAATGCTATCGTAGGGATTACGACTTCTCCCTTTCTTCGGTCGGTTAATAACCTTTCTGGGGGACAATACCTCAAGTTTACTCCCTATGGTATGTCGTATGTTTCCTTAAATGCCTCTATTAAGGTAGGACTATCAACTAGATACTTAAATTTACCCATTTCGGTTAAATAGAAGGAAACACAGAGAATAACAACTGGGAAATGACAGTTTGAGGGTCGAGGATGCTAGCCGAGAAGAAAATGAAAGGTTCGAAAAGATTATGACTTACACAAACTGGGTTAAGGAGTGATCCTTAACTCCTTGGAAGGATTTACGTGGGTTCTTAAAGAAATGAGATAGATGATTTGAAAAACTTGATGAGTTTGAGTGTTGGGGTTTGCTGGAGAGTTTAAGAAATTGCGAAGTGGAAAGAGAAATGATCTTCTTTGAGGCCTTATATAGGGGTCAGAGAATGGGTGGAGTTATCCCGCCCAAATCCTGAGGAAAAATGTCGTTCATTGGATCACTAGTTCATCATTGGATGTCAAAGACATAGCACCGCCTAAAGTAATTAATAGCGCTTCGTGAACGCCAAAATGTCAGCAACAATGATGAAGCGCCTAAATCTATGCTCTCACGTGTGTAAATTTAGGTATTTTTCACATCCTTAGCCTTTATCTTCTGTGACAAATCAAAATTCCATTTTTTCTCCTCGAATGCGAGGAAAAAATTAAAATTTTAAGGGGCTATTGTGGGGATAAAAGCCCAAATTTGTGTATTGGGCCTAGGGCCCTATTTGAAGACTAAAGTGTGTCCGAAGAGGAGAATATGATTGAGAAAGACCCCAAGCGGGAGAAATATGCCTGGAAATGATTGAAGAGCATAGTCCGAAGAGTGTGTCAATAGTTCAAAGAATATTGGTCAAGCAAGTACTTGGGAGGTTTGAGTGACCTTCCTAGCAATTCTAATGATAAGGATAAACTTTAGGCATGAATAGAGATGATAAGAATAGAGAAATATCTAAAGGAAAAGCTGCTACCACCACATTAAATGCACTGCAGCAACTTTTCTAGCTGCATTAATGTGGAGAAGACCCCTGAACAGTGCAGTCTCAACTACTGCCACTCATGAAGAACTGACAAAGATACCTGATGGGACATATACTCAAATGAATGTTTAGATGAAGAACAAGTGAACGATCAGGATAGTCTAAAAGAAAACTATATAAGCGTAAGGGACCTCTTACAGTAGGGGGGAAGAAGGAGAGAGGACGGAGAAAAGAAAGAGTCACTGTAGCTCTAAGAATTGTATTATCCTTTCAAACAATAATTTATCTCTTCGGACATCAGTTTATTTGAATTTCAAGTGTGCTTTTGTACTTGTTCATCATTTAGAACCTGTATTAGACGTTGCTTAATTCACTATCAGTCTAGCTCTTTTACCCACTCTCTACAAATTCATTGTATTGGGCTTGTTAGGTTCATATTCTATATCTTTTGAGCTTGGGCTACAAATTGAGACCCTACAAATGTAATTAGAAAATGTAATCTAACGATGAATTTTCTTTTTTAGTCATATTTTTTTAAAATTTTCCCAATTCCCATTTGTACCCTTTCTTTTAATAAGATAGATTTAATGGTCCTTTTGCTCCTACGTAGGTTATTTTGATTTGCTTTTTTTTTTTTTTTTTTTTTTTTAGTGTAAGTTTTCATAAAATTTCTAACTTTTTTTTTTTAAATAATAGATATTTTAATCAGATCTAAATATTAATTTAAAAGTTACAGTAACGAAAATATAAATTTAGAATAATTACTTTGTATTCATCTTAATTTATTGACTTATGTAATAAATAATTTTTTTACTCATTCAGGTTTAGAATATAAAGTAATTATATCATTTAGTAAAGTTACAATCTTGCTTTTGATAAACCAAGTATATTATTCTATACTAAATTTTATTTTAGTTAAATTATAATTTTCTATTTTAAATCTTGTTAGGGGAACTTGAATATGAAAAATTAATTAGTAGTTTTGCATTTTGCACAGTACACTGGCCAAGGCATGGGAGAATGCTAACATGGCTGTATTCGGACTCTACACGTGGAATGGTTGTGAGCAAGGAAAATGAACGTTGGCTGGGAGAAGGGATCTTTAGTTCATGCCAACAACATGATCATCTTTGGGAAAAGTGAGATTTGCATTTGACATAGACACTCATCACTCACAAAAGGGGGATAGTGACCCTTTTTGGTCAGAGGTTATGAAATCATTCCCTCCCATTGGTTGTGCTTGTGCTAGACCACTGTTGGGGACACGTGCATTGCTCTCAATGCCCTGATGTCCCTTTCCTTGTCCAAGGATTGCTCCCTATGTAGTGGCAGGGTCACCTTTCATGCTGCTATACTGACCTCGATGTGCTCACTCTCTCTCCTCCAGCCACTACATATTATAGTAGCTGTATTATGGTTCAAATAAGGGAATCATAGTGTGACATCTGTTTTGTGTACCTAGCAACATTCCTTAGACTATAAGAGGAACATATTGCTAGACTATTAGAGTAAGAACCAATATAGAACAATAGAGAAAATCGTAGAAAGTTTATAAGAAAGTGAGGTAGAGAAAAGACCTCTCATTTAAGAACCAATATAGAACAATAGAGAAAATCATAGAAAGTTTATAGGAAAGTGAGGTAGAGAAAAGACCTCTCATTTAGTAAAAACATTACTACTGTACAAAGGAAACCTCCATTTTCATATAATAGAAAGTTTGACAGAGCAAGGGACATTCACCCTTGCTCCCCTGTGGTTTTTCATCACTTTCAAAGGGTTTTCCACATACATCCCATTGTCATCTTTACTTTCCTTGCACTACTTTGTTTTTCTCTCGACGTTATGATGTTAAAGCTTCCATTTTTATTGTTTTTGAGCTTTTTTCATCAAAATGCACTGTTAGATATTTCATACACCTTTCATATGAGTTTTACAAATCTAACTTGCATGTACACATCTTAAACGGCAAGAAAAATAAAATTTAAATAAAAAATTATATAAAAAGTTAAATAAATATTGTTTAATTAATATTAAATATAAAAAGTGTTCGCTTAAAGTTTTCGCCTTAGGTCCCGAAATTCATTGAGCTAGCCCTAATGTTCCTATCATATTTCCTCTCTCTCTATCTATCCGCTCATACATGTAAGCCACTTATATATATATATATATAGAGAGAGAGAGAGAGAGAGAGAGAGAGAGAGGAGTACATTGTAAAACAAAAAACAAAATGGTAAAGATGTAGCCATTTAGGGATTTATACTGTACATATAAGTCACATAAATCGAACCACCTTAATCTTCTATGTTTTTTTTTTCTTCCTCTCCACCTTATATTACTTTTTATTCTTGTTATTTTTTTTTAATATTTTAATATTTAATTAGAGTTGGGGTTTTAAAATTAGGAACTATTTTTCTTTCTCCAACTTCCAGTAGAGCCTTTCCATACTTGGAAGCTTTGGCAACGTGCACACTACCTCATTCCCAACATCCCCCAACAATAGCACCCTTCCCTACCAAGTGCCAACGAATTGAATTATCTGCTCTCTACTAGCTATTTCATTGTCTTGTAGCCATTGTTTTGACTCACGAGCTACGTTATTTTGTCTATACTATCTATACTCTGCATAATGTTGGGAGACTCGTTGTCTATTAGTGATTTAATCCTAGCTCATACCCTACATATACAGATGTATTGATTCATCTAGCCAGTCTACCGTTTTGAATCATTAGCCGTACATAATTGTCTATATTATTTATACTCTACATAATGTTAAGTAATGCTAGTGCTGGTGCCACGTAAAGTGGCACAACTTATGCCACAACTCGACCACGTGGTGAGTTATAAGTGGTAGAGGAATGTCATCACATGGATCCACCATCACTCTTCTATCACACAACTTATTTCACAACTCGTCCACGTGGTGAGTGTTAGGTTCTAAAGATTTAGGAATTTATGTATTTAGAATTTTAATGTGTAATGTTAGCAAACTATGATCAAAATAGATTGTTTAGTCTTGTTTAAGCTTGCTCAAAGTTGTGTCTTTTATGTAAACTTGGAATTGAGCTGATGTAAAAGTTACTATGCATTTCAGCCTGGCTTTCAATCGATCGAAAATCGGGTAGAATGCTTTTTTTCTACAAAATTACAACTCAGCCCTATCTCATTAAAACGTTTAGGGTTTTATGTTTTTGCCCTAAGTATATAAGGCAAACTCTAGCCACGTTTTAGAGGTTGCTCATATTGTGGTTTGTGTAAATCTCTTATGAGATCTGTGAGGAGCTTTCCTTTACACAAGCTTAGGATTATCAAGAAGGAGATTCGTTCAAAAATTTGATAATCATTCAGTTGCTACCATAAGAGTTAAAGATATACAAGCGGGAGTGCTTGTACTTGCTAGAGAATCCAAGAAAGAAGGAGTCCGTAGTCTCAAAACTTGCACGTGGTTGTATCAGTAAGTTTCTACTGGTGGGTAGTAATAGAATGTTAGTGGTCTAAATTCTATTGTAAAACTTCAATTCTTTCTATAGTAGATTCAAGTTTACCTTGAGGATAGTTAGGTTAAATCCTCCCCAGGTTTTTTACCGATTTGGTGTTTCTAGGTCATCATATCATTATATTATTTACTTTTTCGGTGCTATGCATGATATGATTGTTTGATTGTGATATCAGAGCATTGCATAACATTCATGCATAACATTCATGCATTTCATTTTAGGACTTTTTTTTGTGTCTTTTTTTCAAAAAAAAAAAGGGAAGAAAATTGTGTTTGGTATTGATTTTCTTGATTTTGAAAACAAGGTTAGTCGATTTATTTTCACATAACATGTCTTGTGTACCTTGTTTAGCTTTGATGAGTTTATTTATTGCACTTTACTAGTTGAAACTTTGTAGTGCATGTTGTATGGGAAAAATGTTTATGATTTTTGATCACTTTGTCTTGATCTTAAAGTCACATGTCTTTGACTGTCGAACTTGAACCTTTTGAGAAAGACATAAATAACCATCTCACCACTGTTCACTAGCTAATCATGAATACCTTAGTGCATATCATAAAATTTTGTACTCGAGAAAGTGTAGCACATGCACAAAAAGAACATAAGATGTAGTCTCGATTTAAATGCTTAAAATTGGTGTGTACATTATTGGACTTAAAACTAAATCAAATAATTAAAATTGGTGTGTACATTATCCTGACTATTTTAATAAGTTTCTGAACAACTAAAATTGGTGTGTACAATATGAGGCAAATTCAAGAAACTTACATAATTGCAAGCTTATGATCTAGGAGATATGGGAGTTATATGATGTAACTCTTTAGGTGATAGTCTCTTTCAAATTCTATGTGATGAATTTTGTAGATTTTGTGTTTGATTTTTATTCACATATCACCTCACATGTATCTCAAGTTTTTGAAAGTTGCACACATTACACAAGTTACTCTTTGCTAAACTTTGTACATGTTATTGTGTGTGTTTTTGGGTTAACCAACCAAGTTTGAAAATACCTTGAATTTTTATGCAAAACATATTTGATGCTTGAGAATTCAAAAGGGAAATGTGTGAAAATCTTATTTTTGGGAAAACTAGGTTGAAAACTTGTGTTTTTGAAAAACATCTCATCTCATACTCATGCATTTTACTCATAAAATTCAACACTTTGAGTGTTTTGGTCAAAATTTGCTGAGTTTTTCAAAAATGTGTGTATGTGTGTGTGTGTGTGTTTTTTTTTTTTAGAATTTCGATCAATCGAAGCTGTTTTTCGATCAATCGAAATTGCGATTAAAAATTGAAGTGGGCCTTTGTCTGTTTCAATCAATCGAACCTAAAATTTTGATCAATCGAAAATCGTGAATCAGGTTTTTAAAAATCAGATCTTGACTTATTCAAACCTCACTTTTCAAAAGTTTTCAAACTTCTCTCTCTCTCTCTCTCTCTCTCTCTCTCTCTCTCTCTCTCTCTCTCTCTCTCCAATTTGGACTAGGCTCTACATCAATTTTTTGTCGTTTTTGTCCTTTCTTTTTGCAAGGTTTTCCTCTCCCAAAGCCAATAAGTCCATTTTACCCTTCCTTTTGCATTTTATTTCATGTTTTCATGCATAAATTCATGCATTTGTTTGGGATTTTTGGACCTATTCAAATTTGGAATTTTTGATGAATCAAGCCTTATTTTCTGAAATTGATCATTGATTTTTGTTCCTATGATGTTATAAACATGTTCTTAATAGTTTAATTTGATCAATTTTGTGATTTGTGAGAAATTGGAAATTCTAGGGCTTGTATTAACCCGAATTAGGGATTTTGTTCAAATTGAGTTTAATTGATGAAATTGGCTTGTTGAATTGATGTATTTGATCATTCTAAACTGTATTCTATCTTGTGTGATGATCAATTAGTCAATTTTTTTATAAAAACGAACAAGTGGTTTTTTTTTTCAAATTTTGGGGTTTTTTGTTAAAAATCCTATGCTTAAGCCAATTTTGTGAATTTGAACTTAAATTGAACTTAGTTTCACTGCATTAGAGTATGCATCATGACATTTAACTATTCATGCATCATATAAATTTTTGTTCTATATTTTTTCTGTGCTAACTTGGAGTCTGCCCTTGGTTTTTCTTTTTTTGTTCTTTTTAGTTCTACTTTATGTCTTTGTCCTTTCCTTAGCACCATGCCTAGGAAGACTAGAGCCCATAGGACTCCCTCCACTTCTTCTAAGTGAGCTGTTTAAGAATGACAAAAGCAGAGAGTTATATGATAAGCTGAACAATAAGAGAAATATATAGGCTGAGTGATCTGTTGTGTTAGATGAGCTAGATCCTGCCATTAGGGCAAACTTTGAGAGTAAAGGCTAGTTGACTCTGTTAGTGGTAGATCATCCACCCCCAACCGCCCTGATTAGAAAGTTCTACTCAAACCTTTCTTGCCATATCTATGATTCCAACACACTTGTTAGGAGTTGGATATGAGGTGTTGAGTTCACCATTACCCCTAGGGTAGTGGCTGAGGCTCTTGGGGTTCTAGTTGTTAGGCAACCCGTCTATCCTTATGAGGAGTCTCCACCCCTTGATGACATCATGTCATACATCACTGGGTCTTCTATCCAGTGGGGTTCTAATCCTCAGATCACGTCCGCTGAGCTTACTAAGACTACCTATCTTTTCCTTAGGATAGCGTGTCATTCCTTATGGCCTATTTCTCATCTCCACACCATCCCTTTTAAGAGATGTGTGTTTTTGTATGCCCTTGTTTCTGGTGCTTCTATTTCTTTCCCTCATCTATATCTTCGTTCTTTGAATGAAATTCATAAGAGTAGTGTTGTTGGTCACGCTCTTGTTTATCCTTTTTTCATTCATAGGATTTTGTTACATTTAGGTTTAGATGGTTTCCCCGCGTCTGAGCCCATACACATTACTGGTCCTATAGGCACCACTTTCCTTCGGTAGAGGGCTGCTCACTTGAGAGCTAGAGTTAAGCCTTCTGGTGTTGTTGCCCCTCCTCCCACTTCTATAGGTGATGCACAGGCTGAGATGTTTGGTGTTGCTGATGTTCCTCCACCGGCTACTTTGGATGATTCAAACATTCGACATACGTTGGATCATGTCTTGACCATTCAGGTGGCTCATGGATAGATTTTGGTGGACTTGCTCGATGAGGTTCGTTCTTTCCGTGCAAAGTTAGCGCATTTTAGATGATCTCTTATGCCACCTCCTTTTGATGATGGATTCTGATTGCCTTTTGGCATTCTGTCACAAAAAAGGGGGAAGTAGTTTTTTGTAGTAGCTTGTAGAGTTTTTGTTGATAGGGGGAGTTTTGATTGTTTAGAGCCTGTGGTGATTAGATTGTATCTAGGAGCTACACCTTGTTTTTACATTTTTTTTGGCTCTTGATGTATTTTTGTTGGGCTATTCATGTTAGGGGGAGATACTTTTATTCTGTTTTTTGTTTCACTGCTTATTGATTTATATCTATGAGTTATTCATTGATATATGTCTTTATTTTGTGTTGTGTGAAATCAAGAATTAATTTTGTTTACTTGTATTTTTCCACACATACGTTTATACGTTTTGTTTAGTGTTTCAGGAAATATACATGTTGATTCAATTGAGCTGCTGTCTACACTTACAACTGATGGATAGTAGTTAGGATTGAATTTGTTGTAATAAGCATTTTTTTGTAAAGGGCTTTTATTTGTAAACTTTGAGCTTTTAGTTTGTGTTTTGTCACAGATTGCCAAAGTGGGAGTTTTTTAGGTTCTAAAGATTTAGGAATTTATGTATTTAGAACTCTAATGTGTAATGTTGGCAAACCATGATCAAAACAGGTTATTTAGTCTTGTTTAAGCTTGCCCAAAGTTGTGTCTTTTATGTAAAGTTGGAATTGAGCTGATGCAAAAGCTACTATGCATTTCGGCCTAGCTTAATCGATCGAAGCTTAGGCTTGATCAATCGAAAATCAGACAAAATGTATTTTTTTATGGAATTCCAACTCAGCCCTATCTCATTAAAACATTTAGGATTTTATGTTTTTGCCCTAGGTATATAAGGCAAACCCTAGCCAAGTTTTAGAGTCTGCTCATATTGCGGTTTATGTAAATCTCTTGTGAGATCTGTGAGGAGCTTTCCTTTACATAAGCTTAGGATTATCAAGAAGGAGATTTGTTCAAGAACTTGATAATCATTCAATTGCTGCCATAAGAGTTTAAAGATACACAAGCGAGAGTGCTTGTACTTACTGGAGAATCCAAGAAAGAAGGAATTCGTGGTCTCGGAGCTTGCACATAGTCGTGTTAGTAAGTTTCTTGGAGCTTGTAACAATTTTTTTTTTTTAAAAGAAAAAATAATTTAACCAATAATCTTGTTATTATAAATAGCTATAACAAAGGAATGAATTCAAAAGAGAAGTATTGTTTGGTGAGATGCATTATTAGAGAACTTATTATTGTTGTACTGTATCACCCAGCAAAAAACTTATTGTTGTACTGTTCGGCTACACCTAATTCAGGTTCACAAATATTTCTTCTCAAAAAAAAAAAAAAATCACAAATATTTGTAACAAATTGTACCTGAATGCAGTGACAGAGTAATTAAAAATAATAATTCTCTTTGGTGCGCCGCAATTAACCTTAATCTTATACTTATATAATATTTTATAAATTATATCTAATCACTCTACATCTAAAAAGGCACTTATGATGTATTTTTTTTTTTTTTTAATATTATCTAGAAATATGCATCCATTGATAAGAATTTAGATATTACAAAATTTTGAGGGAGCATTTTTCTAGGGGTTATAACTTATAAGTCTAATTATAACATAAGGGGAAATAAAAAAAAAAAAAAAAATTTAAAAAGTTTTAGGGGCCATGACCATCCCTGTCGACATGTGACTCTGCCACTTCCTGAAGAAGTGAATACACTTTCCTCTTTCTTTGCATTGGAACCAAACTAAAAACTGATTTATATTTGTGTAATTATGCAATATGAAGTAAAATAAACTAGAAGATTATTGAAGTGGACCTCCTTAGTCCTCCAAACTAATAAAATATTCTTATTTATGTAAATGTGACAATACTGGAGTTTTTTTTTTTTTTTTTTTTTTTTCCTTTGTACTAATTAAGCAGCTAACTCACATATATACATAAATAACATCATTTCATTAGTTGGGAGAATTGTTGCAGCAATCCCCCAATAAATCTAATAATTTTTCCTTATTTTGACATATAAATTAAAAAATATATTTTGTATGAAAAAAACAAATAATAAGCGCGTGTAGATATTGATTAATCCTAAGACACATGGGTGATTCTTATTGCTTAATACTTGTTAAATCTCAAAAGTTGTAAAGTTTTACTTTATTTTTTTAATGTATGCATTTGACAAGAAAATCATGACCATTTAGTACGAAGTTCGTCATGTCACTACTATTCTCCAACTTGACCCTTTACAAAAAATCATAACCAGTACTTTAGTATGAAATTCGTCATGTGACTATTTATCCTCCAATTATTGTTATTTTTTTTAGAAGAATTTATCCTCCATATTGATCCTATATTCCAAATATTCAACCATTAACAGTTAATTATAAACTAAGACAGCCAAAATATCAACACAGAAGCCAAACCAAGCTTTAAGCGGCTCTAGGATTTTTTTTCTAAGAGAGTCAGCATTGGCAGAGTTAGGAATTTGTCATGAAGGGCGAGAAAAAAAAATGATTTTTTTTTCTTTCCTAAAATATACGACTTCCATATTAGATAATAATTTAAAATCGTATTCTAAATACAATTTAGCATACAATACAACTATATTGTATAATTGTCTAAAAAAGTTATTAATGGTTTAAAGATCGATAAGAAAATGACCATTGAAAACATAATATATATGTGTATATATATATATATATATAAGTCAATAACTAATCATACATTTTTGTCAAATTAATAATAACTTATTGTATTTATATGTAATATCAACTATATAAAAATATATGATAAAGAAGAAGAAGAATAGTAACACATCTAGAATTTTGACTAAGAGTAAAAGTGAAACTAAGAAAAAAAAAATAGTAACTTATATAAGTTTTTGCTTTTGAAGTGTATGACTTTTTAATCATAAACATAGTCACTCTTTTAGAATTGGAGATAGAAAGAAAAACTAAGAAAACATAGAAGGGAGAATGCGAGATAGAGAGAATTAATGAGGACAGAATAACAAATGTAGATACAAATGTATCCGATGAAGTTTCGATGGATTAAAGTCTTTGAAGTTTCTGAAGATTGGCAGAATGATTTGGATGAATGTTCTTCGTCTTCGAAAATTTGTAGCAAAAGTTTTTTGGGGGATCCGTAGAGTTTCACTAATTTGTTGTCTCTTGATGTTTATGGAGGCTTTTGAGCTTGGTTCCAATGAATTTTGAGATCTAGAATGATGACTTGAATGATTTTACTTCGAATATTCTTCGAATTTGAAGGTTGAAGTTCTTGATGTTCTTGGAGGGGGATTTAGAAACATTTAGTGGTGCAATTTTTTTCCTAATGAAGAAGAAAAGTGCAACGAAAAATAGCTTCATTCCACTATCAATTGCAAAGTAAGCTAGAATTCTGGGGAGAATATTTATATATATTTTTTTAATGAATAAGAAAAATTTTGAAAAATTTGTTTATTTCTTATAAAATTAATTAGTTTAAGAGTAGTTCTACTGACACAACACTTTCACAAAAATTCCGCAACAAAGTCTAAGTGGCAAGTTGTTAAAAATAAGTTTAAAAAAATGGTGTTAGTTGTGGGTCCAGATAAAAAATAGTTACAACTTGCCACATATTATTTTGAAAATATTGTGAAATGATAGACCAAGAATGTATTGACCGCTTATGATGAATTAACCAATTAATTAGCCAAGTTAAGTAATTAATTCAATTTACATGCAATAAGCGTGGTAGCATAAACAAATCACCAACTAAGTTAATATGCAATGGAAAATAAATTGACACAATGATTTGCTTATGAATGGGGAAAACCTACACCGCAAAAATCTCACCGGGTGATTTTAAGGTCATCCCTCTCAAGAATTCACTATTATCATAACAAGTGGTTACAAGTAAAGGAATCTCAGTACCTTATACCAACCTATAGTTGAACCCTTATCCCAATATCCAATTAGACTTGTTTTGTAGTGACAATCTCTCCTTTCAATGCACGGCTCCCAGTACACGACTTACACACCAACTTGAGAAAGATGTTGGCTGCAAAGTTATTTAGTTCATCTACACGATGAAGATCATGAAGCTCCTTGGTTACAAAACCCTACAGTGTACAAGCACAGTAACTTCTTGAAGAGAAAGATGAACTAGGGCATATGTCTTCGGTTCACAATATGCTTGTGAAAAACTTTTGCATTTTGAGATGCATTATTTGTGACGGCCCTTAAAACAATCCTTATATATGTTTATGGTTGTGAAAAAAGAAAGCCCAAACATCTATACACAGATTGGATTGAAATCAGATTTGAAAATTTGATTTTCTTAAATCTCGATAGATACCCTATCTATCTAGCAGCTGTCGAGCATCAGGCTTAAACAGCCTTTTAAACCTCGTAGATACTAGCTGTTGAGCTAGCTGTCGAACTTTAAAATCCAACACTTCTTCACTTGATTCTTAGACAGACTTACATGGTTTTAACACTTGAAACATTGTTCCTTGAAGTATTAAACATATCTTAGATCTACCAAATTATAAGTAAAGTAAGTTTTGTGAAAGGATTAGCCAATTGTATATTGACATATGTTCCTAACATGATTCACATATATCCTAACAATCTCTCCCTTTGACAATCCGTGACAAAACCACAACAAACAAATGAACATATAAGAGAAGTCATAAATCACTCAAATCATATTCACTTGTTAAATACTATAATATTTATCCTAATACAAACTCGAAAAACTTTACAAGAAGAGAGTTCATGGCAAAAAAGACTTTGACAACCTGTATTTTTGAAAGACTTTAAACAAAACTCATCACAACATCTTAATCTGAAACAGAAATAAAAGATTGCATACAAAAAATAAGAAGCACGTGCATAAAGAGAGAAATGAAACAACACAAGCAAAGATGGTGAAAGAACTGTAATGACAACCTCATCATATATATATAACATCATAAGTACAAGGTTTGCTATCACAAAGTAAGAACAATGTATCTATAAAAGAAGAAAAGAAAAGCATACATAAGTCCTCACTACATCCATCAAAAAGAAAAAACACTCTCTTTAACAAAAATCTCCTATGCTAACTCTCCTCCTATGTACATGACTACTCTCATATCCAAAACTACTTCCCCTTTTTGTCATGAATGACAAAGGGTCAGTAACTCAAATAGTCATCTCATTATCACTAGGTGAGCTAGCATCCTCATGCTCATCATCATCATCGTCGTTAGAGTCACCATCATCATCCTCGTCCTCAAATGCCTCTGGAGAAGGAGAGAGAGACTTTACGAAGCCACCAAGGCGAGCTTGCTGTCAAGCAATACAACCAACACGAGTGTTCACCTGACATAACTCACCACTGAGTGTGTCAAGGCGAGCATCTATGCACTGCAGCTGCGCTATGACTGCCTCAAGGGTCATACCACCCACTGATGAAAAATGTATGGATGTGGAAGGAGTGGAAAAGGCCAAAGGAGTCGCTGTCTCTATCCGTGGCCACTTCAGTTGAAGTTAGGCCTCACTCCATCTGACGGTAGGAATGTCTATGGCACACATGACCAAAAAATGAGGAGACTTGGGATAAGAGACAGAAAGATGGCGAAGAATCCATGTGATAGCTGAAGGAAAAATAAGCTTATCATGGGTCGCTGTATCCCTATAGACATCTATGAAGGATAGAATAAAGTGAGAGGGAAAATCAATGGTAAGCCTCTCAAGGAGAGATAACAAAAATCAAGCACGAGACTCTGTGATAAAGTTATAGTGAGACAATAGATGGAGAACAAATGTCATCACCATGTTAAGGAACCTCAGACCTTTTGCAAAGCCCGAGCAAGGGGTGTTTTGACGGTCACCCCAAGAAGAAGGTGTCTTACAGAAAAGTGACAAGAGTTCATCTTTAGACATAGTCTTAAGATGATCACAGCCAGGGTAGTCAGGATGCGCTACCCTAAGAACATATAGTACCTCGGATACAATATCCGGAGTGACTACGATGCGCGTACCTCGAACGCGAGTAATAAAATGAGGTACTGAATAATCGAATCTGTGCATATTGGAGTAAAGCTCTTGTATGATCACGAAGGGACAAGTGATCGGGATGCCACACAGTGACTCCCAACCCCTACTGTATTGTAGATGACAGTGGGAAGGTCCTAAAAAATCTGATATAATGACTTGTCGTTCCGAATGAATGCCTCGTCGTGAGAAGTTCTCCGAAAAGTCATTACGGGCTTTATCATCATGGAAGTGAATGTGAGATGGAGTAGGATCAGAGGGGGAAGAAGAAAAAGATGCTCTAGAACGAAGAGAGTTCCAGGACGGAGTAGATTTGCATTTAGGTGTCATAAAGCAAACTAATGCAAGAAAGAGAAAGGGAGAGAGAGAAACACGCATAAAAGTACCAGAGATCAATATAAGAATATAAAGAAATGAAGGTACGTATGCATGAAAAATGCATGAGCATGTGATATGCAACATTAAAAGCATCATGGGCTTAACCCAATCCAAACCTACTAGCACACAACACTATAACACAGTAATCACAAATCTAAAATGCATGAACATTGTTAAAAATGCAAATGTGATGCAATGCATGAAGATTTAAAATCATTTACACAAAAACCAATGCAAAAAGTTTGTAAAAAAACTCATCAATTTTGAAAAACCCCAAATTTTTCAAAAAATCCCAAAAGTTAGGTAAAAAAACATGAAATGCATGATAAGAATAGAAAGAATAAGATCATACTAGGTGAAGAAGTGATCTTAAGGCCAAAAAACTTTTGGGTTTGAGGTTTGGAGTGAGAGAGAAAAGTTTGGGGAGGTGAAAAGACAAAAACTGTCAAGAGAGATCGGGGAGAAATGAAGAAAAAAACGCGTTGTCACTTTATATAGAAATCCCAGATTCTTGATGGAACGAGAGCTATCGAGAGCTGTCGAGAATTAAAAAGCGAGAATTAAAGAGCGAGATAAAGCTACCAAGCAGCTATTGAAAAGTTGTTGAGAGGTGTCCACAACAATTTTACCTCGATGGATCGAGAAGCTATCAAGCATCTATCGAGCATACAAAAGCTTCCTCAATGGATCGAGTAGCTGTCAAGATTGAATCTCAAGAATCTCGATGGATCGAGATTACATTAACATCTATCGAGAAAGGAAGCTGAAGAGCTCGATAGATAGTCTAGCTGTTGAAAGGTGTCCAGCAGCTGTTGGGATTGCTTAAAAACAGTTGTTTAAAGAAAAGAAAAACACAGACATGAATGCAATCAAACATGCTACTCAACCAAAGATCTAACCAATATTTTAAGCTCTCAAAAACATCTCTCATCAAGAAAAATGTCAAGCATTTAGATCCAAAACACACACACACACACTAAACAAGTCTAACCAATTTTATATTTTAACACATGTTTTCTTTGTGATGGCCAAATCACATTGTACCTAATGCAATCAGATGGTGTCAAAGTATCTCATTCAACCCCTTTGAAATATGCTTGCTTTCTTCGCCTCAATAAGGATTAAGTGGGGTCCAAAGTGAGATAACTCGATGAGTTTAGCTGCATATTGCCCAACAGTCATACTTCCTTACACCAAATCAGCAAATTCCCTCTCTTTTTATTCCCGAACCACCTCAAGGAAGTAGTTATCATAGAAAACCCCTTTAAATTTCTCCAAAGTGATGCGATTTCTCTCAGTTTCCATTCCCTCCAAAATGGCCTTAGTGGATCTCCACCAACGCTCAGCTTCCCCAATCAACTTGAAAGTTACAAACTGCACCTTCTAAGAGTCAATGCAATCTAAAGCTTCTAACAACTTCTCCGTCTGCAAGAACCAGTTCTTAACTTCCAGGGATATGGCTTCCCATCAAAAGAAGGGAGATTCTGCTTCATAAAATTCTCAAAAGAGCAAACCACCCTTGCCTCTACTCTACTTGCACCTCTACTAGCAACATAGGCCAACCTATCCAACAGTCGGGCAGCAGCTTCATCCAAAGGATCAGTGCATGTCACCCTAGGACGTTCATTATTTCTCGCGTCTTGAGTGACTTCAGCTTCAGTATCAACCCTTGCTTTGGTTGGCCTTCACAAATTAACAATAGGTTCCTCGCTATTGGAATTAGCTACTCTCTTCTTTTTGGGTGGCATGATACCTAGTTATCAAAGAAATCAAGAAATATAGATAGCACAACAATTATTATTACTAAACATAAGAAGTAACATTGCCAAAATTATTTAAAATATCCCATCAAACATAACCTAAATACCAAATGCTCTGATAAAAAATCAAGATCATATCTTACTTTCAAGTGTCTACAGGATCATGACCTAGTTTTCAAGTGTCTACAAAATCATATCCTAAGCTGTAATACCACAATTGTAACGCCCCAAAATCATAAGCAAAAAAATTCTATTTAATATGAATAATCCATAAAATTATTAAATAAAAGAAACCAGCAACCTTAAATCTCGTCACAAATGTCAGAGCTCTAATTCACCAAAGACAAAAAATCCTTAAAATAATTCTCCAATACAATGTTTAATGCCATAAAAATAATAATAAAATCCTCAGTTCTACAAAATAGTTCATAACTGTTGTCTTCCAAGAATCTCTACACCAATAATCCCCTTAACGTATCTGTAATGGGAATAAAGGGGGGAGTGGGTGAGATAACTCAATAAGCGGAATTCACTAACATTGGGGTATGGGAACAAACCTTTCAAATAAATAATTCTTACAACAAACCTTTTGGGACCGTCCCTTGCTAAGGACTAACTACAATATGATTGTCCCTTGCTAAGGACTAAATACCATACTGAGCTTCTAATCATGACTTGTCATAGGTTTTCAAAACATATTCAATATGTTCACAAAAATAATCCATTAAAGATGCTCACAAAAATAGTCCATTCATAATTCTCAAAAAATATGAGGATATATTCACAAATACAAGTTTAAATAAATTTAGGTTGTCCCACATGTTTTTCATAAAACGAATAGTCAATATGCACATCAAGCATTTATAAAATATCAATTTATATATATAATATCAACATATTTCTTTGATATAAAATAGTTTAATAATCAACATTGTTTGGGAAAACCTCTAAAATTAGTAAACACCACTTACCTCTTAGTTGCAAAATAAAAGGAATCAATCACCCTTGAGTCATAATGAATCAGTAGAATTAGAGCCTAACAACACCAAAAATAGGTCCATCAATACACAAATTTCCTACTAAAATCAGTTTTCATACTTAGAGAATATAATCTTAGACAACACTGATATTTCCAAAATTTTACATTTATTTACATAACTCTCCAGTTCCCTTTCAGCTTTAATCTAATTGTTCTATTTCATGTATTTTTACTATCCATTAATAAGCATGATTGTACTGCAACTTTATAAAACTCTAGCAATTCACTATAGGTCTAGCCATGATATTTTCTACTATTCCTTAGAAGCCACACGATATATAAACCTATCTGATCAACCTAATATTTATATCTATTAATCAAAAGTAGAAGCCACATAATATAGTTCTGCCAAATCAATCTTAGAGCCAATGGAGGACCATATGGCTATACATACTATTCATACGTAATCAATTTCAAAGCCTGGACCATACGACTATACATAAACAATTCCTATTATAATATTGTAGTCATCAACCCAAAGACCCATAATCCTCTTGGTGCCATAAAGCATAAGGACACTGCTGGACACTTATTTTGACAATGACAATGGCGGTGAAAAGAGTGAGACTAAAAACAATTATATATAAACCACAAGCAACCTTTTTTTCCTTTCACATGATGACAAACTTGAATTAGTAAGTCCAAGCCTATTACTCTATTAGGCACAAATTCAAAGCCTGTGGCCCTTTCCTGACATATGGACCATTCTTATCTAATATATTACAATTATAGGAGCCCTTTTCTATTAGTATAATGATAGTCTAGGTTCATAACAATTGCTAGCTATTGACTATTCAAACTTCTTAAATCTAGAGTATGAGAAAATCATACCTGTAGACTCCAACTCAACGCCACAATGAAGAAAGGCAAAGTTCAATAGTTGGCTAAAGCAAAAGGAAGTCCATTAGTAAAATACACGTGTGACTAAAGAGGAAGAAGGCTAGGGTTTTATTTTATTTTATTTTTTTAAAGCTTATCAAGGTCCATATATTTACTTATGCCACCTCACTTGGGCTTCATATTTCATAGTATTTATTTTATTTTTAATATCATAGGCCCAAATCAATTTAATCCATTTAATTGTAGGACTCCTTTATAATTTACGTATAATAATTAAATTGGTATCAAAATTATGGAGTGTTACATTTGTTGATTATGTAAGTAGCCGAGAGGTTGACCAAGTGATGATAAGTCCCCCTTTGAGTGAGCCTTTTACCAATGCATGGGCTACTTGGCAGAATATGGGATTTTCTGAGTGGCGAGCTGACCTTAATGGCTGGGTGGTTCATGGGGGCGATGTTCCCATAGAATGGAGTGAGAAATACACCACAGTGAGAGCTCCCGAGTCTAATCCAACCATAGTGCAACCAAGAGATCTCGTGGCAAATCACCTCCTTCTAAAGACAAGCCTAAAAAGGTGAGGCGTAAGAGAGCAAGTGTTGAGAAGCCCAAGACTGGCAATCCTAAGCCCCCAGCTATTACCCAATTTGGTTTTGGTGCAACTCCAGTCACGAAGTCCAGTGTTCCAGTTGCTGCATCTACTAGAACACTCTCGCTATTGAAGCAATACAGAAGGAAGACTAGTGCTGGTAGAGTAAAGGTTCCAGAATCTTTAGAAGAGGTATTCTCACAGAGCCCTTATCTTCTTACATCTTTCTATCTTTTTTCTTTTCTTATTTGCCTTCATTTTTGGTACTAACCATATGTTTTTATGGCTACAACATTTCGGTGATAATAAAGAGACACAATCAGAGGAGTATGATTTTGAGGATACAGCTACTGACTTCGGTAAACTACTGTTCCTCGCTTCGGTTTCTTCTCGCATTTCCTTTCCTGATGTCCTTTATTCTCTAGGTCCAACTAATGAAGACATAAAGATTGTTGTGAGGGTCATGCTATTATTGCTACTACTAAAGAAACTGCTGCTAGTATGCCCAGCCAAGAAAATGCTAGCAAGGATCCTGATATCACTCTTACTGCTGGAAAGTTGCTACTAGAATGCCCAGCCAAAGGCATGTTGATTCTTCGGCTGCCCATGATGTTCACCAGAGCAAAGAACCTCCAGGTATGATAATTTTGAGTTACTTACATTGAGTAGAGTGAGGTTCCCATTCAATAATGCTTGGCTGTATGAGTGCTTTCTGTTACTACTAGAGATATAATCATGTTCCTCTTTACAGAGTTACAGAGTGAATCTTCTAGTACTGCTATCAAGAGAATGAGCCTTGAAGAATTCTTAGAGCAATTTGCTAAGGATGAGGAGAATGAGAAAGTAGCGACTGACTTCTACCCCCTTTCAAGTAATGCTGTCATGTTCCAGCGATCTGAGATTCCTATAGAGGGTCAGGCACTGATGGAAGCAATTGTAAGGAAACATCCTCACTTCATGACTGGTTGCAATCTAGGTGCTTCATTGAGGAAATCTGGACTTCAGTTGCTTGTTGCAGAATTGCTAGATATGCAGCGTACAAAGCTTGAAAGTAAAAATTTGAAGAGAGCACTTGAGTGGAAGAATGCTCTTAAGGATTTGTTGTTCATGAAGTTTGGAGTTCAAATCATCCTTGATAAGATTCGAACTACTGCTAAGGCTTGTATTGCTCGAGATAATGAGACTAAGTTGAATGAGCTTGCACTGAAGATAGCTGATCTTGAGAAAGAAATTGCAGCAAAGACAATCGAGCTTTCTCTTTTAGTGAGCCAAAGGGATGAAATGATGCAGTCATCGTCAGCTAAAGGTGCTTCTTCCTCAGCGGAAACCTTTGGCGATGGCTTATTAGACTAGCTCTTTTATTAGTGGCTTATTTTTTTTGAAAAACCTGTCCTTAAGTTATGATGTAATGAAACATGTATGTATTTTGGGTTTTTTTTACTATGTAGGTTGTGTTTTGTGCAAAGGTGCATCAGCCGTGTGAACTTTATGTGGTAGTATGATATTTCTCCAGTTATACAAGTTGTGTTTTGTTTCTGTACAGGTATATGAATTTGAAAAATGCTTTATTTATCAGATAATAGTATGTTCAAGCTAAAATATGGTCATGGGAATCATATACATAGTTTTGAAAATATTTCTTGTGCCTATGACTATTTTGGTTAAAAATACCCAGCTGTTAGGGCTGTAACTTTATTCATAGTTTATAGTATGCATGTTTATGTATGGAAACTAATATTAGAGTACTTGTAAATATAAGAAATTCATATTTGAGCCAAAAGGCAATGCTTAGTTCTTATTCACATAGTAGTAGTTTAGGATTGCACAAGGAGAATTACTTAGTACATACTTGATTGTTGAGTTAAGCATAGTACAACTTAAGCCATTTGCCATTGATAGGTTCCGTGAGACTTTCACCTTCTGTTGTAGCTAGACGATAATAACCGCTATCACTAGCTTCCGTTATGAGATAGGGCCCCTCCCAACTTAGGGCAAACTTGGAGGGTGTTGAGAGATTCCACTTGATATGATCTACTACCTTTAAAACCATTTGTCCCTTGACAAAAACCCTGGATTTCATGGCCTTGTTGTAAGCATTGGCCATCTGTTGGAAAATTTAAACCCCAGTTGATAGAATTAACAAGTTTTAAACCCAAGTTGTTAATTAGATTTATTATTAATAAAACTTATTAAAACAAACAAACATCAATCTCATGTCAAAATTATGCAGCGGAAATAATAAATAAGACAAGATATGATGACCTAGGAAAACCAATGAAACCAACCAGTTTCACAGTAAAAACCCTGGGGAGAAACCTTCCCAAAAAGCAATCCACTATAGTAAAAAGAAGTTTCAAATATAGTACAAAATCTTTGTCTCTAGACTCTACAATCCCCGTAGATGAACTCACAGCAGAAACCTTCTACTGCTTCAGAACCTCTGAACTCTTCAATATATGAACGCCACCCTTTTTGTTGCACAGATCCCAATACATGACTAACTCTTTTACACGAATCCCAATACGTGACTCACTCACCAACTTAAGGAAGGAAAATGTTGGCTGCAAAGTTCTTCACTTCATCAACAATGAAGATCAAGAAGCACTTGGTTACAAAACCCTAAGGCGCAAAGACGCAGTAGCTTCTTTTAGAGAGAATAAGGTATAGGTCACATTTTGAATATGTTCTCCTTATATTCTCTCATGTGACAGCCTCTAAAATAAGTCTTATATAGGTCTAGGGTTGTGAGAAAAGAAACCCTACTCAAATACATAAGCCTGGCCCAAAAATAGAAATCTGAATTTTCGTAACCTCGACAGATAGCAGCTATCGAGGAGGTGTCGAGGGGACAGAAACTTTCTCGATCGATCAACCAGCTATCGAGATTGCGATAAGAATCAACTGAAGAGCTCGACAAATAGCCAAGTGTCGAGGAGGTGTCGAGCAGCTATCGAGCTTTAAAATTCAGCACTTTCTCACTTGATTCTTGGACAGACTTGCATGATTTTAACACTTGATCTTGAAATAAGGTTTCTTGAAGTATTAAACACATCCTAGATCTACCCAATTATAAGTAAGTTGCGTTTTGTCAAAAAATTAGCCAACTACATAAAATAGTGACATATGTTCTTAACAAGTGAACCATATATATCCTAACAATCTCCCCCTTTGGCAATCCGTGACAAAACCACAACAAACAAATGAACATATGAGAGAAGTCACAAATCACTCAACTCATAGTCACTTGTTGAATACAATAAAATCTATCCTAGCATAAACTCTTGAAAAACTTTGCAAGAAGAGAGTTCATAGCATGGAAGACTTTGACAACCTGTATTTCTGAAACACTTAAACAAAACTCATCAAGACATCTTTGTGTAAAATAGAAATAATAGATTGCATACAAGTAAAAAAACATGTGTATGGAGATAGAGAAGAAACAACACATGTAAAGGTAGGTGAAGAAAACATACATCATTATATCATATAATAAAGATAAGCACAATGTATGTAAACATGGTCATAAGACCCAAGGTATAAGAAGAAGGGGGTAAGCACTCCCCCTAACAAGATGAAACACATCTCCCCTTTACAAAGGAATGTATTTCTCCCCCTAACATGTAGAATCTCCAAAAGAAACCACAAAGTCTCCACAATTTCTCCCCCTTTTTGTCATGATTGACAAAGGGTACAAGAAGCTAGAAAACTTCACCTGAGAAACATAAAGATGATTAAGGATAATCAAGGGGGCATAAAGAAATCCATATAAATGCATGAATGTCATGAAACAAGATACTATGGATAACAAGATAATAGAATGATGCAAAACACGTGAAAGATAAATCTCTAAACAAGAACAAATGTTATGCTCATGGATCCCAAAAACACGCACATACACACACTAAACAAGTCTAACCAATTTTATTTTTCAAAAACAAGTTAAGACAGTTTAGTGAGTATACATTAGCACATGTAACACCTTTGTGATGGCCAAATCACATTGTACCTACACATGTATCAATAGTAGCAAAGAATATTGCGTGTTGTATGTGAAAAACATCGCAAGATTGCATATATGTATACATGTTCTGACGATTTGAGATATGAAAAAATAACTTTAACTCACACACAATCATAACTGTTTTATGGGGACTATCACCTTCGAGGTACATCCTATAACTCTCACATCTCCTAGAATACACACTTGCAACCATATTTAAAGCATTTTTAATCTTTTTGTTTTTTATTTTCTTTGCATATTTTCTTTTATTTTTAGCACACCATACATGGGCATATAAAAGAGAGAAAAGAAATACCCAAGATGTTAAGCATTCGACATCGTACTTTTGCTATGCCGAAGCATACAAATGTCTTTGACACTGCACTTTTATTATGCCGAAGCATATAGGTGTCATATTATGATTGACGGGCAACAGTGGTGAGATGGTTATTTATGCATTTCTCTTGGCATTTTCTAGTCCTACCCGTCAAAAAGAGTGATATGAGTATTAAGTTTTAAGAGATAACTTAATCTTACTCATCACAAACAAAAGCCACAAAGCTCACTTACTTAGTTGTGCATAGAGATGCTCACCTAAGCTACAAATGATACAAAGTTTAGAAATTTTTTTTCAATGGCCATCAAAGGTACACAAGTACCAAAGTACACAAACACACACTGTTTTTGTGTTTTTCTGATTTTTCCTTTTTATTTTTATTTTGAAAACAAAACAAAATAAAAACTAAACAATCAAACAAAAACAAATAAACAACATGAATGCATGAAAGAAAAATGCATATACATGAAGGCATGATAGAAAAATGCAGATGCATGAAGGCATGATTCCAAAAGCAGATAAGAAATCAAGCAAGAAAGTCCTACTTTAGATAGACAAAATTAAAGCAGAGGACAAACAGAAAAGACAATTAAGTCTTAGGCTCCTTTCTCACCCACACAGCATGAGTCTTTGGCCGTGAAGATGAAAAAACTCGTGTCCTAGTATGTCTACTAAAGGACATAGAAGAATTAAGATTCTCCTGAAATTGAATTAAAAAGCTCAAGGCTTTTAATAACTCTCCAAACAAAGGTGTAGGTCCTTGAGAGGAAACCTGTGATCGTTTGGACAATTGCTTATGAGGATACAACTTAAAGCAATTAGGACGAATGTGTCCAGTAACACCATAATGATGACAAACATGATGTCTAACAAAGGATTTAGAATTAGCCAGATCAGTTTTGGATTTCATACCTTTATTGCATTTCTCAGATTGTGGCAAAAAGACAGTCTTTGATCTGTTAGGACATATATGTTTTAACTTGATTAAGAACATATGTCACTTATTTATGTAAATTGGCTAATCCTTTGACAAAACGCACTCTACTTGTAATTGGGTAGTTCTAGATGTTTTTAATATTTCAAGAAACAATATTTCAAGGTCAAGTGTTGAAGTCATTAAGTCTGTCCAAGAAAAAGCAAGCTGAAGTGCAAAGTTTTTAAAACTCGACACCTGCTCGATAGCTACCTCGACACCTGCTATCTGTCGAGATTTAAAAATTCAGATTTCCAATATGATTTTCTTGGGTTCCGTGAATATGTTTTTGGGCCTTCTTTTCTTCTAACCCTAAACATATAAAAGGATTGTTTTAAGAGCCGTCAAGTGTGACACAAGTGGCATTAGCATTGAGCAATCTCTGTTCAAGCAAATTGTGATCAACAGACGAAGTTCTTGACTTAGTTCATCTTCCATCAAGAAGTTGCTGTGTATTTGCACCGTAGGGTTTTGTAACCAAGCATCTTCCTGCTATTCATCATAAAGGATGAACTGAAGAACTTTGCAGCCAACCATTCTTCCTTAGTTGGTGTTCTGAAGTCGCGTACTTGGATCTGCGCATTGGTTAGTCACGTACTTGGGAGCCGTGCATTAAAGGTGGGAACTGTCGTTACAAATCAAGTCCAATTGAGTATTGGGGTAAGGGTTCAACTGTAGGTTGGTAAGGTACTTGGAATTCCTTTACTTGTAACCACTTGATTTGATAATAGTGGAGTTTCGGGAGTGGTGACCTGAAAATCACCCGGTGGGGTTTTTGCCGTTAGAGTTTTCCCCATTCGTAACAAATCACCGTGTTATTTATTTTCCGCTGCATATTTAGTTTTTGGTGATTTGTTTGTGCTTCCATAAAATTACATGATTAATTGATTGATTAATTACTTGGCTAAATTAATTAATTAGAGTTAATCACAAGGAGTCATTCAGATTGTGACCTATCATGATCCAGAAGATGTGGAAGAGAAGGGGCTAGAGGAAACAGCATATCCTAAGCCAGTCTCATCAGAACTAGGCTTTTGAGCACTCAAGACCTTATCAAGCTTTGCACTAGACATCCTCTCTATTTGAGTTCTAGCTTGACTAAGCTCAACCTCAAGATTCTTGACATTCTCTTCTAATGAGGCATTCTCCACAACAAGAGTCTCAACTAACCTTGTAGTCTTATCCAGTTTGACTAACAGATTAGCTTTTTCAGTTTTTACCTCATTCAGCTCTTTTCTACAAAGATGAGAAGTCTTCTCAGATTTTATAAATTCAGTGCATAGCTTATCATAGGCTTCCTGAATGGTCATCTTCTTGGATACTTCATAATCAGAAGAATCCTCACTGTCACTAGCACTCTCCACAATCACCTTATCGGTTGAGGCAGCAAAGGCCATAACGTGACGACATTCATCCACAAACTCATCAGAAGGGTCATCCTTAGTGTCACTCCAAGTAGCAACCAACCCTTTATCTTCTGACTTCTTGGTCTTTTCCTTCATGAGGTAGTTTGGACACTGTATCCTCATATGATCAAAACTTTTGCACTCATGGCATTTGATGAGGGGTTTCTCATTTTTGCCCTTTCTAGAGGATTTAGGTTTCCTAGGAGGTTTGACCTTATCCTTTTTCCTAAACTGAAGAAGCTTGATAATCTCATCAGTTATGAAGGTTAGATCCTTATCCTCATCTTCACTTTAATCTTCATCTTCAGAGTCCTCAATCTCTTCCTCTATACCTTTAAGAGCCAACTTTTTATTCTTTCCACCTTTTCCCATTGAGCCTAATCCCATCTCATAGGTTTGAAGGTTCCCTACAAGCTCAGTTAAAAGAATTTGATCAATGTCCTTTACTTCTTCAATGGCAGTGATCTTGGCATGGAATCTTTCAGGTAAGGACCTAAGGATTTTTCTAACAATTTTGGATTCTGCTATAAATTCTCCAAGGTTGAAAGCAGAATTCACAATATCCTTGAGTTTGGCATAAAACTCATCAAATGTCTCATCCTCCTCCATCCTTATTTCTTCAAAACTACTAGTGAGTTGTTGAAGCTTCACAGTCTTTACTGCCTTGTACCTTCATAGGTGGTCTCAAGAATGGTCCATGCTTCCTTGGCAACTTCTGTGGATGATATTTTCTTGAATTCCTCATTAGTCACCCCATAGAACAAAGCATTCAAAGCCCTACTGTTGAAATTTGCCGTAATGATTGTTGCATCATCCCAATCCACCGGCGATTCCTTTAGCTTAATCCAGCCAACTTCAATGGCTTGCCATACCTGTTCACCTAGAGCCTGCAAAAACACTTTCATACGAACTTTCCAGTATGCATAATTAGTTCTATCAAATAAAGGAGGAATCAAAAGAGATTGTCCATGATCCATGACAACGAGGGTCAAGGATCACACTCAGAAAATTAATCCAATCAGAGTGAACCTGCTCTGATACCACTTGTTGAAAAATTTAGACCCCGGTTGATAGAATTAATAAGTTTTAAACCTAAGTTGTTAATTAGATTTATTATTAATAAAACTTATTAAAACAAACAAACATCAATATCATGTCAAAATCATGCCATCAAAGTGTAATCTTTAAGCACCTTCAAATGATCCTTCTTATCCAGTGATAATAGTGTTTCTTTAAAGGAAGACCGCCGGTCTGTCTGTTCCATCGGTTGATCAAAGAACTCTTCTTTCATCATTTGTATGACTGGAATAGGTCTTTTCACAATAGTGAAATTTGTAGTTGCACCTTCAAAGCCGACTTTTGATCCCAATGTGGTTAACGTATCGGCGAAACGATTGTCAGACCTTAGAGAGTGTCCAATATTGAACTCTTCAAATGAGTCCTCCAACCTTTGAGCTATAGCTCTATATGGAGTTAAGGATGGTTCCCTGAGTGCAAAATCTCCTCTAGCTTGGCAAACAACCAAATTTTGAGTCTCCAATTACTTGAAGATGTTTGATACCCATTTCACAATCCACTACTAGGCCCGTAAGATATGCTTCATATTCAGCCATATTGTTGGTGTATGGAAAATCAAGCTTGAATGACATAGCCACTATTTCTCCGGTACTTTTGGATAGGATTATTCTAGCCCTTTCTTCAAAAATGGTAGAGGGTCCATCAAAACATAAAGTCCAAACAACTCCAGTTGTTTCCATCAGTGCAATCTCTGGCAGCTCGCCAGGTACATCATCAGTAATATTCCAGTTGTCTTCACCAAGAAATTTTGACAACAAATCAGCAATGGCTTGACCCTTTATAGCTGTTGAGGTGATCGCGATGATCTCAAACTCAGATAATTACAAGAGCCATTGTGTTAGCCTTCCCAAAAGAATTGGACACCTTTAGAGTGAATGGATCAAATGAGATTTTGTTAAGAGTTGTACCATGTAAGCTAGTAGATAATGACGCAACTGCTGGGCAGCATATATTAGAGCAAGAAAAGTCGTTTCAGCCCTTGGGTAGCAAGTTTCAATGTCCTTTAACTTTCTGCTAGTATAATAAATTGGTCGCTTAATCCCTTCTTGATCATCTTGGGCTATAAGTGCCCCAATTGCTTCATTATTGGTAGCCTAATACAGCTTGTGTGGTTTTCTTGGTATGAATGCACATACGGTTGGCAGTCTGGTCATAAGTTACTGCAGCTGGAGAAATGTCTGCTGGCATTTGGAAGTCCAGTGGAAGGGCCTTCCTTTTTTCAACAATGGTGTAAAGACATTTGTGAGGCAGCAAGTCTTGGAATTAACCGTCGAATGTATGAGAGTCTACCAGGGAAACTTTTAAGCTGTGGAGTGTTGCAGGTGGCTTCATAATAGCAATGGCTTGCACTTTGATGGGATCAACATCTATGGTGGACAAGAAATCCCAAAAATTTTCCAACCGTAACTCTAAAGGCACACTTAAGCGAATTCATGCGAAGCTTGTAGAGCCGACACCTTTCAAAGACTTTTCATAAGATAGCAAGATGATCTCCTCTTGTCTTTGACTTCACAACAATGTCGTCCACATAGTCTTTAATTTCTTTATACATCATATCATGAAAGATTGCGGTCATAGCCCTTTAATATGTGGCTCTGACGTTTTTGAGACCGAAGGGCATGACAGTGTAGTAAAAGTTGCCAATAGGAGTTCAAAAGGCTATTTTGGCTGCATCTTTAGGTGACAATCTGATCTGATCATAATCGCTGATACCATCCATGAATGAAAACATAGCATGTCTTGCAGCTGAGTTAATGAGCATATCCATGTTCAGAAGTGGAAACTCATTTTGGGGCATGCTTTATTAAGATTTTGGAAGTCGACACAACATCATATTTGTCCATTCTTTTTCTTGACCGGTACAATGTTGGAAAGTCATTTTGGGTGCATGATGGGCTTAATGAACCTAGCTATGAGGAGTTTCTGGACTTCTTGAATAATTTGAGCTTCAACATCAGGATGGAAGGTTCGCATGGGCTGTACTACTGGCTTTGCCTTTGGTTCCACATCAAGAGCATGTGCTACTAGGTTGGGATCCAAACCAGGCATCTCATGGTACTCCCAAATGAAGACATCAATGTACTCCTTTAATAGTGAAATGAGTTAAGCTTTTTCTAGTGGTGGCAAAGTTGCATTAATTGAAGTTGGTCGCTGGACACTAGGATCATCACTGAGATTAATGGTTTTCAGCTCCATATCAGATGAAAAATTGGTCACTGTTGGAGGCTCTTCAGATAGTGCTTCTAAACTGCTAGGCAGATTTTTTTCTACCGTTAAGGCTTCTATTTCTTGAGTATAGCAACATGTTAGTGTAGTGCTTGCTTCATTCAGTTTAGAACCTTTCTACTTGAAGCAACTAGGCCCTGTGTACCGTCATAAACGATACCCTAAATGACCATCTGGCAGCTAGACTTGCACACATCGTGGCTGTGAGACACTGCCTAAGGTTTCCCATGTTCTCTTTTCTTTCTCTTTTGATCAAGGAGAGACCTCATGTCTATTTCTAGATCATTCTCAATGCCTCGGATAGATCAGATGGTGTAGGATTAGCAGGGACACATATGGGCTTACCATTAAATCTTCCATTGACACATTGGTGGTAAGTAGATGGCACAAGCTTGTGTTTTTGGACTCATGGCCTCCCAAGTAGAGCATGATAAGAGATGGGTGAGTCGATTACATGAAATCTAGTGAGAGCAACAATGGGCCCCACCTTAAGAACTAGTTGGATACTTCCAATAGTGTACTCATGAATTCCAGCAAAACCAGAAACTTCAATAGAAGCCCTAGCTATTCTGCTGAGTGGGATTCCAGCTGCTTTGAGTATGTTGGTTAGGATAAGATTGAGTGATGCACCAATGTCGACTAGTGCCCTTCTCAGAGCATTCTCATCAGTTGTTCTATAAAAAATGTCATCTTAACACACCAAAAACTTACTTTACTATTTTACCACATCATTTTACAACATCTCATTTATCAGGTTTTCTATTCTTCAATCTCATACATTAAAATAATATATACATCACATTAAAATAATATATACATCACATTAAAATTTAATAAAAAAAACTTCAAACAATAATATATACTACACAGCCTCCCACCACCACTGCCCAGCACACCACCACCACCACCACCATTACCCATAGTAGCCCACCACCGACAACCATAACCAAAACCCAAAATCAGCAAACCAGCCCACTACCACCAACCACCATAGCTAAAATCCAAAATCAACCAAAACCCAAAATCAGCCCACACCCACCAACATCTGCCATCACAACCCATGAAAATCAGCCCACCCACTGCCATAACCCACCATCATCAACCTATTAAAACCTATGAAACTCAACCTACATCCACCAAAAAAAAAAAAAAAAAAAAACCAAAGCGATCTAATCTGAGAGTGTGAGATGGACAGTGCTGCGTGGTGGACGCCGATCTGCCCCTCCTAACCCATCCTCCACCGATCTGTCCATCCGAAGTCACCCATTGCCCAACCTACCCATCAAACCACAGCTAAAAAAAAAAAAAAAAAAAAAAAAAAGAAAAAAAAAAGAAAAACCATAGCCAAGACCCACAACCCAGACCCACAACGAGCAAAGCCCACCATCCATGGCGAGAAAATCTTACCCACAACACACGGCAAGCAACAATGGCAAGCCTAGGTGGTCTGTCTCTCGGTGTGGTGAGATCGGCGTGGTGAGATCGGTGTGGCGAGATTGGTGATGGTGAGATTGGCGATGAGAATGCCAAGGTTGCAGATGAAGAGAGAGAGAGATGGGTTGCAGAGAGAGAGATGGGTGAGATGGGAGTGATATCTAATAAGAGGAGAGAGAAAAAATGATTTAAATAAGCCAAAAGGTGTTTGGCATTTCTGTCCTTATGCTCTCAAAATGAGAGCATACTGTAGCATGTTCCAAAATTTTGGAACATTTAGCATACTTGATGAGCATTCGTTTTTGTGTTTGATGTGCCAAATATGCCAAATATTTAGCATTTGGCACATTTGAGAGAGCTGATGAGAATGCTCTTATGTGAACATCATTAATTTGAGCAACAATATATAATGGTCTACTATGATCAAGGTGTTATACCTCCATATCCTCGTCGGTAAAGGTAATGACATTAGTAGTCTCTAGGAAAGCTTGGCTGGCATGAGCCTCAGCATTGAGGCAGTGTGTTCTAGAGTTGGCAACAATGGATATAAGAGCTTCAGTCACTATTCTCCTTATCTCCTCTTTGAGCCCCAACTAGTTGAACAAAGTCTGAAAGGTAGGGCTTCTTTAAAGAGTAGAGATAGTTGCTGGAGGCATTCTTGTACTGCTGGCCATTTCATCCTCATCAGCCCCATTATGAAATAGTACAGCTGCTATGGCTTTCCCTCTGTGATGCCAAGGCAGTGGGTTCTGCTGGACCTCCTGCTCATGAGTGAGGTTTAAGGTGCCATCTGAAATTTTCTTGTAAAATGTTCTCTAGATTACTCTACAATATCTTATTCCATGACTCACATATCGATGATACTGACAATAAAAAGGCTTTCGCATATCTTCCTGAGTAGGCTCTTGGCTAGGCTTGAAGGGTCTAAGTACTCCATTAGCCATCCATTTGTCAATGACAACATTCATTTCTTCATCGGTGCATGGTATGGGAAGGTAATCTTCTTCCTCCTTTCTTTTTCGCTTCTCTTTATCCATTGGTTTACTGCTAGAGACTGTGAAAGCCTGAGGAACACTTTTCTTTTCTGGCTTGGATTTTTCAGCGGTGGGAGGCTTGACTGATATTGCTGTCTTACAAGCTTTTTGGAGCAACTGGACAAACTAAATAATATCAAGATTCTCCAAATGGGCCAAGTACTCATGAGACATGTTATCAATGCAAATTTCAACAAGCTCTTATTCTTTGAACTGCCCATAACAATCAAGAGTAGCATCTCTGAATCACCGGATGAAGTCAAGGAGTCCCTCAGAGGACTTTTGTTTAGTGTTGTGGAGAGTGAGGATAGTAACCTTTTCCTCCCCATGAAAGTATTTTGAGCAGAAACTTTCAACCATATTATCCCATGTGGCAATAGAACCTAGCTAGAGAGTGGAATACCATGTGTATGCACGATCAGTAAGGAATTTTGACAACTCCCTTAGACAAAGATCTCCATTTCCAGCAAAAGGACCCATAGAATCTAGAAAATCGTTGACGTGCTCAATTGCATTCCCTTTCCTCCTATCATAAAGAACGAAGATGAAAGTCTCATATTTCTCCTAGTATGGCTTGCTTAGTAACTCAGCTGGGTATGGTGGCCTACGAACAAAGTGCCTCAGTTCCCTTTGCTGGCTTACCCTTTCCCTTTCCAACAAAGTAGTGAGATCAAATAATATAACAAACTAAGGAAGAGAGGCATTTTGCTCACCAGATTGAGGGTTTCCAGCAGCTGATCCTCTTTCCTACTGTGTTCTAGGGTATGGTTCTTCATGTAACAGCTGGAGAACTGGTTATTGAGCCTCTCTCAAGACTCTCATAGCTTCAACAAGTTCAAACTAAGCTTATTGCATTCCTTGTAACATCTCCAAGAGGAAAGAGAATCGATGGTCAAAACCCTCCTGATTAACTTCATGTTAGTCAGCTTGTTCTTCTTGTGTAGCTGGTCTATGATGGCTTTGTGCTGCTGGAGGGTTGTTGTTTTAAGTTCCTTCTTGTCAGCTATTCCGTAACCTAGGAGGCATGGTGAACTCTTGGCTTTAGCAGGTTCCTAATGGAGTTGCCAAAATGTCGGGGGCGAAAAAGTTTTCTTTTCAACAAATGAGATTTGTGTTGGGTTAGAGGCCTAGACCGAAACTCAACGGTGGGCTTAAAGCACGGCACAAAGGCTATTGGTGAAGATTTGAAGAATTTCCTTATTTTATGCCTTGGGCCTAGGATAGGACTAACAAGAGTTATGGGATGGCCCAAAAAACACTCCCTACAGGAGACACGTTAGCACAATAAAAAGCATACTGCAATAAAGAAATAGCTCAGCAATAAAATAATCCATTCCAATGGTAAAATATCCTAGCGGTAAAATGAAATAGAGTAGAATGAACTTCCAGCCGTTAATTATTTTACAGATTAAGGAAAGTATCTACATCTTCAAAATCATCATCCGTTGGTTCTGGAGAAGAGTCCTCTAATACAATATCATGAGGGAAAAATTCTATAGTGAAAATTACATCATAACCTTCAATGGTAAATGAATAAACGAACACCATGGGCTCCATTATAATAAATAATGAGGAAACTTAGTGTGAGATGATGGGAGAGAGAGAGATTCTAGCTAGTGCAGCAAGATCATTACGATGCTAGCGTATGCTCATGGATATAGTATATGTAGTGAATAGTGAAAGTCATTTTGGGTAGTATGAGTAGTGAGAGAAAGTGTTTAGTAAAGCTGCTGGGGCTTTCTACTGGGGACGAATAAGAGCTTATAGGTAAGGGTGTGAGGGGTATTTGTGAGCTAGGGGTTAAAGAACTTAGTTTCTAAGTTTGACACTAAGAACTCAAAGACTCAAGACCTCACTAAGAGTTTAAAGAAGGTTAGAGAGGGAGAAAACAAAGAATTTTACGGGAGAGTTCTTTTCATTAGTGTATCTATTTGTGTGTTGGTATGTGTTGAAGTATTAGTGGAGAGTTCCATTTATAGTTGAGTTTGAGGGGATAATTAGCATATAATCTCTGCTAAATCATCCTCAATCTTTAGAAAATCCTTGGAGAATCATTCCCAAGATTTGCCCAAGAGTGGTAAGTTCAGCTTTAGAATGTTCTTTATTGTTTTGGGTAATGGTAGCTGGAGTTCTGACTTAGCATTAAATGCTAATTGTCCTCAACTAATGGAATTAGAGCATGTATTAGGCTAATGATCTTGGTTTTGCTGTTGCTGCTAGAATCAAAGCACCCTAGGGTAGATTACATCACCCCAAGCTAGGTGTCAATCTTGGAGCCCTTTGTTGGGAACTCTGCTGGAGATCCCTTTGGTGCCCTCCAAACCACATTTTCCTAAGTTTTCCCATTTAAGTTCATGTGCTTGGTCCATGAACCAGAAAGTACATGTTTTTAGCATGATAATGAGCTGTTTTCAAGTTATTCTAGAAGCTTTCATGGTCTGGTTATGGCTGCCCTTAGTACTTGACCGAATGGGTTGGAGAAGAAATGGAAGATAGCTGGCTGAAGCTTTCCAGCTTTGTGTCACGTCATCTCAGCTTTATATAAGATGAGAAATGATGAAAATCAGCTTGGCAAGGAAGGGTTTAACCCCTGCTAGACACGTGTCCTCTTCTGATCTGATATGATAAGCTGGAGTAGATGGTAATGGGTCCCAACTATCAGGTTGTGTTGAAACTTAACTTGATAGCTCACGTGAGCTTCAGCTGCTTAGATTTGCATGTGAGCTAATCTGGCTCAGCTGGGCCTTGCAATTAAGCTTCTGTAGGCTTGTCCTTACAAAATGAATAGTTTTTTCATGTGTGATGTACATGGGATTTTGTAGTTAGTTGATTATGGAAAAAATAAGCATAGTTCAAATAAATTTTGTAAAAGAAGTATATTTGAGAGATGAGTAAATTATATTTCCCATGAATTAGGGACTTTAGTATATGAAAATATATTTTTGCTAAGGAATAGTTTTGGGCTTTGGGCATAATGTAATTATTTTTGCCAAAATAGTATTTTGGCTTTTATAAATAGGTGCCAAAATAGTATTATTAGGCTTTTATAAATAAGTGCCAAAATAATATTCGGGCTTTGTAAATATGTGCCAAAATAGTATTTGGGCTTTGTAAATATGTGCCAAAATAATATTGGGCTTTGTGTGTAGTTTCCAAAATAATATTTGGGCTTCGTAAATATGTGCCAAAATAGTATTTGGGCTTTTTGAGATTTTGTAAAAATATTTTTGTGTACCAACAGCCTTTAGTAAAAGTATCGTGTTGCAACGGGCTTTTTAGAGGTCTCGTGTAGCAACGAGCTTTAGGGTGTTGTGTAGCAACCGGTTTTAAGGTGCCGTTTAGCAACAGGCTTTAGAGGTGCCGTGTAGCAATGCGCCTTAGGGTGCTATGTAGCAACGCACTTTGTAAGAGGGTTTTGTTGGGCTTTTTGGGTTTTTCCCACAAGGTAAATGAGTTTGGGCTTTTTTTGTAGAAATAGTATAATTTTGTGGCCCAATTTTGGTGGTAGTATGATGTGTATTTTTGTGAAAACCTAAGTTGGATAATTTATGGGATATAATGGGTAATATTTGTAAGAGGGCTCAAGATAATTTATGGGGCTTATATGAGAAATATAATTGGGAGCCCAAGTTGGGTAATAATATGGAGAGTATTTGGGTAATATGTGGGAAGTATGTAGGAAATATTTATGTGGACCAAAATAGTTTGTGGGCTTGTATGGGTATTTTTTAGTGAGTGGGCTAATAATATTAGGGCCAAAAATTTGCACCTCATTATGTATCAAAAGTAGCAAAGAATTTGCGTATTATGTGTGAAACAAAGCAAGAGTGCATAAGTGTCTCATATTATAAAAATTTGTGACATGAGAAAATCAAATACACTCACATACAATCATAACTATTTTATGGGGATTATCACCTTCAAGGTACATTCTATAACTCTCACATCTCCTAGAAACACGCTTGCAACCATATTAAAAGCTTGATTCTTTTTGCTTTTATTTTTCTTTGCATATTTTTCTTTTTAGCATAGCATGCATGGGCATATAAGTGAAAAAATAAATACTCAATTATGTAAGTCAAAACATCACAATTTTGCTATGCCAAAGCACACAAATGTTATACATGATTGGCGAGCTTTAGTGGTGAGATGGTTATTTATGCTTTTCTCTTAGGATTTTCTAATCCTTTCCATCAAAAAGAGTGATATAAGAATGAGATATAAGAGACAATCTTAATTGTACTCATCACAACCACAAGCCACAAAGCTCACTTGCTTAGTTGTGCTTTGAAATGCTCATCTAAGTTACAAGAGACACAAAGTTTAGAAACTTTATTTCAATAACCATCAAAAGTAAACAAGTACCAATATACACAAACAGACACTGTTTTTTTTTTTTTTTTTCTAATTTTTCTCTTTTTATTTTGAAAAACAAACAATATAAAGACTAAACAACCAAACAAAAACAAACAATATAAAGACTAAACAACCAAACAAAACAAACAAACAACATGAAAGCATGAAAGAAAGATGCAATTTCATGAAAGCATGATTCCAAAAGCAAATAAAAAATCAAGCAAAGAGAGTCATACTTTAAATAGAAAGAACTAATGCAAAGGACAACAGAAAATAAAATTAAGTCTTAGGCTCCTTTCTTGCCCACACAACACGAGTCTTTAGCCGTGAAGATGAAAAGGCACATGTCCTAGTATGTCTACTAAAGGACATAGAGGAATTAGAATTCCCCTAGTATGTGGGGACAAATTCAGAATTTTATTCAACTTAGGAGGAGTTTTAGACATTGGTTTAGAAACTTCAGTGTTAACATCAGACTGTTTACTTTTGTCTATCTTAGCAATATTAGCATTCAACTCTTCATTATTCCTTTTAAATTGAGGAATAGAAAAATCTTTTTCTTTTGAGTTAGGCCCAACAACAAGTTTAGCACTAGTTAATTTTTCAACTTCGATTTTAGATTCAACTAGTTGCTCTTTCAAACTCTTAATTTTGTCCACCTAAGACGAAATTTGATTTTTAAATTTCTCATTCAAATTATTAACTTCATCCAATTTTGCAATCAATTCATCTCTTTTAGGTTTGACCTTTTTAAAATTAGCTTTTAATTTTGTAGAACATTCAAGAGATTTCATGCAAAAATTATAAAGCTTGCAATAAGCATCTTGAATATCATCATCATCATTCAACACAAGACCATGCAAATCAAAACAATCAAGAGTTTCCATGACAATGGGGGTCAATGGATCACAGAGCAAAGATTAAAATTTTATCAGAGTGTGCCTGCTCTAATACCACTTGTTGCGAAATTTAGACCCCATTGATAAAATTAACAAGTTTTAAACTAAAGTTATTAATTAGATTTATTATGAATAAACCTTGTTAAAACAAATAAACATCAATATCATACACAGTGGAATAGTAAATAAGACAAAATATGATAACCTAGGAAAACCAATGAAACAAACTAGTTTCATAATAATAAAAAATCAGAGGAAAAACCTTCTTGAAAAGCAATTCACTATAGTAAAGAGAAGTTTCAGATCTAGTACAAAACCTTTGTCTCTAGACTTTATAATCCCCGTAGACGAACTTACAACAGAAACATTCTACCGCTTCAGAACCTCTAAACTCTTTAATATATGAATGCCACCCTTTTGCATGAATCCCAGTACGTGACTAACTCCAGCAACTTGAAGATGTTGTTGGCTACAAAGTTCTTCACTTCATCAATAATGAAGATCAAGAAGTATTTGGTTACAAAACCTTAAGGCGCAAAAGACGCAATAACTTCTTGCGAAAAGAATAAGGCACTAGGTCACTTTCTGCATGTGTTCTCCTTATATAACGGCCTTTAAAATAAGTTTTATATATGTCTAGAGATATGAGAAAAGAAACCCTACACATACATGTCAGCTAGGGCCAAAAATCAGATCTGGAAATTCTAATTTCGTAGATCTTGACAGATTCAATTTTTGTCAAACTTCGTTCTTAAATCTCGATAGATACTGTTTCTGTCGAAGTATCTATCCAGTTTTAATGAATAGCTTTTCTTCACTTATTTCTTGGTCCAATCTTCATGACTTTAATACTTGACTTGAACTCTTATTTCTTAAAGTACTAAACCTATCCTAGATCTATTCAATTACAAGTAAAGTGCATTTTGTCAAAAGATTAGCCAATTACAAAAAATATGTCCTTAACACATGAGTCTCACGTGAGACCTAATCAATGTACATGTGCAATGTATAAATGAAGTTACAATTACAACACAACGGTCTCATGCGAGTACCACATTGTTTTGAACTAATCTACTTAGAGCATTCACATTGGTGGAGCCATAATTTTAGTAATTTGGCTCCACCAAAACTTACTTTATTTATTTTACCTACTCATTTTACAAAACACCTAACATCAATGGTTTTATTTTAGCTTTTAACACAATAAAATGATATAAAAAAGCACAATAAAATAATATATCAACTTCAATAAAATAATACATCCCTATAATAAACAACAACCACCTCCACCGGTCAACCACCACTTCACACAGCCCACCACCACCACTACCACTACCCACAACCAACATCACAGCACAACCAAACCACAACCACCATCACAGTAGCCTTAAGCTCAACCAAAAAAACTAGCAACCAACTGGGGAAAAAAAAAAAAAAAAAAAAAAACTCACCCTCAAGATACCCAAGCCAAGAGCACACAATACACAAAATCAAAAATCTTAAAACCTAGATGTGCAATCCAAAGAGACCCACACAACAACCACACAACATGACCCCAACAACCCACCCATAAACCCAGCGGTGAAGTGGAGGTGAGGGAAGAGGAGCACCAACCGTTTCGGCACTAAGATCCTCACCGAAACCACCCACGAACCATTTTGGCACCGAACCCAACCATTGTTGAGCTTTGTCTCACCATTTCAGTACTGAGATCCTCACCGAAATCAATGCCGACGATCCAACCACACCACAGCCCACCGATGCTGATGAACCTAGCCCCACCGATGCCAACAAAGCCAGCCACCGATCAATGTTGATGAACCCACCCACCCTCAAGACCGATCTACTCTCCACCACAATCCCACCCACAAGAGAGAGATGAGGGAGGCACTAGAGAGAGAAAAAAAATGAGAAGGAAAAAAAGAAGAAAGGAGAGAAGCCGAAGAGAGAGAGGAAGAAAGAAAAAGAGAAAATATTTTTTTTAATGAGAGAAAAGAATAAATTTTTTTTTTTTTAACTTCTTGCTACAATGCACAGCTATAGATGGTGGTGCACTATAGATGAGGAGTTAAATTTTTTAAGTTTAGCTCCACCATTGTAGCTCACTTTTTAGAATTAAGGGTGCTAAAAATAGCTATTTAGCATCACCAATGCTAGTGCTCTTATTTATATAAAGTTATAAACCAAACCTGTGAGTTTAAAGAATTTAACATTGTACCTACCTTGGTTGCTAGTTCAATTCATGGATTATTAAAGCATTTAGATTAACTTTCTCATTGACTATTGGATAATAAACAATAATTGGGACATCCACCTTAATTTCAACAGACTATCAACAACTCGATGCGAGGACGGAAAGCGAAGTTAGCGAACATTTGGTTAGTTGCAAGAAATGGCATAGAGAGTATGCATCAAACAGATGTTAGGGGACAGTTCACAATTACGTGTTAGTTTTCATAGGATATACAATTATTGGGAGAGCAATTTTGAGACACAAAAGCAAATCAACAATACAACCATCTCTTCTTGATCTCAGTGTAAAGCCTCTCATTTGGGCTAGTTCTGCCCATATGCAGTTCATTAAGACCATTGATCAGGTACAGTGAGAAAATAGGTAGTCATCGCCTTTCGGAATCTTTTCTTGTATTGTTTGGAAGAAATTATGGAGGGGGAAGCATTTTTTGGACCATCAAGTATCCCAGATGCCTTCACCCATGTATCCAAATGTTTGTCCCAGGTATACTGTCTCATGAAATCAATGATCCCTAAAACCAGCTCTTTGCGTTCATCGTCCACCCCAACCAGCAGGGAATAGTCCATAACATCCACAGACTGAAGAAACATGAGATGGGAAAAAAATCATTATATATTAAATAGTGCTTTAATGACAATAAAATCTAAAAGCCATTTTATGATTTTTTTTGGGAATCCTATCCAATTCCAACCTTACACTTTACATTTAGGTAAAATATTGACAATACCATGGATTTCATATTGGCATTAGTGCATTACCTCCCATGGACTTACAAATGGGCAAAAGATCCTGTTGGCAGATTTAACTGTGTTGAACAATATTTTGACAATAGTTATCCATTTCAAGTAATTAAGCTCAAAACCAAATAAAATGGTCTACATATAACTAGCTACTTGTTCGAATTTAAATTGAACAGACATCATTAGAAATATGAAACCAAGGGGATGTCAATGATTTCTAAAACCTCAAAAGAGTAGGTTTCAGAAACCTAGGAATGTCAATGTGGACCATATCCACAATTATAAGACAAATTAAACCATTAACTTTTGTTCCGATTTCAGTTAGGATCAAATTTGATGCTATTATAACAATTCGAAGATTAAAAAAAAAAAGATTACCTCCAAAAACGATGTATCATTCCAGAAAGCTCTTTCTAGAATTCTCTTTGCCTTGCTTCCAAGAAATTTAGGTTTTGTACGTAATGTTTCCAACAAATTCATATCTAGCAGTACTTTGTTTGTCCCTGTTGTATCTGAATTATAACGAGCTCGTGTAGAGCCCTTGAGATCATAAACCCTTGAGATATCTCTCTTGAAAAAGAGGTTCTCCATCACCATCAAATCCATTTTTGTTTCCTTACCACCTTTTAGATGTTTTACAGAGACCTGCCATCACATCACTAAGATGAGAATCACAAGAAGATACTACTGTTGGTCTTTGCACCATATACCCATATTAACCTGATAAATGCCAAGAATTGTTGCAAGGCAAGTTTGGCTTCTCGAGCTAATAGATTCTGTCAAATATTTAAAATATTGAGGTGCAAAATCCGCAAAGGAATCCAACTCTGTTTTTGTAACCTGTTTTATAATGAACCTTTCATCCAATGACTTGGCAAAATATACATTGCTTTTCCCCCCTTGTGCACTCCATGTCCGGCAGCGGCTCAAGGATCGCACAAAATCCACTTCACTAGGGCAGCATTTTTTTCTTAGAGAGTCAAATTGCTTGGCAAAATAATAAGTGACTGAAAACTTTACTTTGCCTCTACCAGTTGAAAACTCATCCTCGAAAGATATTGTTAAATGTGGAGGTCTTTTGGGAGTCTTAAAAACCGTACCCATTGTTTGATGATGAAGCATCTTCAGATCCTTAACTACCATAATGGATATAATCAAACTCCAAAGACCCAAAAGACTGCCAGGCAGAAAAGGTGGAAACTGCAGAATCTTCTTTACCGCTCTCGGGGGGAAAAACTCCATCATGTTTCCGGTGCATGTTACTTCTCTCTCTCTCACAAGGGGGCCCCCTTGTGAGAGAGAGAGGTAACATGCACTAAAAACATGATAGCATCTCTCGACTTTCAGAGTGGGCAAGAAACACAAAAGGAGAGAGCTTCAGCCATTTGAGGTGCAATCCATGTGAAGAGATCAAGAGAAACACAGCGAGGTGGAGTTCTCATGGAGTTTTTTATTGCTACAACCATGGAGAGTTAGAGTATCCAGAGGAAGATTTTGCTACTGGTTTTGTGATAAAATTATATTTACTCCTTGAAATTTATTTGTTGTATATCCAATTTATTATGAACTCAAGTTTAGCATAAACTTGATAGTTGTAATATCTATTTCATAGTAGATATTTTTTAGAGTTGTCCCATGGTTTTTCCCTCTACACTAGAGGGTTTTTCACGCAAGATTTGGTGTTCTTGTATGGTTGTGTTTATGTGGTGCTTGCTGAAATTTTTTTTTGTTTCCACACTATTGCTATTGCTTGGTAGTCATTAATTTTAATTCACACATAGACATTGAGGGGATTAGGATTTTTTCCCAACACTTCCCTCATGCTCATTCAACTTCTCAGCAACCGAATCATTATACTCCTTGGAACTAAGGGCATACGAAATTATACTAGTGGGTTCATTTTCATAAAAGGCAATAACTAAATCATTGTGGCCAATTTGCGTAAGCAGCAGCCGAGCACCTTCAGCCATATGAGATACGGAGGAGATAAATGATTGTGTGGAACTGACTATTGAATTTAAGTTCTGTGTCTCCAATGGAAGCATTTGGGAGTAAGTCCTCATTACATTGGAAACAGGATCTCTCACCATACTCCTGTAATCTCCAGAGGCATGGGAAGATCTAAGTGTCAACAAATCCAAGAGGGAGCCAATCCCTTCCGGATTCTTTCTTGGACTTGTAATGCAGAATCAAAAGCACGAACTCTCATTGGTGACATTAACCTTCTAAAAGGAGGTTTACCATTTTGACTAATCTACCTGACAGATCCAGGTTGGAGTTCATCAGCATGTGATGAATGAAGTTGAGCTTTCATTGCAGGTTGATTAGTACCCGTCCAAGCAGAATCTATTCTCTCAGATAGAGTAGACTCATTGGGGGATAAGCTTTCACTTAGTGTCATATTTACACTAACTTCCCCACCTGAATGTTTTTCCTCCTCTGATCTAACATGATGATGACATGTGGTTAACATCGAGTCTACAGCAACAAAAGGATCAAAGGGTGGTACATTAGGCTGCTCCTGCTCTGACTGCAAATTGTTGCCAGGAGACTCATGTAATTTTGAAGAGTCAGAATCTTCATACCCAGTGCCAAGCATGCCATCTTTATGTGATAACTCACTCTTCAGCTGGGCATAAGATGCATCCCCTTGCGCAGCCTTTGAAATAGAACTCTTTTTAAGTAGAGAGTCCAATGAACAAAGCCGCTGATCCCAAACATGTGAACCAACTAAAAGAGAGCGTCTCAAGCGATTCAATTCCAGAATGTCTCCAGCCAGCCAGTCTGGCTGTGAAGTCTCCATAATAGCCGGTCGAAGCAAACCCTATTAAAGAGGAGACAATTATAAGTTGAGAATAATATTACTTGAAAATCAAAATAACAAAAAAACACAGGCACTCTACAAGGTTTTAGAACCAGGAATCCTGTAATGAGAATATCAAATATTGTCAGTACATACATTGTAATCATTTCTTTCCTTTTTAAGCAAGTCCTATGTTGCACGGACACATACACGGATACGGGATACGGCAATTTTTGAAAAATAAGAACACGACACGGCAAGGACTTGACGGTTAAATAATTAATTAAATTCTATATTTAGGCATATTTTTTAAGACCCCTTGAATAAGACCCCTTGAAAGTTTTTTCACAATAGTTACATCTGAAAGCAACATTCCCACCACCAACACTTGCTTTTTCTAACTTCGTAACATATTTCCATAGAGGAGCAACAACTGTCTCAACTGATGATTTTTCACTTTTAGTTTCAATATTCATTTTAATAAAATCTCCTACAATATTTAACTTTAATAAATAAATAAAACTATAGCAGGACACAAAAAAAAAAATTATAACTTATATAAATAAAAAATGAAAAATAAATAGGACAGAGGGCACCCATAGCAACAGTGAAAAAAAAAAACAAAAAACAAAACGCGTTATAACTTATATAAATAAGTGAGTAACAATACACCCACCCATTCACCAAAATTAATATCTCAAAGAAAGAATGAAAAAAAAAAAAACAAAAACAAAACAAAAACAAAAACAAAGAGAGAAGAGAATCAAGAGATCGGACCTGTTGTCCACGCCAAGAGAGAGAGAGATCGGAAGGGAAAGAGGACAAAGGGCACGGCGTCAGCGACGGAGTTCGCCGATCGGCCCGATCTAAATCCAGCAAGGGACAAAGGGCAACGGCAATGATAGAGGGAAGATGGGTTGAGAAGAACTTGAGATGTAGTTTCAACTTTTAGTCTAAGAGACTCTAAACTTGCTTTATTGTTTTAGGGTTATCACAAAATCAATGGTATCGGTAAGTCCATCTGTCAAAATCTGTAATTTTTTTTTTCACTACTAGCATGTCAGCACCATGTCGGAGAAGTGAAAAAAAAAAAAAAAAAAAAAAAAAAAAAAAAAAAAAGAGAGAGAGAGAGAGACTGCCGGACACCAGAATTTGACGCATCATACCCGTTTCGGTGTCCGACACATTCAGACACCGACACGACACTAAAAATGGCGTGTCCATGCAACCTAAAGCAAGTCTTTCAGCTCCACAATGTGGCCCCGTAAGTCATTCGTGTCCGATCATTCATTTCCAAAAGACTCATATTTTTCTTCCAAGCTATCAAGTACATCAGACATCTTGGCATACAAGGTCTTCATTTTACGGACAAGCTGTAGCAAAAGGTAGAAGGTTACTAAAATAGTGATCCCAAATACTCGCAAAAGCTACTATATTAGCTTTATGTTTACTTATTTAGCATCAGTTCAAAATAACTGTGTAAATAAAATTTCAGGTTCATAAAGACACCTCTGCAGCCTCTTTCTTGTCCGCTCATGTTGAACATCGCCATTGAATTCAAGCACTGACGGTGCAAATGAACAGAAAGAATATCGATAGGGGAATACCGGAAAAATGCAACCATGCTCCCAAACCTGTTGAATTTGATTGTCAACAACCACTAATGTGGCATTCAACAATTGAAATTTAACAAGAGTTCCAAATCTGATAGAATTTACCCATAGTAACGGAGACAGTCCCTTCGCAATGAATGACCACAGGGTGCAACAAGATTAGCAGTTGCATGGTTTGAAAAGCTGAAGTTCCAAGAACTTTCCAAAAGTAAGTCCCCAGGCAGCATCTGACATAACCACTCTACGAGTAGCTGGTGGAACTCTATTGACATGGGCGCACCTTAGGCATCTAACATTGATTGTTAGATTTCCCTGCCGATGGGTGTAACATGGGACATGGGCCTCAACTGGCACTATACATGATCGACAGCAACATGCCTGGCAATTACAAGTTCTATTAACCAACATAATTCCACTTTATAATTGAAATTTAGTAAAAAAGAATAAATGAAAGAAGTTTAAACGAAAGGAAACCCAAAAATATTTTCCTGGTCAAACAAGTCATCACGCAGATATCTCCCTAGAGGCTTATCAAAATAACCACAAAACTTTATGCGCAGGGACCGAAAGCGTTCACATACAATTCCTTTCAGCACACAATGGCTTGAAAATGATACCAATATACTCTGGTGAGTTTCAGTGGCTGAAAAGTATTCACTAGAGACTTCATTTTCATCAGCCTTTTCAGATCTTATAGATCCATTCATCTCCCCAGCAAGCGTCTCATCTTGGGCCATTGATTCTTGTGGTTCTTGTTGGGAAAGATTTCTCATAACAGAAGGAAGCACTCTAGGCCCTTTAAAGTCCTCACACTGATTTAAAGTGCTTGACTCCAAACCCACACTAGATGCTACATTTCCAACCCTACAGTTCATGGAACCAGTTGGATGAACACGATCAAGATGCCTACCCAATAATTCCAATCATTGGGTGTTTGGTACTTCCGCAATAAATAACGATACTGGAAATTTCTTGGTAAAGAGGTTCTCAATTTCCGGACTGAGACCCACAATTTCTTTATCTAGAACAGAGTCATCGGTCACTTCTGGGCAACTGGTTGAAGCAAAAGTATTAGGGACACAAATAACTAGATCAGGTGTCGTTGTTTTAGTTGGGTGCAGCACCGTGTGGGTCCAGCCCTATTGCATTGGTCAAAGCTCAAGCTTCCAAATCAGTTTTTTGTTTAATGAAAAGCTGATCAAGGCGTGTTGGACACGCTGAGGAGAAAAGAAAGGCCATTCGGCCATTGTGTGATGCAGCGTGAGATGCATACCGAGAGAGAGAAAGAGAGAGAGTCATTCGGCCATTGTGAGAAAAACACAAGTGAGAGCTTGGAGGTGCAGTCCGAAGAGACGGGGAGATTCTACCCATTGAAATTTATTTGTTGTATATTCAATTTATTATATGCTCAAGTTTGGTATAAATTTTAGAGTTGTAATTTCTATTTCATAGTAGATATTTTTTGAAGCTGTCATGTAGATTTTTCCTTTATGTCATAGGGTTTTTCACTTCTTGTGTGGTTGTGTTTTATTGGTGCTTGCTGAAATTGTTGTTTCTATATATATTGCTATTGTTGGATAATCATTAATTTTAATTCACGCATAGAAATTGAGTAGACTAAAGATTTTTCCCCAAACTATATGTTCTCCAACTTGACCCTTAAAAAAAAAATCATGATCAGCACTTTAGTATGAAATTCGTCATGACCAGTACTTTAGTACGACCCTATGTTCTAAATATTCAACCTCTAACAGTTATAAACTATGATAACTAGAATAAACTCAGAAGCCAAACCAAGCTCTAGGAAGCACATACACTAATTGTTGTATCTATGTTGTAAGAGCATCCACAGCAGCTATGGTATAATTTATGTCATTTTGCCATACTAAAGACCTATTTTATTATTTTACCACATCATTTTACAATATCTCATTTATCAGATGTTTTATCATTCAATTTTATACATTAAAATAATATTTAATACACATTAAAATAATATATTATCTCCTCCCTATCATCACCATCATCAACAACAACCCACACCCGTAGATCAACTGCCACAGCCCACAACCACTGGCCACCCCCACAGATCAAAAACCGACCACCAATATCAGCCACTACTACCACCCAAAAAAAAAAGATCAAACAAACACTACACAGCCACAAATCTCACACCCACAACCCGATTAACCTAGCACCGTCAACCAAAATTAGCCAACCACCAACAATCAAAAACCACCAAAAGAGAGAGAGAGAGAGAGATCGATGGTGACGATGGCTCGTGGTAGCCATTATAGTGACTGGAGAGATCGGGGATGACGATGACGATCAGCGAGATCGGAGAGATCGGCGTTGATATTCTTGTTGCCAGTGGTAGCCATTATAGTGATCGATTGATGGATCAAGATCAACAATTTATAAGAGAGAGGGAATCGGTGAGAGGGAACCGGTGAGAGAGAAGAGAAAAGAATAAACTGGAGAGAGAGGAGAGAGAAAATAAAATTTTAAAAAAAAAAACATTAAAACTTATACCATTCTTTGTCTGTATCGTTGCAAATTTGCAACGGTACTGTTCACGTGTGGCAAATTTTTTGAGATTTGACACATCTGATAAAAGGTTTTTTTGGTGTTTGGTGTGGGATATGTGCCAAATATTTAGCATTTGGCACATATCCCACATCTACTGTGGGTGCTCTAATGGTGTCTTATTTACTGGTTCATGTTTTAAGACCCGTTTGATAATGTTATTCTAGAAACGTTATTTAAGTGTTGTGGAAATACATATAAATGAAAAAGTGTTATGGAAATACGTGTTATAGAAATACGTGTTGTGTTGTTTAAACAATGAAAATTGTTATTTAAAAAACACAATCAAACAGGCCTTTAATTTTTCAAAAATTGCTCATATTGTTGTATCTTACCCGTAGTTGTGTCCATGCATCTTAAGCCAAGCTCTTAAAACTAAAGAAAAATAATAAATTCTACAAATGGATCTAAATAAACTAATACCTCAAGAAAAATGTCTTTTAGTGACGAAGTGTTTTTGATAGATCCAGAAAGCCCTCTAAAAAAAATACTATTTGTGAGGGAAAAATAAAGTCTTCGCAAATACTTAGTAAAATATGAAACCATTTGTAACCAACATGAAAAATACTGTCACAATTTTTTTTTTTTTTTTAAGAAAAAAATACTATCACAATTATATTTGTAGCCATCACAAATGCCAATATTTTGGAGGAAATTTTTCCTGCCATAATATTTGCTAAGGGATACTTAAAAATCTTTTGCAAAAGTGTATTATTTGTAATTGCAATATAATGTTTTGCACCCTATTAAATAGAAAATTCTTAAGTACTTTTGGAGTATGAAGAAATGGTGCTCCCTCCTCAATTTCACATTCGTGATAAATCTCACCATAAATTTAATGAGTGAATCTTACTATAAATATAAAAAGAAAGAGCATTATTCTCTGTACTATGAGAATATCTAAGAATTACTCCTTTTAAATAGCCCTCTAGGTTTTAGTTCCTCTCTGATGTAGGCGTGAAGTCACAAAAAACTTGACTCTTTGATGTGAAACATAACTCTTTGATATAGGCAAGAAGCTACAAAGAAACAGAATATGTCTTTCTCAACTAGGTGGCTGCTACACCAGGAACAAGCCGTGAGTCGAGCATCGTATTGCTCACAATTCTAAAGTTTTGGCGACTTAAATGCATGTCTCAAATGCCTGGTGGTTACCTATTTGTTTAAACAATCTAGTGCACGATGGGACACGAACAAATTGAGGAGGCTCTTTGACTAAAGGGCTGGACATAGCTTGCCCTCCATGTGATTATGAACAAGAGACATTGATTTACCTATGGGTCCATTGTCCCTTGGCTAAAGCCTTACGGTTTGGTAACGAGTAACAACTAAGGTTTGCGTACTGACAGAATCCAAGCCAACTAAACAAGCAATTCATATCCAACATTTGAAACATCACAAAGATTTCATTCTCTTCGCAACACTAGCCATCGATTTCATATAGAGACAGAAATAATTTTTCAATTTTGAAGCGATTCAATTTCATTTTTTTTTAATGAAGTTACACAACACAGCTTTTTGTTATTTCTAATATTGATTATTAATTATAACATATAATATTAGTATTGGAATATTAGTACTAGTTTTTAAGATTTGTGCAACAAATCTGTTAATTGGGAATTAGGGAATGCTCATATATCACATATGATGAATTGATTTCTTACCTATGTCATTCCATCTTTTTTATATTACTGTTTGGAAGGGTTGATGAATCAAAAACTTTCAATTGAAAAAATAAGTTGAATTAATCTTTTTGCTTATTATTGTTTCAATGGTGGCCCTAAGAATTTTTTTTAGGGTGGTCACTAAAAAACTTAAATTATACAAAATTTAATAAAGAGACAACTTAAATATATCAATATCGCAAAAAAAAAAAAAATAATAAAAAAAAAAAAAAAAGAGAGATAAAGTGGAAATTGAAAATACTGATATGAGAATAATAAAGTGACCATAACAATTTTATAACAAATTTTATGTAATAAACTGTTATTGGTGGGTAAAACATGTCAATATTGAGTCCAAATTAGAATTAGTAATAACTTACCACATAAAATTTACTGTGAAGATATTGCGAATGTAGCATTATTATTATTTTTGTTGAATTCAAATTCTTGTAATTCTCAGGTCATGTTGTTTAACAATTTCATTAGGGTGGTCAAAATAAGTTAATATAATATATAATTTTTTTTGTAAGTATATATATACATTTTTTTCAAGTCAAGATGGTTACTGAAAAGATTAATTTAAACTAATTATATATATATATATATATATATATCTGTGTGTGTGTGTGTGTATAAATAGGCCGAGTAACTGTGTTGGGTCGTGGGCCATGCTCGAGGATATATATAAGCCCGAGGATGGTCAAAAGGTTTGTTAAGATTTGGGGACAATGTGCTGAGGATAGGAGAAGATGATAACGGATTGGCGATAGTCCCCGAGGAGCCGAGCCTCCTCAGGAAAGTATTGTGGAAGGTTGGAACCCAGCAATCTCAGGAATACTATACGAAAGGCAATCATTCTTTTGAAGATAAGCATCAAGGAAAATAACAGAGCTAAGCCTACAATAAATGAAGAAATATCTGGGGGCGAAGGTTGTCAGCACCATATTAAATGCTCTGCACTAAACCAACTTACCGCATTTATGGGGAAATGACACATGAATAGTGTTATCTCAGCTTACAGCTATTCACAAAGCTTCCAAGAGATTTTGATGGGACAAGCATCCAAGAAATTAACTACAAGATCAACATGTAGAAGGCTGGGATGGAGGTTTGAAGGATTATATAAGACAGTGGTCACCTTAAAAAATGGGTATGAAATCTAAGAAGAAAAAAATGAAAGAAGAAAGACATTATATTAATATAAGCTTGAGTTAATAAAAGAACGCCTCATTCTTGGACCTAATTGAGGAGTGTTATCTCTCTCAATTTGTGTTTTCAATCTTATTGGCATAAATCCTATTATCCGTGGTCCATATTTAATGCTCTGAGACGTTTTCCTATAACGGATTGGCGATAGTCCCCAAGGAGCCGAGCCTCCTTAGGAAAGCATTGTGGAAGGTTGGAACCCAGCCATCTCGGGAATGCTATACAAAAGGCAGTCATTCTTTTAAGGATAAGCATCAAGGAAAGTAATAGAGCTAAGCCTACAATAAAAGAAGAAATATCTGGAGAGAAGGTTGTCAGCACCACATTAAATGCTTTGTACTAAACCAACCGGCTGCATTTATGGGGAAATGACACCTGAACAATGTTATCTCAGCTTACAATTATTCACAAAGCTTTCACGAGATTTTGATGGGACAAGCATCCAAGAAATTACCTACAAGATCAACAAGTAGAAGGCTGGAATGGAGGTTTGAAGGACTATATAAGACAGTGGTCACCGTAAAAAATGGGTATGAAATCTGAGAAGAAAAAAGGGAAAGAAGAAAGGCATTGTATTAATATAAGCTTGAGTTAATATAAGAACACCTCATTCTCAGACTTGACCGAGGAGCGCTATTTCTCTCAATTTGTGTTTTCAATCTTATTGGCATGAATCCTATTATCTGTGGTCCATATTTAATGTGCTAAGATGTTTTCCTGTAACACCCATTCTCTAACAAATATCTTGTTTTGGGCTTGTTGGGCTGACATCCATGGTTCTTGGTAGGCTGTGGTGGTTCAAATTCAAGTCCTTACAATATATATTGCTGTGTAAAAAAAATTAAAAAAAAATAATAATAAAAAATATTGGCAAGTGAGGGTGGTCTTGTGACCATCCACACATACAAGTGGAGCCACCACTGTCTTGTCTTGAATGTTGGAACGTGCTTTATAAACATATGTATAAAAAGAACTTATTTCATTTAGCCTCTTTATGCTTACTATAACCAGTTATTTCAGTTTTCTAGTCCATGAGTGTAGGAAAATTGAGCTGCAAACATCCATCAAGAGCTCTTCAGACTCTTCAAGGAACACAAAGCTATTAGAGAATAGAGAAGAAAGTCGCAGCCTCCACTAAGAGGAAATCAACAATGGACCCATCCTAATGGGGAAACAATCAAGATTAACTTTACTGCGGAGGTAGGTCGACATCACTCCATCTTAACTTTCATTGCTAGAGATTGGAGAAGAACCTTGGTACTTGCATTTGCAAAAAAAAGAAGAGACAAACACCACAGACCTTGTCTAAGCAAAAGCATAAGCTATTAGATGGTCAATCCAACTTGCCATCCAATGAAGGCTAAGGAACATGTGTAGAAAATGACTCTGATATCTATTTTGACATCACGCTATTCTCATCCTCCCCTGTGATTCTCTAGATGAGGAGAGGTGATATATATTACACTAGGGGTGTGCATGGGTTGAGTTGAGGTGACTTTTTGACTCAACCCACTATGGTGGATTAAAAAAAATTCAACCCAACCTAACCCACTACAGGGGTTCAACCCAACCCAACCCACATGGATCAGGTTGGGTTAACCCATGGGTTGGACAGTTTTATTTCTTTATTACTACTGTTATTAAATTAAGCAGAAAAAAATATATCTCATTTGCCACCCGAGTTGATAAACAAAATATATATAAATTAGTATTCCAAGTCAGTTATAAACAAAATACATCCAACTGAGTTGATAAAAAAAATATATATGAGCTAGTATCCCACCTCAATTATAAACAAATAGGAGTGGAGTAAGAGAGTGGGAGAGGGAGGCGGCAGAGAGAGAAATAAGATTGTTAGGGTTTACAAGGTAATTGGGTTTTATATGGGAAGAACCGAATAGGGGGAAACAACTAAATAAAAAAATTATTAATTATATAATATATTTTTAAATATATAATTTAAAATTTAAATTAGGTGGGTTGGGTCAGGTTAGGTGGGTTTGTGATTGTTATGGCCTAAACCCAACCCGACCTGCTATTAAAAAAATTTTCATAACCCAACCCAACCCACTAATCCCTAAAAACCAACTCCACTCAACGGATTAGGTTGGGTCGGGTCAGTTTTAGCGAGGTGGTGAGTTGGCTGCGCACCCCTAGATTACAAAATCTTCTACTATTCTACGACCATTTTTGGTAGGATTGACTCAATATAATTTGAGGTCTAAGGTAATGAATTTAAGTAAGGCGTTTTTTATTTAAATATTAATCAAATAAATTTACTTAATACTAATCAAACTAAGGTTAATTTGATGAATTACTACTGTAGGGTCTCAATTTGTAACTCAAGCCCAAAAGATATGGAGCATGGGCCCAACAAACCCAAAATAATGAATTTGTAGAAAGTTAGTGAAAAAGCTAGACTGATAGTGAATTAAGCAACGTCTAATATTGATTCTCAAGGATGAACAAGTACAAAAACACACTTGAAATTCAAATAAATTTTGTCCGAAGAGATGAATTATTGTTTGAAAGGCTAATACAATTTTTAGAACTACAGTAAATCTCTCTTTTCTTCTTCTTCCCTCTTTTTTCCGTCCCCCCCCCCTCCCCCTCTGTAAGAGGTCTCTTACATTTATATAGTTTTCTTTTTGACTATCTTGATCGTCCACTTATCTTCATCTAAACGTTCACTTGAGTATACGTCCCATTAGGTATCTTTGTCGGTTCTCCATAAGTGGCGGTAGTTGAGCTTGCACTGTTCAGAGGTCTTCTCCACATTAATGCGGCCAGAAAAGTTGCTATAGTGCATTTAATGCAGTGGTAGCAGCTTTTCCTTTAGATATTTCTCTGTTCTTATCATCTCCATACACGCCTGAAGTTTATCCTTATCATTGGAATCACTAGGAAGGTCACTCAAACCTCCTAGATACTTGCTTGACCAAGACTTTTTATATTAGAGGAGAACACACTCTTCAAACTATTGATGCTTTATTCGGACTAAATTCCTCGATCATTTCCAGGTATATCTCTCCCACCTGGGGTCCTTCTCAATCATTTTCTCCTCTTCGGATACGCCTTAATCTTCAAATAGGGCCCTAGGTCCAATACATAATTTTGGGCTTTTACCCCCACAACTACTAACCAAACTAAAGTTAATTTAATATAGAGAATTAAATATCGTCTTCAAGTATTAAATTTAACAAAAGAAATGAAAATTTATTATTTTTTTAAAGATTTCTGGTGGTATACTTTATCTTAGATATAAGATTGTAGGGGCTCCTTTTTCGGAGGTGGGTCCCCTGACAATGAATTTGTAGAGAGTGGGCTCAAGATCTAGGCCCTAGTGAAGGACGCGACGGCCATGCATGGTTATTCGTGGACTGTGGTACTCGTAGTACTAACTGAGGGGACACAACAGGGATCCTCGGACGTGTTCCTATCTTGTTCAAATAAGCTTCTCAGCCTACCAAAGGAAATGCACTGTTACAGTCTGTCTTCTTTCCCGTTTTTCCCTTACGTCCCCCTCCCCTTAGTGGGGGACGTTCTACATTATATATCCCTCTCCCAGATGATCTTAGCCCTACACTTGTCGATCAACCCGGTTCCCACTTGAGTGCCTGTCCTGTCAGCCGCATTCCTATCTCTGCGGGTTGCGGCGCCCAAGGTGGCGCTGTTCAGGGGTCCTATCCTCATTAATGCGGCCAGGACGTTAGTTGAGGGCATTTAATGTGGAGGTGACAGTACGTCTGGGACTTGCGCCTCCACCATGCTTCCATGTCCGGTGCTCGGCACCTGCCAGGTCCTCCTTGGATTCCCTGAGAAGTTCCCCTTGACGGACTGCAGCTTGCGTATCTCCTCACTTCGGGTTTCCGAGGATGCTTCTATCCTTGGCGCGTCCTCCTAGCATGCAAGTCCTTTGCGCCTCGTCCTCGGACCTATGGCATGTCCTCGGACTCCAGGCGATCCTCGGCATGGGCTTTTGGGCCTGATTGAGAGTGGGCCGGTGGTACCAACTCTTTATGGCCCCACAATAGCCCCTCAAAATCTTGCTGTCTGCACCCTCGGGCGGAGAGGAGGATTTTGACATCCTCGGATCTATCCCACGTCCCATCGAATCCTGCCCTTTGTCAGCCTTGATGGCTTTTCGCCTGCTCAAGGCGCGTTACTGGCGCTTCGACGTGGGTGTCGTGCCTTGCATTAAATTCGGGCGGCTTTATGCTCCCCACGTTCAACGGGCTGATTTCGATCTAACGGTAGGGATGGATCGGGCATTTATGGGCGGGAGAACTCGCGCAGCTCTTCCGCTGAGGGTATAAATACCCATTTGAACTGCTTCTTCCCTTCCCATTCGCAGTCATAAGCTCTTGCGCCTCCCACCAGAGTCCAGCCAAATCTTCACCTACACTTCCAGCATAAAAAGTCAATCCGAGGAGCTCTTCCTCATTCCTGTAAGTCGCTCTATCCCTCTCTGAGCTTTTCTTTTCCTTTCTTCCACCTTTGATTTGCATTCCCCTTTTAGTCCCCTTAAGGCGTTGTTTGGGGATGGGTAGACTTAAGAAATACGTCTTTACTGAGGAGGCAATGGAGGAATTCGTCGAACGATGCAAGATACCGGCCAACGTGGGCTTGAGGTACTGCGGGTATGGGGAGTGGTTGCTCCGGAGGCGGACGGGCGAGGTGGCGATTCCCATTATCGCCTTCCTTGAAGGGGGGTTGAGGATCCCCATGGGGCCCGTGATGAGGAATTATCTTATATACTTCCGGTTAACCCCCACTCAATGTGCCTCCAACATGTTCAGAATTCTGGGCTGTGTGGACGCCTTAAACGAGGAGATGGGTCTGAGGCTGACCCATCACGACGTAAATTACTGCTACAACCTTCAACATTTGAAGGGCAAGTCCTACTATATGAGGACGAGGGACGACAGAGTCCGGCTAATCCAGTGTCTCCCCGAGTCCAACAAGGGGATGAATGAGGACTTTCTCATCGTGTCTGGGGAGTGGCACGATGGCCTTCATTGTCCGACGACAGAGGGGACACCAGGTGGGGCGGTGGGAGTAGGAGGGGATTTGTAGGTTCCATTTCGCTTGTCGTACCATTCTTCTTTGCTCAGCTTGGTAACTAACGCGGGTATGTTTTTCTTTTGCAGATCCGCGCACCCTCGAGCCCAACTTCAATCTGGTTAACAAGGAGGATCTACAGAAGGTGCTCAGGTCGGCGGATTTCGAAAACGAGGCCGACCACCAGGTCAGGGCGGCTCACAAGATTTTGAAGTACAAACCCATCCAAAAGTCGTTTGCAGCCCCCAAGTACGTGATCAGGGCAAACGATCCTCGGCTGTCACAGATAGAAGTGACCGAGGACGGATTTAAGTTCCCCGAGGGTCCCTCTACTTCAGAAGCTGTCACCGTAGCGGTTCCCCCACCTTCCCCTACATCCTTAGAGGCCGAGGGAGAGGATATAGAGAGAGAGGGGGAAGCAGCCGACCCTGGTTTTGCCGAGGAGGATTTCAGCGTCTTCGATCAACTCCACGAGTCCGAGGACCCCTCCGGAGACTTGGGCGATCCCCGTTTGTCCGAAGCGGAGCTTGAGGAATCTGGGCCATCTACTCGATCCAAGATGGGTTACAAAAAGAAACAGCGACCCAGTTTGTCTGAACTGCTTGAGGGACAGCCGGGGAAGTCTAAGCCGAAGCTGCCTCCTCCTTCCCCCAAGACCCGTACTGCCCATACCAGGTCGAGCTCATCTCAGTCTCGGCTGCCAACCCCTCCGCCTCAGACGACCTCTCCGTCAGGGCGCGAACTTGCCGACCCCCAGCAGAAGAAGGATAAGGGCAAGAGGATCATGGAGGAGAAGTCCGGGTCCACGCGGGAGGGCGACGACGCCCGGCGGCCGTCGAAGCAGCTGAAGATAGGCCACAAGGACCAGGAGAAGCAGGTCGAGGACCAGCCTCCGGCCGAGGCGTGGCTCCCCGCTCCAATGCTCCGCGGGAACCCTCTGAGGGACGACGCCTCCCTTAGGGATTTCAAAGAGGGCGAGGGTGCGTATGTGGCCGATGCGGTGGAGAGGTGCCTATTGCTCCCTGCGGACATGGCGCAGCTTGGGGCCATGAGGAGCAGGGAGGTCTTCCTCTGCCTCAAGCGGTACCTGGGGATGGTAAGTTTTCGGACACTCGTGTTTTACCTTCTTTTTCTTTAGTTTTGTCCTTCTTTCTCCGTGAGCTAATTTCGCTTTGTACCTGTTTCGTTGGGCAGGCTGTCCAGGCAACCTTCAGGTTGGAGGAGGCGGCCAACGACCATGGGAGGGCCATGGATGTTGAGCGTGAGAGGCGCTTGCAGGCTACCAAGGTCCTCAAGGTCTCCGAGGAAAATCTTGCCAAGGCTAGGGAGCAGCTGAAGGAGATGGCCAGGGAAAGGGACAACGCGAAGTCCGGCCTTGAGGGCGCCCAGAGGCAGGCCTTGGAGCAGACGGCCCGCCTGAGTGAGGTCGAGCAGCAGCTCAGGATCGCCCGAGAGCTGATAGACGACCTTCAGAAGGAGAAGGCTGCTGCCGAGGAGGCCAGGCTCGAAGCAGAGAAGGGGAGAGAGCAGGCCCTGGCCAGTAAGGAGGCTGCCGAGGAGGCTGCCTTTGAGGCAGGGGCAGCTGAGTCAGCAGCCGAGTATAAATCCCAAGTCCCCGAGTTATGCCGGCGCTACTGCTCAGAGACTTGGCTCGAGGCCCTGAGGCAAGCCGGGGTGGAGGCTTCTTCTGCTCTGTGGAGGGAGGAGGGCGTGTACTATCCCCTCGCCATCCGCGAGGCCGCCGCAGGTGGGTCAGAGGTTGAGGGGGCCACCATGGAGACTCCTGCGACTCCAGGGGAGGGGGCCCTGGAGGCTGAGGCCATTGGCGGGCCGGTTCAAGGGGGTGATCCCTCCTTGGTGATTGAATTGGGCGGCGGCTCTGATGAGGACAATCCCCAGCATGTCGAGGGGTCCGCCACTGACACCCAGGCCCCACCTGTTGAGGAGGTGGCTGTTCCCACCGAGCCTCCCAGCGAAGCGGGCGATTAGACGGAGGCGTCCCTTCTTCTTTTCTTCTCTTCTTTTGTTCTTTTTTTGTTTTAGGGAACCCCTTTTTTGTGTAATATTTTGAACTTAATGAAATGAAAGCTTCGTTTCTTTTTCTGCATCGTGGTTGTTTCCTTGCTTGTACATTATTCATTTTTTTTGCTTGCCAATCGCGGTCCGTAACTTAAGATTTTTAGAACGGGAAAAGTTTTATTTGCGAAATGGCTTATAACGTACACTATATCCTAAGGAATAGGCAGATTTTACGAAGTAGGCACTAAGGTTCTTTTTGAAGTAGAAAGCTTCCCCACGGGACCGAGTCCGAGGACCACACAGTACTTTGGTTCTGTCTAATCACTTAAGTTTTCTGAAGCAGCCAGTTTCCCCATAGGACTGAGTCCGTGGACCATGCAGTTCCTTGGCTCTGTCTGACGCTTAGCGTTCTTAAGTGACTAGTTTCCCCATAAGACTGAGTCCGAGGACCATGCAGTCCCTTGGTTCTGTCTAACACTTAGTTTTTTTTTTAGATTGGTTAGTTTCCCCATAGGACTGAGTCCGAGGACCATGCAGTTCCTTGGTTCTGTCTAACACTTAGTTTTTTTTTTTTTGGATTGGTTAGTTTCCCCATAGGACTGAGTCCGAGGACCATGCAGTTCCTTGGTTCTGTCTAACACTTAGTTTTTTTTTTTAGATTGGTTAGGAGCTGACGAGCGTAAGCAAAAGAAGACAACAGCATTAATAGGAATAATTCTTTTATTAATAGTAGTACATTTTCAGGTTATTTACATTCCATGGGCGAGGTACAGGCCTGTCATCTAGGTCCTCCAAGTAATACGCCCCTATCCCGGCTACTGAAGTAATCCGGTAGGGCCCTTCCCAGTTGGGTCCCAGCTTTCCCCAAGTGGGATTCTTAGCCGCCCCAACGACTTTCCTTAGCACCAGGTCCCCTGGTGCTAGTGGCCTAAGCTTAACGTTAGCGTCGTACCCTTGTTTGAGCTTCTGCTGGTAGTGGGCCAATTGTATCATTGCTCGCTCCCTTCGTTCGTCCACCAGGTCCAGGTTCCGCTCCAGCAGCCCGTCGTTACTGGCTGGCGTGAACGAGCTCGTCCTCAGCGTCGGGAGATTTGTCTCCAGGGGGATTACTGCCTCGGCGCCATAAGTCATGGCGAAAGGCGTTTCCCCCGTTGATCGCCGAGGCGTGGTGCGGTACGTCCATAGCACATGGGGTAACTCTTCTACCCATCTCCCCTTGGCATCGTCCAGCCTTTTCTTAAGCCCATTCACGATGACCTTATTGACGGCCTCGGCCTGTCCGTTCCCCTGGGGGTAAGCCGGCGTCGAGTACCTGTTTGTGATTCCAAGCTCGCTACAGTACTCCCTGAACGATTTGCTGTCAAATTGGAGCCCGTTGTCCGAGATGAGGGTGTGAGGGGCCCCGAATCGCGTAACAATGTTCCTCCAAAGAAATTTTTTGACGTCCACGTCCCTAATATTGGCCAGCGGCTTGGCCTCGACCCACTTGGTGAAGTAGTCCGTGGCCACCAACAGATGTTTCTTGTTCCCTGGCGCCTTGGGGAAAGGCCCCACAATGTCCAAACCCCACTGGGCGAACGGCCACGGGCTGGATAAGGGATTTAGGACCCCTCCGGGCTGATGGATACTCGGGGCGAATCTCTGGCACTGATCGCACTTCTTGACATATTCCTGGGCCTCCTGTTGCATCCCCGGCCACCAGTAGCCTTGCGTGATGGCTCGGTGGGACAAGGATCTCCCCCCTGTGTGGCTCCCACATATTCCCTCATGCAGCTCTTCGAGTAGCGATTCCGTCGCTCCAGGGTGAACGCACAGCAGGTATGGCCCGGAGTAGGAGCGCTTATACAGCTTATGGTCCTCGGACAACCAGAATCGAGTGGCTTTTCTCCTGATTTTTTCTGCTTCTGACTTGTCCTCAGGAAGGATGTCATCCTTGAGAAATCCCACTAGGGGGTCCATCCAGTTGGGGCCCGTCTCAATCTGATGGATGGGGATTCCCCCCGTTGGAGCTCCACTTGCCCCTCCCAAGTGCTCCACAAGTATCGTCCGAGGCAGGGACCCTGCCGAGGAAGTTGCGAGCGTGGCCAATGAGTCGGCATGGCTGTTCCCACTTCTGGGGATGTGAGACAAGCTGTAGGGGCTAAACCCCAACTGCAAGCGCTTAACTTGGCTCAGGTAACCTTGCATTCGTGGATCCCTGGCCTCCATCTCCCCATTCACCTGTCCTACCACTAACCCGGAATCCGAGAACACCTCTATTGACTTTCCTCCCATCTTCTGCACCATGGTCATTCCTTGTATCAATGCCTCGTATTCGGCCTCGTTGTTCGTGGCCGCGAATCCGAGTCTTAGGGACTTCTCCATGATGTGTCCTTCAGGGGACACCAGGACTAGTCCCACTCCTGAACCTCGTTGGTTGGCCGCGCCATCGACGTATACCTTCCAGCAAGGTGCCTTAGAGGCGTAGACTGCCCCAACTAGCTTTTCATCGGGATTTCCCTCCTCGGTTGCAACCTCCACAGCCGGCTCGGCGAATTCCGCCGTCAAATCTGCCAAAACCTGCCCCTTTATGGAGGTCCGAGGCATGTACCTGATGTCGAAAGCCCCTAGAATCGTATTCCACTTCGCGATTCTTCCAGTGTAGTCGGCGGTTCGCAGCACAGATTTTAAAGGCAATCGGGTTAGGACGACCACGGTGTGAGCCTGAAAATAATGGGGGAGCTTCCTCGTGGCGTGGACCACAGCCAGGATAGCCTTCTCCAGTGGCAGGTATCTCACCTCCGCTTCGTGGAGCGACTTACTGACGTAGTAGACTGGCTTTTAAACGCCACTGTCTTCTCGTATCAATACCAGGCTTACCGCATGGGGTGCCACAGCAAGGTATGCGTATAGGACCTCATCGGCCTCCGGATGGGACATGATAGGCGGACGGGATAGATAGTCCTTGAGTTGCTGGAAGGCCTCGGCACACTCCTCGGACCATTCGAATCCTTTCCATTTGTTGATCAGGCGGTAGAAGGGCCTGCACCTATCAGCTAACCTGGAAATGAACCGGTTCAGCGCGGCGATCATCCCGGCGAGCTTCTGGATCTCCTTGGGATTCTGGGGAGGCTTCAAATTGTGGATGGCCTTGATCTGGTCGGGGTCAACTTCGATCCCGCGGTGGGTGATCATGTACCCCAAGAACTTGCCAGAGCTGACGCCAAAAGAGCACTTTAGGGCGTTAAGGCGCAGCCTGTGCTTTCTCAGGACGTCGAACGTGAAGCCGAGGTCCTCTACGTGATTGGACTCCTGCTTGCTTTTTACCACCATATCGTCGACGTAGACCTCGATGCTTTTGCCCAACAGGTGCTCAAACATTCTTGTCATCATCCTTTGGTAGGTGGATCCTGCGTTTTTCAGGCCAAACGGCATGACCTTGTAATGGTAGTTTCCAATGGGTGTGACGAAGGCTGTCTTCTCTTGGTCTTCCAGAGCTAGCGGTATCTGATGGTAGCCCTGAAAGGCGTCAAGGAAGCTCATCCGAGGATGGCCCGCCGTGGCGTCTACCAGCTGGTCTATCCGTGGCATTGGGAAGGGGTCCTTTGGGCACGCTTTGTTTAGATCGGTGAAGTCCACGCAGACTCTCCACTTTCCAGTCTTCTTCCTGACCACCACCATGTTGGCCAACCATTTAGGGTAGAAGACCTCTTTGATGGCCCCTGCACGCTTGAGCTTATTGACCTCTTCCTTTATCGCGTCAGCGTGTTCCTTCGACGGGCGCCGAGGCGGCTGCTGCCTCGGAATCACGGATGGGTTGACATTGAGGTGATGGCAGATAAAAGTGGGATCAATCCCAGGAGCATCGCAGGGGTCCCATGCAAACACGTCGAGGTTCCTTTTGAGGAACTCGAGCAATTCCTCATTTTCTTGCGGAGGCAGTTGGGCTCCGACCTGGAAGAACCTTTCCGGGTTATCGCCAATCAGCACCTTTTCCAGGTTCTCGCACGCGGCACCCTCGGCGGGCGCATTAGGAGGCGCCGCCGGTGGCTTTGACTGCTATAATATCTCCTCGGCGTGAGCCGAGGGCTGTGCATCAAGTCGGTAGGATATAGCGGCGACAGTGCATTGCCTAGCCGTGGGTTGGCATCCTCGGATCTCCAGGACCTGATCCCCGGATGGGAACTTCACCTTTTGATGCAGGGTAGAGGCGACTCCTCCTAGGGTGTGGAGCCAGGGCCTCCCCACGATAGCTGTGTAGGGAGAGTACGTGTCTACAACCACGAAGTTCACCTCCACCACTTCTGGGCCCGTCTGTATGGGTAACCTTATCATGCCCTTCGGGGTGACGAGCTTCCCGTCGAAAGTCATTAGGGGAGAGCTATAGGGTGTCAGATCCTCCGGTTTTAGCCCCAGCCCCTTGTAGAGGTCTGGGTACATGACCTCGGCCGCACTGCCCCCATCCACCATCACCCTTCTCACGTCGTATCCTCCAATTCTGAGGGTGACGACTAGAGCGTCATCGTGGGGTTGGGCGGTCCCTGCCTTGTCTTCCTCCGAGAAGCTCAAGACTGGTGGGCAACTCCTCCTGGCCCTCTTCAGCCCCTCCCAGGAATCCTCGGCGGGCTGTCGGACTATAGACAGCACCCTCGTGGGCTGCGTGCCTGTCCTTCCTGGCGCCGCCAGGATGACATTGATCGTTCCCGTGGGTCGCCCCATGTCAAGGTCCCTCCGGGGTTCTTGGAAGTTCTGGTTTTGCTGGCCGCTGGAATGGTGGAGGAGGTGCTTCAGCTTTCCCTCCCGGACTAACTGGTCCAGGTGGTTCCAGAGGTTCCTGCAGTCCTCCGTATTATGCCCGTAGTCCTGGTGGTATTGGCAGTAGCGGCTCTGATTGCGCTTGGCGGGTTCCCCAGCCATCTTGGCTGGCCATCTGAAGTACGGTTCGTTCTTTATCTGCTCCAGCACCCGGTGTACGGGTTCTCGAAACACAGCGCCGACCGTTTGGGTGGTAGCTGTTCCAGACTGCCCACCAAAATCCCTCCTCGGACGGGCGTTATCATAACGGTCCGACCTGTAATCCCTCCTCTCCTGGGGGATAACCTTCTCCTTGCCCTTTCCCTGCAGCAGGTCCTCTTCTACCCGCTTGTACTTGTCGATCCGATCCATCAGTTGCCGCACGCTGGTGGCGGGCTTACCAGTTAAGGATTTCCTCAGGCCGTGTCCCATCGGTAGCCCGTTCTGGAAGGTGTTGATTGCGACAGCATCGTATTTGCCATCCAGGTCGTTGTAAATCTCCCAGTACTTGTCCGAATAAGCTTTCAGGGTCTCCCCCTCGCGCATGGACAGGGATAACAATGCGCTCATGGGCCGAGGAGGCCTGCTATTTGTGACAAAGCGGGAACCGAAAGCCTGGGTCAGCTGCCTGTACGAGTCTATGGAGCCCGACCTTAGACCGTTGAACCACCTCATTGCCACAGGTCCCAGGCTGGACGGGAAGACCTTGCACATCAGCACTTCATTCTTGGCGTGGACAGCCATTCTTTGGTTGAATTGGCTCACGTGCTCCACGGGGTCCGTCTTGCCGTTGTAAGCGATGAAGGTTGGCTGCTGGAACCGCCGAGGAAGTTCCGCCTCTTCTATGCGACGCGCGAAGGGCGACCTGGAGAGCTGGTCCAGCGCCCTGCTCATGGCGTCGCCTCCCAAGCCCCTGGGGGTTGGGTTAGTACGTCCACGCCTCTGGTAGCGCTCCTCCTCGTGGGAGAAGGTCTCACTGGGGGGCGTCCTTGACCTTTGCCTGTATTCATCGTCACTTTCGCCTTCGGAGAATGGATCGGGGCTGGGCTCGGATCTTCTTCGCTGCACACGGCGTAGTTTCCTCTTGAGGTCATCTATCTCACGCTGCATGGCCACCTTGTCATCCCTTCTTTGGGAGGCGTGGCTGTGGGCCTCTTGTGACCGCGCGGTCTGGCCGTCGCCGCGTTCCTGGGGAACGTGCCCCTCCCGGCAGGTTTGGCTCCCGTTCGTCGTTGAGGTATGCATGCTTCCTTCCCGAAATCGCCCATTGTCGTTCTGACCGCCTCCCGGGTCGCCATAGTTGCCCTGATGCCGCGACTTCGCCGGTTCGGGTCGGTTGGGAGTACCTTGGTGAGGGCCTGATCCTACCCTGCTTGACTGTCGTTCCTGCTAGCGCACAAGTTCTTCCCACAGACGGCGCCAATTGTAGGGGCTCCTTTTTCGGAGGTGGGTCCCCTGACAATGAATTTGTAGAGAGTGGGCTCAAGATCTAGGCCCTAGTGAAGGACGCGACGGCCATGCATGGTTATTCGTGGACTGTGGTACTCGTAGTACTAACTGAGGGGACACAACAGGGATCCTCGGACGTGTTCCTATCTTGTTCAAATAAGCTTCTCAGCCTACCAAAGGAAATGCACTGTTACAGTCTGTCTTCTTTCCCGTTTTTCCCTTACGTCCCCCTCCCCTTAGTGGGGGACGTTCTACATTATATATCCCTCTCCCAGATGATCTTAGCCCTACACTTGTCGATCAACCCGGTTCCCACTTGAGTGCCTGTCCTGTCAGCCGCATTCCTATCTCTGCGGGTTGCGGCGCCCAAGGTGGCGCTGTTCAGGGGTCCTATCCTCATTAATGCGGCCAGGACGTTAGTTGAGGGCATTTAATGTGGAGGTGACAGTACGTCTGGGACTTGCGCCTCCACCATGCTTCCATGTCCGGTGCTCGGCACCTGCCAGGTCCTCCTTGGATTCCCTGAGAAGTTCCCCTTGACGGACTGCAGCTTGCGTATCTCCTCACTTCGGGTTTCCGAGGATGCTTCTATCCTCGGCGCGTCCTCCTAGCATGCAAGTCCTTTGCGCCTCGTCCTCGGACCTATGGCATGTCCTCGGACTCCAGGCGATCCTCGGCATGGGCTTTTGGGCCTGATTGAGAGTGGGCCGGTGGTACCAACTCTTTATGGCCCCACAAAGATGATGCGTGGTTAATTAAAGTTGCAATCAAATTTCAATTTTATATTTGGTGTTAAGAGAGATATAGAGATTATTTGATATGTGACTATGTAGGAGATTAGGTGATTGATGTTGACAATCTATTGTGTAGAATATTAGTTTACAAAAATTAAAGCCTCAAGTTATTAAGGGAGATGTATCATCATTGAAAAAAAGTTTAGGGTTTCAATTAGGTTAGCTTTCTATTGGTTTAGTATTTTGAAGGGTTTGTGAGAGATGAGAGAAGGAAAATACTAATACTATTATAAATTTTACCACAAAATGTTTACAAATTGATGTGTCAATAAATGTGATTGGTGAACTTTATCAACTTAAGTAGTGAATATTTAAATTACTTTTGTTTAGGAAACTTTAAATTACTTTTATTTTCTTTTTTTAATAATTGGTAACACATTAATTTGTAAACCTTATAGTAAAATTTGTAAAAACCCTAGTGTGGGGGTCAGAAACACTCAAAAAGAAACATTGTATGATTATGGACAGATTAATTCATGGGAGACTAATTAGCACAATTTATTTATCAATAGAACAAGGTAAATACTCCACAATGGGAAGCTTAAACAACTGATTTATGGAAGCAAGGTTACATTAATCTTACAAGCCATATAGTCCCACTATTTTCCCATGGTGCTAGGCTTTATAAAGAAAAAGGAATATCTCATTTCTTACTCTTTTTCTCTCTCTTCTCTAGGTTCCCGCTTGATCTTTTTTTCGACCCCTCCTTTGTTGCCATATCCTCCCTTTTTATAGGCATTTTTCCTTCCCTTATCCCTCCAGTTGGCTTGCCCCTAGCCGGGTCTTTTTAGGATATTTCCCCTTCATTTATTAGTTTCCCCATCGTTCTTATCCTGAAATAGGACTTTTGGGGGATCTCTGTATTGTTTAGATTGTCCTATATATATTTAATGTGAAAGAGGTCAGGTAGAGAACCTCACATTAATGCGGAGGTGGCAATTTTTGTGATCCTTATCCTTTCAGGAGGTTTCTCGAGGTGGTATTGGTAAGAGCACCATCTCAGCCAAGAATAGAATGGATGTGGTCGATCTCCCATGGTACTTCTTTCGTTTGTCGAGGGGTCACCCATGCTTATGAGCTCAGAGAAGTGTTTTAGGCCCGGCCGGTATACTCGGAACTCCACGGGAATAGTCTTGAGAGGTTTCTTGTTATTACTCATTGAAATGGGCTTGCCTCAAGTATGATCCTCTGAGCATCTGGGCTTCGGACTTGAATCAAGTTCATCCCCCACACCTAGTATCACTCATGAGAAAAATGACATACATCCATTTGGAAAAAAAACAAAAAAAAAAAAAAAATTATTATCATAAAATTTTGGACATTTTTAAAATGGATGGTGGGGCCTTTTTATGAAGGGGTGAGACTTTCAAATGGGATAATACAACATATACATTCTTCACAATTTCACATGCACATTTAGTATTTTTTTGGTAATATATTGTACCTAAAAAAAAATTATGGTCCATGAGATTTAGAATTTATTTCATTCTTTATGGTGATGAAATTATTAGTGAAATATGGATTGTATCAACTTAAGAATCTATGTATTGTACCACTGTACACCATTGGCGTGTGATGGTCACTCCACAAGTATAAGTACTTGTGGGGTGTGGGAGGGGTAAAGGGCATGGGCCAAGTCCCCAAGAGTGAACTTCATACACATATACTTAAATTATGTTATAATAAAATTCTATCTCAAATATTAAAAAAAATGTATGTATTGTTAAATTTTTTTTTTTTCCTCTGTTATTTGTATTGAAAGAAGAGATACATTATTATTGCTGTTGTTGTTGTCATTGTTGTTGTTAAGACCACCAAAATCAACCACCACACCCTAATCAAAATCAACCCATAACAAAAAAAAAAAAAAAATCCGCGCAAACAAATCAAGAGAGAGATTCGGCAGCATGGCATCATGGAGGTGTGGTATGGCGAGGTGGCTAGCTTGGCGAGGCTGAAAGTGTGAGTGAGAGAGGAAGAGAGGAAAGGCAAAGTGAGAGTGAGAGTGAGAGTGAAAGAGGAAGAAGGAGAGGCTGAGTGAAAGTGAGGGGAAAATAGTGTGAAAGTGAGGGGAAGAGAGGTTAAGAGTGATGAAATCAGAAACAGGCGAGAAAGAGAAGAGTTGGAAAGAGAAAACTATAATAAAAAAAAAAAAAAAAACAATAAAATTTATACAAATTTTCTCTAAAATTGGATGGTACTATTCATCCATGCTAAAAATTTTATTTTTAGCATTTAGAACATTTGCCGTGAGAAAATTTTTTGGTACGCTGAATGCTTAAAATTTAGTATTTTCTAGCATTTTGTACATCTGATGCCAATGTTTAAGAAACAATAATTAAAGAAACCACCATATATGATAAAATAATAGTTAAAGAAACAAAGAATCAAATTAAAGAAGAAAACCAAAAGGTGCCTCGGCATACATGAGTGGCAGCCGCATCAGTACGGGTTAATGATAGTAAAGTATAACGTAAAAAACGTGCACCAAGACCTCAAAAAATAAAAAGGAAATAATAATAATAATAATAATAATAAGATTGCCACTTATGAGTAAAGGAAAATAGGAACCCAACATGGACCGAGTCTTTTCCATGAATCTGATCCGTTACTTGCCTTCAGTCAAAAGTAAGCAAACGCGTTGAACTTAGACACAGTCCCCTCACTCTCTCTCTCTCTTCCTCTCTCCTTCTCAGCACCATCTTCACCTCCCCATTTATATACATCCCTCACTTCCTCAACTTCACACACCAATTTCACACTTTGCAAAAAAAAAAAAAAAACAAAGACCACCTCGGTCTTCTCTCTAACTAGCAAAATTTTCAGGTTAGAATTTCCAAGACTGTGACTTTAGAGTGATCAAGAAGACTGAACACGATGATTTCAGAGAAGCAGAAGCCGATTACGATCCGGGAAGTGTGGGCTGGTAATTTGGAATCCGAGTTCGAACTCATTCGTGACGTGATCGATCGGTACCCTTATATTTCTATGGACACTGAGTTTCCTGGTCTTGTTTTTCGACCATCTGTGGACCCATCAAAGCCTTATTATTACCGTCCTCTTCAGCCCTCCGATCACTACCGAGTTCTGAAGTCGAACGTCGACGTTTTGAACCTCATCCAGGTCGGTCTTACTCTCTCCGACGCCGCCGGTGACCTTCCGGACCTCGGATCCGGGAACCGGTTCATCTGGGAGTTCAACTTCAAGGACTTCGACGTGGCGCGTGACCCTCACGCTCCTGACTCGATCGCGTTGCTGATGCGACAGGGGATCGACTTCGAGAGGAACAGGGAGGAAGGGGTTGACTCGTCCCGGTTCGCCGAGTTGATGATGTCGTCCGGGCTCGTCTGCAACGAGTCGGTCAGCTGGGTCACGTTTCACAGCGCGTACGACTTCGGGTACCTGGTGAAGATCCTCACGCGCCGGAGCCTGCCGAGTGAGCTGGACGAGTTTTTGAAGATTTTGAGGGTGTTTTTCGGGAACAGGGTTTACGATGTGAAGCACATGATGAGGTTTTGTGACAGCTTGTATGGCGGTCTGGACCGGGTCGCTAGGACCCTTGAGGTGGACCGGGCCGTCGGGAAGTGCCACCAGGCCGGCTCCGATAGCCTGCTTACGTGGCACGCGTTTCAGAAGATGAGGGATGTGTATTTTGTAAATGATGGACCGGAAAAACATGCTGGTGTATTGTTTGGCTTGGAAGTGTATTAAGAAATTTAATTGATTTATTTAAAAAAAAATTAAATTGAATTAAATTTATTTGTCCTAAAACAGATTTGTGATTTATTATCTTAGTATTTAGTATTTACTAGTAGTCTAGTACTACTAACTTTATTGGTAAATTTTCTATATTAATCTTGGCCAACTTCATCAATAAAAGCTAAAGCCATACTTGGTTGAAAGAGAGCTTGGTTGTTATCGACTAATAGAGGGCATTGTGCTCAACTCGCACCCGACCTAATCTAATCGAGTGGAGGAAAACTCAACCCATTGTTGACTGAAAAGAAGAAGCAGATCAGGCGTTCCATATGTGGTAGGCGATTTGGGCAAAATCAGTGACGGCGGCAATGGAGTAGAAAAGCGATAGAGAGAAGTAAAGATTAGTTGGATCTCTTCAGATTTGATCTAGATTTTGTCGGATCTAGTTAAAATCTCACCAAATTTAGTCGAAATCTCACTAGATCTAGTTTGGATCTCGCCATTTCTAATTGGATCTTGATGGATTTGAGAATAAAAGACAAAAAGAGTAACAAGGGTTTGGACGATCGGATTTGTCAAATTTTGAGGGAGAGAACTCACCACTTAACCAGCCAACATCAAATTTTAGGGAAGAAAAGTCAACATTAATCGCTTTAGTCTCTAGATTAGTTCGTTTGCAATTTGGGTTTGGACATATCAGGTTTGTCAAATTTTGTGAGAGGAAACCCGTCACTTAACTCACCGGCATTAAATTTTGGAGGAGAAAACCCATCATTGACCACCTTACTCACCAGATTGATTCGTTGTCAATTCAAGTTCAATTGGATTTGCCAGGTTAATTCAGTTGACTGGATCTATGGGCAGCCTTTTCTATGAGTAAGACCTTGAGTAAGCTTTTTGCATAGATCTAAATTTGGCTAACAAATATCCAACATTCAGTCTAAGGGTCTGTTTGTTGAAACTGAAAACTTTTTACTTTTATTTTGTTGAAACTAAAAACTTTTTGCTGAAAGTACTGTAAATAAAGGTAAAAGTTAGCTAAAATAGTACAGTAGGACCTATGAATAGTATCAAAAAGTGTAATGAGGTCCACGAATAGTAGCAAAAATAAGCTGAATAGTAAAATAAGCTAGCTTTTTAATCTGGAGCCAAGTGCACACTAAACTGATTTTTTTTTTTTTTTTTTGAGAAATAGTCTAAACCAATTTCTAAGCTCATAATAGATTATGAATAATGCTATAGATACAAACTTTTTTACAAAAAAAAAAAAAAAAAAAATTTACAAATTTCTATTGTGCTGAATGGTTATTGGCAAATAAAAAAATGATATTAATGGTGAGTTTAGAAGAAAACCAATAAAAAGTTGGTTACATCAACAGTTTGTAAAAATGTTATAAAATAATTTGTAACTGTAGCATTACTCATAGATTATAGGCTTACCTACCCTGTCCTAATAAATAATTAGGCAAGTCATCACGGCTGGTTACGGGTGTCCCTTGGTTTGTTTTTGTTTTTTTGAAGTCTAATCTTGTGGAAAAAGAGTTTCATAAAACGAAAAGAATTATTTTCAATTGTCTAGCCATAAGCTCATTGAGCATTCAATGGAAGAAAAAAAAATGGTTTACCAAATCTTGGCAAATTCAGTTGGCTATTCATCTTCTCTTACTTGTCTTTTACTTTCTTTCTTTCGGATAGACACTTACGAATCATGACCTGTATTCCAAGATTAATAAAATTAACCGTCAAATTAAAATATCGATGGCGTTAGAAATTGACTTTCTTTGCCGGCAGAGTTTAGGTTGCGCAGAGCATTTGACATCCTATTGTGAGCAGTCAAAAAGTTGAAAATGGACTAAGAAGCCACTTCTACATTGAGCTCATGTTATCTTCTTTCGAACCTACTCTTGCCAAAGACCAAGTCATGAATTCATCATTACAAGTCAATTCGGTAATGTTAGCCGCCATTCATATGCTTTGACTGAGTATTAAACATGTTTATCTAATTGGAACATAAACAGAACTTTTGAAAAGATTCAATTAAAATCATATACATGTGCTACCTAGATTAATTTTTTTTTTTTTTTAAATTTCAATAATATAAATAGATTGAAAAAATAACACAATTTGCTTTAAGGTATGATGGAACATTTGATTTTATGTCTAGTTTGAAAACGAATCCTACAAGACCAAAAAAAAAAAAAAAAAAAAAAGTCTAAAACACTGTAGTCTCAAATTATAAGTCAAAAGATCACGGTGCTCTTGGATTGGCTGGGCAGTCTGTGTATTCTTCTTGTGATTGCAGTGACTTGCCTACTTTTATGAGCACTATAGGTGATCGATCGACCTGGTGCAATTTACCCATTTTCCTTTCACAAAAATACTTAACAACTTCACTTTTTTACTTTTTAACTTTTAGGGTCTATTTGGTTGGAGAAGTAGAAAAGCGAAAGGATAGAAAGTTGGGAGAGAATAGAAAAGTGGGAGGATAGAAGATATTAAGTTTTATCTCATTTGTATTTGGCTGGAAGGATGGAAAAGTTGAGAAATTAAACACTTATTTGTTTGGTTGAGGAGAAAAATGAGATGATGAAAAATGAAGTTGATATAAATTTACAATTGTTTTCACTAAATAAAAACAAAAAAGTAACACATTTTTTAGCAAAAAAATTGTGTATGTGCAAGTGGACAGAGAAAAGAAACAACCAGTAAACAAAACAATTGGATGAAGAAAGAAAAAAAGAGGAAAAAGCTACTAACATGGACAAAGCCCATGTGCAAGTGCACAAACAGCCAAAAGCTCTCACGCCAGAAAACAGAAAAACCCCAAAAGCTCTCACGCCATTCCTCTGCTTCCTTCACGCCGAACCTCCACCACCACCATAGCTTGATCGTCGGAGCCTAAGCTTAAAGAAATAATAGACCTCAAAAATAAACAACAGACCTCTGCTTCCTTCATTTAAATATTATTTTTTTATTCTTCCTCAACTCTTTCTCTCTCTTCCTCTTCGTCTGTCTCTCTTCTCAGATACAAAGCAAGCCACCCAAAACTGCCACCACCACACCAAACCCAGATCTGCCACCACCACACGAACCAGCTACCCAAAACTCAAACTACCACCACTACTACTTTACTTCAAACTTAACCACCACACCACCACCATAGATAAAATCCAAGAAACCCACACTCAAAATCAATCACCATTGCCAAACCCACGGCCAAACCCACACCCAAACCCACCACCACCAAATCCAAGAAACCCATACCCAAAATCAATCACCTCCACAGTCAAAATTGACCAAGCCCACGGAGATGGAGAGATAGAGAAAATAGGAAAGAGAAGCAAAAAAAAAAAAAAAAAAACCGATGTAGAAAGAAAAAGAAAATAGAGAAGGGATGAATGGTGAAGAAAGAAAAAAAGAAAGGGAGAAAGAGTGGCATTCAGACAAAGGAACCAGAGGAAAAAAGAAAGAAGAAAACATGGGGAAGTAAGAGAAAGGGGGAAAAGTAGGAGAGAGAAGCTAGTTTAAGTTGGGAGCTTTTTTTGCTGACGTGGCGTGGTCTGATTGGTTGGCGTAAAACACTGGTTTTACGCCAGCTCCGGACCTAATGTTTTCTCTTTCGTCAATTAAGCAACCTCATTTTCTCCTCATTTTTGGGTGAAAACTTTTTGGTGGGCCTAGGAGAAAACATTCAGGTCCCACCAAAAAATATTTCATTCCCCCTCCCAACCAAACACCCTCCCAATTTTCTCTCCACTTTTTTCTCCTAAATTTTTCATCCTCCCTAAAATCCCTCCAAACAAACACACCCTTATGGTATGCTTGGTTGGGGTGAAATGATAGAAGAGGAGAGAGAATAGGGGAGAAAATGAGAGAGGAGGGTATATGTTTGGGGGAGGAGAAAATGAGGGTGGGGGAGAAAACTAGAAAAAAAAATGAGGAGAGAATAGGTTTGATGGGAAATTACCCATTTGCCCTCCCCCAATTTAATGTTGGTTTTTTTTTTTCTTCTTTTAACTTCCTCTTTCTTCTTCTTTTTATTTTTGGCTGGCATTGAACCTGACTTTGTTTTCTTTTCTTTTTTCTTTTTTCTTTTTTTTTTCTTTTTTTGGGTGTTGTTTTCATGTTTTCTTCTTCTTCTTCTTCTTCTTCTTCTTCTTCTTCTTCTTTTTAATATCAAATAGAAACTTATTATTATTATGAAATATGTTCAAGTTACACTCATTTTAAACCGTTGATTCTCATTAAATCTAACGGTTAGCAAAAGATTATCCTCACATCATTAATATGTAATTATTATTTATCATGTCTGTAAGGTTGAAATTTATCAACCATCTTGTTGGCTTTATTCCGTGCCAATTTGCTTGTATTTCAGCACTTAATAATCCTGTATTTAGGTGGATTTCATGTAAGGGTAGTGTGTAAAGAGAGTGTGAAGAACTGCTCATCTTTGTGCAAAGAAGTAGAGACTCGCGGCTAGGACTCGTGACTGACTCGCGACTTGCAAGCCGCCAAATGCTGTGCATGTGAGAAGCATGCGGGAAGGTGAAGAAGGGTCACGCTAGCTGTCGCACTACAGGACAAAAGTCCCAAGCTGGCCAGGCCGTTACCTCATGACTTAAACTTGCGACTTGGACAAGCCACGAGGCCAAGCCACCAACTTACCCTGTTTGGAAAAAACTAAGTCTTTGTATTACAAACTAAGTCTTTGTGTTTGCATCTCTCTTCCTTTATCTTTGCCTTTTATTTTCTGCTGTAGATTATAATTGGCTTAAATTATTTATCAATTCTATGGTTGGCTTATGTTCATGTTCCGCACATTAATTGTTTGATAATAAGCTTGAATTGATTTTTTGTAATTAGGGGTCAAAACATTCATAGTGTTTTCAACACTATTTGAACTTTTAATTGGTATCAAAACGGGTACACTCTATGTGGTTTAAATAACTGAGTGTGATCCTTGACCCTTTTTGAGATGGATAGGTCTCAATCCTTAAATGTTCCATCATTTTTTTATGGTAATAATTATGCATTTTGAAAAGTCCATATGAGAGCGTTTTTGTGTTCTATTGATGATGCTGTGTAGGATGCTGTTAAGGTTGGTTAGACTAGGCCGGAGGCTGTCAAATCCACTTGGGACAAGGCAGCTCTTGCGGCGGCTAATGCTAACAATAAAGCCTTAAATGCTATTTTCTGTGGTATCTCTCTAGAAGAATTTCACAGGATTTCTCATATCACTATTGCTAAGGAAGCATGGGAAATTCTAGAGACAACTTATGAGGGGACTAAGAAGGTGAAGGACACCAAACTCAAGATGCTGACCACTCGCTTTGAGGAGTTAAAGATGAGTGAGGATGAGTCTTTTGACTCTTTTTACAGTAAGCTGAACGAGGTGGTCGCCAGCAAATTTAACTTTGGAGAAAAGATGGAGGATTCTAAAATTGTAAGGAAGATCCTTCGATCACTGCCTAAGATTTTTCGTGCCAAAGTAACAGCTATTGAGGAGAGCAAAGATCTTGACGACATCAAAGTTCAAGAGCTGGTTGGCTCTCTACAAATATATGAAATGTCACTACCTACGCAGAAGAAGAGCAAATCTCTTGCTCTTAAGACAATAGATGAGAGGGTAGTGTCTCATGAATCTTCGAAAAATGATGCAGTAGATAAAGATGTGGCGTATCTTGTAAAGAACTTCCGAAAATTCTTGAAACTTAAGAACGAAGGGAAATTTGGTGAGGAAAGAAAATTTCAGAGTTCCGGGAAGGAGAAGAAAGAATTCCAAAGGAAAGATAGTAGAGATTCCCAATCTTCTCAAGGAATCACATGTTTTGAATGTAATGGACATGGACACTTCAAAAAGGAATGTCCTAACTATTTGAAGTCAAAGGGCAAGGTCTATGCCACTACTCTGAGTGACTTAGACTCATCAAATTCTGATTCAGAGGAAAGTTGTGACGGAGAAGGAAACTACTCCGCATTCATGACCATTGCATATGTGGAGTTCTTAGATGATTTGGATACACCTATGAAGGAGCTTGGTGAGCACTCTGATTTGGAGTCCATTGGAATAGTTGAGGAGTCTGAAGATGAGAAAGTTGAAGAAGTAGTGGGATTGCAAGAGACTTACAACTCACTCCTTGAGAAGACCGGTGAATATGCTAAGGTGGCTAATGCAGCCATTAAAAAGATGAAGAGAGCTGAGGAAGATTACAAAAGTCTTCTAGCACGATACAAGAAAGTGAAGTGTGAGATTGAAACACTAAATGGTGAGCTATCAGAAGCTTACACAAAATTGAGATTTCTTGAGCAAGAGGTAGTGCAAACTCATGCCAAGATAGAGAGAGTCTCCCCCAAGAAGTTAGAAGATGTTATTTCATCTCAAAAACCTTCCTCAGACAAGTCCTAGTTGGGATACACCGAATGGAGTAGCTCATCAGCCAAACTCATTAAAGAAGTGAAGTTTATGAAGGCAAAATAGCCGGTTGTAGAAGAAATTACTCCTGAGAAAGTTAAGGCTGAGAAGAAGAAGAAAGTGGCCCATCAACGGGTGTTTAATAAGTCCCTTAATCAATTAGAAGCCAGATTTGAAGCTAGAGGAAGATCTCTTCCGAGATCACAATAAGTTCCTAGAACGAACTATCTTTGTCACTATTATGGAATGTAAGGACATACTAGACCCAACTATCACAAGCTAAGAACATTGAACAATACAAGTACTCCTCGGTCACGAGGAAGAAGAAACGATAATAGGTCTTGGGATGGTAAGCGACCAAGAAGTCAAAACCGTAACCCGGAATGATGGACATGATAAAGATGATTGGTGCCTTCACAAATTGCTTGGAAAACTTCACACGAAAGTTTGATAGTCCTAACTTTCATACCCAATCCGTTAAGGATATCACCCCAAACGCACGTGACGTGTGGGTGACAAAGGGTACTCATGCATAAGCATCATAACATGACTATGCATCAATTCTTCCTATGCCTTGTGAATATGTTTGGTTGTATGCTTTATGCTTTTGTTTGTTTTGATTTGTTGCTTGTTTATTTGTTTCGTTTTAAAATGTTTTTACATTGCTTTTGATTAATCTTTCATTACTTTTATGTAAAAAAATCCAAAAACACATAAAAAGTAGAAAATTCAAAAGTTTGATCAACTTTGTTAAATGTTGTCTCAAAGCATGTTTTGTCTTGTACTTTTGTACTAATGGCTTTGTACATCTACAAGCTTGGCTTGTTTCTTATGCACTCATATCATTATGGAAGAACTTCTGAAATCTATGTGACTGTTGTAAATAGATCTTCAACCTTATCACGAATGATTAGTGAATGGTTTTGTTGATTTTGAGACATGCATAGACTTGTGCCTATATATCTTCTCACTTTTTCTTTTTTTTTTTTTTGCTTAAAGAGCTCACCAAATTAAATCTCCAAATTAAAAGAGATATTAAGCTGCAAAAACTTATCACACATACTAGTATTTGACTAGGAAAAAGGGAAAGCGACAAAAATAAAATGTTTGATGCCCAAAAAGCCAAAGGCTAAATCATCAAAATTGAAATATTGAAAATTTCAGGCATCAATCTCACAATGAGATATGTTTCTTCAAAAAGATCAAATGATATGTTGAAAATGGAGTCAAATGAAAAGTTTCAAAGAATTGTACTCAAGTTTATGTGGGAGGTCATATATGCATACTTCTATAATTGAGATGGTTCACATTATCTAGTGTTAGTTGTGTATGCCTTAATTGAATTGATCATTAAAGCTTCAAATTAGACTAAGGACAATCTCATTTTTGATATTCACACACAACACACAAGTTTATGTTCAATGAATGTCATATTCATTTGTGTTATTGTACTTGTTTAAATGTGTTTTCACAAGCTCAATCTTTGTTGATCAAACACAAAAATATTTTTGAGTGTTTTAGTTTGTTTTTGGAAAGTATTTTGTTTTACAAAATGTCAAAAATTTCAAAAACAGTGTTGCCCTGTTTTGGCGACTCGGTCGCGGGTTGGTCCAGTCGCATGCCCCAGTCATGAGCTCACTCAGAGATTTTTCGCGGCTCAATGGCGAGTCAAGGTTGCAATCGCGAAAAATACTTAGAAAAATTTTCAAAACTTGAGTTTTTGTGATTTTCACGGCTCAGTGTGGCAACTTGTTCGCGGGTGGAAGGTCCAGTCACAAGGGGTACACACAGATTTTCGCGGTTACCCTAGCGACTATCTCGTGGGTAGACCTTCCAGTCGCGAAAAACACTTAGAGGATTTTTTTGAAAATCTTGGTTTCACAGTGCTTCGCGGCTTACCCTAGCAACTGACTAGCGACTTAACTCAGTTGCGAAAAATGCGTGTTTTGCATTTTATGGACAATTTTTAAAATTATTTTTCAGTTTTTCCTTGAATATTTGTGACTGTTCATTGTCTTCCCCAAATCTCTCTTTCAAACACTTTGTGTCTCTCTGAAAAAGCTTTCATTTTTGCACCATGTCTTCTTCAAACACCAAGAAAAAGGTATGGGCTTTCCTTCCCTCACTTCATTCTTACTGTTTTGATCATTATTTTCTTGTTTTATGAGATGAACTTGTGGTATGCATTTTTCTTTGTGTTCAATCTTGACACTGGCTAAAATATTAGGGATGAGTGTGTTAGAAATTTAGACCCCTTAAAACAATAATTGGATTAACCTAGTTAATTAGCTAAGTTGTTACTTAGACAAATTATGCAATTTTAGGTTATCACAAACATACAATCATATCAATAATATAAAGCAGCGGAATAATAAATAACACAATGATATGATCACCCAGGAAACCACACGGTAAAAACCTGGGGAGGATTTGACCTAACTATCCTCAAAGTAAACCTAAATCCACTATCTTGAAAGAATCGAAGTTCATACAAAAGGACTTACAAGCTCCCCGCTTGACTTCCTAATGCTACCCATCAGTAGAACTTACTGACACGACCATGTGCGAACTTCGAATCCACGGACTCCTTCTTTCTTGGATTCTCCAATCAGCTACAAGTACCAACGCTTAATAATCTTTAAGCTTCTATGGTAGCAACCGAGTTGATCATCAAGATGTAGATAATATCTCTACGTTGAAAACCCTAAGTTTATGTGAAGGAAAGTTCCTCTAGATCTCACAAAAGATTCACACAAACGACAAATATGAGCAACAAAGACTTAGAGGGGTTTGGATACAAAACTCTAAAAATAAAAGGAGGCACAAGAGGCACTCTAATCTCTCTCTCTAAAAGTCTAAAAAACGTGGCTTAGGGTTTCCTTTATATAGTGGGAGAATTAAATCTAAAACCCTAATCCTTAATGGGCCTGAACTGAGTTGGAAATTCTGTAGAAAAAAAATTCTGCCCGAGATTCAATCGATCGAGTCTTTCCTTCGATCGATCGAGCCAGGCCGAAATGCACCAATGCATCTGCAGCCTTTCGATTCCAACTTTACATGAAAGACCCAACTTTGAGCAAGTTTAAACAAGACTAAACAACCTGTTTTGATCATGGTTTGCCAACAATACAAATTAGAGTTCTAAATACATAAAATCCTAAATCTTTAGAATCTAACAAACTCCCCCTTTGGCAATCTGTGACAAAACACAAACTAAAAGCTCAAAGTTTACAAGTAAAAACCCTTTACAAAAATAATGCTCATAAAACCAAAATTCAATCCTAACTACTATCCATCAGTTGCAAGTGTAGATAGTAGCTCAATTGAATCTACCTGTATATTTCCTGAAACACTAAACAAAACGCATAAACGCATGTGTGACAGAAAAACAGTAAATCAACAAATATGCAAACTAACTCTCCCCTTAAGTTAGATACATCAAAAACTCTGTTAACTCCCCCTAAACAGAAGAAACAGGTCATCTATGTCTCCCCCTTTTTTGTCATGTATTGACAAAGACTACCTAATCATAAGGTAGATAGAAAACATACGCAACAGAGTAAGAGAAAATAGAGACAACTCCCCCTATGAATAGCAACAACTCTCCCTATAAAAATAGGAAAAAAAAAAAAAAACAAACAAGTTTTGGGAAAAATAGTTTTGGGGGAAAATAAAGGAGGGGGGGGGGGGGGAAGACACACAGACCAAAGTTAAAAACTAAGGTGAGGATACACATGAAAAAGAAATATTCTCTCTTTCAATAAAATGCAAACATGGCACTATGTGACCCATAAACAGTTGCATGAGTAGAGAAAATATTTGCACATTGATTATCCATCATATCTCTTAAGAAAAATATTTTCTACAATTCACACATAAGAAATAGCATATATTAGAATGTACAAAACTCAAAAATTAATCAATCAATTTTTAAATCAAGTTGAGTATCCAATGTAGTAAAGTGTATGCATGTTATGTGTGAAAACAATGAGAGATATAACTGCAAAACTGCAAGATGGATACAAAAATAATGCAATGCATGTGAATCCTAAACACAAATGATGCATGAAAAAAAATTTTGGTCAAAAATATAGAAACTGAAATTTTTCAGTTTTGATCGATCGAGAATCGATCGAACATCAATCGAGTCAGGCAGACTCAAACCAAAAAAATTTAATCGCAATTTCGATTGATCGAAAAACAGGTTCGATCGATCAAAAGTCTAGAAAAATCAGATTTTTGAAAAACAGAGCACTTTAATGCAGAAACTCCTCAAAGCACATTGTTTTATAAAAAAATGTATGAGTATGAGACGAAAAGTTTTTCAAAAACACTTGAATTTAACCCAGATCTATCAAAATCAAGATTTTCAATCAATTTGTCCTCAAAGTGCAAACATTAAACACATTTTGCATTAAAATCAAGGAACTTTTAATCTTAGATGACCACAACAAAATCAAACACAATATAATGTACCAAGTTTAACAAATAGTAACTTGTGTAGTGTGTGCAACTAGCAAAAATTTGAGATACATGTGAAGTGATATGTAAATAGTAATCAATCATAAAGTCTACAAAATTCATCACATAAAATTTAAAAGAGACTATCGCCTAAAGAGTTACATCATATAACTCCCACATCTCCTAGAACATAAGCTTGCAATCATGTAAGTTTCTTGAATTTTGCCTCATATTGTACACACAAATTTTAATTATGTGATTTGGCATCAAGCTTAATAGTACACATCAATTTTAATTATGTGATTTGGCATCAAGCCTAATAGTACACACTAATTTTAAGCATTAAGCATTTAAACCAAGGCTACACCTTATATTCTTTTTGTGCATGTGCTACACTTTCTCAAGCACAAAATCTTATGATATGCACTAAGGTATTCATGATTGGCTAATGAACAGTGATGAGATGGTTATTTATGCCTTCCTCAAAAGGATCAAGTCCGACAGTCAAATAACATGTGACTTCAAGATCAAGACAAAATGATCAAAAACCATAAACATCTTTCCCACACAACATGCACTACAAAGTTTCAACTAGTAAAGTGCAATGAATAAGCTCATCAAAGCTAAACAAGGTACATAAACTTGTTATGTAAAGATAAGGTGGCCAACCTTGATTTCAAATCCAAGAAAAATTAATGCAAGACAAATAACAAACTTTTTGGTTTAAAACAAATTTTATGACCAAAAACAAAAAGCACACATTATACTAAATAAACAATGCAAAGCTATGCATGATAGTGCTTCACTAAGCTATAGAGGGTACACAAACAAAAAATATCAATTTCTTAATTAACCCATGAGTACATGTACAAACTAGTACATACTCACACAAAATCAAAAATAGCTTAGCACTTATATAACACATATTATTCAAGTTTCTCCACAATGACAAGCATGTTCTAAATCAAAAGAGAGATATCATAACTCATGTAATCCTCAAAAAGAAAAAACTAGACACAAAATAAAAGAGTTTTGTCTTTTTGAAATTTTCAATGTTTTTGGATTTTTTTTTTTTTTAAATAAAAACAACCTAAAAAACAAAACAACCAAAAACAGAAACAAAACATGTCCACAAATAATTGAAAGCATTAAATCAGGGACAAGTCAGCAACACTCACCTTAGAGAATCTTTTCTCACCCATTTAGCACGAGTCTTCGGCTTTGTAGGTAAAAATCCATGAGAAGCAGAGTGTATTTGAGGAATTACACCAATCTTCTGAGAGAGACTGAAATCCTGCAAATTCCTTTCACAAGCCAACAAACTTAAATTTTTCAAAAGAATATGAAACAATTTATTTGGAATTATGGCAAGAGAAATATCATCACGTATCCTAGATTGACATACAGAATGCTTAAGTTTCAACTTATGACAATTAGGACAAATGTGACCACAGACACCACAAAAGTGGCAAACAGAAACAAATTTAGGAACATCAGTATTCCTAACAGCAAACCTATTCCCAGATTTTGGTTTTTGCCTCAACAAAGAACAATTTGGTCTAATATGACCAACAACACCACAAAAGTGACAGGTGGACGCAAAAACAGATTTATTATGCTTTCTAACAGTAAGTTTAGACTTAGATTTAGAAACTTTAGCTTCTACATCAGAACTTTTTCCTCTGTCTAACTTAGCAAAATAAGCCTTCTCTTTATTATTCCTCTTGAAATGAGAGATATAAACTTTCTCAGTCTTAGGCTTAGAAGAAACAGAAACACTTCTGTTATCAACAGTAGGCTTGGTACTAGTCAAATTTTCAATTTTAGTTTTAGATTCAACTAACTCTTGTTCCAAGCTTTTCATCTTCTCATCTTGAGAGGAAATTTGATTTCTCAAAAATTCATTCTTTTTATTAGACTCATCTAATCTCACAATCAGTGGCGGAGCTAGAATCTAACTTGAGAGGGGGCAAAAATTACATTTGACAAGGACATTTATACACATACAAGCGAACATATACATACAATATTTGAGATCAATATTTTGGTACAGCTATATGTTATAGGTCTATTTATTTTAGCTTAACATGCAAACTTATTTTTGAAAAGCCATCCTATTTATTAACCATTTATTTATACTACAATACAAGAAATGCACTTAAAAAGTTACCAAAGAAAGACAATAGAAAAATCAAACAATATGGGGTTATAAGTTAGACACGCATCAAGGTGTATCTGTTTGTTTGTTTGGTTTTTTTTTTTTAATTTTTTTTATTTAATAATAGAATTGGATTATGTTAATATAGGATGGGCTTATATTTTAAGAGGGCAAAAGTGGGCTATGCTCCCAATTATCTCATGCAAGCAGCTGATTGTTTGTTTACCATTTTATAACTTTTCATTAGTAATAGTTCTATTTTTCTACCTCAAATGCATCAAGGTAAGTTAAGTAAATATTAAAAGTTTTTTTGGGTGGGCCAGGGGGGGCAAGTGCCCCCTCTCGACCCCCCCTGGCTCCGCCCCTGCTCACAATCAAATCCTCTTTTTCAAGATTGGCCAATTTTAACTCTTCCTTGAATTTCTTAGAAATTTTCAAAAATTTAGATAATTCCTTACGAAGAGTTTCAAAAGCCTCAAAAAAATCAGTAGAGACAATAGTGTCATTTTTATTCAAAGCATCATAAACATGAGCAGAAAGACACTTCAAATTATTCATAATAACAGGAGTCAAGGATCAGCTCTTAGATCAAAAGATCTAAAATAGAAGAGCTACCCGTTCTGATACCACTTGTTAAAAATTTAGACCCCTTAAAACAACAATTGGATTAACCTAGTTAATTAGCCAAGTTGTTACTTAATCAAATTATGCAATTCTAGGTTATCACAAATATACAATCATATCAATAATATAAAGTAGCGGAATAATAAATAACACAATGATATGATCACCCAGGAAACCACACGGTAAAAACCTGGGGAGGATTTGACCTAACTATCCTCAAGGTAAACCTGAATCCACTATCTTAAAAGAATTGAAGTTCATACAAAAGGACTTACAAGCTCCCCGCTTGACTTCCTAATACTACCCACCAGTAGAACTTACTAACACGACCACGTGCAAGCTCCGAATCCACGGATTCCTTCTTTCTTGGATTCTCCAATCAGCTACAAGCACCCACACTTGATAATCTTTAAGCTTCTATGGTAGCAACCGAGTTGATCATCAAGATGTAGATAATATCTCTACCTTGAAAACCCTAAGTTTATGTGAAGGAATGCTCCTCTAGATCTCACAAGAGATTCACACAAACTACAAATATGAGCAACAAAGACTTAGAGAGGTTTGGGTACAAAACCCTAAAAATAAAATGAGGCACAAGAGGCACTCTAATCTCTCTCTCTCTAAAAGTCTCAAAAACGTGGTTTAGGGTTTCCTTTATATAGTGGGAGAATTAGATCTGAAACCCTAATCCTTAATGGGCTTGGGCTGAGTTGGAAATTCTGCAGAAAAAACATTCTGCCCGAGATTCGATCAATCAAGTCTTTCCTTCGATCGATCAAGCTAAGCCGAAATGCACCAATGCCTCTGCAGCCTCTCGATTCTAACTTTACATGAAAGACCCAACTTTGAGCAAGTTTAAACAAGACTAAACAACCTGTTTTGATCATGGTTTGCCAACAATACAAATTAGAGTTCTAAATACATAAAATCCTAAATCTTTAGAACCTAACAGAGTATTTGGATTTGTTTTCTCTGTTGCTGAGTTTATTTAGTATCTTGTTCTTGCTTCAAGTTGCTTGTCTGTGTTCTGTGCATTGTCTTTGATAGGGTCATTTCTCTTTGAGCTTATGGGTTTGGGGTTTTCAGTGTTTCTCTCTGAATTTGGTTTTTGGGTCTATCAGTTTATATGAGTTTGTGATTTGTGTGGCTAGTATTGCCTTGTTTTCCATTCACCATATCTAGTGTGTGTTGCTGCATTAGGGTTTTCATCATACTCATCATATCTTGTTTCTTTGTCATTTGTTCTAATTCATCTCATTTTCATGTTGTCTTATCCTATTGCCATATGTCTTGCTTTGTGTTATCTGGTGTTCACTACTTTTGTTCCTATGATTATCTCTTGTGAAAAAATGCGAATAGGTTTGTGCTCTAAAGTACTCTGGGTTGTTTAATATGTTTCTAATGTTTTGAATTTCATCCATTGTGCTATGTCTTGTTGTGGCCTTTTCTGCTTGTTTACAGATGGCTACATCTCCAACAAAGAAGAAAACTGTTGCTAAGAAATCTGACAAAAGATTGAAAATGGACCCTAACCTTTTTAGGTCGATTTAACACTTTGAAAGATATAGGAATTCTTTCTCAAAAGGAACCATCATTCAGGAAAGATTTGTTGATTTCAGGGATTTGAAGGACACCTTCATTCCAGGTTATTTTGAGGGTAGAGCTTGGGAAAAATTGCTGAGTGACCTACCTCCTGCTTATGAGCCTGTAATCAGAGAATTCTATGCAAATGCTATGATAAGGGAAGAGGAGTTGAGTTGTTGGGTGAGAAGAAAGGAATTTACCTTAGATGCTCATGACGTTGATAAGGTTCTAAGGCTTGAAGGTTTAAAGGATTATGAATTCACTAATTACAAGGACATAATGCTCTCTCTAGACACTGTCCAGACCAGGATTGGTGGGGTTAAAGACAAAAGATGTCTCAAAACTTCTGATTTTCCTAAAGACATGAGGTGTTTGACCACCATAATGATGTACAACATGTATCCTATAAGGAAGATGACTACACTGACAAATGCCAAAGATATCTTTCTCATGGAACTTAAGGAAAAAACATTCATTGACATCAGCTCTCACATTTTTGATACTATAGTGGATGAGACTAAAACCACCTCAAGACCCAAGCTGATATTTCCTAGTCTTCTCATAAGGATTTTCAAAGCAAAGGGTGTTGCAATCCCTTAGGATATCAGTCTCATGGCTCCTTTATCAACCATTAACAAGTTTACCCTCATAAGGATACAAAGTCGTCTTCCAGGTGAAGAAGAGAAGGATGTCCAAGAAGAAGGGGATCAAATGGATACTGAAACAGAAGCTGCAGAACAATCAGTCACACCCAGGAGCAGAAGAAAGAGGAGTAAAGCCTCAACTTCATCAACCGTACCTCCTGATGCATTTCAGATCATCCTGGAAAGGCTTGATACACTCAAAGAGATTCAAAATCAACATACTGAAAGGATGACAGCAATGTAGGATCAGCTTGATGTACTTTCAGCTAAGTTTGACAGCATACACACCAACCAATAGCAGTAACCCTTTGGCCATTCCGGTCAAAAAGGGGGAGAATTTTTGGGGGTTGTTCTTGAGGGGGAGCTCTTGTTTGAGGGGGAGCTTTTATTTTTTATTGTTGTTATGTCTATAGCTTTGATACTATGTTTTAGTTAATTGTTTTGTTTATAGTTTTGATACACTGTTCTGTGATTTGTCTAGAACTCATAACTCTTGGATAGTTTGAATCTTTGGTGGCTTTTGTTTATATAATTTGATGTTTATTCAGTACTTTATTTTACTATGTGTTTGTACCTGGTACCTTTGAGAGTTTTTAAGGTTTCTGTTTTTAATTTGTACCCATATTGCTTTTGTAAGCTTTTAGGGTTTATTTCTTTGCACCTGTAGGCTTTTGTGGTTTGTATCTTACTTTATACAGCCTGTGTGCTTTGCTAAATCAGTACTTATAACTAATTGTTATGCATTTCCTTCTAAGTACTGTCACTCTTGTGCCCTTGTAGGACTTTATTCCTAGATGCATATACTTTATGTACTGTGCATTGGTTGAGTGTTGGTCATTCAAATGATTTACCTTGTGTTTGTCAACTTGAATGTCTGGATGTTCATTCCAAGTGTGAATGAGTATTGTGATCACTTGTTTATAGTGATTGCTTGTTTTGGTCTTGCCATAGTTTATTACTTTATTCCATTGTACTTGATCGCATTATGCTTGCTCCATATGCATTACAAGTTTTTCTGCATACAATGAACTTATTGTGCTGTTGTGTTTCAGGAGTTGTTGTTCTTATGGTTCAAAAGCTTCACAGATTCTAGAGTTAGGTGTGAGTGAGTTTTCCAACTATTCCCAACTCACACGTTAAGTCTAGAGTTTGTTATAGGGTTTTGTCATGGAATAGCCAAAGGGGAAGATTGTAAGGTTGAAATTTATCAACCATCTTGTTGGCTGTATTCTGTGTCAACAAGTGGATTATTACTGTTTGGAGGGTGGCGAAGAGGTTTTACGCCGAGGGCTTCGGTTCCCTCTTCGATAACACATCGCATGTTATCCTTGTGTTTGCATCTCTCTTCCTTTATCTTTGTCTTTTATTTTCTGCTGTGGATGTGATTATAATTGGCTTAGATTGTTTATCAATTATGTGTTTGGCTTATGTTCATGTTCCGCACATTAATTGTTTGATAATAAGGTTGAATTAATTTTTTGTAATTGGGGGTCAAAACGTTCATAGTGTTTTCAACGCTATTTGAACTTTCAATGTCTAACTCATTTAAATCAAATTCCCCACATTCACCAGCTCACTATTTATAATCATCTTCCTATCCATCAAGTAAATCACCTCGACAAAGATTGAGGATTGGCAAGCTATATTGATATCAAATGCAGCCAGTGGTTTCAAGAGGTTCATTTGAACAATTAAATTCCAGCAAAACACCTTGGCAATGATCTCAAAATTATATACATTCGGGCAATATAATTTGATTCTATTGACCACCAATAGTCCACTACTCCAGTACAATGTGAATTAATTTCAGCAATATATTCACCGCCAATAGTCCAATATTAAATTTACACCAAAGAAGGAGGAAGCAAAAATAACTATTGATGAGATGTTTGCAAACATTTTCTATTAATTTCAAGGTCCTATATTGTCTTCCTAATTGAATAGAATTAGAAGTGGGCGGGGAGAATAAGCTTTTTTATATTTTTTTTAAAATAAGTGGAAGATGATTATTAAGGAGAGAAAGGCGGCGAATGTGGGGGATTTAATTAAATTGAGTTGACCTGTCAAATAGTAATTACATATTAATGATATGAGAAGTAGTTTTTTGCTGACTGCTAGATTTGTGTAACTTGAACCCATCTTTATTATTATTATTATTATTATTATTATTATTATTATTATTATTATTACTCCCTCCGTCTCTTTTTTTTTTTTTTTGTCCTATTTGAAAAGTCAAACTTTTTAAAGGAATATCATTTATTGTCTTGTCTACTTTTTAAAAATGTATAAGTTTTCAAAACTACCCTTTAAAAAATTTATCAAAAAATTGAATTTGTAAATTAATAGAGATATAATAGGAACAATAGTAAATTAATGACTTTTATTTTTAGAAATGGGACAATATTTTGGAACATTTCAAAATGGAATAGAGGACAAAAAAAGTGGGACGGAGGGAGTATTAGTTTAGATAAAATTTAGTTACAAAATTGGTTGTAGCTTAACTTTACTTAATAAAATATAAATGTGGGGCCAGGAAATTGTGCAACCTTAGCCCACTCCAAGCCAGGCCCAAATGGCCCAATCCGAGGAAGGATGACTATCCGAGGCCAATTTGGGGAGAAAACTCTTCTTTGGATCCACGCCGAGGACCCCCTCGTCCTCGGCATACTGAGGATAATTGTAGGGGGGGAACAAACCCAGAGCAAGTTGTCACCTCAACACTTAATACGTTCCCCTAACCCTTCTGGCCGCATTAATGGGGATGCAACCCCTGGGCAGGGTTATATCGATCAGGGTGAACCACTTAAGCACGGATACGACCTCTGATGGGACAAGCAGCCAGAGGAGAGGCTAATGAATGATCAACAGAAGGAGGAAGAGAGTAATATATAAGGTATACGAGCAAAGTGTAAAAGGGGGGGAAGAAAAAGAAAAAAAAAAAAAAAGGAAAGAAAGGGGAGAGGCCTGGGAAACAAGCCTCCTCGGCCATTGGCCGAGGAGCATCCCTCAGTTGTAAATTGGTCTAAGTGTTCTTTCAGTAAAATAGAAAGTAGTTCCAGCCCGGTGAAGGCCGGCCAGTGCCTAAACCTTCGATCCACTCTCTACAAATTCATTGTTTTGGGTTCGTTGGGCCTTCAACCCATATCTTTTGGGCTTGGGCTACGAAAACTGACTCCACAATAAATTATCTCATATTTTGAAAATCTAACCGTTGAATTGCATATTCCTTACATTCTTCATATACATGTTAAATTTTGTATCAATTTGATATTATTTACTATATGATCTATGAACTTATATTTTATGCATAATTTTAAACTACAAAAATTTGAAATTTAAACAATTTATTGATGACATAACTATTGATCTTTAATTTTCTATAAATTTTGCAAGCATGGAGGATATAAGAAGAAAATGTAATCTAATGGTGGATTTGTCAAAATTTACCCCTAATAAAAAAATATTGAATAAGGTTATAGTCTAAAGCTACAACCAATTTTGTAGCTAAACTTTGTCCTATTAGTTTTTCTTTTGCTAAATATTTTATTAGTTGTGTTAGTTTTTAGGTTTGTAGTAATTAAAAAATTCAATTTTTATAAACTATTAAAAAATAGTTTTTTTTTATGTACTAGGGGCATGAGTAAATTTTTACAAACTATATTTTATCCTCTCACTTTGCTACTCAACCAAACAAAAGAATTTTTTATCTCTACACTTTTTCCATTCCCTTAACCAAAAATACGGAGGAAAAACTAAATCTTTTATATCTACCCCTTTTTTCATCCCTAATCATTTTTTATCCTCTCACTTTTCCATCATCCCAACCAAACAGATCCTTAAAATTTTTTTTAAAATGTTTTTATTAAATTGTTGAAATTGAAAGTTGCTTTTTCAATTTTTAATCTCAGCCATTAAAAGCAATTGGATATTACACTTGATCTCAATCTCATTTTATTAGTTGCCCTTATTTCCAAGTCTAGCATGACAAGCAGGGACGAAACCAAGATTCAAACTTAGGGGGGCCAAAGTTCTTTGTTCAAATATTTTTAAAAAATTAGAATATCAATACTATAGGTTGACAAAGTTGCATTATTAGCATTAATTTATTAATTATTATTTGTATTTTTTCTTTTGAAAAATTTAATAATAGGATTTTATAATCAAGAGTTTTGTAAGTCAATTAGTACGTCTTAATATTTTCAAAGTCTAACTAATGTGTGGATGGGGCGATCAATATGTGGTATAGGAGTTGTCCCTATGGCTATGAAGGTGGAGTCATTTGAGAGGGGTATAGAGCTCTCAAGTGAGAGGGAGAAATTAAGTAAAGGTTATTGAGTTTTTGTGATTTTTTTTTTTTTTTTTGCTAGGATTTGTAATTGATTTGTTGTTATTGTTTTGCTTAGACCGGATTTACGATTTGTCCAAATATTTTTCTTATTATCACGATTTGTGAATTTTTTTTTTTTTTTTTTTTTTAGATTTTTCTTGTTATCTATTTGTTGGATTTCTTGGGTCAATTTGTAAATTTGTTGGAGGGGGGGGGGCAAGTATATAAATTTAAGAGCCAGAATTAAAATTTTTTTGTTAATATACATACTAGTATTTTTTTTCAGAGGTTGAGGGGGGCCATGGGCCCCCTTAGCCCTTGAGTAGTTCCGTCCCTGATGACTGGTGAAGGGAATGCTCGTTGTCTATGGATATTTTCATACTTCTACCCTTGAAAATGATTGCTTCGGGAACATGGGGGCATTTGGGTTTACAATAGGACGATAATGTTGTATTTTGTGACAACAGAATGCCATACGTGATTAAAAGACTAATGTTTCAAGAGAAAACCAAACATATTGATGTCAAATATTGCTTCATTTGCAAGATCGTATCTCAGGGCATCATTATAACCATAAACGTTATTATAGCTGATAATCCATGCAGTAGATATGATAACCAACTTTTGGACAAGTTCAAGCAATGCTTGAATCTAAATGGTGTTTACAATCTACGATACCCTTTGGCACAGGCACTATAGGAGTTTCATTTGTAAGACTTGATTACATATAGTCTTAAATTTAGAGTACGTAGGTGCACCAAAGACAAGTCCTCCTGCCACTTGGTATTCAATCCTTGGTCTATCGACTAATAGCTAGTAGCCAAAATCAACTTTGTTTCAATTAAAGTATTTACTACTCATTTTTTACTTTGGTTATAAAATCCTAGTTGACCTACTTTATTTAATCTGTTCGCATGCATATATTTAAGTTGTTTGCATGCGGAAAAAATATTAATTATATGTATTGGATACATGTAACATCTCTTTTATATGGGGGTTGACCTCACAAGTGTGGGATTCATTCTTATGTGAGAAGGACGTTATATATATTTGATACACTAGATACCTATTTCTATTTATGAGTTTCTTAAGTATAGTCATGGCAAATTGAGAGAATGCTCTTTACCACTATTGTATTTTTCTTATTTTATTGTTAAATCTTTTCTTGACGTCGCCCATGATATAGGTCTAAGGCTGAACCTCAAATAAATTTTGGTGCTCCTCGTGTGATTATGTTTTATGATTTTCTATTTATACTTCGCATAAGTCTATTATAATTTATTACAAAAATATTGGTATCAAAACTTTTACAATCTCATTTTACAATCTCTCACAAGTTGGCTCCCGAGAGGCTGGATATTTTATGCCAATGACAATTGACAACACAAGGTGCTCTCTTTATAAGTGCCTAAAAGACTATCTATCTGTTTTGCTTAAGTAAAGAAAATGAGAGGAGTAGATATATTTCTATAGGTGTAGGCCCAAGACTTCATGCCTCTTTAACTTTAGCCCCCTCTCCTCCTCTACCACGTTAAACATATCAAATAACATTAAACATGGTCGTTTCTCTTATCAAACGAACATGAATAAAGAAAAACCAAAAACTGCAATGTAAATGCTCGCCATGAATGACCCCAACAAACCATCTCATCTGCCTATTTCACCTAAGAAACCATTGATACAACATTTATTTGCACATATATACACGTACAATCTATATGAAGGTGACTTCGCAAATTCAATATCCTTGTAAAAGTAAAAGCTACTTCTTGACAAGCCATGTGGGGATCCACTGCTGAAGATGATGAAGCTCCCTTCAATTTTCAAAAGCAGAAAAACCAAAACTTCATCGAAATGGTCACCTTTTAAGGACATCAGAACCATATCATTCAAAGCCAAACACATGTTTAAGACCGCCAACTCTTTCTTCTCCAACGCTGTCAAGATGGTGACAATGCTGGACTCATCCTGGTCACAATCAAGGTGTTTCTCAGCAGTGCTTGAGGATTCTGGTGGTGAGCTGATAGAGATGGCAGTTAAGGCATTGAGAACAAAGAGGTTGTCATTCGAGCCTGAGCCCGGGAACACAAGCTTCATAATGGGGGCAACTAAGTTCCCTTTCCAGGACAGCGTGATGCAAGCTATTAAATCCAACAACCCATATACAGATTTCCGAAACTCCATGGAGGAAATGATTGAGGCTTACGGGTTGGAGGATTATGCAACAAAAGACTGGGAGTATCTAGAGGAGTTATTGGCATGGTACTTGAGGATGAATGGGAAGAAAAACCACCGGTATATAATCGAGGCCTTCATTGACATGTATACTGAGCTTCCTTCTTTATGTTCTTTTTCTTATCATGCGTCAGCTTCATCTTCAAAATCGAAAGATTGGTGGGAAATTGAGGTTGAAAGCATTCCTTCATATGCTGAGAAGGGAAAATGTCCAAAATATTGTTGAATATGAATCACGGAATTATGGAAGAATACATACGTATTGGTCAAGTATTATACTGACATTAGTCATTATATAAGAAAGCAAACTTCTATCCCTTTTAATCCCATATTCTCGAAGTTTCAAAAATGCTATTTACATTTGATACACCAAATAAGTGAAATCCACTCCTTATGGAGTTGTGTTTGGTTGACAATCCTTGTTGCTGCAGGAATAAGATCATGGAGTGGCGTGTTATTATATTAGCAGGTTAAAGCGTGTAAGTTTCAAAGTTAAACTTTGTAAGCTAGCCTAATCAGCTGCCACATACTATATTGGACTTATCAAATCTGAGAAGGCTATCTTGAAGTTGATCAGATTGGAAATTAAAGCAAAGATTGAGTCTGCGAGAGAGTAGTGAATAAGCTTATTCTTATTTCTTAACAAAGCCTTATGTTGCAAATGGGGAGCATCAAATGGTGTCTTCATGTTTCTGATAGTGTAAGCTAAAGTTAACTTCTGTACGTAGCTGTTTGATGTATTGTTGCAATTTCCTTGTTTCTTGTCTTTGTGTGTAATACTGTCCTGGATGCTGCTTGTGGTTTATTCCTTTAGTTAGGATTGTCTATAGTTACTGTTAAGGTGCTGTCTTTTGTTTAGTTTGGGTGCTGCTACTTTGAAGCTAATTGTTTGTGTTTTTGTATCAGATTGTTTTTCCATAATAAAATTTCTCATTCAAAAGAGGTCTAATGTTTATTGTGAAGTTCAAAATCAACATCTTAATTCGAGAATAATTTGTGATATCCACCCACCTTCTAATTAAATTAGTTGTGCATATTGTAAATACTGTTACAGTTTAGAGTGCATGATTGTAAAAACGTATTGCATTCACCTAAATTTTAATAATATATTTACCCCATTTGTGTAAGGCGTCTTTTAGACTTGCTTGCACCCTAAACTGGACTTCTATTCAGTGACACAACACGAATTTAAAGGACACTGAGTTCGATAAATAAATATTAAAAAAAAAAAATACACCAGTATAGTTTAAGGCTTAAAACTTAAAAAGTAATAAATTTAAGTGGGAGTTTTTATATTTAAATATCAATTAAATAAATATTTTTAATACTAACCAAACCAAGGTTAATTTGATGATGAATTAAACACGAATCTTGATGGTGAGGCTCTGAGCTATGACATTTCCACCACCCTAGTACCCTACCAACATAACCAAAATATTTTAATGGTCTTTACGGTTTATATATAAAAATCCAAACTGTTAGTCTTAAGTCTAATGAATTTTCTTGTTGGATATATGGTAGATAGCCATTAGGACGTATCAGAAGTGTAAATAAGTTTTGGCTGGTAGGAATAATAGATGAAAGGAACATAGTTTGCAGTTGAATGCAACACTGAACTGAAAAGATATATATATATAAGTGGATATGAATCTTAGGTTTGCTCTGTTTTTTTTTTTTTTTTTGAGGACTTATTTTTCGTCGCAACATTATGTTACTATGTAATATATAAAGTAGTTAAGCATATGTCTCATCTTTTAATTTTTTATTTAACATTATGCCTAATATAACTGCTTTTGCAACATCAAAAGAAAATTGAAAAATGGTGTAAAAGTAGTATAATAACAAAACAACAAACTTGTTTGCTACCGTTTTTACACTATAAACAGCCAATTCCTATTTCATGCAAATTCCTAATCTAACATGACCTAATATATTCCTAAATAATGAAAGAACATATATATTTACACGATAACACGACGCAAAAGATTAGAAATTAAGATGAACATGAGCAGAAGAAATTTAACAAATCCGTACTAAAATTAATCTACAATTACCATTAGTAATCAATTATCAAAATCACAATTTAAATACAACTATAAAGCTAAAGAAAACAGTTATATATATAATTTTTCATTTCCATTTTTTTATGAACATCATTTATGATGGAAATCTAACGGAACAAACAATATTTAAAAGAAAAGTAAATCAAACTAATCATGTGAAAGATACCGATCATTACTTGAATGCATGACTCTTATCATTAGTACTAGTGGTGAGCCATTATATTCTGCAGACTATTAAAAAACTGTGATAACAAATAATGAGTTGTTCATGTAGTTACACGTGTCCATATTATTTTCACATAAAACAATACCATATGGAGGTTTTGTGTTATATTCAAAACTCTAGGGATTAAGTGTTATACTTGTTTCTCAACCAAAAAAACAAGTGTTATGTCTACACATAAAATAATACTATAAGGGGAGAGTTAAGTGTTACACTCAAAATTTCAAGAGGGACCCGTGTTTTAAGGGGAAACTATAGAGGTGTTCTTTATATTTTTTTTTTTCAAAAGAAAATATTATATTTATACCATTATACCAAAATAAGTTTATTACATCGAATGCTAATACAACATAATTAGTATAGTTGTATTAAACACAACATCACTTCTACACGTCAAAAATCATTACAATAGTAACTTATTAATGATGAATTTATTGCATTAACAATAATTAGTTGCAATAACTTATAATTTTTTGTTGTAATAGATGCTTTATTACCTTATTGGCATTAGAAAAATATGTTACAATTACTTAAAATTAAAAAAATCGTTGCAATAACTTAATAGCAATTATTTTTGTAATCTATTGCATCGTTGCAATAACTTGAAAGAAATTATTTTACAATTTATTCCAATGATATACATGAAGTTGCAATGACGATATTATAGAAAAAATCAAATATCAATTATTTTATAATCTATTATATAGATAAATATGAAATAATTAACTATTGTAACGAAAATATTGTTGCAATAATTTGATTCGAATTATTTTTGTTGATTATTTGCAATCTATTATAATAAGATTAGTGAAGTAAATTTGTTATCATAATAACACATATATTATTGCATTAAAATTGTCATTAAAATGTAAATAATGCTAATACCACCAAAAAAAAAAAAAAAACCCATGACTTGCTCACATGGTGAGTGAAAAATTATTGTATACTTCGAAGATATGCTTCCTCCCTCTCATAGAGGGGTAGTGGGACCCACCCCACTGTGAGAGGGAGGGAACATACTCTCAAAGTATGCAATAACAAACCATGGTGAGTTATGAGGGGTGCACTAAAAGTGGTGGGACCATGTAGATTTATAATTTCACCACTCACAATTTGCCATGTGGGTAAGTTATTGTGCCAAAAGTTGTGGATTTTATTATGGCATTAGTATTATTCTTGAAATATTTGAAGTTTATTACAACGAAATTTTTTATTGCACAAATCTATTATCTCATCAAATTTTATTGCAATATATACTTCATATCAACTATTGCAATAACTCTAGTGTTATTGTAACGATTTTTTTTTTTGTTACAATAAACAATTTTTCTTATACGATATGTTTGTTTTTACGAAAAAAGATCTTTAGAGAATATTTTTCGGTGTTTGGTAGCATTAGAAAATATGAGTTAAAAGAAAACTATCTTATCTAATGGTAGTGATGAACAAGGAGTCGGTAGGTGCAGAATAAGAACATAATTGTCAACAATTGGTTTATTAACATAGATCTCTCCACATGTTCATCTTTCGATGATTCAAAAAAACTACCTACAGCAAAGCAAAGCACTTAATGGGTTTTTGGTTTTACTTCTTTTGTTGTAATTTTCTTTTCTTTCCTTGAAAATAAAAACAACAACAACAAATTGAAAGAAGAGGGAAAATGATATAGAGGGGTTGAGAATTGATATGGGTGCGGTGTCCAATGAAAGAATAGGAAGAGATGGGAGTGAAGGAAGAATGGCTTCCATAATAATTGGATTGTATTTTATTATTATTATTTAGGTTATTGAAATTATTCTATTTTATTTTCTTGGGGGCGGTATTATTGGATTTGAATCTAAAATTGTGAAATTGTGAATGTTTAGCCTGTTGTGTTGGTTGCTGAATTACTAATCACATTATTTTGAATTATAAAGGATATTTTGCATGTCGAAATATTTTGTAGGTGTCAATTTGTTTTTGTTTATTTGGCCTATGTGTCATCTTGAACCATTTGAAATGGAGCTTATGGAGTAATGGTTATTTTGAATTTTGAAAAGTATGTTTGATTTTATATATATATATATATATATACACACACATGTTATCATCCATATATAAGAGCTAGATGAGTGGTAGAGTTCATCAATATTGGACAACTAATTTTTATTGTACATTACCACCAATTTATTTTTTGAAAGAAACCAACGTGTATCAAAAAACTATAGATAATTGAGCAGCCCACAACAATGGGCGAGAGAGAGAGAACTTGACATCAAATTCGGCAAATCAACTTCCATCTTTCAAGTAAATTTGGTACCCTAGGTACCAAAATTTACATCTCTCCCCTTTTAGTTAAAAAAAACTTGGCAGATAGCACATAAAGCTTATAATTTCAAATTTTACCAATATTTAGGTAAAAATCCAAAGGATAGAAGAGATGGTGGCAGTGGCATTCCTCAGACGTTACAATCACAAGCCCAACTAGCCAATAGAGTGAACGTGCCCTAAGATATCCGTAATTAATGAACTCAATGCTTCGGTGGGAAATAAATAAAGCTTATAAATTCAAATTTTACCAATAGTTAGCTAAAAATCCAAAGGATAGAAGAGATGGTGGCAGTGGCATTCCTCAGACGTTACAATCACAAGCCCAACTAGCCAAAAGAGTGAACGTGCCCTAAGATATCCGTAATTAATGAACTCAATGCAATTCGATCGGTGGGAAATAAAGTATAAAAATATAAATCACTTTTACTATATGCTATTTTATTACTTTTCATATAAAATTTTTTTATTAATTTGGTCATCAAATAGGTGTAGCTCCTTTTTTTTTTTTGACACTTTTTATTAAGACATTATGTTTTCAATGTACTTTTTGGTTCATGTTAGGCAACTCCATATATATATATATATATACACACTAGACTCATCACACACGCTTTACCTGCAGAATTAGGTTCTTTTTTATTTTTTATTTTAGATTTAGTGAAATAATGCTTAAAAATGAAATAAAGATAATGTCCTAATTTTTATGATCTTTCTCTATATGGAAATTGATAAAAGTTTGAAAGCCTAAACTTAGTAACTTATTAAAAAATAGTAAATTATTATTTTAACAAGTTTATGTTTTTAAATTTAAAATTATTTAACTAAAAATTTTGGGTATTTTAGAAAATTTAAGAATTTGTGTCGAAATATTTTAGTAAGCAAAATGATAAAACTCAAACAAATAATTCTGTTATTAACAGTGTATATATATATATATATATATATTGAGAATGTATATCCATAGTATTATAATTGTATAATCTAAACGGTTTGTGTCAACCACTAGTAAAAATGTATTAATCTCTCTCTTGCTGGTGAAGGCATCATCTAAATAAAAACAGAAAAACCTAGAACCAAATTTGAAAGTGACCGCAGAACCAAATTTGAAAAAGCAACAAATTTGCCCAACCACTGACTGCCTCATTTAAAATTAGACAGTTCATTCATTTAGTAGTTAAAGCTCATGTTGGATTACAGTATGACATTAATTGACAATGGAGGAAAAAAATGGTACAAGGAAGAAAAAAAGTTCAAAATTTCCTAACCAGAGAAATAAAATACTCTTCCCCCATTAGTAATAATAACGAGCACCATGCCTCCACCACACAGCTCATATCTATTCTGGCCTGCTTTAAATTTCTAGATACCCCATTGTATTGATGACTCATGAAATTGTTTGACCTTCCTTTACAGCTTCCTAATTCAATGTCCTCATGACATGGATCTCATCTCACACGTGGCATAGTTAGGATTCACGTGAGTTTGAGTTTCCTTGAACTGAGGGCTTCTGCAGAATTAGTCTATGTGACAGAACCTCATCCCAGATCTCCTTGAAAGCTCTAATGATAACATCATGGTGACAAGGAGAATTCAGCCGAAGAAAGCAATTGAGAAGCTCTTGAAGATCGTCTTTTGAGTATATCTCTTTCTCCAATATCATCTGAAGCATTGAATGCCGAAAATCTTGATAAGGGTTATCTGAAACCTTCTCCACCGCGATGCTGCTGCTGATTTTCTTTGAACTCTTGGGATTAATATCGGTTTCGGATTCAGAGATTGTTGTGGAGGTCAAATCTTCTTCATCCACCGAAAGCCCACCATTTCTGGAACTAGAAGAAGAAGTGCAAGGCTTTTGGTTTTCATTATTGGTGGAAATTTTTGGCCTTCGAATAGGTTCGAACACATCTGAGGGTTTTGGTCTGGAACAGCCACAGGCTACATTGGCTGCAAAGATGGTTTTAAGGATGTTTTTCTTGTTGGAAGACATGTGAGAGAGAGAGGATTGGAACCCCTTTTGCAGTGTACGGTAATGGCTAAGAAAGAAAGGTTAATTTGTGAAGGTGCAAAGCTGGATTGGAAGGTGTTCTTGGTAGGAGTCGTTTTCAAATATAAATCACTTCTGGTTTTTGAGATATGCATAAGAAGGTGATTTTGGGTAGAAGTCGTTTTCTAGTGTTGTTGTGAGTAAAAGTAGGAGATTTATGAGGCATTTGACTTAACGTAGGAGAGTAGAGAAAGAGAAATTGGGCATGTGACATGATCCCCTCATGATAAGATTCTTTTTCTTTTTTTTTCAAATTATGTTTTATCTATTTTGAAAATGAATTAATAAGCATTTATTCCGATGATAATGCTTTAAAATTCATCTAAAAAAAAAACACTTTTGAATTTGGGTTGGGCAAAAGATATCCACTCGCATGATTAGTGGATTGACTGCCATCTCCTTTATAATTTTAAATTATTTTATAATATTAAGTACACTTGTAAATTTCTAATACCTAATGAGGAATGTCTATATATATATATATATATATATATATGTGGGTTGAGTTTAAGTTATATTTAGTATAATTCTAAATAATGTTACATCACCCAATAACTTGTTATATAATTCATATTTTGAAAATATCACCGTTGAATTACATGTTCTATATGTTCTTAACAATCATACCAATTTTCATGTCAATTAGATATTATTTATCATCTTTTATGCATTATTTTAAACTACAAAAATTTGAATTTAAAAAATTAATTGATGACATGGCTATTAATCTTTGCTCACTTTGAAATTTTGCAAGTATGAAGAATGTACGAAGATAATGTAATCTAATAGTAGATTTGTCAAAATTTACATCCAATTAAAAAATATTAAATGGTATTATATATATTAATAGCTAATGTTGAGAGAAAATTCAATTAAACTCTAAATTGGATTTTAATTTTGCGCCACGTTTCTTATCTAATTTTTATGTTTATGTGTCAAATGAATTATTAGGTACAAAAATCAAAAAGTCTAAATTCAATTAAATTTTAAATTGAATTTTAATTGGAGTTCTATTTTGCGTCATATGTCCTGTCTAATTTTTTAATTTTTGTGGCAAGTGAATTATTGGGTGCTAAAACCGAAAATTCTGGATCCAATTAGATTCTAATTCATATGTATGTGTGTAATTATGATTATTTTTAAATGTATTGTGCATATACACAAAGTTACACACTAGTTATTTCGAATAAAGATGACTGTGGATATGACTTCCACGTTCAATATGTAAAAAATAAACAATTTTTTTTATTGTCTCACGGGGGAACTCTCATTATATAACATAAAATATATAAACATGTATTTCAAATAAAAATAGTGTGTTATAAATAGTATAGCTTGCATTATTTTCTTTTTCTTTTTTCTTTTTTGACTTTTGAGTGAAGTTTGATATACTATGTTTTTGCTTACATTTTCCATCAATTAGTGAACTCTAATATCAGTATATATGACATGTTCATTTACTATTGCAGTTTGACATTTTGGAATGCTACATGATTTTCTTTTATTTGTAGGCATGTACAACACTGTTGAAGTAAAGTACATTGCAATTATTATTATTATTATTATTTGGTTAACCCTGAAATACAGTCGTGGGTAATATTCCGCTGACCTTTAATAATCTACAATCTACATTGATGGAGATGAGAAAAGAACTTATCCACTACGGGACAAACATATATGCTGACTTCTTTTTCCCCTTAATATAAGTGTTTAGGATTATTAGAACATCTGAGTCTGACTAATCCCTAATTATATGCGTATATTCCTCATTTCACACACCAGGGTGGTGCTTGCAAACTTATCTTTTAGCTCTCTTCACAAAATCTTGTTTGTTCCTTGACTTGTTAGAGAAATGGTAGCTCATACTTTGATAATATTGGTCTCTAGTTAATGGACTATATATGGTAAGGGTATATATATTGGATAATTTTTAATATACTAGATTAGGGTAGGGACGAAGGGAGACTTGGACAAGGGGGCAATGGCCCCCCTAATTTTTTTTTTTTTTTAAATATTAATATATACATAGGTATCAATTTTAGCAATTTTATTATATAAAATTACACTTTACCCCCTTAACAAAATCGTTGATTCTTTTAAAAGTACTACTATAACTACAAACTTTTCTACAATAACAAAGCCGCCCCCTCTAACTTCAAGTTCTAGCTCCATTCCTGGATTAGGGTTTCTTAGTTCGACGATGTAGACACACTACCCAAATCACATAATGTCAGTGTTGATTTTACTCTATTTTCTCTTTATTTTTCACTAATATTGCTAAGTAACCAAAATTCACAACATTCCCTCGAAAAAAAAAATATATACATGAGCCAGTGAAAAAAATATAACAGGCTACGCAATTGAAGATCTAATAGCCAGTGCAAACAAGATTTAACTGTAAAACCAAAATTTTTATTAAAATTAAAAAGATGAAATACATTAAAAGGCCTAGATAATAGCCGGACGGATCAATAAGATCGTCTCACACTAGCACTTTTGCAAGTAACTTGTTACCTAAAATCTAGCATTTCTGATAGATAGACAATGACACCGCAAAAAGTGTCACTAGCTATAACAACCTCAAGCAACATTAATCCTTATGCATGCTGATCCAGATGATGAATAGCTCCCAACAGCCTATCAAACGCGGATGTTATTGCCCTAATGACATGTCTGTTGATGAAGTTAAGACAAGTATGCACCGGAAGCTTGAACTCATCCCAAACAAGGTACAAAATGCACTTACTACCGGCCACGAAGCTTGACACTGGTGGTGAAGGCTGCAAGTAAGCCCAGGCAGCCTTCTGAACAATGAAATTACTTATTGGAATCTCATGAGCAGATTGCATGCCAAAACGTCTTGATAACATACTTTTTCGCCTTCTGATCTCTGATGATGGAGGCAACAATTCTTTCAGTGAAGTATATGATGGCGAATTTGAAGAGTTTGCAAGCTCTGAATTGTTGGCAGCTGCAAAGGCTATCTCCTCGCGGACTGTCCTTGGAAAGCTTTTGCTTTGAAACCGTTTTCTGGAAGTAAAATTTCCGGATTGAGTAGTGAGAGAATCCATGGCATTTTTGATTTGATGTATGAGTGGGAAGAGACTAATGGGGTTGTTTTATTTTTATTGTTTTGAAATGGAAAATTTTGAAAGGGCTTTTGAAATCTGAAATGCTTCGTTGTGGATAGAGTATCGACTATCAAGGAGTTTAAATTTCGGTTACTTTAAAAGTTTTGCTCAAAAAGATAACCAAGAAGAATAGATAGCTTTGGTTGGTTTACATTATTGAGGATGGAGTACGTGACCAATTGTTTCACGCCATTTAAAATTTGATTGGATTAGGAACAACCTCTTTCACCTTTTTGGAATTCTAGATTGGGGAAAACTTGTCACACACTTGTGTGGAGTGTGTGCATCCATGCAAGTGTGTAAGAAATACTGTCTTCTAGATTTAACCTACTAAATTTAAGGTTGAAATTCCCAAACTTGATTTATGTTGGCTTGATTATTAGAATTTCCCTTCTTTTCCCATTTATTTTACATTCCTAGTTCTAACCTATGTTACCTAATATCGACACAAGTGTGTAAGAAACACTGCCTTTTAAATTTAAGGTGGAAATTCCCAAACTTAATTTATTTTAGCTTGATTATTAGAATTTCCCTTCTTTTCCCATTTATTTTACATTCCTAATTCTAACCTATGTTGCCTAATTAATTGGTGATTATTATATTCTTTTCATTTGTTGGTGTAGGAGCGAAAATAAAAGGTTTAAATATTCTTTTTGTCCTTAAAGTTGGCTTGAATTTTGCTTTTCGTCCTTAAATTAAATTTTAAAAAATTCATATGTCATTCATAATCTTTTCAAATAAAAGTTTCTAATAGTTTAGGGACAAAAATACGGACAATAAAAAGAACTTGTTACTATAATTTGGGAATAAAAAATCAACGTTTTAAATTGAAATATGATAACAATAACACATTTTCTATAATTTAGGGACAAAAAATAAATTTTTTAAAGTTTAGAAATAAAAAATGAAATTTATGAAAGTTTTAAGAAAACTAAAAAAAAAAAAAAAAAGTAGCGAAAAAAAAAAGCATGGTTAAAAATATGTTCATCCCTAAATCTGCATGAAATTCCCAAAAAAATTTTAAAAAAAAAATGTCCCTAAATTATTAAAAATGTTCACTTTATATACTCTATATACTCCTATTAATTTTTAACATTAAAAAATTTAACGTGAACCATTACATTAAAATAAAAAGAAAAAAAATAGACATACAAAGTAGGACACATGGCAAGAAACTATTAATCACACAAAAAATTAAAAAGGAAAAAAAATTGACAAAAAATAATCCCCCAAATCAAGTGGTTCAAGGGGATACCAAAAAATCCAATTCTCTTTAGTCATGGTTCTCATGCTCATCCCATGACCTTTACTTTTATCAAGGTAATCTATATCAACCTAATATATGTCCAATGTATGACTTCACACATCTACACGCACTCCACTAATTCAATTTAATATTCAATCAAATGAGCATCACATTATATTTTCTAGAAAACTTAAAGTAGAGCTCTAAAGCCTTCAATATCCACTATTCTATCAAGATGATATCAAATAAGTGAATTTTATTTCCTACTATTAGGGTTGCTTTGAATGAAAAATAAATAAATAAAAATAAATCTTACATCAAAGTTGATGCCTAAATGCGTAGGCAGATTAAGGGTTGGTTAGTGATGGTCTTGATAAAGAGAGATCAGAGATCGATAAGTCAACAAATGTTAGGCAAGATTCCTAGACTAGAGGTATGAAAATGAGCCACAATAATGATAAAGAGAGATCAATCCTCGCTAGAATCAGACAAAGGAAGAAAAAAAAAATGAGAAGAGTGAAAGAAGTGAGAATCAAAGAAAGAGAATGGGTTTTTTTTTTTTTTTAAGGTAGATTGGATAAGAAAAATGTGGAATTTAAACCACAGACATGAGATATAACATGTCAAGTCCGGGTTGTTCCATTTTTTCACTGCCCTAAAAATTCTTAATAAATAATAGTAATATTTAATTTAATCCTTCGGTTTTGAACAGGGTTAACGGATCCGGCCCAGGCCCATTTTGGTAAGCATACTCATGTCCAAGCTGAGGCCCATGACCATAGCTTTACTGAGGGCGTCGGAAGGCCCAAAAAGACCAAAATACCCCTTTACTGCTCTTCAAGCCCACTTCAGTCACTATTTAGAATTGAATTGAAAATAGCTGAACATTGTGGGGGCAGTAAAGTAATAAAGAACTAATTTCTTTGTTGTTGTCTTATCCTAATGTCATCATCTTATTATATATGGACTATCGACCTTGTCTTTCATCGTTGCTTGGTTCTGACACGTATAAATTTCTCTCTCTCAGAAATTTTGTAAGATATTTATTCTTTCTTTCTGAACTCATAGGCATGTTTGAATACATTAAAAATACAAAACCAAAAAAATAAAAACCTTTGGTTGGCTAACAATGGCAACAGCCATGCTATCCCTTTCTCTTACTCTACCCTCTGCTTCTTTCTTCAATAAGGGGCAGCTCAGAATCCGAAATTTTGCTTCAATTCCACCCTTCAAATCCAATTTCAAGCGCTTCAGAGTCAGAGCTCTTAAAGAAAAAACTGAGGAAATTAAAACCCCTTCTTCATCTTCAGGTTCAGCTGAAGAAATTACAAAGAAGTATGGCCTTGAAGCTGGTCTGTGGAAGGTACCCATTTCTTCTCTTCTCCATGTCTTTTCGTTTTTGCTTGTTTCTACTTTGTGGAGCTCTAAAAATTCTCATTTTCGTTCAATAATTGGCTTATATATCGCTACTCTACTCATATTCTCCCTTGTAAATGGTAGAGTAGCACTCCTAAGTCCTAATACTAACATGCTGAGTTGGGTCCTTGTACGTTTAATTTTCAGAGTTTACATGTTTATATATGTGTGTGTATTAAAAATTTGATGGAAAAAGGTCCTCTGCATTGAGTGATGAGTAGTTGAGTATAATAGACGTGTCTGACTCAGATGGGAGTAAAATGAACTGAAATTTCAAAACTATAAAAGCATCTTTACTATTGTACTTGATTAGGGGATGAGAAAGAAACTAAAGATAAAAAAATTTGATTTTAATTTAGCTCTTTACATGAGTACTAATACTATACAGTATACTGTTACATGCTCCTCTACTCCATATTATGTCGCGGTTTTTTAATTTTATTTTTTAAATTTTGTTTTCTATTGTAACCATTGGCACATCTGTCCCAGAAAAGATCACAAAAAAAGTTTGATAATCTTGGGATATTTGAAGCCAGGGAAACTCTAGTCTATAATCTATATGGCTCGTTTCTGTTTTTGATAATGCAAATCAAAGATGGCCTATATATAGGAAGATAAGACACAAATTTAGAAATGAAATAGTAGGGGTGAATTCTTTTGTTGAAAGTCTATTTGCTTATTTTACTGAAAGTTGGTTAAAGTATATTAGTATCTAGAAAAACTGAAAAAGTGAAACTTTAAAAACTTGTAACATAAGCAAATAAATTAGAAGAAAAAAGTTTTTGCCAAACTGACAGTGTCTTTAAAAATGTGGTGATGTCTGCAGATATTCAGTTCTAAAGAGGAAGAAAAGGAAGGTGATGAGAAAACAAAATCAAAGGGTGATCAAGCCAAAGAACTGCTAACAAAGTATGGAGGAGCCTACTTGGCCACCTCCATTGTTCTCTCTTTGATTTCTTTCGCACTCTGCTATTCACTAATCAACGCCGGCGTTGATGTCCAATCCTTGCTACAAAAGGTAAGTGCAGAATATATAGACTTCGACGAACTGCAAAATGACTTTACACGAAATATGGTTTTTGAATGTATTATACTTTCAGGTGGGGATCTCAGTTGATGCGACCGGGGAGAAAGTTGGTACCTTTGCTTTGGCATATGCTGCGCACAAGGCCGCATCTCCAATAAGATTTCCTCCAACAGTTGCTCTGACTCCCATTGTTGCTAGATGGATAGGAAAGAAAGTTGAAAAACAGAATTAGCCTCTTTTGGTGCTTCCCAGCTCACAGGCTATGCTTCACATGTAACTTACTGTAGCCAAGATTATAATGCAAATGAATTTTCACTAGTTTATGTCCATTGCTGTTGAATAAGTTGTATGGATTTTTCTCTTCCTACTTAAAAACCAAAAAGAGAGATTCCAGCTCAAAACCTCTTGATGAGATTATCCTTATTAATAACTCTTAATTGTTTTACTTGCCACCCCAATTCCAAAACAAAGCAAATCCCGAAAATTACCAAAGGTTTGAACCACGAGTTTATAACTTGAGAAACCAATAGCCAATTTGTGGCATCTTAAGGATCACATGAACAAATTATCCCCAAAAAAAAATTATCACGTGAACAAGCTTACAAAGTAACAATACCAAAGGCAGTAAACTGACCGTTACTATATGTTGGCACCACCAGAGCACGACTCTCAGAGGTTAGATCTTCATAGGATGCCACTCCTCAAAAATTTTACATGAAATGGCTGACTCTTGAAAATCAAATTCAGTAGCATTTATTATCATTTGCAAAAATCCCCTTTTAAATTTTTTGGCAGTCCTAATAAGCAGGTAATGACTATTGACTCATGCTCAAAATGCCTCCGAATATGAGCAGTTGAGGAATCATTATTCATTAACATGCCAAGTTCCATTACGAGGACAAGAAGTAATATGTTATGCATGGAGAGAAGCAACAATCTTATCAGTCCCGCTCCAGCGCCCAAATGTTTCTTTCACTTCCAGATGTTCACTGCCACAGCCCACTGATGAAAAACTCCAAGCACAAATCAGGCAGCATAATAGCATATATTATGGCCATTTCATTACCAAAAATGATTAGAAGTCATCATAGACTTAAAAATGAAAGTAGCAAACCGGATGATTGATCCCTTTTTTCCTTTATTCTTCTTGACTTCTAATCATTTGAAACATATCTCTTCATTACTTGCCAAGTCAACCTAGAGGTCAACCTAGTCAATAAAGTTAAGCCAAGAATTGTAATAATATACAAGGGTGTACCCAACAAGTAATGGTACTATCTTTTCTCATCTTTTTTTTATTTACTACAAAATGACAGATCAAGTATGTTACTTAACTGTACAATGAACCTGCTACCTCCATCTTCCATCCAATAGTTCCTTGCACTTTTTCTGGGAACCTCCTGCAGGCATCTCCTGAGGACCTTCATTCCAACCTCCAGGGTTTTAAACAAATGAGAATGGTTGGACATCATAGGTTCTCATCACATTAAAGTCCTTGTATCCATAATTTGATTCATCAACATACACTTTCCAAGGTCTCAACTTCTGGTAGAGTTAGCAGGAGGCCCTTCAGTTGCATTCGATGGCGGAGTCTGGGGCTGTGGTATGCCAATATTAGCCATGGCATAATCTTCATGAAGTGTACTCAAGTCGTTCCATTCTACCCCAGCTATCGTCAAGAATCAAGGAATTCAGTACTTTACTGTCAAGATATTAAGACAGGGCAAATGACAAAAATAAAAAACAAAAACAAAAAAGGGGAGGGGTGAGCATCTGGTTGGGAGGATACGTTCTGTTCTCCACATATCTGTGATGCTAACATCAGCATCTGATAATAGCCAGTAATCTGCATCACTCTGAATAGCCAAAAAAAAAAGAGTAAATATTCCTTTCCTTATCAGAGATTAAAAAAAAAAAACAAAAAAACAAAACAAAAAAAAACAAAAACAAAAACAAAAACAAACAAACAAAAAAAAAACAAACAAACAAACAAACTCAACATGACTTGAACAACAATTTGGTAGTGGAATCAGATTTTTGTGAATTATGAAGTTATTATTATAACATATTTAAACAGCGAGCAGAATCAACCAAAAAGAAGGCACTTAGTAATCAGAAACCAATCCATTCTTCAGTAATTTAATGTCATCTTATTCTAAATAGGTATTTGAGAAATCAAAACTTTTTGCTTCTGCTCAATCATTTTTTGGAGGTCCAGAGAACCAATGAAAAATGTTCATAGCAGATAGTATCTTCCAAAAAGCTATTATACCCATATAAATCAAGAACCAGACTTACATCAACATCTGATGGAACAATCTTCATAATTCCACTCACAAAGTCCTGCGAGGCATTAAGATCTGAGCAGAGTCTCTCAGCATCTTGTCCATGCATTTCAATCTCCTTTCCTCTGCTCTCCTCAGTGACCACTGCCGTTGACAGGTTCTCATTAAGCCCTGAACTAGGCAGGAAGTCTGAAGGTGCCTCAATCTCCTCAAATTTCTCTTCAAATTGACTAGAATGATGGATGGTAAGAAATGGAGAGAAAGTGTGTCAGATTATATGAATTCTCAACCACTTCCACTAGGATTGGGAGCGCAAGGAAGACAGTAATGACTAAAGAAAATACAATGGCCTCGTAACCAACTATAAGGAACAATACCTGACAAGGTAAACATCTATAGGACCCATTGTGCTTCTTAGGACTACCCTGTACCTCCTTTGGGGATAGTCAACAGCCTGGTACAAATTAGGAAATTGTTGCATTGAGAATTTGCATGTAAAAACACAAAATGAACTTCTTGTGTCAATCTTCTCTGTTCTTCAATTACCTCATCAGGATCCGGGACTTCCAGAGTGGTGCCATGAGGAGCTTTAATTGCAATTAATGTTTCATTCTGGTAGAAGCAATTACTATATATATTTAGATAACAGCTTAACTTAGAAAAACACAAGGTGACCAAACAACAAGAATATACAATAACATTAGTAAAAAACAAACCTGGAAGCAGGGTAAGCCCTTGATGTCTTCTTCAGTGACAAAAAGCCACCTAACACAGCGCAAAGGATAGATAAGCATGGCAGTTAAAATGACTGCCAATTAGGGACCCAAAAAAGTGAAATTACATCACAAAGTGAATGGATTTTTGGTGGAGGTAAAGGAGAAAAAAATTACTTTTGATTGTTCTCATTTTCACTCAGGTCCCTCAATTGTTCTTGCATTTCTCTGCAACAGATGAGAAGCCTCAGCACACCAATGGAAGCAAAAAAATAATAGTAACAAGTTATTAATAATATAAAACAGATCATAATTAAGAAAGCATAGCTACATAACCTTATTTGATCATCTAATCTGTGCTCTTGAATGGAAAGGTTTTCAACTTCTGCCTGCGGATTAAAAGAAAGATAAGGCCTTTTTAAATATAAGTAAAGATATCTTCACCTTCAAAAATATGCAATCATTAGTTCATTATTTATGCACATGGTAGACAAACTGTATTTGATCATCATCTCAATGTTATTTACATAGTGATGCAGAGATACTAAACTCAAGTCAAAAGCCTTATTCAACACTGAAGGCCAACTTCACCTTTCCACTCATTTTCAGGATTCATACTAAAGTTGCCGCAAGGACAATATTCTGGAAAGAATGTGGATTGAACTGGTGCATGCAAACACCAAGGCCAATGATTTTTTTTTTTTCAATGGGTTATGGCACTAGGTGTGGCATGCCAATTCCAAATGATTGGCATACAAGGCATTTTTGAGTTTATATTTATATAGATCACAGTTGCTTCACCGTATCAAATCAACCAAGAAGAGTTGGAAATTCATACTCTCAAAAGAAACAATAAAATCAAATAAAAAATAACAAGATTAAGAACCCTCATGCACACACATACTCTTTAAAGAGTCGTGCAATGCCTTAGCAACTGTAATGCTTGCAAGGCAAGAAACAATTTCTCCATTTTGCATACCTGTAAACTGGAATAGTTTTCATCAACCTCTCCTGGCCTTGAGACATCAAGTCCCCTAATCAAACAATCAATCAAATTGAATAACTTTTCATGTGCAGTAGAGAAAACACTCTCAAAATTTAAAATAACAAATATAAAATTTTAAAAAGTTGGGAAATTTTCCATACTTCCACTGAATTCTGTTTTTGAGCTTCTTCTCTATGAGACCAATTCCTTCCAGGACATTTGTTATATCATATATCCTCCTCTTTTGAACCTGTAGCAGAAATCTTCCAGTAATAGAACTTTACAACAATTGATGTGTTGAACCAGAGAGAAAAATAGTCACCTCTAAAGTTTCGGCAGCCTTATTCAGGTCAAGAATACCATCTTCAGCATGTTTGATCAGATTGATGAACTTCTTTGTCAAGAGGCCTGAATGAGAATCATAGGACTTTGTTGTCACTCTTAAACATGCACTTGCTCTGTTCCGGAAACAGAGCCTATAACAATGTTAACCATGCTTAGTTTAAAAATAATGTAAAATAAAATATAACACAATCAACAAAGGAATAAGTAGATTTCTGTTACCAAGAGAGCTATCATAACGACAAGGACCAGCTGGAGTGAGATTATTGCCAGAAGGAGAACCTGCCAAATTTTACAGAAAGTTATTCAATGGAGACAGAAGGAAACAGAATAGTTTATGCTAATTGAGAGAATTCTTACTAGCACCTTCTGGTCCTACTTAACATTCGATATGCAGAAATATAAATATGGGAAGCACGCACAACAAGTTTTAGTACTCACCAACATTTGAAACTGGAGTTTGAGGTCCAGACTTATTGCACTTTGTAAGCCTTGATGTTTTGTTTGCCTTTCCCCCTTTTACTGATACTGGTGTCTGTAGGGAACTATTAATTACTTCAGTGAATCCAGGAACAGTTGTTCTATCACTAGAGTCAGCTTCATAATCTGCTGTCTCACTCTTCCGCTTTAATTGCTGATAAAAACCATTTAGTTTTTCCAAAACACAATTAGAAACATGGGCAAATATATTTCATCACAATTCAATTGAAAGCAAGAATTCTACGCTCCATTCAAGATAATAGAATGCTCATAAAACATAAATGCTGGGTGGCAAAAATCAAAAAATTCACAACCAGCCTAATTTTCAAGAGGTTGGACTATACAACTAGAAAGAAATTAGCCATTTCTTAACCTATAAACTGAGAAGATTCACTAAAAACATCATTTAAAAGGGTAAGATATCTCAAAAATGAAACCCAAAACAAAAGTAGCAACAATGAAGATAGCCACGTTTGTCAACAGAAAGATCATTGCGTTGTAAGAATCTCATCATTCTAGATTATAAACATACATTAAAGATAAAAAAATGTATTAAACTTCTAAGATTGCTCAATGGAAAACTCCTTAAATATCTTAATTTTCTAACTAGCAAACTCATAGTAAAATAATTCTGTTGATAAGTAACTTATATAATAAAATAATGGAAAAAAGGAAATGCGATAAACATTGCATGATTAGTTAACAGACACAAGTATAGTGTTTCCACATAGAATGACCTCTAATACTTCATGCAGAAAAGGGAACCCAACCAACCAGGCATCTTGAACTCCATAAAAATAAACGTGCTCATTCAACAATCAACTCTCACACTTATAAGACAACACACTGGAATTATAGTGGGACCTCTTATTTGCACATTCCAAACCCAAGAACTCCAGTGAGAATGAGAATCAACGCAATAGATTCTACCCTATGACATATAGCCCATGAGACCACAATAAAAATTGTAATACATCAGATTCCATAAGCGTCAATCCTTCAGGGCCTCAAACTGCATGATACATCCACCTAAGGTGTGGGGAAAGAATATTTCAAGTGAGGCAAGAAGCAACAGCATTTTGCATGCTAAATGCAAGAGTCAGGTGTGAGGAAAAAAACATGATATTAACCTCGCATAAGTAGTTTATAGGCCAAAAACACAGATATGCCCTAAGAATAAAGACTAAGGGTTTACTTGGAATCAGCTCCAAGCAGAAAAACTTAGGAATCACCACCAAGTAGAAAAACTTAGAAATCAGAACACAACAATTGAAAAATTCCAACATAAAATTGTATTACTCAAAATTATGTCTTCTATGTTTATTAGAGCCTTTTAAATAGGCTTTCAAGGAATACATCAATAAGTTTTTTTTTTAATAAAGAGGGTAATAACAGATTCCATTGATTTCCTTTAGAAGATGTAAGATATATTTCTGTAATTTATTTGGTTGAGATCATTTTTACAATAAAACATGAGTTGCAATAAGATTGGATCTTGAATGGGATTTTAAATAATAGGGGTATTGATATCGAGGGAACTTTGGAGGTGTGTGGGCCACATACTTGAATATGTAAGACCCAATAAAAAGCCCCTTTATGTGAGAGCTCTGGCTGTAATTTTATCAACAAGCACCCATCTCTAAAATAAAGTATAAGATGTTTAAAGGATGATTCACTGTATTGCAGGATGATTTCTCTAGGGGTGACAGAAAACTCTTCTTTCCTCTAATCAATGCTTTGCACTAACTTACAAACCCACCTCAGACACAACAATGTTGCAGACAAAAACTTCTTTGTTTGGCCTAGCTTTTGGTGTCACAAATGACAAGCCTATTGCACTGAATTTGATTGGTATATGTCAATCAAACACGTCTCAAAATTGGAAGCACCCATTACATCCATTTCCAGCACAACCAATGATATGTTTTCTAAATATTAAAATGGCTACAATGACAATCACAAAAGAATCAGAATTTAGCATCAGTACTTTGAATTTGTAAAAGTATCAATGCAAAATGATGCAGTTTAGAAGATCTTTCAGTCCCTTCCAGAACCATGTAATTAACTCACATTATAGATTTGGACATCGAGAGGGACACCCCAAACAATTGTATCATCAATAAAGATGTTCAAAAAGACCTACACCCATAGCAACCATTGTACAAGGATAAAAATTTTATGGCTACATAAAGACGTCAATCTAAAATATTTGTCAATGGGAAGGTATTCTAGCAAATGTGTTCAGCATTCAGACATTTCAAACTCCGTGCAATTAAAATTTCTATACTAAACTCAATGTGTCTACTAGTTAAAATTACTTTTGCAAATGGATATTCAATATAATTTTATAAGCCATGATGCAAGGATGTGCATTGTGTGGCTACATTGAGAAGGCAAAGATACCTCTCTCAAAAGAAATTATAAGAAAAAAAAAAAGTTGATAAATTTGGGTCAAGCCCAAGTACACTGGAAGTACACAGAAAGACACCCTAAAAGAGAAAACAAAATACAAATGAAATCAAACAAGATGCAAGCTGTCCAACACTCCAACAAGACTAAAAGATCTGAATCTAAAGCAGGCGAGGGCAAAGTAGCGTGTTCCTACTCGAATTGAGTTCCCTCAAGCTGGGACTTTAGTTGGATTACCAGCACTCTTTGATTTACACATACTAAACCAATCCCTAATAATGATTCCCCTTTTTCTTCAAATCATCTGATGTTAAAATTTTACCCTTCACTATAGTCCACATATAAGAAAGCAACATGAGGAGATGCTCTAACACGCCATAGTCCATAGCTGAAATTCAACCAAAAACCTCAACTCATTGCTACCCCCAACAAGCACCAAAGAAGACTATAATTTGAATGAGAAACTTGTTAGTAAAAAATAAAGCAGGCAGTCATGCATAAATAGCAACACAAACAGAACAGTAAATAAGTTTGGTCAAAATAAATCCATTCTCTCATGCAAGATTCAAACATCTTCGAGACACAAAGAGCATTTGGCAACTAATGCGTCATTGATCACAATCAGAATCATAGTTTCATGTTGTACAACTAACAAGAAAGTTTAAGAAACACAATAATGATGAAATACACATGGTCAACCACACAATTAAACAAATGCCCACCTAACAAGACTCCATTTTTACTAATTCACCTAGTCCTCGAACTCTTAAAATAACACAAAAACTATCACCTCAAGCTGAAATTCATAAATGTAAAGAACAAAAGCCCATACTAGTAAATCAAAGTACCAATTTTTGTTCCACAAATTCGACAATTCCCAACACCAATAACTAACTCAGAATTTTCAAATCACTAATTTCAACAAATCCGAACCTCAATAACTCATCTCATTCACAAAACAACCAGATCCTAACATAATTCTCTTCTCCATTCACAACCTACTAAAAAATACACTACAAAATTTTTTTTACATAAAAATTATATCTTTTTAATACAGTCGGGAAAAACTCACGAGAGGCTTAACGACGATGGCCTCGGCCTCAACATCGTGATCGGCAGCACCACCGCGGCGAGGATCAGAGAAGCGGTGATAGTCAGCTGGAGAAGCGAACGGCGGCTTCAAAGACGAGAACGGAAGCTGCCTCCTCAGCGGCTGCTGCATGATCTGACCCATCTGTGGCTGCGGCGACCGGTTCGGAGCTTGCAGACCCGACATCGAGAGTCCGGTTCAAGATCGATCGAGCCGAGTCGGGGCTATGGGGTTTGAGGGTTTTGTAAGAAAGAGGAAAAAAAAACAATTAGCTCGTGTGTTGTGGAGAGTTGGAGGGAATTGAGAGGGAAAGCGAAAATGGAAGGAATTGGAGGGAAAGGAGAGGAAGAGTGGGTAGGGATCTGAGAGAGAAGGTGTTTGGAATGAAAGAAAATAAAAAAGCGGGAGAGAGAAAAGAGAGCAGAAAACGAGGGAAACAAAGGACAGAAACAAGGAGGGAATTTAGTTCGGATATAGATGTGGAGGGAAGCACTTATAAAATTTTCACGCACTATAATACTATTTTTGTTTTTTTCCTTTCTTTTTTTTTATTTTTATTACCGCATGTTTCTTTATTTAATTTAATATTAAAGAAAGGCAAAAAAAAAAAAAAAAAAACCATTTCATGTCTATGTCTTAACCGCTTCGGTGGGGCAATGTGGTCGTTTCTTCTTTCGATTTATTTTGGGCACTCCTACTCCTATAGGCAATAATTATGCCAAAAATAATTATTTAAACGGTTGAATTTATTGTATTTTTATACTCTTTTCTACTTATAAATATCACCTACGAAATTTGATAAGTATAATCATGCCAAAAATAATTATTTAAACGGTCGAATTTATTGTATTTTTATATTCTTTTCTACTTATAAATATCATTTACGAAATTTGATGCATATATTTTATATATATATATATATATAAATAAATAATTAAAAAAATTTAGAGAATTCAATCATGACATTTTTTAAGATATTAATTAAATAAAAAAAATTATTAAATGATATAATATTAACAACTGATTAGATTAGGTGTAACTTGATTGGTATAATTTATATTAAATTGTTAGTAAAGCCAACCATCAGATATCAATTTTGAATTAAATCGAGATTATTAATTCAATTTTATATATCAAAATTTTTTATTAAGACAAAAAAAAAAAAAAACTAATTGATCGTGCAATGTATGAAATAGTAATATATTTTTATGTTTTTCTTTTTTTAGAGAATATATGTTTAAGTTTTTTTTCTTTTTTTTAGAGAGATGTTTAAGTTGATAAATTAAAATAACTTGTATTCAGATAATCAGGTATTTTATAAAATAATCATTAGTTTCTTCCAATATCCTAATGGAAGTACTCATTCAACCCTTCTTTGCAAAGTCATTAATTTAATAATTGTGTTTTTTTTTTTTTTTTTTACAATTCTAGTCTCTATACAATTGGTTTCTTTATACTAATACTGATATGATCATGCCAAAATCATGAAATATTAACATTGATATTGGCATTTTAAATGTATTTCATGCAAAATATGGCCACATTGTTATTAAGTTTTTTTCGTATGCGTAGAGTACCTTAAATATAAAATATAAAATTTTGAACAATAGTATATTCTAAATGGTTTCACTTCTATTAAATATTTCAATCCAACTTCAAATAGATTATTTTCAAACCTTGCTTGAATTCACGGTCCACAAAAATAGGACCTAGTCTAGGCCAACTTAATAGATTTTTTTTTTAGATGGCAACTTAATAGATTTTAGAGCTAGACACAAATGTAAAATGTATTATTAATATAATTCAACATTTTTATATAATTTAATACATTAATTGGACTATTTTCATATATTGATAAAAGCATTTTTTTTAACTCTTCATTCTAAAGTATTGAAATAATCGGAATTATAATAAATATCGTATTTTAGATGTTCAATGTCTCTCTTGGAAATGTTGAACTTTAATTATTAAATAATGAATTTCAGTAATGAATTTGTCTAAAAAAACTATTATTCTAACTTTAATTTTGAGAGAGAAAGAAAGGAAGAGTAAAATTTGTGGGGGATTGAAAATTTGTGCAATCTTAAACTACTATAAATAAAATAAAATGTGATAATAAAATGTTGGATATTTGAAAAGAGTATAATATTTTACAAATAATTTCAATTTGTCAAAATTTTGGGCTTAATTAAAAATTTTACATTGCAAGACAGATAAATAAGGCATTTTACAGGCCAATTGAAGATGTCTTATTTTATTATTGTTTTTAATTCTAAGTAAGAGAATTACTTTTTTACTACAAATTATTTATTGTTATACTATAACTATAAAACAAATAGATTTAATATATTATATGTTAGGGGTCTCTTTTTTTATATTTGGCCTTAGATTCTTATGAAGAGCAATTGGTAATTTGATCTAATCATAAAATGCAATCATTATGAAGCGGACGTCATCAAATTAAATCATATCATGTTTATAAAAAATAAATAAATAAATCTAAGTTTCATTAACTTATGAAATTGTTTAATAGTAATATAAATTCAAGTTGATAAATTAAAATAGCTTGTATTAAACTTATGTGTGTGTAGTAGTGGTACACTCATCCTTAAGCCAAAGGCTTATAAGGCATGTGTGGGAGGCGTCTCTCCCTGATGTGGGATTGAACAAATCCTTGAGGACTAAGGCTCAATGCCATTTCCAAAGAGGACAATACCTGACTGGGGGCCGAGGCAAAAGTCCTCCCATAGTATATATGTTTTTTTTTTTTTAATAAACGTGATATGATTTGAATTAATGGTGTCCATTTTATGATGATTGTTCTTTATCATTGGATTAAAATACCAATTGATTTTGGTGTAAGAGAATTTAAAATCCAAATAATTTATTCAACAATGATAAATTTTACCAAATAACCTTGTTGGAATCAAAATCTAAGATTTAATTTCAAAAATAAAAAAGAAAAGAAAAAAAAATTCATGCTTGGCTAAGAGCATCCACAATGGTTTATGTCATCCTATTATATTTTACCATCCTAAAAAGCCACTTTATTAATTATACAATACAATTTTACAATTCATCAAGCATCCCAACTTTTATTTTACAGTACTACACATTAAAATAAAATAAAAATAATATAAATACATTTCTCACTTCTCTCTTTGATCTCTATTTCTCTCTCTCTCAACCACCCACCACCACCACCGTCCAGTTTCTCAATCACACTACCCACCTTCGCTGAGCAAAATCCATAGCAAAATCCAACCAAAATCAAAATCCACCACCATCAAACCAAAACCAAATGATCAAACCCATTCAAAAAAAATCACCATCGGAGCCACCACCCTAAAGCAACGCCACCACCATCAAACCAAAACCAAACGATCAAACCTAAACCCAAACCAAACGATCAAACCAAAAGCAAACCCACTAAAAAAAAATCACCATCAGAGCTACCGACGATCAATCCAACTGATCAATAGATCCACCGATTCAAACCCATCAATCAACCAATCCAAACCCACCAATCAATCGATCCCAACCCATTGATCCAAACCCAGCCCGCCGATCCACACCGACCAACCTCCAAAATCCAAAACCCGACACCGTTGCAAGTTTTGAACGAGAGAGATGCGAGAGAGGGAGGAGCTGTTGTGAGAGACAAAGAGAGGAACTAAGAGTCAGAATAAGAGAGAGAGATGAGAGACTGTGGAGACAGAAAGGTTTAAGCATCAAATATTAATATACCTTTTACCATTGAGCTACAGTGCGGTTCTATATTTAGAACTGCACTGTAGCACAATTGTAATTTTTTTTTTTTTTTTTTTTTTTTTTGCAATAGTTCTATTTTACAACAACTAATGGAGTGGGCATTTTGGACCTAAATGGTAAAATAGGCATACATTTGCCATTTGCCCTTTCCGTTGCTGATGCTCTAAGCTAAAAATGACTAAAGACTAAAGAATAGCATGCGCTGGCTTTGGCATTAAAAGAACATACTAGTTTTGCCAAGAGATTAGGGTGCAGATAGGCATGAGTGTGAGTTATTTGAGCTCTTGAGGAGGTGAAAATAATAAGCACTTGGTTGACGACAAAAATAAAATTAGGTCCGTAAAAAAAAAAAAAAAAAAAAAAATTAGGTGGATGTGATTCCAACTTCGTTCGAATCGGCGATGCCCGCCTATTGTTAAGGAAAATTAAGTGGCGAGTATTTGGCGCGTAATTGGAAGTAGCAATAGACAAAAGTACCGTCCCACCAACCAGAAAGCACTAGCCAGTAGTCAGCACTTTCCACACTCACTACTAGGCGCCACTTTATTAGGGCGCCGTTGCATTTATCTCTCGTGGGCTGGGCTTTCCTGCGGTCTGTATCCTGACCACGAATATGGGCTATTACACACTTGTGAAACATATATATATATATATATATATTATCTAATTTCATTCATTTTCTAAAATCAATATATAGGTTTGCGAAACATATATGTTGATTTTAGAAAATGAATGAAATTAGATAGAAAAATATTTATTAAAAAAAAAACTGAAAGTTGATGCCTTTTTAAAGTTTATTTTTTTAAAGCTAACTTTAATCTTGATCAGTTTTTGTTCAAAGTTTTGTTTATGTTTTGTGCTATTATATATTGGTTATAATACAAAAGATTATATTAGTGGGTGCTTTTAGAACAATTGTTAATAAACTATTTTAGAACAATTTTGACACTACTTTTATTGAAAATATAAAAAGATTTCAAAACAATTAACTATTTTTTGCCATTAAATTTTTTTTAAAATATTTACTAAACCAATATTTTTAGAGTTTCAGTTTACTTTTCCTTAACATAAAAGCAATGCTAATCTGCCTGTATTACATATCCAAGATTCCAACAGTTGCTTTTATTCTGTCCTTTTTGTCCTCACTAACCTATTTTTAATTTATTGTATTGCAGATGGCTGCTAAATAGTCGAAGGGTCTGTTTAGATACCGTTTATTTTGTTGAAATTGAAAACTTATTGCTGAAAATACTATAGATAAATGTAAAAGTTAGTTGAAATAGTATAATGAGCCCATGAATAGTACTAAAAAGTGCAGTGGAACTCATAAATAATAGCAAAAATAAGTTAAATGATGAAATAATTTATAATTTTTATTGCTTCCCAAATGCGCACTAAATACAAATTGCTACTTTCCCCTGAACTTGAGGGACTAACAAGTGGCACTCATACAAATGGGTGGAACAAATTTCTAATACTTCAATGTTAGAAGTGTGAAGTGTGGATCTAATACAAAGTTCATTCTTGTTTCTTTCATTGGTTTGGGACACTTGTCCATCACTTAGCCATTTAAAATATAAATTTCTAAAATATAATTATAAATAAAAGAATGAAAGGTTTAGCTGAAAGTAAATAATAAAAATTTAAGCTTATTCATTTAATTTTATTTGGTTCATTTTCTTGTTGAGTAAGCATGAACTTGTTTACTGTCTACTTGATAAATTTATTATTTTTCTATATATAATTAAATTATTACTAAAATGTTTCACTCATTCACAAATCTTTTAATTTTTTTTTATGAATTGACTGTTTATATTATCAATAAACTATATATAATAATTTAATATCACTTAAAACTATTTACAAACTGTAAGGACTTGATTTGAACTCTTAGCCTAAAAGATGTATCGACTTAAGCGCAAAAAGCCCAAAACAATAAATTTGTAGAGGATGGGTTAGAAAGCTAGGATTTAGTGAATTAAGTAACAAGCTAATAGATTTTGATGGCAATGAAAGGGAGATAATAGACGTTCACTAAAGAAAAATGTTCTCGGCCAAATTTGAGGAGGTTGATTCTTATATATTACTTGTGGAGCTTTATTACAAGTCTGGTTCTAGGTTGCTACAATGTTTCTTTCTCGATTTTCTGATCCATTTCTCATGGAGGGTCTTTTACATTATATATCTCTCATTGGATCATCTCTACCCTACTCTTGGTGATCATCTACACCCTTACTCGAGTACCTATCCCATCAGACACCCCCTTTGACTCTCTGTGAATTGAGGTAGCCAAGGCAATACTGTTCAGGGGTCTTCTCCACATAAATGCGGCTAGAAAAGTAGTTATAGTGCATTTAATGCGGTGGTAACAACTTTTCTTTAAATATTTTTGGGTTTCCTTCCTTCAAATATGTTCACGATGTTCGTCCCTATCATGGGAGCTTTTTGGAAGGTCACCTTACTCGTTTGGAATGCATATTTAGGCCGTATTTGTCATAGTCGAGGAGGAATTCCTCTTTAGACCGTCTTTCACTCCTTTCACATTTAAGAGACTCTAAACTGGAATCCCTAAACTTTTTATCCCTCCTCAGACATGCCAACGTCCTCGGATAAGGCCCAAGACCCAATACATAATTTTGGGCTCTTGCCTCACAATAGCCCCTCAAAACTCCGGATTTTCCCTTTCATCCGAGGAGAAAAAGCATGGTTATGATCTTTAAGAGACAAAACCATTCATTTCTTTGGTTTACACATGTGAGATCACCGTCTCACGCATCCCATAATTGCTACTGACGCTTCGAAGCTCGCGAGACATCATTAATTACTCCAGGTGGCACTTTGTCCCCTAGATCTAACGACAGGCACAGATCTAACGGCTGATCTTTCTATTGGAATTTTGAACTGGATAACTCCCACTCATTTTCTCCCTTTATATAAAGCCTCAAGGGAAATCGTTCTCCCTTTACTTTACGAATTTTCAAGCTCTACAGAGATTTCAAGCACTCCAATTCACTGAACTCCTTACACTCCTGAGTTTTCCTAACTCTTTTCCTCAAGAATTTATCAAAAGATTTTCCTAAAGGTTCAGATTTTAGTACACTCACTTGCTTTTGTAAGTAACTGTCCCCTCCAAATTTCTTTTTCTCCTCAACCGTCCTCCTCGGCCTTCTGTCTTTTTTAGAAAACTTCCTTAGCGTCATCTACATTTGCTTAGATGGGTAGATTAAAGCACTTAGTAGACTCTCCGACTAATATGGAAGGTTTTAGGGCCAAATATCATATCCCACAGAGGAGTGGGCTTCCAATATTATCCCCCAGATTGAGTATACACAGATAGAAGGGAGGGCGAAGTTGTCATTCCAATGATCATCTTTATAGAGGGAGGAATGACACTTCCCATGGGTAGGATAACTAGAAACTACTTGCTTAATCACAGGTCGTGTCCCCATTAATACGCTCCCAACTTGTTTATAGTCCTAGGGTGCATAAATGCTCTGAACGACCAGATGAACCTAAGGCTCACATGGCACGACGTTGTTCATATGTATGAGTGTCATTCCCTTGCTAGTGCGAGATATTATCTCAAGTCTCGGTCCAACGTTGTTAGGTTGATATCTTGCCTTCCTAAGTCCAACAAGGGCTTGAAGGATGATTATCTGGTCGCCTTCGGGGAGTGGCACGACGGTCTTCCTTGCCTAACTCGAGTAGGAGAGCCAGGTAGGGTACCCTAGGATTAGTTTTTCCAAGCAAGGGATTTAGCTTTTCTATTCTTATTCATTTTTAACACTTAATCTTCTTTTGATGACAATTTTTCATTGGTCTGACCACAATTTCCTTCTCAGATGTTATTGCAAATAAAACCACGTTGCTTCGAGGAACAACCTAACCAACGTTCTGGCTCTCAACTACCTTCTGAGGTCGGAGATATTTTTCAGTGAAGACAGACAGCTACGGGCTGCTTACTTGATTTTGGACTACGTGCCCCTGTCCCATATATTTCAGGACGCAGGCCAGCCAATTAGGGCTAGAAGATCTTGTTTGGCTTGGATAGACATCTCCAAGCCGAGGTTTTTGGCTCAAAGAGACCTTCTGCCCGTTCAGTTGCCCATTCAACGCGTCGTTCAAGAGGTAGCCACTTTAAGAGAAGAGGTAGCTTCTACGCAGTCATCCTTCGAGGCCGAGATTGATTGATTTTGCTTTAACGAGGAAGGTGAAATGCCTACAAGGCCGATAGAGCTCTTGGACTTTAAAGCTGATTTTGACCGATTTTCGACCGCACACTCTCCGAGGTTGGTAGTTGCTTGAATTAACACCAACTCATAAGTCAAAGAAGAAGGCATGGACCTAAAACAAAGGACCGGCTTAAGGGGCCTAATGGCCAACAGGAACAAGGGACAATCTTCGAAAGACATCCCTAAGACCCAGGTTACTCCTAATCTTCCTCCTCCCTCTCCCCCTTCACTCCCTGCTGACCTCGGATTGAAGCTCGTTCCAGACTTAAGGAAAAAGAGGCCAGTAGAAGACTTGGAGGAAGGTGAGGTGGGACCTCAGAATGGCGCCAAGCAGCAAAATAAATCCAAGAACCCCAAGGATAAAAGGGCTAAATTGGTGAAGAGTCAGGATAAAGCTAAAGTATGCCAAAGACAGCACACTTGGGCCTCTTGGCTAGAGGTGGAGGGTGCTCCCATTCCTTGGGATACCACGCTCTGGGAGTCCCAAAGGGGGCACGCTACCGTCCTCGCCGAGGATCTGGAGCAACCTCTTCTCCTTCCAAGAGATATGGACAGCCTTAGGCGTACCAGGCAAGTTATCCTCTTCATGTCATTGAAGAAGGACCTCGCAATGGTGAGCCAATCAGCATTCCTCTTAGTTGAATATATAGATACACATCTATTCACATGTATATACACCTGACCACTTTGCTATTATCATGCAGGTCACTCAACAAGTTTTGTAGCCGAAAAGTGGGTCAGGAGTGCTTACAACGAAGTAAATGCTGAGGCCCACTCCCTAGCTAATGCTGAGAAGATGTTGGGAGCCCTTAAGGAGGAGCACATAGAACTCACCAATAAGTTGAAGGAGTTAGAAAAGGAGCATCTAAATGCCTTGGCTGGCCTAAAAACTGCTGAGGCCCAAGCTGAGGTCCAGCGCAAATTGCTCTACACAACAGAGCTAAACTTGGCCACTGAAAAACAAACAGTCTTAGACCTTAAGGCAGAGCTACAGAGAGTCAAAGATGCAGCTCAGGTGGCCAGGGAAGTCGCTGAGGCCGTGGTGAAGGCATCCTATGAACGTGGGATAAGGGACATGGTGACTCGACTATCAGAGGAGGTGGCCGTAGTATGCAGGGACTACTGCACCGAGTCTTGGGGAGTGGCAATGGACCAGGTGGGAGTCCCTACAGACTCCGAGTTGAGGAGGGTTGAGAATATGTTCTTCCTAGTGGATATTAGAGAAATTCCTGAGTCTGATCCTCCTCCTGAGCAAGTCCCTCCCACCTAAGCTCCACTTCCTGATGCCGAAGTTCCTAAAGGGGCTGGAGTGGGTAAGGAAGCTTAGCCACCAATGAAGGACAAGCTCTCCGAGGACACCTTTACAATCAGGGATGTGGTCACCCAAGCCAAGGATGTGAAGGTTAAGTTTAAAGCTACTAATCCCAAGGAAGACCCTTTCTCAAGACAAGGCCTAGAATCCCAGATATAGGATTTTTTTTTGGTACAAATTTTGCCATGGCGTTTTGCCCTTAGATAATGTATTCCCTTTTCTGTTGAATGAAAAATGTTTTTTTTTTTTTTTAAAAAATTTCTCGTCCCTTTATTGTTGTGTGCTTCAAAGCTTATTACTATTGCCCTCAACAAAATTTAACAATAGTATGCTGACAATAATCTAAGTAACTTGATTAAGTACCAGTAATAAAGAGATTTAACATACATTTGTATTGAGAATTGAATCTTCCACAATGAAATAAACATATACCTTGAGGAGAAATGAGAGGGAGAGACAACCTTCGTCCTGCTCATCATTTGGATAAATTTACAAGGACTTCAACTCATTTAAAGCCATTAATCCGAGGAGTTTGAGTATAGCCCTGGATCTGCTCTGACACTTAGTAAAAGACCAGCGGGTATCACAATGTTAACCTTTTCCAAGTGTGTGATCCGAGGAGCCATGCATAATTAGGACTCTATTTAACACTCAGAAAGATGCCAATAAATATTAATTTAGTCAAAGCATGTGGTCTAGGGAGCCAGCCATGGCTAAGGCTTTGTTTAAATACTCATTAAAAATGCCAGAGTGTTAATTTCCTCCAAATCATCTGGTTCGAGGACTCAGGCATGACTAAGATTCCGTTTGAAAACTTATAAAAAATGTCATAATGTGTTAATTTCCCTAAAACATCTGGTCCGAGAACTTCAGGCATGAATAAGGTTCTGTTTAAACACTTATAAAAAATGTCATAGTGTGTTAATTTCCCTAAAGCACATGATTTGAGGACTTTAAGTATGACTAAGGTTCTGTTTAAACATTTATAAAAAATGTCATAGTGTGTTAATTTTTCCAAAGCATCTGGTTCAAGGGCTTTAGGCATGACTAAGGTTCTATTTAAACACTTATAAAAAATGAACAATAGGAAGTACAATGTCTTTATATAACGAATGAACATGTTGATAAAAGAAACTTTTATTAATAATAATACATTTTCAGGTTGTTTACATTCCAAGAGCGTGGTATTACATGTTCATCTAAGTCTTCCAGAAAATACGCTCCTATACCAGCCATCAAGGTGATGCGATATGGTCCTTCCCAATTGAGCCCTAACTTTCCCCAAGCCGGATTCTTTGCAGTACCTAGAACCTTTCTCAACACCAAATCACAAAGTGCTAACAGTCTTAACTTCACATTGGCATCATAACCTTGTTTGAACTTGTGTTGGTAATATGCCAATTGGACCATCGCATTTTCTCTTCTTTCCTCAATCAAGTCTAAGCTTTTCTCTAGCAATCCGTTGTTACTGCTTAGGTCAAAAGAACTTGTTCTCAGTGTTGAGAATCCAGTTTTTAAGGGGATAACGACTTCGGCTCCATAAGTCACTGAGAAAGGGATCTCCCTTGTTGATCTGCAAGGTGTGGTTCGGTATGTCCACAGGACATGTGGTAGTTCATCTACCCACTTTCCCTTTGCATCATTCAACCTCTTCTTGCCCCCGCTTACTATGATCTTGTTAATGGCTTCAGCTTGTCTATTCTCTTGAGGATAGGGTGGGGTAAAATACTTATTCATGATTCCCAGATTAGAGTAATATCTCTTGAAAGACTTGTTATCAAATTGGAGGCCATTGCTTGAGATGAGGGTGCAAGGGACTTCGAATTGTGTGATGATGTTTTTCTAGACAAATTTCTTGGCATCCATGTCTCTGATGTTTGATAAGGGCTTGGCTTCAACCCATTTAGTGAAGTAGTCTGTGCTGACCAATAGGTACATTTTGTTTCCTGTTGTTTTGGGGAAAGGGCCTACAATGTCTAAACCCCATTGAGTGAATGGCCAAGGGCGAGACAGAGGATTGAGGGTTCCTCTCGGTTGGAGTATGTTCGTTGCGAATCTTTAACACTAGTCGCACTTCTTAACGTATTCTTGTGCTTCCTTTTCCATGTTCGGCCACCAATAGCCTTGAGTGATGGCTCTGTGCGCCAAATATCTGCCTCTAGTGTGGCTTCCACAAATCCCTTCGTGTAACTCCTCAAGGAGTAATTTTGTTGCCTTGGGGTGTAAGCATAGCAAGTATGGTCCAAAAAATGAGCGTTTATACAATCTTTGGTCATCGAACACCCAGAACTGAGGAGCCTTTCTTCATACCTTATTAGCCTCTGACTTTTCCTTAGGCAGGGTATTCTCCTTCAAGAACAGTGCTATGGGGTCCATCCAGCTGCGCTCCACTCTAACTTGGTGGACATGAACCACCTCCCTATTCACCTTCGTGGGCTTGCATAAGTCTTCCACCAGGATGACTTGTGGTAAGCTCTGTGCCGAGAAGGTTGCAAGTGTGGCCAGGGAATTAATATGTGTGTTTCCATTTCTAGGGATATGCAACAGGTTGAAAGTTTCGAAACTTGACTGTAGGTGTCTAACCTGGCTCAAGTATCCCTACATTATTTCATCTCTCGCTTCAAATTCTCCTTTCACTTGGCCAACGACTAATTTGGAGTTCGAGAACATCTCTATTGCTTTTCCGCCTATTCTTTGAACCATGGTCATTCCCATCAGTAGGGTCTTATATTCAGCTTCGTTATTTGTGGCTGAGAAGTCTAGCCTCAATGACTTCTCAACAATGATCCTTTCTAGTGATACTAGTACTAGCCCCCACTCCAGAACCCTTCTGATTTGCTGCACCATCAACGTACACCTTCCCGGATAAGAGACCTTGTTGGGAGATTATGCCAACCGATTTTCCATCCATGTGTTGTGTTTCTGCCTCTTCTTCCTACAAGGATTCAGCAAACTCGGCTACCAGATCTGCGAGGACTTGACCTTTGACAGAGGTACGAGGCATGTATTTGATGTCGAAAACCCTTAATATTGTCCCCCATTTGGCAATTTTCCCCGTATAATCAACACTTCGAAGTAAGGCTCTGAAAGGGAGCTGTGTTAGAATAACTACCATATGTGCCTGGAAGTAGTGGGAGAGTTTACGAGTAGCATGTACCACTGTTAGGATGGCTTTCTCTAATGGCAGATAATGGACTTCGACCTCATGTAGTGACTTGCTTACGTAATAAACTGGCCTTTGTATGCCACTATCAACTCGTATCAAGACTAGGCTTACGACATGAAAGGCCACAGCAATATAAGCGAACAGGACCTCATCTGTCTCAGGATTAGACATGATAGGTGGCCGTGAGAGATAATCTTTAAGCTGCTAGAATGTTAAAGCACACTCCTCGATTCACTCAAATCCCTTCCATTTATTCATCAATAGGAAGAAAGGTCTGCATCTGTCCACCGATTGAAAGATAAATCGATTTAAGGTAGCAGTCATTCTGGTCAGCTTCTGGACTTCCTTAGGATTTCGAGGTAGTTGTAAGCTATTTATTGCTTTAATTTGATCGGGGTTAACTTTAATTCCTCGATGTGTGACCATGTACCCAAATAACTTCCCCAATCCGACCCCAAAAAAACACTTAGAAGCGTTAAGTCGCAGTTTATGTTTCCTCAGGATATCAAAAATGTTGCTAAGGTCTCCAACATGCTCGGATGCCACCTTACTCTTTACCACCATATCGTCTCTATAGACCTCAATGCTCTTACCCAACTGTGGTTCAAACATCCTAGTCATTATCCTTTGACAGGTATATCCTACATTTTTCAAACTGAAGAGCATCACTTTGTAATGGTAGTTTCTAGTGGGAGTGACGAAAGCCATTTTTTCCTGATCTTCCAATGCCAATGGTATCTAGTGGTACTTTTGAAAGACATTTAAAAAACTCATCTGAGGATGGCCTATGGTTGCAGCCACCAACTGGTCGATCTTAGGCATAGGGAAAGGATTTTTCAGGCAGGCCTTATTCAAATCTATGAAGTCTACACAGACTCGCCATTTTCCACTCTTCTTCTTTACCACCATAGTACTGGCTAGCCACTCAGGGTAGAAAACTTCCTTGATAGCCCCTGCCTGCTTGAGCTTCTTCACCTCTTCTTACATTACCGGAGTGATCCTTAGACGACCGCCGAGGCGGTTGTTTCTTGGGAGTGACAGATGGATTGACATTTAAGTGATGGAAGATGAAGTTTGGATCCACCCCCGGGGCTTTGTAGGCGACCCATGTGAACACGTTGACATTTCTCTTAAGAAACTCTATCAGCTCTTCCCTCTTAGGAGGAAGTAGCTTAGCTTCAATCAGAAAGAACTTCTCTGGATCATCACCAATCACAACTGTTTATAGGTTTTCGCATTTCGCCTCCTCAACTAATCTATTGACGGGCAAGTCTGGAGCCTTTAATTGCTATAAGCCCCCTTCGGCGGAGGTCGAGGACTCAACTTCAGGCCGATATAAGATCGTGTTCATTAGGCACTCCCAAGGATTTCTTCAACTCAGTCATTCGACGGGTATTTCACCTTTTAGTGAAGGGTAGAAAAGACAGCTTACAACGCATGTAGCTAGGGCCTAACCACAATGGCCGTGTAGGGAGAATAAGCTTCCACCACGATGAAGTCCACCTCCACCACTTTTGAACCAGTCTACATGGGCAACCTAATCTGGCCCTTGGGAATGACAAACTTCCTGTCGAAACTTACCAGGGGTGAATCATAGGTTGTTAGGTCCTCGGGTCTTAAGTTTAGCCCCTGGTACAAGTCGGGATACATTATCTCAGTACCACTGCCTTGGTCCATAATCACCCTCTTCACGTCATACCCCTCAATTTTGAGCGTGACCACCAAAGCGTTGTCATGGGGCAGTATGGTTCCAATCTTATCCTTTTCTGTAAAACCTAGTGTAGGTTGGGTATTCACCCTAGCCCTCTTCGGCTCCGGATTGGTGTCCTCGGTGGTCAACCAAGCCACCGACATCACTCTGGAATGACAAGAACCGGTTCTCCCTGGAGTGGCAAAGATGACATTTGTCTTGCCCAAATGAGGCCTTGAGAAAGTATCCTTCTAGGGTTCTGGATTGGTCTGTCCCTGTAGACCACTAAAGTGGTGCAAAAATTGCTTCAGCCTTCCCTCTCGGACAAGTTGGTCCAGGTGGTCCCATAAATTTCTACAGTTTTTTGTAGTATGTCCTTAGTCCTTATGATACTAGCAATAGAGGTTCTGATTGTGCCTCATAGGGTTTCCTGCCATCTTATTTGGCCATTTGACGAATGGCTCATTCTTAATCTTCTCCAGAATTTGATGCACCGGTTTCCAAAACATCACGTTAACTGCCTAACTATTGGCATACCCTAACTGCTCAGCAAAGTCCCTCCGAGGCCGGTTGTTGTTGTATCGGTCTGACCTGAAATCCCTTCTCTCCTGAGGGATAACTTTATCATTTCCTTTCCCCTGCTGTTGGTCTTCCTCAACCCTTTTATACTTATCAATTCGATCCATGAGTTGGCACACATTGGTGACAGGTTTGCCAATCAAAGACTTCCTCAAACCGTGCTCGGTTAGGAGGCCGACCTTGAAAGTACTGATGGCAACGTCATCAAAGTCACCATCAATCTCATTGTACATCTCGCAGTATCTATCTGAATACGTTTTCAAAATCTCCTCTTCTCGCATGGATAAGGATAGCAGGGAGCCTATGGGCTGAGGAACTCTGCTGCATGTGACAAAGTGAGAGTCAAATGCCTGGGTGAGCTCCTCAAAGGAATCTATGGAACCTGCTCTTAAGCCATCAAACCATCTCATTGCCACGGGTCCCAAACTAGAGGGAAACACTTTGCACATCAAGGTCTCGTCCTTGGAATGGACAAACATTCTTTGGTTGAAATGGCTCACATGCTCCACTGGGTCTGTCCGACCATTGTAGATAGTTAACATTGGCTGATTGAATCACCGAGGAAGTTTTCCCCCTTCAATCCTGCACGTGAAAGGTGATCAGGAAATCTTTTTCAGCGCCTTGCTTATAGCGTCCCCTTCCAGGCCTTTGCGAGACGGGCTCTTATACCTACGCTTATGATGTTGCTCCTCCTTGTAGTAGAAAGACTCGTTGGGTGGGGTCCTTGACCTTCGTCTATAGCTGACATCCTCTCCGTCATCAGAGGAAACGTCGGAGCTGGAAGGGGTTCACTTTTGCTACGTGCGGTGCAGCTTTCTCTTCAGATGGTCAACCTCCAGTTGTAGGGCTTTGGTATCTTCCTCACGAGAGAGATGACTCTTACCTCGGGACTGACTCTTACCGGACTGGACAGTATGCATGCTCCCCTCACGATCCCTTCTACGTTCGAGGTTGACAAAAGGATTTTTACGTTTATATCTTATGGATTCTTCCTGGTGTGGACCTAAACCTACCATGGTCGAATGTTGCATTCACTAGCACCTAAGTAATCTTCCCACAGATGGCGCCAATTGTAAGGGCCCGATTTGAACTCTTAGCCCAAAAGATGTATGGACTCAAGCCCAAAAAGCCCAAAACAATAAATTTGTAGATGATGGGTTGGAAAACTGGGCTTTAGTGAATTAAGTAACAAGCCAATAGATTTAGATGACAATAAAAGGGAGATAATAGACGTTCACTAAAGAAAAACCTCCTCAGCCAAATCTGTGGAGTTTGATTCTTATATATTACTTGTGGAGTTTTATTACAAGTCTGGTTCTAGGTTGCTATAATGTTTCTTTCTTGATTTTTTGATCCATTTCTCATGGAGGGTCTCTTGCATTATATATCTCCTATTGGATCATCTCTACCATACACTTGTTGATCATTTGTGCACTTACTCGAGTACTTGTCCCATCAGGCACTCCCTCTGACTCTCTGTGAGTTAAGGTAGTCAAGACAGCACTATTCAAGGATCTTTTCCACTTAAATGCGGTTAGAAAAGTAGTTGAAGTGCATTTAATGTGGTGGTAATAGCTTTCCTTTAAATATTTTTGGGTTTCCTTCCTTCACGTATGTTCACGATGTTCGTCTCTGTCACGGCCCTCACGGGAGCTTCTTGAAAGGTCACATTACTCGTTTGGAATGCATATTTGGGCTGTATTTGTCATAGCTGATGAGGAATTCCTCATCGGACCACCTTTCACTCATTTCACATTTAGGAGACTCTAAATTGAAATCCCTCAACTTTTTATCCCTCCTCAAACATGCCAACGTCCTCAAATAAGGCCTAAGCCCAATACATAATTTTAGACCTTTGTCCCCACACAAACTTATACAAAGCAAATTTAAATCTATATAAATATATATATTTGGACAAATATATGTATACAAATATAATATTATATACAGTTAAATTAAGCCACTGTATCCACGAATTTGTTCATTAACACATTATTATTTTTGAACTTGGCTCATTCAATAATCAAGAATAAACTTGAACTTGACCTTGACTTGCTAAATAAACGAAGATAAAAAAGTTTTTTTTTTTTTCATGAGCAAAACTCAAGTCGTTCATAAACAACTTGATTTATTTTCAAACATATCATTGCACAAGAAACGCGTTATGAAAATGCAATAACTAAACTTTTTTCCTCCCTTTTTATGCATGTTATTTTGATTTTAATTTGATCATGAAAATTGAACTAACCTAGAGTGATTTGGAATTTTGAGCGACCTTAACAATGGGTTTGGATGAATAAATTGTTTGAAATCCACAAAAAATTATAAAATGTGGAATTAATTACTTTCCATTATTTAAAATCCTATCATACGTAACACAACCGCTAATGATGCACTCGTGCTCAATATGGTTGATGATGATTTGATGCTTCTTGTTATCGTAGAAGTGTGCACAATTTCATTATGGAGATGTTGGACTCGAAGACACTAGAGAATAAGACAATTTTCCTTGGGAAGGACAATAGATGGCGACTAAAGAGTAAAGATAACAAAGGTGAACCTAACATGGGCCATCTCAATGTAAATGTGAAATCGCTGTAGATTGTTTGATTATGAGTTTGGAAAGTGGGGAGAGGATGGAGATGATTTGCAAGCTGAGTTGGATTGAAACATATCTGCTATGGTGGTTTGATAAGCTTAAGTTATTAGTGACGTTTTTGAACCTAACGCGTGTCTATAGTGAAGTTTTTGCGTTTTTAATGAAGTTTTACAAACGTCGCCTAAACCCAGATTTCTTGTAGTGATTGGAGATTGGGTAGAGCACGAGACTAGATCGATTTTACTGATTTTGTTTTTATTTTTGTTTTTGAAGATTCGGGGAGTTTTGAAAATAGCTCAATATGTAAAATTTGCAGTAGGATTTTACATATCCTGAACAATAAATTTGGTCAATAAGAAAGTTTGGACATGATCATGTCTAAACTTCCTTATTGACCAAATAGATAATTTTAATTGATACAAATTTAAATTCTATTAAGCACCAAACTTAGCTAAAATTCTCTATTCAAAACACAACATAAAGTGTGTACTACTCGATCCTAGTGTGGATATTTCAACTTGAGTAATAGTTTAAGTTCTTGTGTTGTAGGGTGATAAGGGGCAGGGTTATAGTATTTAAGAATAAGTTTTACAAACATATACCATGTCTAAACTTCCTTATTGACCAAATAGATAATTTTAATTGATACAAATTTAAATTTTATTATGCACCAAACTTAGCTAAAATTCTCTATTCAAAACACAACATAAAGTGTTGACTACTCGATCCTAGTGTGGATATTTCAACTTAAGTAATAATTTAAGTTCATGTGTGGTAGGAGGATAAGGGACGGGGTTATAGTATTTAAGAATAAGTTTTACAAACATATACACTTAATTTAGTTTAGAGTAAAATTTTTATCTTGTATTAAAAAAAATATTTGCAATTTATTCCTAATTTTGTGATACTTTGTCTATTAGATTTTATTAAACATGCAAGATTACTTAGATCAGTGGCGTAACATTGCTCTTACTTTAACATTTAAAAAAATATATGACTGCCCTTTTAATGGTTAGGTTTTTTTTTTTTTTTTTAAGAGACTATATATCATAGTTTCTGGACATCTTTTTTTGGGTAATCAGCCTATTTTATTTAACGAGCCAAGTGTTGAAAATTTTAACTTTAATCAAGAAGAAGATAGAATATTTAAAAAAAAAAAAATGTAGCCTCCATTAAAAAGTGACATTTCATGAGTACAGGCTAGAAGAAGATAGAATATATATATATTTTTTTTAAATGTAGCCTCCATTAAAAAGTGACATTTCATGAGTACAGGCTACCCATGTGCCCATTATCAAAAAAGAAAAAGAAAAAAAAAGGCTATCCATGTGCCTAATCAAAAAAGAAAAAGAAAAAAAAGGCTCTCTCTCTTTCTCTCTCTCTCTCAAACATTTTATGGTCTGTGCCACTAAGTCGCACCAATAATAGATGAAGAAGAAAATTATAGGTGCTATTTTTTTTCTCTCTCTTTTTGATGCAACTTATTTTTTTTATTATAATAAATTTTACAATTTTTGAAGTGGTTAATGCTATATAATGGAAAAAAAAACCTTTGTATGAGCATGTTAATTGTCTTGACCACTAATAGTTAACTCATTTTAGCAATTATGAAATTTGTTGTGAAAAAAATGTCTCTAGTTTCTTCTTTTTTATTTTTAAATAAGATCTTTTAAAGTTTGTAACATAATTTCATTATAAAACTCTTAATTTTTTACAATTTATTGAAAAATTTGTTGTTTGAAATTTAATGTGTCATTGTTGTAGGGGCTCCTTTTTCGGAGGTGGGCCCCCGACAATGAATTTGTAGAGAGTGGGGCAAAGGGTTTGGCTCCGGCCAGTCCCTCGCCGGTCTTCCTTGAACTTTTCGTCTATTGCTCTTCGCCTGGGGTTGCTCCTCGGCTGGCGTCCGAGGAGGCCCCCCTTCACAAGGGGGGTTCTTTGCCTTATATACGCCCTTTAGCTCGATCCTGGCCTTACAGCTGTTGGCCATCCGGGCTACTGGTTCAGGACTTATCCCATCAGACAGGTTCCTCACCATACTGGGGGTTGCTGCCTCCAAGGTCTCTCAGTGAAGGGTCTTGTCATCATTAATGTAGCCTGGAGGATTAGGCATACTCGTTAAGCGTGGATGTGACCACCTATTCTGGGTCTGCCCCCTACCTGGATTAGACTAGGTGTGCCGAGGAGGGGTGTGTCCTCGGCTCGGGTCTGAGAAGAGCTAAAACCCTTAGGCCGACTATCTGGGATGATTGCCCTCTTCGGCTTGGGCCTTGGGCCAGCCTAAAGGTGGGCCGGGGGTTCTGGGCCCTCGGGCCCCACAATTGTATTATAGGAGTATCTAATAATTTTTTTCCAAATATTAATTAGCATCATTTTACTATCTATTTAATTTATTGATAATTTATGAGAATCTAATATACTCATTTAATGATGAATGATAATGATTTAAAAAAAAGAAAATGTTAAAACTACTACAAATTTTACAATATAACTTGATAAATTGAGTAATGCTACTACGTTTAATACGTTTTTATGATAATTTCACAACAAATCATAGGTAGCAAGATATTACTGGTAGTTAAAAAAATTATGTTAATATTGGACGCATATCATAACCGATAACAACTTGCCACCTAGAATTTGATGTGAAATTGTTGTAAAAATTGATTAAAATCAATTGAAAAAGTGATGTTAAGCCGTTAAAGCATTGAAGCTCAAAATTGCCTGAGAAATTAAAAAAAAAAAAAGTTTAGCTTGAAATTCACTCTAAATTGTTCAAAATCACCCTTTACTTACGAGGAACATAAATTAAAATGAATGAAACCTTAGAAGTTACAAGTTACAAGTTACAACTGCTTTTGCTTGTTGTCAACTTACTTCGAACTTGGAAAAGTGAAAGTTGTAGCCTGTATAACTATCAGAAACCTTAAAATGTCCAAGCACTCGGGCCCTCCCCTTGTTAACATTGATTGACCCTATCCATATTGCACATGAAATCCAGATCTAGATTACACATGCATTGCAAATCGTAAAGGGACAGTTGAATCACTTAAAAACCTCACAGCTGCAAATTTATCACTCTAACCTAACCACTTACACTCCATAGTTGTAACTAATAACTCTACGTAGTACGTACCATTCCATTATCATCCCCAAACAAACAGCTTTAGAATTTCTCTCTCAAAAGCCAAAAGGCACATACCCACAACAATCATGGCTGCTTCTTCTTCTTCTTGTTCTCTGCTCTGCTTCCTCTCTCTACTCTCTCTCTTAACCTTAATCTCCTCCACCACCATACCAATCTCACATTTCCACAAATACCCACTTCCCCTTCCCTACCAAAACCTCAACTACTTAGCCTCCTCTTCCTTAACCAGAGCCCACCACCTCAAAAATCCACAAACCACCACAACCACAACAACCCCAATCTTCTCCCACAGCTATGGAGCCTATTCCATCTCTCTCAGCTTCGGCACTCCTTCTCAAACCCTCCCTTTCCTTCTTGACACTGGCAGCGATTTTACTTGGTTCCCTTGCACCCACCACTACCGCTGCGACAACTGCTCCTTCTCTAGCTCCACCACAAACCCACACCAATCTCCAATACTACCATTCATTCCCAAGCTCTCCTCCTCCTCCAAGATCCTAGGCTGTCTAAACCCCAAATGCTCTTGGATTCACCGCTCTAATACTCAATGCAACGATTGCAAACAAAGCTCCAATAACTGCACTCAGATCTGCCCTCCATATCTCATCCTCTACGGTTCAGGCTCCACAGGCGGCATTGCTCTCTCCGAAACCCTCAACCTTCCTAACAATACCGTACATGACTTCCTTGTCGGTTGCTCTGTTTTCTCTTCTTTCCAACCCGCCGGCATTGTTGGATTTGGACGTGGCTTATTATCGTTGCCAAGCCAATTGGGCCTTAGTAAATTCTCTTTCTGCTTTCTCTCCCACCATTTGGACGAAACCACAACAAACAGCTCGCTAGTTCTCGACAACAGCTCCAAAAAGAGTCAGGGATTGAACTTAAGCTACACTAACTTTGTCAAGAATCCTAAACTCGCCGACAAACCTGCCTTGTCGGTTTACTACTACGTGGCTCTCCGTCATATCAGCGTCGGAGGGCAGCGTGTCAAGGTTCCCTACAGGTTGGTAATTAATAAATACTAAATTGTTTCAAAAATTTAAACCATTGACTCAGACTATACAGTAAGTTTAACCATTATTTTTTCCATATAGGTATTTATCACCGCAACTTGATGGAAGCGGTGGGACCATCGTGGACTCCGGGACCACCTTCACGTTCATGTCACGTGAAGTGTTCGACCTGGTAGCGGCGGAGTTTGGAAGGCAGCTGAAGAAGCAAGTGAGGGCGGTGGGAGTGGAAGCAATGACGGGGCTAAGGCCATGTTTCAACGTGTCAAAGGAATTGAAAACGGTGTCGTTTCCAGAGCTGAGGTTTCACTTCAAGGGAGGGGCGGAGATGGCATTGCCGTTGGAGAATATATTTGCAATGGCGTGGGAAGATCAGAAGGGAATTGGCGGAGTGGTGTGCTTGACGGTGGTGACGGATGGGGTTGCCGGCGAGAGAGCGTTGGTGGGTGGGCCATCCATAATATTGGGGAACTTTCAGATGCAGAATTTTCACGTGGAGTTTGATTTGAGGAATGACAGGTTTGGGTTTCGCCAACAGTCATGCAACTGATCCTTCACTCCTCAGTGGCTAATCCATGCATGAAGTAGTAGTATTAAGTACTATTAAGTTTCAGATCAATTTATTTTTAAGCTTTGATTATAAAATGAAAATAAGATGGCCGGATATAATTAGTAATTACTAATTGGAGGTTTTTTTTTTTTTTTTTTTTTTTTTTTTTGCATTACTACACACACACACATATATAATTTGGTAATACGAATACATCTAGATCCAGTAGATTTTTAGAATTACCAAGAACTCAGTCTTCTTCATCCCGATACTGAGCACTAGCATAGGTGCATGTGTTAAATGTTAAATTTTTAACATTTAGTAAGAGAAGAAAACAACATTTGAGCCTGAATTTATTTAGGGAAAAATGATGACAAAAGCAATAATTAAGTAAAGAAAAAATAGTTTATCAAAATAAAGTAAAGAAAAAATAAAATATTCTATCTGTCTCAATTTTTTTTGTCTTGTTTCAAAAATTTAACTTTTTAAGAAAACATTATTTATTATCTTATCTGCTATATAAAAATATATAAGTTTTCAAAATTAACCTTAAATAAATTTATCAAAAATAGTTTTAAAAATAAAGTAAGGGCATAATAAAAATATTAATAAATTAATGATTTTTAATTTTAAAAACAGGACAATATTTTAAAATATCTCAAAATAAAGTAAAAAACAAACAAATTGAGACGAAATGTATAAAAACAAAACCCTGAAATCTGAAAGAATTGTGTTGTTCATATTTAGAATAGGAGTAAAGTACATTTTGCGTCCTTAACGGTGAGGGAGTTTTCATATTGGCCTTTTAGGTTTTAAAATTTTTATTTTGACATTTCATGTTTGATACTCTTTTATATTTTATTTGTAATATGATTGTTAAGTGCTAGATAAGTGGCGTTCATTAATTAAGACACATCACTCAAATAATATCAAGCGTCACAAGATTATTAATAGAAATAGATGGTAGGATTAATATATATATATATATATATCTAATCAAAACAAAAATTTTGAAAATTAAATGACCAAATTGAAAATAACATCAAATTTCAAGGTTAAAAAATGTACTTTAACCCCGTATAATTTAGTTGAAAATTTTATTTCATCCAACCTACACTTTTTAAATAAAGTATAATTTATAATATATGTATGTATAATTATAAAGAAGGGTGAAAGGGTGGTGGCGGTGAGTAAAGGCTGATAATGAAGAATACTTAATGGCTTAGATGAAGTGACAATTGATGTGCTCAAATTGTCCCCAACGTGTTTCAATTTATCTAAAAAAATAGGAAGAAAAGTCCGCTACTAGTACATTAAAACAACGGTTGTTTCTTATTTAAAGAATGGGTCACTGTGGCATTAATTGATGTTGGAAAAAGTTTGACTCTGGACGTTGTGGTCCAAGTTAGGCCATCATTAATTATAAAGCGATGTAAGAGATATTATTATTTATTATAAGGTCTTAGAGCATTCTCATAAAAAAAGAAAAAAAAGAAAAAAAAAGAGCATTCTCATTCTGATATAATAATAATAATAATAATTCTCTCAAAATTATTTACCTATTTTGCATAACTAATTAGAGCATTTGCATCAGCTCTTGTAAATTCTATGTCTATTTTACATGAAAAAACCTACTTTTTCTATTTTACCCGACCACTTTTACAATACACCCACATCAGTTTATCTATTTTTCACATTTATTCAATAAAATATTCCCTATTTTACAATTTTTTTATTATTACTCCCTCACTGCCCCTCTCTCTCACAGACCCATAGCTACCATCATCACCGCCCAGCCACCATCACCACCATCATCAGCAACCAAAACCCACACAAATCAACCAAAATCAACCTCATCGCCGCCACAAATCAACATCATCAGAAAAAATCATTGATCGATCATCGCCGCCATCATCGATCATCGTCGATCATCGACCTTGCCACGCTCATCGATCATCGCCGCGATCGACCTCGCCACGCTCATTGATCATCGCCGATCATCCACCTCGCCACGCTCATCGATCATCGCCGCGATCGACCTCGCACGTTCATCGATCATTGACCTCGCCACGTTGTGACCCACAGCGATCGATCTCGCCATCGACCTCGCCACGCTTCGGTGGCACGCTTTGAACGAGAGAGTGAGAGATGTGAGATAGGTAGAGAGAACTGAGGATGAAAGTTGTAGAGAGAAAGAGAGGCAGCGTCTGAGATAGATAGAGAGGGAGTTGAGTGGTAGTGAGAGAGAGAGAAAAAAAACTATTAAAAAAATAAATACATGAGCTACAGTACCCTTGTAAATTTACACGGATACTGTAGCTCGTTTACAGTTTTACACATATTTGAATGATTTTAAAAGAGCTGATGTAAAGGGTTTTTGGATGCAAAATGTGTAAAAGTGGTCAAAATGTGTATTTTACACATTTATAAAAGACTTGATGCGAATGCTCTAACTTAATAAATTATAAAGGCTCTTTTATAAGTCCTAGTGTTATAAGTCTTGTCTTTCCACTTCTTTCTTTTCCATTTTTTATGTCTTCTGTTTATATTATCTCAAAAAAAAAAAAAAAAAAACTTTATAAATTATAACACACTTTTCTCAATAATTTAAAAAAAAAAAATTACAACTCACTTGTGTATAATTTAAAGCAAAGTAGAGAGCCAGATGAAGCTGGTTTTTTGCATTATTATGGGTTTTACATAATCAGACGGAAATGCTCTTACAAACTGGTGTGTTCCAACCACTCACTTAAAAAGAAAAGAAAAAAGGGAGACATTTATTAGATATTTTGCTGTAAGAGTGAAATTAGATACAATGAGATATGAACCATATGATATGCTGTTTAAAAGCTCATACCATCAGAAAACCTTCTTATAAGTTGAGGTCTATCTCGACCCCATTCAACAACATCCTAAACAACCAGTACTTACTATCTAACTATAGCTAGCATTGGTTATGTTTTTAGATTCTCAACTTAGTAGATAATCACCTACTTGAATAAATGGGCCAGATCAGGATCATCCAAGTTTACATCCAACCATCCACTCAAGCGCATGTATTCTATATAATGTTCTGGTGGCTTCACAGCAGAAGGATTTTTTGGAGTATAGCCATGAATTCTCTCGATGTCCCGAGCAAGCCATCTAACATATGCACGATCCAAAGGAGGCACAACTTTCAACAGTATCTCGTCCCTTTCTTGTTGTTTGACGGGTTTATTTCCCATACTGAGGCCTAGACTGAAAGATAAATAAATTAAATCAATTCAACAAGAGGCATATTATATAAATCAACACAACAAAACAAGAATTGAACCTAGCTAACAATTCTTGTTAGAAACTGTTTATGAGGGGGCCACCAGCATTGCATATTCATTACAACAATCTACAACATCCTCACAGACCAATGCATGAATGTAGCAACTTGCACGGATACATCTGATTACCTCATTAAAACCAGTACCTTGACAAGATTCTTGGAGTTACGTCTAAAAATTTTGGTTGAGAAAAATGCAGTAGAATTGACAAAAGAGGATCCAGAGGGTTTGAGGCAACAGCAGAGACAAGAAATGATATATGGCATTCCAAACTACTGAAATCCTTTGACTTTCTATTGGTCACTTTTAATTGCAATGAAGTACATTCAGTCATTGTCACCCAAGATTTCAAATCTTATGCACTGGAAATCTATGAAAGCAAAAAATCTACATAGTAATATCATGGGTAAGTTACAGTAGCACCCAATGGGTTTTGAACCCATGACTTCACCCTCCACCTACATTGGCTACATAATGAAAATCGCTTCCCAGGCCTACAAAAGTCATAGAGGGTTGCGTCAAAGTTTCAATTCCAAGCGATTTACTTTGATCATTTGTTGGATGTGAAGAAAGCAAATGAGATATAAGGCATTGAAAGAATTACAGAACAACTCCTGTTAATGGCCAGGAATTGGCAAAATGAGACAAAATAACTTAGTTAATTCCAATCATCCACCCTAAACTATAAAGGATATTTGCAATGTGCACCTTAAACTTTAAAATTTTTCTATCAGCACCCTAATTAAATATTACTTTGCAATGTCCACCCAACGTCTAACTTAGTGTAAAAATTAACAATTTCATGGGTTCTAATCCACCTTAAAGTATGAGTAATTATAATGTACACCATAAACTATGAGAGAATTTGTAAAGTTCATCATTAATTTGGACCCTAATTCGGATGGTGGGTGGATATCACAAAGTATTCTCAAATTTGAGTATTGATTGCAAAATTTTGAAGTTTAGGGTGCACTACTTCTATAGTTTAGAGTGGATAGATACAAATAAAAGAACTAAAAATATGACATTGACCATTTGATAGCCTCAACAATATAAACAGTGTACAACAACATTTTAACTTATGCCGAAATTTAATTCTTCACCTTTTTTTTTCTTTATTTATTAAAATATCCATAGGACAACAAAGATAACAAACAGTTTTAAGCCCTAATTGTTTATTATTGTTATTAAGGATTAAAATTGTTTAAGGTTTTTAATTTATTACATTAACTAAATAAAGTTTTTGGTTTGTGATAATGATTTCACTGCTTTTTGGTTCGTCATCTCAGAGGAAGAGGAAGAAGAAAGTGAAATGAGCAAGCATGGGTAGGCGTTGAACCTTACACTACTAGAACTGCAGAAGATTATCAAAAAACACTAGAACTGCAGAAGAAGCAGCAGCCAACAAAGCACCCCTAGGGGTAGCAAATGGGCAAAGTTTGGAGGGGTCATGGATGGTTCCAGTCTTCTCAAACAGGACTAAAATTACAATTTGAAAACAAGATATGGGGGAAAAAAAATCTAGGGTAAGCACAGAAAATCTAAGGTTTGCATAGCACTAAGAAACAATATAGTTCGGTAAGGTGTGGCACATATTTAAGCTCATGCTCCTCAACCCCCCAAGTAAGAGTTTTGCAATATTGCTAACACTTTCATCAGAAACAATATAGTTCCCTTTTACCTTTTTAACTTGCTTCATCAGAAGCGAGTTAGAGTTTTGCAATATTGTAACACTTTCATCAGTTCAAGTTCAAAGGTTTGACATGAAATGGCATTATTAGCAAATTAGCAATTCAGAACAAAAAGCATGAACCTTACACTAAATCCAACGACCAAAAAAATTTCTGTAGTGGATTCCAAACGCACATATATGCAACAAAAACAGCATAGCCATCAAAATTAACAAAAAGAGTCTATTGAAGTGGATTGAGTGAAAGTCAAGTACAATTCCAATCATAACCCATAAATCAAATCATTACCACAAATAAAAATTATGGTTTACACCAACTATAAGAAATCAAGCAAGTAAATTGAAATGCAGATGAATAACCAATCCACACAATAAAACCAATAACTTATATATGTAAAGTTCATACAAGCCAACATCACTATCTCAACACAACAAAACCACGGATTCAATTCAAACAAAAATAAAGACAAAAACCCATATACAATTTCAATCAGAGAACTCATCTAGATCGAAAGCCCACACCAAATTTAGAAAAGTTAAGTTGGAGGGCGAGGCTGTGGGGTTAAAACCCACCGGGTTCATGTGTAATAATAATAAAAAAATTAAAAATTAAAAATTTAATATGAAAGTAGAGCCAATACCTGGAAATATGCTGAAAATCAAAGTCAATCGTAGAGAGAGAGAGGTTGCGACAGTCTAGAGTACACACAGAAAAATCAGGTAATCGAATAGATTTGAGAGAAAGAGGGTACCATAGGGACACGGTTGGATAAGGTAATTTGCTTTATGGATATCCAATAGCGTAGGGGACTCATAATTTTTTTTTTTTTTAAGAGCTTAGGACTCATAAATTTTGCACTTTAGCTCCAAAAATCACTTATATCCATGTACGTAAGTTTGAAAATATTCCAGTGCATACCCAATTACACAATTTTTTCCATAACTCACCAGGGTGTTCCCATATAAACTTACCATCATCCTTCTACCAACTACAATTCGTCACATAGATGAATTGTGCACAAAATTGTGTAATTAGGTGTGGTACTAGAATTTCTCGTAAGTTTGTGTAAATTTGAATTGTTGTTACCCTAATTGTGAAATACATTGTTTGTAACACGTAAATCTATTTTTTAATACTTATTTATTCATATATACAAAGAGAAATGATTTAAAAGACTAATAAAAAATTGATAAAAAATAATATTTTAATAAAATGTATTGTGTAAAATAGATAATCTTATGTGTGTGTTTTTTAAAAGTACTTGGGTAAAATAGAAAAAAAATTGTTCTTATATTGAACTAGACATAAATTTTTGTACGAGCTAACGTGAATGCTCTAATTAAATGGCTAACCATTTCCTATTCGCTAATTATTATTGTTGCACACATTAAGTTATAAATGGCTTGTACATACTCTAGCTGAAAACACGAAATAGTGCTTTGAAAACTTTTTTTTTTAGAAGATAGTGTTTTGAAAATATGATTTTAGCTATTTGTAACTATCATCACTCTTTGCTATTTATTTTAAGGGCAATATTTATTAAACATTGCACACTATTACACACAACACAAGTTCATTTTCGAGTTCAAAAATACTTTTGTATATACTTTGTGTGAAATAAGGACATCTGTACTTTTTCAGGTTTTTGGCAGAATTGTGGGCCCTAAGGGATGAACTTATCATGTGTTTAAATATAAGAATTAGCACTTTAGAAGTAGACGGGCTTATCATGTGTTTAAATATGAGAATTAGTGCTTTAGAAATAGAGTTGGATGCCTAAGTTATTGTTGATTTGATGAACAATGATAATATGTCTAATGCTATTAATTCTTCCCTTATGGCTGATTATAGGCTTCTGATTTCTCAAGTTTCTCAAATTAAGGTAGTTCATTGCTACAGGAAAGCCAACTTCTGTGCAGATGGCCTAGCTAGACTAGGAACCCAACAAGATGTAACTTCTTTGTATGACCTTTTTCATTTCAGGCTTTGCCTTGAAACTGATGTAACTTCTTTGAATGAATTTCTTTTTTATCCAAAAAAAAAAAAGAAAAGTATTTTGTGTGGAACAAAAGTGTACAGTGTATACTAACAATTATCTACATAAAAAGCACTTAACTTATTTTTTATTTTTTACTTTTTTACTTTTGTTATATTTTTATAATAACGAATTATCTTTGTTATTTATGAATGTATACCCGCGCGGCGGGTACTTCACTATTTCAAAAAGAAGAAGAAAACTAAACAAACACCTTATGAACGTTGTCTCAACTGTCAACTAACAATCAAATGAGATCTCAAAGCTACAACAGTCCTTCACTTCCAAATGTTCCTCACTCTAAACCATTGTCTTCCACAACTCTCACGCAGACTCATACGCCATGTCTCAACCCAACAACAAAACCTCACCACAAAACTTGTTCTCTTCCACGACCCCTCAGCACAATTGTCTTATATGGAACTATCCCAAAAGTTCTACGAGGCCATGAAAGCCTGTGCTTCCATCAAGTCCACACCCATTGCTCAAAAACTCCATGCACAGCTTATCTCCACTGGCCTTGACTCTTCCATTTTCCTTCAAAACCATCTCTTGCATTTGTACTCCAATTGCAATCTCATCGACGATGCTTGTTGGGTTTTCAACAACATTGAGTATCGTAATGTTTTTAGTTGGAACACGATGATTAGTGGGTTTGCTGATTTGGGTCGGATGAGTGAAGCGGAGAAGGTGTTTGATGAAATGCCTGAAAGGGACTCTGTTTCTTGGACTGTGATGATGTCGGGCTATTTCCGTAATGGCCAACCAGAGAAAACTTTAAATATGTTTGTTTCAATGGTACAGGATACTAATTGTGTTAATGATCCGTTTTCTTTCACTTGTGTAATGAAGGCTTGTGGCAGTCTCACACACATGAAGTTGGCTCTACAATTACATGGTCTTGTGGAGAAGTTTGATTTTGGAAGCAATGTGTATATGGCTATTCAGAATTCAATAATGGATATGTATATTAAGTCTGGAAAAGTGAGTTATGCGGAGAGAGTGTTTTTGAGGATCCCAAATCCGAGTTTGTTTTGTTGGAACAGTATGATCTATGGATATTCCAAATTGTATGGGGTTGGAAGGGCTTTTGACTTGTTCAACCAGATGCCTGAACGTGACTCCGTGTCTTGGAACACGATGATATCGATCTTCTCTCAACATGGATTTGGGGTTCAGAGCCTTGGTACTTTTGTTGAGATGTGGAGTCAAGGTGTTAGACCAAATTCCATGACGTATGCCAGCGTACTTAGCGCTTGCACAAGTATATATGATCTTGAATGGGGTACCCATTTGCATGCTCGGATTGTTCGAATGGAACCGACTATTGATGTTCTAGTTGGTAGTGGTTTGGTTGATATGTATGCAAAATGTGGATGCTTAGAATTTGCTAGGCGGATCTTTGATGGCTTAACAGAACACAATGCAGTTTCTTGGACTTCTTTAATTAGTGGACTTGCACATTTTGGGTTAGAGGAAGAAGCTTTGAAACTGTTTAATCAAATGAGAGAGGCTCCTATTTCCTTGGATGAGTTTACTCTTTCAACAATTCTGGGGGTTTGTTCAGGCCAAAAGTATGTCTCAATTGGGGAGCAGCTACATGGATATACAATCAAGACTGGAATGGATTCCTCTGTTGCTATAGGAAATGCTGTAGTTACGATGTACACAAAGTGTGGAAATGTACAGGAAGCAAATCGTGCATTTGAACTGATGCCAATGAGGGATATAATATCATGGACAGCAATGATCACTGCATTTTCTAAGATTGGTGATATTGAAAAAGCTCGACAATGTTTTGATCAAATGCCAGAGCAGAATGTCATAACTTGGAATTCAATGTTAGGCACATATACTCAACATGGTTTTTGGGAAGAAGGTCTCAAATTGTATACTTTGATGCAAAGGCAAGGAGTTAAGCCTGATTGGGTCACTTTTGCAACTTCAATTAGTGCCTGTGCTGATCTAGCAATACTAAAACTTGGTATCCAAATTGTATCTCAAGCTGAAAAATTAGGGTTTGGTTCTAATGTTTCAGTTGCAAATAGTGTTGTTACTATGTATTCAAGGTGTGGACAAATTGAAGAAGCACAAAAAGTCTTTGATTTGATACACGAGAAAAATGTGATTTCTTGGAATGCGATAATGGCGGGATATGCTCAAAATGGTCAAGGTAGGAAAGTTACAGAGATTTTTGAGAATATGTTGGAGATGAAATGCTTACCTGATCATATAAGCTATGTATCTGTTCTATCAGGTTGTAGCCATGCAGGGCTTGTAACAGAAGGGAAGCAATACTTTTATTCCATGACTGAGGATTTTGGCATCTCTCCAACATCTGAACATTTTTCTTGTATGGTGGATCTGCTTGGTCGGGCTGGGTTACTTGAGGAGGCCAAGAATTTGATTGATGGAATGCCTTTTAAGCCTAATGCTGCTATTTGGGGGGCTCTCCTCAGTGCTTGTCGGACCCATTGCGAATCTAAATTAGCAGAAGTTGCAGTGAGGAATTTACTTGAGTTTGATGCGGAAGAATCTGGAAGTTACATCCTTCTAGCAAATATATATTTAGATTCTGGCAAGTTAGAAAGTGTTGCAGATGTGAGAAAACTGATGAGAGAGAAAGGAATACGAAAGAATCCTGGTTGTAGCTGGATAGAGGTAGAAAACAGGGTACATGTATTCACTGTAGATGAGACTAATCACCCACAAATCAAGGATATTTACAGAAAGTTGGAGGAGATGATGAAGAAGATAGAAGATACAGGAAACTACAAAAATGCAATTAGGTCACTTCGTGGACAAGGCTACCACAGTGAGAAACTTGCAGTGGCATTTGGTTTGATTAATTTGCCTACTTGGATGCCCATCCATGTAATGAAGAATCTTCGAGTATGCAATGATTGTCACCTGACAATAAAGCTGATTTCCCTCGTTACCTCAAGGGAACTTATAGTGCGTGATGGATACCGATTTCATCATTTCAAGAATGGATTTTGCTCTTGTGGAGATTACTGGTAATCTGAAGGTATCGATTTTTCTCTTGTAGAACCAAATGGTAATGTAATAATTTATTTTATTTAGAGGAATCAGTACATTAATTTTTCCCCCTTTCAATTGTGTCTGTGTGCTGCTATATTTTTGTTATTTCAATTGAAGAGGGAAAAGAAAGTGAATAGAATAGATAAGTCTTGCAGAACTTATCCCAAAAAAAAAAAAAAAAAGATAAGTCTTGCAGCTTGGTCAGAGCTGAAGATGCAAGTGACAAGTTTTCAAGCCCTCAAGCCTACCTCTTTATACTCTTTTTGTTTTTGATGGGGACATCAGTGAGACATTGCTCTCTAGGCTAGGAAGACAAGGCTGGTAAGGATGTAAGTAAACCCTCAAGGAAAGTAGTCTTCTTTGTGTTTGATTTCCTTGTGATGTTTTTGGTTTGTTTATCCTGTATTTTCTGTTTCATGATTGAGGTACCTCATAAGAAAGCCCTGGAAGAGGATCCTGAGTTTAGGATTATATGAAAGGGAAGCTCTTCATCCTTGATCACAAGATCATGAAGAGAGAAAGGTATCTTCATCTTTTTTTATCTTATATGTACCTAAAAGAAGCATATGAATTGATTCCTGAGCAAACTTAAGCACAAAATTTGGCGTATCAATCAAGTGGCTGATCTTAAAACCATTGCTTCAATTAGAACTCTGAAAGTTACTGATCAAGAGCGTAATGATTAAAATTACAAATATATTGATGGTTTCTGACAAACATTAAATTTGCAAGCAAATGATCATAGTCGATGTTAATTTGATATATATGGGTTCTAGATCAATTGTACTTTACAAAATTAAAAACGATAGGTTGTCTGAGTTCTAATTGTGCAATGTGATTTCATGATTGATTACTTCACAGTGTAAGCAATACCTGAAGCTCTGGGCCATCGAATCATAATGTAGTATTAAATGGTTGTCATGTTTTCTGTGGATTCACGAAATGCTAAGTCTAAACAAGCATAGCCGTAATGAAAATCATATAATATACAAGAATAATAAATTTTTCTTGAGACTTCTTCTAGTCTACCTGCAAGTTCCTGTTGAGCAGCTTTTTCTCCTTCTCCAATCATGTTTTCTTCTCTATTTTTCGTATTCCAGCAAAACAATAATTTTCTGTTGCTTTTCTTCTGCAGATTTCAGCAAGAGTAGAACTTTCCCATCTCTTTAATGCCAGAGTTTCTCTCTTTGACAGAAGTATATGCTGAAGAGATTTCTACAGAGTTTCAGTAATCTCTTTATTTATTTATTTATAAGTAGAGTTTTGGTAATCTCTTTCCTTACAAAACTCTCTTTGACAGCAGAATATGCTAGAGAAATATTTCATTGGAGTTGGGTACTCCTTGCACAGCAGGCCGATTTGATTTGATTTTTTTAAAATGACTCCAGTTTCTTACAAAGTAACTTTTTCAATTTAAAAGTCTTTGGATAGCAGATTGGAAACTTTGCCGGTTGGCTCCAGTTCTGATAATCTAGAAGTAACTGGGGTGTCTTAGAAACATCTTTTTCTAACATGGTGCAAGTATATAATTATCAAACTGCATACCTTAAAAATATTAATACCTGTTTGAGAATTTTATTTTTAAAATTTTGTTCCTATAGAATTAATACCGTTTCTTATTCTTTATATTTATATTAGTTTTATATATTGAGCCTAATTTCTAAATCAAATATATGCCTGGTTTCTTGTTTTGAAGCTTACATCAGAGTAACTCAAGTATTCTTTTCCTTCAACCTTGGAAAAAAAAATGTTGCTTCAGGTGTATGAGAGGCTGATCTTAGGATTAGGCTGATTTATTAAATCCAGAGAAGCATGAAGCGGCTGCTGATGTTAAGCATTAAGTGACTGCTGATGCTTCATATAGCGGAGTGTATGTATGCACACATACTAATTCAGTTTATTATCAATTTTTAATGGATTGTATCTTGTTCTTAAGTACTTTGTCTGGATTTGTTCCAACTATTCTAGGTTTGATTTCCTTATACAGGTTGTGACCTATCAGATGAATATGATTTCTTATTCCATTACACTATCTTCTACTTCTGATAATGCAACCAAACAAATTTAGAAAAAAACCAGAAAGGGCTTATCTTATTTTAATTTTCATTTAATAATCTGAATGTGTCCAGAGCTAGAAGTTTATATCCTTTCATATTTAAGAGAACTTGAAGATTTGCGCTTGGGAGAGAATGAAATTGTCTCATATCAAGTCTCCATTGAACTAATAAGAGAGTTTTAAAAGAGCACATTATGGCTATGATTCCATGTCAATGATGATATAATAAATATCAGCACTATTGTAAGAGATGCCAAGAGTGAAACAAATTGAATTTTTGTATGAGCTCAGGGATTTATTTGCATTTTCTGTATTACTTCCATTAATCTTTATGGCGCTAATTGCACATACCTACAACAAAAATTAATTAAGAATACCAACATATCTGTAACTGATAGTGATAGCACGGAAGAATATGAGCCAATTTTCTAATCAATTGGAATTTAATATCCTTATTCAATAATTTGGCCTTCAAGCCTAAGCCATAAGCCACATTAAAGAATCCTAAATGAAGGTAGGTTGATCATGCATATAACAGTCATTTCAGGGGCAAGACAGTTCCTAATGTAAGATTAGTTGAATTGTAGCAATCTTAGACATGTGAAAGCCAAAAAAGGCAAATAAACTTGAATCAAAAAGAGTAAATGTTACAAAAGCACCAGGTTAGCACATGTAATTGATGATGCTGGCCTTGTCATTGAATAGCATTATCGCACAGACACAAAGAAAAAGAAGTTTGGTAATTGCCAGAAGTTTGGGATGTAACTACCAACAATTGCTACTTTCGGTAACATTTTGGCCTGTGCCACGTACTTGCATGTTATTAGGATTGGGCGTATAACCTGTAGAGCCCTGTTTCCCCCTCTGTTGGTCATTACTAGGAGTAGCACCGGCATTTATCTTCTGATGCCAGGCATTGTTTCTGTCATTTGTTGAATCTGTCCAAGACTGCCAGAAATTGTTGTTGTTCAGCAACTGAGTCCTTCCATATGGCCTGAACCCTTCCCTGGACCCTGAATTTTTCAATCCTTGTCCTTGAAGCCTTCTTTTTTACTAATATCAGGACCCACTGGCTTCCATTTCTGATTCAAAGCACAAGTACTATTGTAATTGGATGACCTGTTGTTTAAGTTACTACTTGAGCTAACAGGATGACTGTAACTCTTTCTAGCATTCCAACTTGATCTGGTATTATTCTGTTCGACAAAAGAAGAACTAGGTAACACGATTCTTTCACCATCTTTGAGCTGAATGCTCCCAATGGTACTCTCAATATGTTTACTAATATTGGAACTATCATGTTGTTTTCCTCTACCAGCACCCCATCCACGACCAGCTTGGTTATGTATCACCTCAGTAGATGAGTTCGGCATAAATCTCCTGCAATAGCCTTCTTGAGTGCCATTATCTGCTTTTCTACACCCTTGGTGCTGCTGCAATCTGTAATTCTCATCCTACTCACCAAAATATAGGGGAAAAAATAGAAAGGGCGAAATAAAAAGAAAGCAAGAAATGAGATATCATACCTAGAGGGGGGTTTGTTACCCTGGTATTCATGCCAGAGTTCTGTTTCCAAAATATCATTTTCAGTAATAGTCTGCACCCATAAGAATATGGTTTTTTAAAAAATTCCTAGTTGTTTCCTTTTCCATGTTGATATAGTCAATAATAATAAATGGAAATGGGTATTAAACTAAAATTTAGTTTATCATTTAACTTAATTAAAAGGTTTTGATTTGGAACTATGCAGAAAGAGAGAAGAATTACTAAAACTTTATTAGGAGGTAAGCATAGCAAATGCTAACTACTGCCTCTTTCAACAGATATCATAAATAGAATTTTATGCACGGGAAAATTTGGGTTGAAGTCAATACGAAGCTCCTTATTTTGAAACCGAAATACCTTCTCTGGAATGTTAACACCATCAAGTAAACGAGGAACATGTGCATTACCATCAGGCATCTCAAAAGATACACATCTGCAAGATAAATTCAAGTAATATCAGAGGAAGCCAACAGAAAAAGAATTAAGACTGAAAAAAAAGTGCTATTAACTTATTGCCATACAAAACACAGTTCTCTTCAATGTTGCAATGGACTTCTTCCCGATCCCTTTCAGTATCCTGATTAAGGCGACGTATAGAACCATTGATACCATCACTGACAGGTAAAAAGAGAACAAGTAAAATATCTGCGGGGAGTACATTTGTGAACAAGAATATAATCCAAGCTAAATAAAACAGTATCTATCTTGACCGATTTATCACATATTTGCAATTCTTCTACCCAGGGTAATTACTATAGTAGCTGTATTAGATTTGCAACTCTACAGTCCAAGCTCAAGATGATAGCAGCCTAGCACAAGAATTCACCAACCTCAAACTGGTATCTATCTTGACCGATTCATTTTGCATTGGATTGAGAGTCAAAACTTGAGATGCCAACTTGCATGTGCTACTCACATATAACCGGTCAGCACTGTTTCTGTTCCTCATTGCTTCAACCTCCTATACAACATCAAGTTTGAAAATAATAAAAACATAATTGTCAATAGTTCCAAAATTCCCTATTATTCAAGAGCCTATAATACAGTCTCATACTGATAGATCCTTCTCTAGATCTTTCGTTTCATCTAGAAGGCGTCCTTCCTCTATAAAAGGAAGCTTGCAGATTCCCTGCAATGAGAAAAAGAAAAAAGAAAAAAAAAAAAGAGATAAGAACATAGCATATAACACTACTTCACTATTGAATATGTAAAACGAAGTACCTGCAAAGATGATGTGCCCTTTAGGACACATTATCGAATGAAATCATAAAATTTGAGGACAATAGGCAAGTGAAAAAGATAAGAAACATAAGCAAACAAACCTGCCACATAAATCGCTTTCCATCCATATCAACGTCAAAATCTAAGAATAAAACAAAGAAAAAGGTAAATTTTTATATACAATTCATTGGAACTAACCAACTCAAAAGAAGAGACTACCTGTAGGATAAAAATCAATGATGTTAGACTCTTCATTTGTCATAAGGGCGTGATAAACTTTAGGAAGTGCATGAGCACTACATAGGAGCACATTTGGTTAATTGTTTAACTATGCAAAAAAAAAAAAAAAAAAAAAAAAAAAAGGGAAAAAAGAAGAAGAAGAAAAAGATCTAAACTGAAGAAGAAACAGGAAATTGGAGTTACCTCGGTGGAGGTAGGACAGACAATAATTGATCAAATGGTTTGAAAGGGTAACCCTTTTTAAACTTTACTCTAACTTGAGCAAGGCCCTTCAAATCTGAAGCAGGGGGTCCATAGTGGTATGGATAAAACCTGTAGCATGATTCAGTTAAGATCATTGATTAGTAAATTTCCTTACATCATTAAGTACCATTGTTAATGGGGCTCTTCATCTCATAGAATTGTCTTACCATGTCCATGAAGGGACTCCTGAAAAATAATATAGTAGAACCCACAATAGTCCTTCAGTGTAGTTCTTAACCTTCAAGTATCAAGAAAGAAGTATAAAATTTAGGAGTATATTAATTCATTCCAATAGAAGAGGATGATAGGAAGGAGTAAGTAAGGTCTTATTGAATTGGTTAATTTGAAGACCACAAAACTGAAATTTGAGGAGCTTTATGTGAACATCAACTGATTTGAGCTTCATTCATGCTGCTTAAATCACTATTGCATGACACAAATTCAAGATGTAGCAAGTGTTGTAATGTCAGAAGAAACAAGAAAAAATTGACTATGGTCGATTCTTACTATCTCTTTCCTAAGGTTTTCAATTTCCCCAGAGCTTTCTGCAGAAAATTTCTCTTTGTAGTATCTGTCTTTCCAACCAGAGTCCCCCAATCTCACCTGTGCATGTGGAATGAATAAGAATAAACCCATCAAGCATCTAGAAAAACAGACATGCATGTGTCTTCTAAAGAGAACTTGAAGAAAATGCAACAAGTAACACTAAAAGAGATTATTACTTTGTCAGTCCCCAGACCGCCATTCTTAAACGAGTCATACTTTTTGAGAAGGTTGGATTTCAACTTTTCTTTCAACTCCTTTGTATTTTTGATAATCTGCAACACCAAAAAAGAAAGAAAGAAACTAATCAAGACAAAGAAAGGTTATATAAAATCACAACAAATAATAACCAGAGATATTTCTTTCTTTCTCTTGGTATATAAATAAATGGAATATCTATTTATATAAAGAAAATATTTTAGTTTCTCTTAACCAATATCAGATAACAACTTTTCTCATGCCAGTCTTAAATAAGAAATTGAAATTATTGAATTTAAAAGTGAAAGAAAAAATACAACCAATTCCTTAAGATGTATTTTAAATATACCTCCGTATTCATAATAATGGAATTTTTATCTGTTGTGAAAAAAGATGACTTACTTCAAAAGATGATACATTCTGTACTGTCACGGTTGCTGAACCTATGAAACTTGATGCTTCTTCATGATCATTATCCCTAGGATGATTCTCCAGATTGCCACATTCATTATCTTCTTGCTAGAGAGGATTCAGCTTAGCAAATTTTCCATTAGCTTTGAGCAGAATGCACAGTGCTATTCAAATTTAATTAAAAAAGTTTACTCACATCATCTAAATAATAGCAAAGCCGTTTAAGTTTGCGATTACGCAATTCCAATCTTTTCTTGAAAATTTTATCTTCATATGAGCCAACCAAAAGGATGAACTTCTCAATCCTGGATAATTTTATATAACCTGCTCTTTTATCTTCAGCAGGCTTTACGTACAAGGACATGTGAAAATAAATTAAACTCTAAACAACAAGTATTGGAAAGAAACTACAATAAGAGAGCGTGGGTCTGTGTGTGTATTACCCGGCTCATGTCAACTAGATAGCCACCAAAGTTCTTGAACTCTTTCATGTAAACATAAATCAACAAATCTATGGCACCCTGAAAAGGATGGTACAAATAAGTTATCTTTAATTCTAAATTTTACCTAAAAAAAATCATTTATTGATTCATTATATGAATATAACAAGTAGGGGTGCATGTATCACTTGATCAGACCTTATTCACCTTTATTTTTTCTGCCTGAATTCCTTACTCATGAATTGCATCAATGTGTAATGACATTGAAAAATATTTTCATATTAATATGATCTATTTGAAATGGCTATTTCAAGAAACTCCAATAATAATTTTTTTTTGAGAATGTAGAAATACAAATACAGAGACGATAAGATAAGCTCATTAAAATACTATTATAGTTAATATGAAAGAACAAGCAAGTAGGTAAAGGAAAGGTGGTAAATACAAACATACAAGGATTATATGATTATAGCCTTTTCTTTAATACATTCAATAAAATACTTTTGGTAGAAGCCACACTAAAGAATGAATAAATAATATGGTAAAGGATACGTGATAAAATGTAAAAAACCTAATAATTAGAGTAGGACTACATAAGCCATAGTTTCATAACAGAGCCTACGTGATAAGCCGCTAATGGTTCTCATTTGGACCCATCAATGACATCACTACTTTACCTACCATTAATAGCTTGCCATTTGAGTTTTGTTGTAAAATTATTATGCTCGTAGCTTTATTCATCTAAATAGTAACTATTATATGAGGTTGTTTTGGACAAGATTTAGTTGGAGATAAATATATTTCAACTCATTCTGTAATGGCACATAAATGGTCACGGGATATTATTTTATATGAATCAAAATCTCAAGAGACAAAATGTCATTCATCAACACAGAAAGGTGCTTCAAATATTTCTTTAATCCTTGATTGAGGATTAATTACCCTAAAATTGACACTTGTTGATTTAGAAAAGGCAAATACTTCCTGATTAACTAATCTATTTGTTTTCAATCAAAAAGCAGAAGTTCATGCATCTGATAGGGTGTTTGGCAATGAAAATTGAAAAAGGCAACACAACCTCATGAAGTTCTAAAGTAGGCATGTGGGGTAGGAAATCATTTCCCGCGAAAAAGCATATGAATACAAAGTCATCAACAATCCGCTCAAGGTCCATCTTGAAATTCTCAGGAGGATCAGTTATTTTTATGTCTAGCTCCAAATATTCCCTTAAAATCCATACATGTAGAAACTGCAAATGTGACAGAAACAAAAGTGTAAGTGGATGGAATGTCAAAGCTTTTGACTCAAGTAACTGAGGTCAAATGAAATCACGATACCCCATAAGGCTTCTTGGCCAAATATGCACTTTTCTTGACCATGTTAGAAGAATTAAACAATCCTCCTCCACTTTTCTCTAAGCCAGTCTCGAATTTGAGGCTTGTTTCTGAAGCTGATTCACCTACTGGTTGCTGTGCTTGTAGCACATCCTATATTAATGATATCAACAAATGAAAATTAAGAATACATGTAAATGTAATGATCCCACAAACATAATCCTTCGACTCAAAACTTTTTAGAGAACTAAAAAAAAAAAAAAAAAAAAAAAATCAATTGTTACAAGAAGTAGGGAGATGGGATTTAAATCAATTGACGAGGTTCTTGGCATATTCTTAAAATGAATGGTAAGCAGCATTTTTGGTCTTTTGTAATTAATCTGTCTTTTTGCCCCAACCCAATACAAGTTATCTGCTATCCTCTACTTCAGGTTCAGGAACTGACAAAAAACATCGATAACATTTTATGGATTTTATTATCTTACAGAAGTAGAGCGTGAGAAGAGAGGCGTAGAGTGAAGGGGATGAGAGTGGCTTAATTAATCACTTTGTTTGGATATTTCTAAATGAAGCGGGGAAAGATCACGGGGCATACAAGGCAAGCATACAAGGCCTTTGCTCCAAATTGTAACATCTCAATAGTCACCCTATGACTTGTCATTAGAGGAATTATATCTAAAATGTAGAGTGTGTGACATCTAGTCAAATTCACCTCTCTCAAAATGGAAAAATGAACTTCATGTGTTGCTAAAGCGAGCATTATCAGATCAGCATCCTGCATGCCAATATCAAATGACAATATCATTTATTTAAACATAAAATTAAGTGATGAAAAGTAAATAGGTTCAAGGAGATGAAGGAGACATTATATATAAAATTAGGATCAAAGTTATATCCAAGTGTAACTCTATTTTTTTAAAACAATATCTATTGTTAATGTAACTCTATGTTAACATTATACCATTAGAAAACTATTTATATGATTAATATATAAAGCATTCAATAGTAGATTTGTCAAACTATGCATTCAATAAAAAATTATTAAATTATATAACATTACAAAAGTTGTATAAGGTGAAACTTAAATCCAACCCGTATGATTACATATATAAAAATATATATATAAAAGTGACAATACAAAGTAAAGGAACTAGTAAAGTTCACATACCAGACCATACAGGCAGTGCCTGGTATTTGGATCATAACCACTAACATTCCGCTGATAGCGTATAAATGACATAATTTTGTGTTCTCCCTCACCAGGAACATTGGAATCAGAAAGGATTACCTATTTGAACAAATATGAATCAAATAAAAAAAATTAAAGAATAAGTAGGCATAGGGTGTATGAACTCACTCCAAAACAAAATGCACTTGAGTGAGCGTAACATATGCTGTTTACTATAAAGTATCGTCTCTAATATGATTTAGTATTCAAAAATCATATGGACAAAACCTTGATGTTTCTCCATCCTGGATCATTGTTCATACGTGAACTAATATAGCTTTCAAGGGCCTTTGACAATTTGTACATAAATTCTGTGCCTGGAGTGATTATATTAGAATCAGAAACTTCAGATTCACGTTTTGGAAGAACCGGTTTTCCTTCCCTTTCAAATTGTCTTCTCAGCTTTTCTTCCTCGGCTGCCTATATAAATATTGTAGCCAACATGAAGATAAAAGAACATAGTGTATCAAATAGAAAAGCACAACTCTATACACAAATTCAAAAGAAGGAAAACCCACAGCGATTTCCTTGTCCTTAGCAGTCCGAAAACGTCTGCATCGTTGTTGATTCATTTTAGCCCGTGGAGCAACTCCATCTACACATGTATACATTGAAAATTTGTGTATGTCAAAGGCTACACTCATACTCTAAAATGCATTGTGTGTTTGTCAAACGCTGAAATGAAAATGCATTAGTAACACAATAGTTAACTAAATATTGTCAATTAGTTTAAGCCAGGAACATGTTGAAGTTGAAGGAAAATCAATCTCACCGATGGCCATATAAAGTAACTTTCTTGGTCTTACAATGCTGAAAAGGTGATCAATGTATTCAAAGATATTGTTGAAGACTTCTTCAAAGGTTTCCGGTGGGCTAGGCTGATATGTACATAACAAGGAAAAAAAAAAACATAAATAGACTATAGATGTAAATACACTGTTATCAACGATGAAGTACAATGCAAAATAAGCTAAAGATGAACCAACATGATCATCGGGGTGGAAGCATGGGTGGATAATCCCATTCATATCAAGGTAGAGATTATCAAACTCAATGCCATTTGGGTTTGGCAAGGTGGTATCTATTCTCTCTGAGTCTTGTTCTTGTCTCTCTTCAATGGCTTTAACCACAATATTCGGGTACTTATTTATCAACCATCGATAAAACGACGGCACACCCATCTCTCAGTCCTCTCTCACTTTAGCTGAAATGGTTCTCTCTGGCTAACTCTTGGGCTCTAACTACAAGAGCATAACAGATTGGCTGACCTATGTTACATAGACGTATATATAGAAGGGCCATGAAAAGACAATAAAGAAGAAAATCCAAGCATCAGATAGTGGCTACGAGATACGAAGAGGCAGCCAAAATTCTCAGCTAGCTATGTAGCTATTCATTATTGATGTACCAGTGCTTTTGATTAATTTGTCGGACATTTATTCGTGAAGGGCCCCAAATGTACTAGAGATCTGTAAGTTCGAAGGATAAACTTTAAAGAACATGAAGAATTTTGGCTAGATATTAAAGAAAAATATTACGCGCACTGTATTTTCATATTACTTTAGGGACAAATTTTAAGTGATAAATTGTTAATATTTCTATTTTTTTTTTATTTCTTTTGCTTTAATACCAAATTACGACTCCAAAGTAAAGACACCGGTCGGAACAGTTCATGACTTTTTTTTTTTGGAGCAAAAGTTCATGACTTCTTGTCTCCCGCAATTTATCTGTCCCTTCTGTTTCTTTTACTCAGCTTTTTTTGGCTGAGAAATTCTTTTACTCTGCACTAGATTCGATACTTGAAAATTGAAATAAAGTTCTATCCCTTCCTTTCGAAACAAGTTGTAGTACTAGTAAATGATATATTACAACAGTCCTTGCCTTTTGCTTTTGATTACTCAGAATTTTTATTGAAACCAAAACACATTTGTACAACAACAGTCAAGATCAAGCCACTCTTTACAACAAATCCTATATGCTAAAACAGAACAGAGAAGACATCTAATGATTCTGATCTACTTCTATCAGAGTTACATTGGCCCAACACATTGTGTGGGCTTAGGGCCCATTAAACTAGTCTCTTTAGGTTAGCAATCCTAGTCCAAGTATTCCTAGGCCTAAGCCCTCTATGCCCAATAATTTACTGAAGGATTCTAAATTATAAGGCTCCTTGTTCCCAAAGTAAAAAATAAAAAAATAAAAAAAATTTTGCACAAAAAGTCTCAAAAATTATAGGATGATAATTAATTTTATTAAAAGAAAAACTACAAGTGGGTCTCTTATTTCTAAGAGTGTCCTTAAAATATTGGATTAATAGAAATCCAACCCAATTGAAACTTTTAAGATGTTTCATCAAAATCCTCTAAAAAAAGAAGTTGTTTCATCAAAAGAAAATTTTTATGAATGTGTTTGATATAAGCAGATTAACTATGATCAATAGTTAAAGAGATTTTAATAAAACCTAAATACATAACTTTTTCATCAACAAAAAAAATCCCTAAATACATAAAAATAATTAATAATTTTGCATCTTAAAATGTAGTAAGAACTAAGAAGAATGTTTTTTTAAAAAAAAAAAAAAATAATAATAAAAGTTAAATAGATATATTTAATTGATATTTAAATAGTAAAAGAAATATCACTTAAAATTATCACCTTAGACCTTAGTTATATTGACTATTGAGTTTTTTTTTTTTTGGAGAGAGAGTTTTAACGTATGACGTCCGCTTTTGATGATAACTCTTTATCATTAGACCAAGGAGACCAAGACATCAATCAATTTTGGTGTAGGCGGAGATTGAATCTCAGATCTCTGATTCAATCATCAAAGACTTTATCAGTTGAGCTAACTGGAACCCACACTTATTGACTATTGTGTTTGAGTAATCATATACATGTTTTTTAGCTGCCATCCATGCATTAAGTTGTTTTAACAAACCTAGCATAAATGCAAATTTTACCTGCAGCTAGGGTTTGTTTTACCTTTTCCCCTTACAAAATATATAAATGAAAAATTGGAAATTTCGAAATATAATGGGAATGTGGGATGTAAAGCTAGCCAATTTTAATTTTTCTCCCTGTAAACATTTGGAAAAGATATGCGTCTTTTTGGAACTACATTGGGGTGTAAGAGGTTAAAAGGGGTGCAAATTTGATAGTAATTTTGATGAGTTTTGGTTAGACAACTGAAGAATTTTGAAGTTGAGGCCATAGCTTTTGCTTGGGTAGTACAACGGGAGGGGCTGTGTTGTGATTGTTGGATTGGTTAGGAATAAACCTTGTTATAAGTTTATAAGCCTTTGCATATCTTAAGTGGTAAGTTGGAATACAATGGGCTAAGTGTTGGCTCGGGCTTGGGTTTGTTATATCTTTCTTGGGCCGCATTCTTTTCCTTTTTCTTTTGGCCCAAATTTGATTTGATTTGTCCGTTGGTGAGTATCTGAGTAGCCCCGTTGGGCATTTAATGAACAATCTGTTGGGCATCAAATCTACATAGTAACCATTAGAGGTCTAGTCCATTAGTTAGCCCAATAGTCTTCATTTAGTTGGCATGTAAAACTCTTGTTGTCACTTCTTTCTCTTCAGTTTTTTCCTAGCCTCTTACTATCGCCACTCTCCCTCTGTTTAGCTCTAAATTTTTTGCTCATCTCCACAAAATTTCAGCTTTTAATTTTTAGTTTTAAGGAAAGACTATTAAGGTTGTTCTTAGTTCTTCTTGCTTAAGTGTGTGATCAACTTGAAGAAACCATTTTAGTCTAATCCTAGGGGGTTGTTCGGCCAAGAGAGCCATTCGCACTGAGTTCTACCTCAAGTGGTACGAATTAACCTTTAAAGACAATGCATCTTGCGTGATTCTATAGTTTGTGAGATTTTTCTAACTCTATCTATTTATTTTTGTCATTGCTAATTTTTTAAGGTTTGTATTGTTGAATCAAAACTTATTTATTTAGCCATATTTTCAAACAATGCAAAGTGCTTGTTTTCATTAATTAGGCAGCGGAGATAAAAAAGGGAGGAAGAGAGAGGAGTGGAGCGCAGACATGTCACAATAGTAGTATTTATTAGGAGCATATCTCAATGTGAATGGTGTTTGATATCTTGTCTCCCATAGTTGTTTATTTGGATTTTGGATATTCACTCATTGGTTGTACATTTTCAATATCAATAAGTTTATAGATACAAAAATTTCACAACTATATAAAGATGGCAAATTATTATTAATAGGTAGAAAACTGATGAATAAAGTATGCTTAGATAAAAATCAGTAAAAATTGTGTTTGTAACATTGGAAGCGGTACTCGTATCTATATTTCTTTCAACCCACTACATGGTGGTTGAAAAGACTATCGAAATATAGTTTTAATCACATGATATTATTAATGAGTCATGTGATTTGTTTAAATAATATAAGTGGATAGTTTATGAATCACATGCCCTATTTGGTAGAGTAGCTAAACAATATATTTTCAATTTTTAAACAACATTACACATTTTTTCACACACTTTTTCACCTACACATATTTAAAAAAAGGCGAAAAGTCACTTTTAGTCCCTACATTTTCAGGTGATTCTCATTTTAGTCCCTATATTTTATTTTTACTGCTTTTAGTTTTTATCCTGAAAAATGCTTCCTGTTTTGGTTCCTGCCGTTATATCAGAGACGGAAAAAGCTGACGGGACAAACAGCAGGAATAAATAATAATAAATTAATGTCCATGTGGTCTAAATTAATAATAAAAAATGCCACGTCAGCGTCTAAATTAAAAAAATTAATTTATTAATTTTAACTAATTAAAAAAATTAAAAACAAAATCAAAAACTAAAAATATCATGAATTTAAACCTAGAAATTTAAAAAGAAAAAAAGAAAAATGAAAAAAAGAATGAGCTGGACAAGATTGAACTTAGAAGAAGATGAAAGATCTGGGTTGCTGGGCGAGATCTTCTTCTTCTTCACCCACAATCACTAAACAAATGTCATGGCTACTGCTGCTTCTTCCTCTTCTACCGTCGAGACCAAGGCCACCACCCCACCGCCGATCCCCTTCAGCCCACCCACCGCCGTGCCTCTCCCTCTCCCGCTCCCTTTGCCCGCTCCGCCCACGGCCCAGATCTAGGCCCAACCCCAGACCATGCCCGTTTCACGGTTTATCTCCTCATGGATCTCGCTTTCTGCAGCTTCGTGCGACCAACACGGCTGCAGCAAGCGCCGCGAGGCAGTGGAGGGCTGGGGCTGGGTCTGGATCGAAGTCTGAGACGGGGTCTAGGGTTGGGCCTAGATCTGGGTCGTGGGCGGAGCGAGCAGAGGGAGCGGGAGAGGGAGAGGCACGGCAGTGGGTGGGCTGGAGGGGAACGGCGGTGGGGTGGTGGCCTTGGTCTCGACGGTAGAAGAGGAAGAAGCAACAACAGCCATGACATTTGTTTAGTGATTGTGGGTGAAGAAGAAGAAGATCTCGCCCAACAACCCAGATCTTTCATCTTCTTCTTAGTTCAATCTTGTCCAACTCGTTCTTTTTTTCTTTTTTCTTTTTTCTTTTTTTTTTTTTTAAAATTTCTGGGTTTAAATTCATGATATTTTTTGTTTTTGATTTTGTTTATAATTTTTTTAATTAGTTAAAATTAATAAATTAATTTTTTTTTTTAATTTAGACGTTGACGTGGCATTTTTTATTATTAATTTAGGCCACGTGAACATTAATTTATTATTATTTATTCCTGCCATTTGTCACGTCAGCTTTTTCGGTCTCTGATGTAACGACAAGGACTAAAACGGGAAGCGTTTTTCAAGATAAGGACTAAAAGCGGTAAAAATAAAATGTAGGGACTAAAATGGAAATCGCCTGAAAATGTAGGGACTAAAAATGGTTTTTCACCTTAAAAAAAACTACAAACAATATTACTCAAACTCATCTACCAAATGGCCCATCATATTTCTTTTCCCCCTTACAAGAGTCATCCCTCTAAAACGTTGTGAATGAAATCTCTCCATGCGTCCCCTCAGCAGGTTGCTAGGCCTACCCCTGATTTTGGAAGAAAGTTCCCTTCAACCCACCAATAGAAGCCTATAAACCACCATTCTTAATCACAAATAGCAGCATCTACTATCTACAAGAAATTACTGTTATTTTATTATATTTCCCTTTTGAAAGCCGTTACTTACTCATCAGAGCTCCTTAGACCAACTAAACAAACTCAAGGAGACAACAATCAAACACAAGTCACATTAAAAGAGCCCATATTCAAGATCCCCAAATAAGGACAAACCCATTTTCAGGTAACCACCAAAAAGATGGGAGGAGACGGATCCACAAGTTAAATTAAGCAAATGGAACCAAATGATTTTGGATTTTGTTGAAAATATATTTATGTGTGGGTTTATTATGCGTTTGCCTAAGGGACCCAATTATATTGTAAGTCCATATAAGGCTAATCTTAGCTATTATAGTCTCTATTAAACCTTGCTTAGAATTCTTTTTGTAACATACATAAAAGTGTAGCAATTAGGGTTTTATAACGTGGATGTAAACCACCATGTTGAATCAAATAATTTCTTTGTTCTCTCTCTTTCTTTCATGCTTTCGCTCTCTATTTTAATTTCATCAGATTCAATTTAATTACCTTTTATGGAATACCCAGAAACCTACTATCCTATATGCACTGCGAACTCATAGCATCCAAATTAGACTACCAAATTACTTTAAAACAATTGGATTCAACTATCCTAAGGTAAGCTTAGACATCTCAAACTCAGAATCAAAAGCGAGTACCAACAAAGCAAAATTTGTACTCATAGTCGTGGTGATCTATATATATATATATATATATATGTTGGTAAGCTTCAATACTTTTATTGAAGATGGGGCATCACTCATAAAGATGTAGGTATATATGAGAGCCTCCGAGGTAGGAAAATACCTTGTCGATGATGAAAGTAATAATAACTTTTATTTTATTTTATTTTTTTGGGTTTTGATATATGGCTCATTTGTCAGAATGTGTTCAATGGGATGTATGTTAGATGTCCCATCCATTACCAGAAGTAGGCAGAGCAGGTAATTATTGTGAAAGGGACTATCAGATGGGATTCACATCACTTGATGCAATACCTCAATTTCCTTCACAATTTTTTTAACTTTTTTAACTTTTTAATTTTAATTTTTTTACTCATTTTTAATATATTTTATTTAATAATTGAGATTAAAAATTAAAAAAATTTTTAATCTCAGCCTTTGATAAAGTATTATATCATATGCAATACCCTAAGTATTAAACCTAATATGAATCCTATCATGATAGAGAGGACTGAGGATAGAGGAAAGTGGGAAAGACTCGTTCAGCTGCATTGATCTGTAACAATAATAATAATGTAGAACAGTATTTTTTTGAGAAACAATAATGTAGAATAGTAAGTACGGTAGGTGGAGGAGTTAATCCTCTTCTTCTTTAGAATGTATGTAACCCAACTTTTATAAAGTGAAAAGTAAAGTTAGAATATGATATTCCCCTTACGTAAACTCATACTATTTTTTTTTCTAAAGCTTTTTACGAGCTTAACATAGTCTTTGTTATTATTTCACTTATGTGGCCCACGATCTATATCTCACTTAACGTGACAAAAATTCAATCCTGATGGACCTGATCCCAGAATTTTTTGTTCAATTTTACCTGTTTTTTTTTTTCTTTTTTCCTTTAATTAATATTTGGGCTGGTATATGAGTTTGAGGAACTCGACCAAAAAGTCAGTGATTCAACCTGAAAGTTTGAGAAGATTCAAAAAGTTTAATTGCAATTAAGTTGTCTACTAATTAACTACAAATTTCACGGAGTTTTATAAGATAAAGTGATGGTTTTTACTTTTTAGAATCTTAACAAATTTAATAAAGCGACTAAAATTTTAATTCTTAATGTGTCTAATAGAGTGATGTCAAGGAGAGAGTATCTCATGTGCTTAATGTATAAATCAATATTTTACTGACATGTGAGTCCTACACATGTAAGACTCATATGTCAGTGAGACATTGGTCTCATACGTCTGACTCCTTAGATGACAAGTTAGCTTGTAGTTTGTTCACATCATCAAAGAAACTAAAAGTATCAAAGAAACTAAAAAAATGATCAATTGTCCTTAATCATAATTCAAACACAAAGAATATTTTAAAAAAGGGGACTTTCATGCTTGTTCTTGATGATAATATATTTAACTAAAAGCATTTCAAGCTCGCACGCAGTGCTTATAAATCTCACACTAGGGAACGTGATGACATAATTTGGTGTTGTATTTCCACAGAACACGATCCAAAATACATGCTACTTGGTAAACGCACCCTTAAGAAGTTTGTGTTTTTGTATTACAGATTAAATGAGACTAATGAGTTAAAAAAAATGATCGACCATCGTCTCTCTCTGGAATCTGCACGAATAAATCAAAGCCAGATCTTACTGGGGTTGGATTTAAACAATTGTCTGCGGTCCCCAAACGATAGGGCCCCCCCTTGGTCAACTATACTAATTACCAGGCCCATTCTCAAATCTCTAGAGATTTATGTTATTTCATTGTTAACTATATAAACTCGATCCATCCCATTATTCATTATTATTCACTGTTTTCAAATCTTGCTGCAATTTGTAAATAAAAATTTCAGTCTTATATGACACACTGATCACCTTTTATTGGTTAGAGAAAGCCATATTAAGATCTAAAGGACACCATTTATTTTTTGGCTAACTTTAAAAAACACCAATGAGTAACCTCGTTTTGTATCTCTTAGAATATGCATGTAACCGAGCATCAAACACATTGCTCTTCACACATACTTTATGTACATTAACAAATCATAATAAATCAAAGCATACTAATAAGTAATAACCCTCTTCTCATACAAAAGATAAAAACCCAATACTGATCATATAAAATGAGTGCCTCTATTTCCCCTTTAAATTTGTTTATAATAATCTTCTTTTACTTAACAAAAAAGTCATAGTATCATCCAACAAAAAAAAAAAGAAAAAAAAGAAAAAAGAAGAAGAAGAAAAGGAGAAGAAGAAGAAGAAAACTATAGGGGGCTAGACAAGAGAGCAATAATAACTAATGAAAGCAAATGAAGTACTGGTTTAAACGTCCACACTGCAACCTTGCACCACTGATTCAAACTTCATGACCGGTCCAACTGTAATTCCACCATTAGGATTAAAGCCACCAAACTTAATATACGCAGGACAATTCACATTCAAATTGTACTTCCCAGAGATCCAAGTTCCCACTTTCCACTTCACACACCCATTAATCCTGATATTGAGCAACACAGCCCCAACATTCTGGTCCTGTTCCAAATCCATCATTAACCCAGGCGCCACAGGGATCTCATTCCCATACAAGAAAGGAGACCACACAGCTATCTCATTGTGATCTTGGTACGTTGAGGGGAGCAAAGTTGACATCGTCACTTGTTGGCTTCGGTAGGTGGCGTAGACGTCAAGTTTCTGGTAGTAGATTCCAACTTTGCCCATGCGGTTTTTTGAGGCAACAGTGATCTGCATGCTGGTGGTGAGGGTGGAAGGTTCGGTGGTTGAAACGTTGAAGACATAAACGGTGGCTTCTTGGAGGACGAAGCGAGGCTTTGTGGGGAGGAGGATGATCCAGACAAGGAATACAATAAAGAGAACAAGGGCAATGAAGACGGTTATGATGACTAATATGAGGCGGAGCTTCTCTTTGTCATGGTCATGGTGGCCACAGTCTTTTGAACTCATGGCTGCCTTCACTGGAGGTGGTACTGGTGGTTTAGGGAAGGAGGGTACTTTTAGTGGGGGCACTGAAAACTCTAGCTGGTAACAAAGAAGAGAGCAAAGTTAACTTTGAGAGGATTAATTTACCAGGAAAGAGTTTCTCTGAGAAAATGTGCATTATATAGACAAAGAAAGAGCATATGAAAAATAAATAAATAAATGAAAACTATTGGCTCATCATGTTTGAGTGTTTGACACATTTTAGTTTAGGTAGTTAGCTACTCATTATAACCTTAATTGATTATTTGATAGATTATGATGCATAAAAAATAATGTGCTTATGTATTGAAAAACAGTGATTTAAAAAAAATAATAATTTATATAGTGGAAGTTGGACTTTACTCATAAAACATATGGGTCACAGATATATAAGTTTTGTAACATAGCCTTATAAAATAAGTTTATTTTTAAATACAAGATAAATTTTTTTTTATTAAAAACTCTATTTAGTATGCTATTGATGTGGTACCTTAACCTTAATTGATTGTTTGATAGATCATGATGCATAATATTGAAAAACAGTGATTTAAAAAAAAATTCATATAGTGGTAGTTGGACTTTACTCATAAAAAATATGGGTCACAGATATATAAGTTTTGTAACATAGCCTTATAAATAAGCTAATTTCTTAAATACAAGATAAAAAAAAATGATTAATAATGCTATTTAGTATGCTATTGATGTGGCACCTTAACTTAATTAGTAATAACTTTAAATTTTCTATTGAGTATTGCAGAAAGAAAATTTTGCACAATCTCTTTCACAATTCTTGATATAATATATAAAAATAATGTTATTCTTATCCCAACTTAAATCTAAATAATTTTATAAAAAACATGAAGATTTTATGTTCTCTTTCACTAAAAATAAAACAAAATTAATGCAAATGTATATGCATTGGTTGTGGTGGAGAATGGGTTTCATTTGGAGGTCCTTTTCTTTGAGGTGAGTTTCGTATGCGTCTACGAGAGGTGAACCACTGAGTGACTGAACCGGTGAACCCTCCATAAATATAAAAAAAGCCATACAGGTGGGTCTCATCAAAATTGAAGTTGAAGGACAAGTGCTGTATAAGGGTCCTATAAGGCGTGAGTCTACCGACCGTTCTGGCTGTGGCTGTTTGGACTTTTGTAGGGGATTAAACTAAAAGGCTTTTTTTTTTTTTGGGTGTAAACTCAAAGAGCTCACGTCAAGTAATGGCAATAAATAAAAATAATACATGTTTATCACTGGGCTATGAACTAAGTATCATATAATGATACAAAAATTCCTACTAACAGGTCACGCGGTAATCTTTTGCTGTTTTTGACCATAAGATTCTGGATCTGTATATGAAGTGTTATAAATCTTACTCTTTTCTGAACAAGTTGGAGGGCAGTATCTTTCTAATTTATGACAAATTTATTGTTTGCCGTTTGTAGCACGTCCTTTACTAAAAACTATTAGTGAACAACTCTCTTTTGATACAAAGGTGAAGGAGATCTTGAGTCACGACCACCATCAATTTGTTTATGTAATTAATGGCTTTATTACAATACAATTTGATAATAAAAAAAATCTAAGCATATGACAGTAATTTTTTTTCATCATAGAACTCTTATAAGCTTGATATTAAATTAAGGTTGAGACCGGAAATTTAGAGGCAAATATAGATTAAGTAAAGAGGGTTATGATTATTAGCTCCAATTATACAAACTGTAATACACTATTGAATTCTAATTGAAGAAAACTTTGGGATGGGTGTTTGGATTAGGGAACAGCCATCAATTTTGTAGGTCCTTCGGTATCATGGAAGAGTGAAGAACATCTCGAACCATTCATCAAAAATTAATAGCACAAGTCTTACGTAGAAAAGTCAACCACAATTCGTTTTATTTTCACATAAGATTTGTACGAATTCTTCTATTCTAAAATAAAATTATAGAAGAACTATTATAATATTATTTGTAGAAAAAAAAAAAAAAAAACAGAATTAATTACTTGATCAACTCAAAACATAATATTGTTAGAACCCTAATAATTAAAGCATGAACTTACTAACATCGTCATTTATATTTATAAGGTCTGTTTTGAGAGTTTAAAAGAACGTTTATAAAAATTCAAGACCCTATTTTGTAATCACAACTTTTTATGACATTTTTTACCAACACACCCATTATGCTAGAGAGAGAAAGAGAGTACTTACCGGCTTGGGCAAGGGACCCTCTTCGAATAAATTTCTCATCTGCTCAAAAATCAGTTGATGCAAAAAGCACTATTCTGAAGGAGACTAGACAGAGCACTGTGGGAGGAGAGACCATGCAAAAGCTGCGTAACCTAATTACTAAACCGCTAGTGAACAAAAAAAAAAAAAAAAAAAAACAAAGAACGTAATTGTTTAACCTAATGAACACCTTGTGTATACTTATATAGAAAATTTTGTTTTAACAAGAAAAGAGAATTAATACAACCCTAAAGGCTGTCGGTTCATGCGCTCATGTATTCTTTGAATTAATCTCTGATTATATATTATTATAATAATATATAATTACTTGTGCACAAGGAAAACTGCTGACAAATAAAGGTGCTGATATTAAATCAGAACTTAGTTTTGTATTAATGATGAATACGAAGTTAACTAGTTATTAATTAATTATAGTTTTGCAAGGGCGGTCTGACAACTTTTTTGAAAACCAGATTGGAAGATTTTTATTATATGCGGGGTTTGTTTTAATAGAGTATTATTTCCAAAAGAGTGATTCTCAAAATATATATATATATATTTCCAAAAGAGTTTTAGAAGTATTTTAGTCAAAATTGAGTTTTCATTTTTTTAAAAATTTGTTTTAGCTGAAAAATAAATTATCTCAAACCTCTAAGTAAGTTTGCAATTTTATATAATGAAAATAGAGAAATTTATTACTAATAAAACTATAATTAGTTTTTTTTTTTTTTTTTCATAGGTAGCGTAGGGTTTGGATTTGTGGCCCAAGCCCAAAACAAAGAATTTGTAGAGTATGGGTGAAAGAGCTAGGTTAAATATGGGATCAACAACAACGAATCACAACCTTCAAGCACAAACCAACATGAATTTCTATGTAAAGAATGGATATTCGAAGAGCTATATTATTGATTATATGATAAACACAGATCCTAGAGTTACAGTCAAGTTCTTCCTCCCTCCCTTTTGTTAAGAGCTTCTTTCCTTTATATAACCTCCATTCTCTTTATCTCCATCGTTCACTTGTACTTCATCCGTGAGTCTATTTGAGTATATGTCACGTCAAGTATCTTCTTTAACTCTGTGTGAGTGGCGGTAGGTGAGAATACACTGTTCAGGAGTCTTCTCCACATAAATGTGGCCAGAAAAGTTGCTGCAGAGCATTAAATACGGTGGTAGCAGCTTTCCCTTTAGATATTTCTTCATCTTTATCGTTTCCCAGTGTACTCAGAGTTTATCTTGATCAGGAGGAGTCCTCGAAAGGTTATTTTGACCTTTTATACGTTCAATTGATCTATACTATTCGCGTCAGAGGAATATAACCTCTTCGGACAGAAGTTGACCTCTTTGGATTGTAATCACTCTTCCCTTTGAGGGTCCCACTTCCAGATGGGCCTTGCCCTTACCAACTCCTTCTTCTCGGTCGCACAATAGCTCTCATATGGGCTCTCGGCCCACTATGTTGAATTGAGTCCTTTTCCCCCACAGGTGGATTCTAGAGGTTTTTTTTTTTCTTCAAAAAGCATATTATGGATTAAATAGTTTGCGTCTAATTTGAACGAGATCTATTATACTATATTTTGTTTTAAAAGAAGAGGTTATAAATTAGATCATTGATCTTGAAGATTATTTTTCTTACGAAATATCTATAAAGATTTTTGTATGAAACAAGTCTGTGAGCGATACAACAACTTGGTTGAATGAGATATAAAGTGTTTTAGAATGAGAGACGTAAGCTCAAAATTTCTTCATGGAAGATACAAAGACGATGAAAACATTTTCTTTCCCTGATTTTGATGAAATAATGTCATGCCAATTTTCAAAGAAAATATCAAGGGTGTCGATTGTGATGAAATCGCACAACTTCGAAGATTGAGATAATGTTTTGCAAAAAGTTGTTAAGAATAAAATTCAAAGTTGATTGAGGAAATGACAGATTTCCATATGAGGGAGGTTTCTGGAAATATTATAAAAGATTTAATTGAAGTCAAATGTGCCGGCGAGTCTATAACCCTCAAGTCTCAAGATTCCATCATTTTATTATAACAACCAAGGAAATTGAATATTGTCAATTGTGTAACAACCAAGGAAATTAAAGGGGATAACAATTAAGGTGTGTTATTAGTTAAACTAGAGGATTGCAAGTTCCAAAAGAAGACAAAATTGTTAAAGTATTTGCAATACTTGTTGTTTTGGTTAATGGTGAGGACAAGTTCTTTCTAATTAAGTAGGTATCTGAGGTAGGATATTTGGAAGATTTTTATTTGGGTTTTTGTAATTTTCAGACTTTTCTTGAGCAGGGTTTTGTTTCCTTGTTTTAAAGAGTTTTTATGAGTATTTTAGTTACAATTATTGAGTCTTCAAATCATAGTACTTTAAGATGATTTTTACTTAGAAAAAAAGTTTTCGTGATAAGCTTGTAATTTGTGAAATGAAAGTTGAAAAGACTATTATTATTATTTTATTTTATTTATCGCGTGTATTTCTAAGTCTTCTTTAATTTTGTGGTTTCAATTATCCTATCTTATATATATATAAACAATAAAGGGTTGTAAATTAACCAACCGCAAGTTTTTGTAAGGAATTGTTGTGAGAAAATTGTTATATAATAGTTGTACGATCAATTACTAGAAAGGGGTTCAATCTTAGAAAACAGGATAATATTACAAATAACTATCTCTGGCATAAGTGAGCATATTAATTTAATATTTTGTCACCAAATTTGTTTAATCAATAAGATGAAAATGTTGATTCAATATATACGACCTTTAATTTGCTAGACAGAGAGCAAAATTGTTGACAATCTTTTAATCATCTTTTCCATTATTGTTTTCTTTGTTTATATATTTCAGATCTACTTATAAATATAATTCTCAGAAGAAAAAATACTTAATACATGATACATGTGAAGTTCAACAATCGGCACATATATTTTTTTTATACAAAAATAAAAATTCTACTCTAACCTAACAAAACACACTTAAATACTCAACAGTTCAATTTATTCCAACACACAATCAAAGATATCACAATTGTAATTAAGTACATATTTGAAGCATGAAAAATTACAGGTCAATTTATTTCGTTAAGAATGGCAATGTTGTCAACATCCACTATAATTTGTGATATCTATGGAATGGAACGATGTGCCACTTTCTGGTACCAACTTGAAAGGGCCCAATTGACGCTATACCAACCGTTTGTGGATGCACAAAAAACATGAATAACTGAAATTTTGTTTTGCTTAAGGATTGGATATAGAGGTCTAGCTAGCTTCCGACAATTCTTAGAATTTGTCTCAGATGAACTTAGTTTCGGTTAATTAGAAAGAAGTATTGAAGCAAATTGTGGGGTCTCAACTCTCAATAGCAGGTATGATTTCTTCAATGATGGTGGTTGTGAGTTGGTTGATTAGTTAAGCCTTTGAAAACAACTTGTAGATCACATTTTTTGCCTTGGCTATGAAGGGAAACATGTGGTAGGTCGATCATATGGCTTTTTGAAAGTTGTAAATCGTCTTTGCAAAGCAAACACCAGTTTTGAACTGTATTCCTTTTGATTCACACGCTCTCAAAGTTGTACTTAACTAATTTTGTGCCCATGTTACATGCATATTTGCCATCATACGTCTGTCTCTCTCTCTCTCTCTACCAAACTTTTTATTATTTGCTAAACCCAACTTATTTTTATTTTTTGATAAATACAACTTAATAAACTATAGACTTTAAAGAGAGTTTCTTAAATTCCAGAGATTAGCTTAGTAGTTCCTAAGGCCTTATGATATCTATGAGATCTTAAGTTTGTAACCGCTTACCCCTATTTTAGGACCACTCTCAAGAGATTCTTCACCATAATAACCCGGTATGTGTAGGATAGAGAATTGAATATAAAAATAGGTAGATACGTGTTAGAAGAGGTTTGGATACCTTTATTTGTAAAAAAGAAAAAGAAAAAATGTTTCTTTTATATATATATATATATATATATATATATATTTACTAAGACCTTGCTTGTACCGATTACCATTATAGATAAGATGAGCATCTATAATGATCGAAGTAGCAAACTACAATCATAATTGATAATTGGTCAGTATTTAAAATGTTTTAGACATCAGTCTCAACCTCAAATAAGGCTAAGGAATTTACCCATTAAATTTACTCTAGCTTCTCGAAATTCGAAAAGCTTCAGTACAAGACTGTGGTCTGTGGGTGGTGGGAGTGGGAGTGGGACTTGTCGTCCCTACCTTCGCTGCAACCATTTTGGATTCTTATTTCCATCACTTTCCAAGTGCTTCCCTTCTGTATCATCTTTGTGCCTCTTTCTTTTCGAAAAGAGAGTATCAGAATAAGGCTTTCTTAACCAAACAAGCTAAGGATATACTGTACACTCACCACGTTGGCTTTTTTGCATTTTTTAACTGCAAAAGCCTAGGTTCTCTTTTTATCCAACTTTCTTTTTTTCTTTTTAGATTACATTCTCTGGTTCTACTCTTCTCAAAGAGAAGGTATCTCTTAGATTTGATATATGCATCACTTCTCTCTTTCTCACGCGGCCACAGGATGCATACACCATGCATGAAAGTAATGATACATATATTTGCCACGCATATGCTAATTATTGCTGCTGGAAAAACTCAGCCCCCATGGGATTTTTCCCAACTTACCTTGCATTATATGGATGAGAATGTTGAACTGTACTCAGAGGAAGAGTCTTACCATTTTTTTTGAAGGGATCGAAGGAATAGTCTTACCTTGTAGAGTGAGGATACAATAATTTCTGCCATAGAAAAATAGAATCTATATTTATTGAACTGAATTGATCGTGTAATTTTTGTATAGCTGAAAAATTAATCTATACATTAATTTTTGTATATTAAATTCAAATGGCATTTTCTCCTCTCACTCGCAACATCTTTCTCTTGTAAGGATAAAGTTGATGCATGTTTAACTTATCCATCAGGTGGGGAAAAAATCGAGACAAATAAAGGGTCCGAGAGAGGAGGGAATACGGTACTGTATTAGAGAGAGAGAGAGAGAGAGAAAAAAAAAAGCCACAAAAAACTAAAAAAACGATCACTTCATTGGTGGGAGATTCCAAAGGCAGTCAGGCAGAGATATCCAAATGCAAATGAAAAACAGGAACTCACGAAAAGAAAGAAAGGATTCCTTTTAAATGCAATACATAAAAAGAACTAACTGTCACGAATTATTATTGAACAGTATTTCGAAAATTTACTTCACCCGTGGAACAAAGATTGAGTGAGAAATGTGAGTTCAACTTATAATTCTTGAATAATGTTAGAGGCACAAATTATTTTACAAATTGCAGATTAATTTAATAAAAAGAGAAAAGTTAAGATATATATTTAATAAAAAGAGAAAAAGTGTGAGAAATCAATGGTAGAGTTTGAGACCAACGTTTTTCATCTCAAATATGACGTTCTTTTTAGAGCCTTGATAATCAAACTTGTGAGTATTTTCCTTTATAGAATAATAATTGATTTATTTTTAAAAGAAAACAAATATAAATGTGTTTTACATTCTTTCCCCCACTTTTATAGGAAGACCCCAAAATATTAAGCTAATAAAAATCCAACCCAATTGAAATCCTAGACCATTTCAACCCAAAAAAAAAAAAAAATGTTGTAAGTGTGCCAAATAAGGTCAATAAAGTTCACAAAATGATTAAATAGATTAACTATTATCAATTTTAAAAGATATATTAATAAACCCTAAATAAAAACTTAAATACTAGTAATTATGTAAATAAAAAACAAGAACGATTTTTATATCCAAAAAATAATGTAAAAAGTTAAATAAATAACATTTAATTGATATTTAGATGTTTAGAAAAGCCCACTCAAATTTTTTGACCTTAAGTTTTAAAATGTAATGACAAACTTAAAATGTAATTTAGCGTGGTTACAATATTAGGATACTCTCTATTTAAAATAAAAGTAATTTCTAAATCCTATTCAATGCCACATCTTTTAAAATTTTGAAACTTGGTTGGGGTTGCAATCCCATATGTACTCCCGTATTTTGTTTAATTTATATAACCCCTTTTTGTTTTTGTATAATTTTAAATATGCACGTTTTAAAGCAACTTAAGTTTTCACAAAATTCTCTCCAAAAAAAAAAAAAACGCCCCATAATTTGTGATTATAAAAAATAATTAAAAAAAATTTGGCACCACAAAAAAAAAAAAAAAAAAAAAAAAAAAAAAAAAAAAAAACATCTTTTGTCACAACTCTCCATATTGCTAATTATGATTGGTGAAAAACAAGTGATAGGTTCATGTTAAAGTAATAAACAACTAGTCACAATCTGTCACGTAGAAGAACTGTGGCAAAAATTGTGAATTTGTTTATTGCAGTAGAAAAACTCAAATTTTAAGCTAGCTGGTAATTCCAAACTTCTAAAACTATTCAATAGCCTACTTCGGCTCTCAATAGATGACTGTCATTAGATGAAGTAACCGGTACAAGAGCCAAATGTTGTGTGTTTTTTCTTAAGTGCTCGTTTGTTTGGGCGTTTTAAAGCCAATATGCGTGTTTGCAAAATGCGCGTTCCTTATTTGCGTTTGGTTCAGCCTAAAACGCAACTTTTTGAAAAAAACTGGGTTTTGGGCCAAGGCAAAAATTGATCTGAAAACGCGCATGAAAAATGCAGTTAAGGAGGTCCATAATCAAAAGGAAATGTGCGTTTCTACCTGTTGCCTCTTTCATATTACGAAATTACCCTGCAGAGGCCATCTCTTCTCTGCTCTGCCTTCTCCGTGAACCTTCTTCCTCTTCTTCTTCTTTCTTTCGTCTTCTTTAATGCGCACAAAATCAACAAAATCAAACCAAACCCAACTCAAAATCAACCCAAAACAAAATCAACTCAAAATCAAACCCAAACCCAAAATCAAAATCAAACAGAAAATCAACTCAAAATTAAACTATTAACTGAAAATCCATAACCCAAACCCAAAATCAAAATCAAATACAAACCCAATGTTTCAATCATCTTCATCTTCTCTCTTCCTCTCGGCTTTCGAATTGTCAAAAAAAAAAAAAAAAAAAAAAAAAAACACAAAAAAGAGCTCAGCGGACCAGAACATTCTGGAGGAAGTGAAAGGTTTCAATCATCTTCATCTTCATCATCATCATCATCTTCTGCTCTATTCCTCTTGGCTTCCGAATTGTCAAAAAAAAAAAAAAAAAAAAAAAAAAAAACAAGAGCTCAACTGACCGGAACGTTGTGGAGGAAGTGAAAGGGAAAATGGAAAAGAATGAAGACAAAATGAGAAGTGGAATGTTCTGGAGTGGTAGGGAAAAAAAAAAAAAAAAGGGTACATGTGTGGAGGAGAAAAAAAGAGGGAAAAAACTGAAAAAAAAAAAAAAATTAAAGAAAGGAAGAAGGAAATGTTACCGTGATATTTTCACAATAAATTTTAAGAGATAGGTTATTATTAGTTAATATTGGTGAGAAAAAAATCATTTTTTTAGAAAGAGAAAAAAATTATTTTAATAGTACGTTAAAATTAAAATCAGTATTAATTTTTATCACAATATTTTCACAATACTTTCACAATAAATCTTAAAGGGTAGGTTATTATTAACTAATATTGGTGAGAAATTTTTATTTTAGAAAAAGAAAAATTGATTTAAGTATAAGAAGTAGTTGATTTAAGTATGAAATAAACTCACATAAAAAAAAAAAGTATGAAATAAACTCCCTTATATATATATTGTCCTTTTTGGTAATTTATTCTTCAAACTGCCACTTTTATAAGTGCTAGCCAAACATTCAGTTTTTTCAAAAACACTTTTTAACAGTTTTTACCAAACACCCAGCTTTTTGAAAATGCACTTTTTCATTATGCACTTTTTGAAAATTCCACTTTTTCATTATGCACTTTACAAAAAGTTGAACCAAACTCACCCAAATCCATTTGTCAAGCCTATGACAAAACCTCATTAGCAAGCTAAATTCAATCTTTATCTTCGAGCTCTATGTTTACTAGTTTGTTCGTGCACTAAATATTTGTTTGAGCTTCTTAAAATATTTCATTTGAAAAAAAAAAAAAAAAAAAAAAAAAAAAACTCAAACTTGACTTGTTTATAATAAACAAACATAAACCCTAGGTAAGAAGTATGGCTATCAAATGAACCGTTTAACACTTTTTTTTTTTTGGGCTGAAAATGAACATAATAGGGATATAATAGAAAATTGCTTCAAATTACTATTTATTTCCTCCTATTTTTCTCCCATACCAAAAGAAAGATACACTAATTTTCCATCCCCACTTTGCTACCCCTCATACCAAACACATAAGACGAAAAATTAAATATCTTCCCAAGCTGTCCATTTTTCCATCCTTCACTTTTTTACCCTCCTTTGGCAAAGTTTTTAATAGTTCTCACCTAAGTCCATCTCTGACACCACTTTTTTAGCTACTAATAACAGCTTATCACATTGGCAATTGGGAAATTTTTTTGTGCCTCAACACTTGATGAATTGCATACGGTTGGCCTCTGTAAAAGTCCATTAATCAGGTTACTCACTGAAACCAAAAGCAGAGCTAAATGACACTGTTGCATTAAGAACCTGATTGGAAAAGACATGTTTCTATAAAGCTCTTGAGCTACAACTACCCTGGACAACACAACCTCTTGTGATGTCCTGCTTTAAAGAAAAAATTTGCGAATGAAGTTTAAGCTTTCTGACTTGACCTTATCTTACACATGGATAATATAGAGAAAAGCGACACCCCAACACACACACACGCACACAAACAGACAATGAAAAGATACCCTTTAGACAACTAATTTTCATCAGTCACGTTTTACAGAGCTGGAATTCTAACAGACCAAGAGTCTAGGCCATAGACTGTAGATTTAAAAAAAAAAAAGGCAACTTCGGGAGGCAGACATTGCAATAACCACAGGTTGTGCTTGATCAGGCATACAGTTGCAGGACAAGGTTTATAGAAGAAGATGATATTATTCATAGCTCAAACCACCCATTGCTAGACCAAAATTTTGAACCCAAACCCTTCCATTTTGGATCTCTGAGCGGTCCTGAACAATATGATGTCATTGGGAACAACATTGGTCAAAGCATTTAAGCCCAATTAGGATAAGAACTCCTTGTTTTATATGGTTCATCCTGGTGGGCCAAAGATGACAAGGTCCAAGAAAATCTGGGTCTGAAAGAGAAAGAACTTGCAGCAAGTTGGCACGTGCTAAGTGAATATGTGAAAATGACGGGTCCATGTGTGTTATTTGTCCTTGATGAGATGAGAAAGAAGTCTATGAAGGAAGGAAAGATCACAACAGGTGAAGGGTTGGAGTGGGGGGGTTCGAGACACACACAAAGAGAATAAGAAAAATTGATTAAATAGGGTTTAAAATGAGTTTTTTTATTCAAAAATATTGTTTATAACCCTTCTTATAGACTCAACCAAAATAACTTAGTAGAGGTAAAAACTTCAGAATAATATACAGTCAAAAAGAACACATGTTTTATAAAAATGAATCAAACCTAACACGTACCAATCAACCCACCAGGTTACCACTATAGAGCAAATAAATAGGCTAACTTTGACTTACCAAAAAAAAAAGGGGGGGGGGGGGGGGGGGGGGGGAACTTTGAGCATCTCCTAAATTCTTTAATTTTTTGTACTGTTTGGAAAATAAAGAAAGAAAATGAACAGTAATTTTTATCTTTTAGCTACTTACTTTTTCAAATATACTTTCCAAAAGATTTTCTATCACATTTTCTATCTCATTTAAATATTATTTCTTCATTCATTCATTATTTTTTTTAATCATCATTTATTCTTCCTATATTCATTCTCAACAATTATATTTTTTAATAAAAAATATTATATCCACAACATTTTTCGCAATACTTTCACAAGAATTACATCAAAATCTTATGTGGAAAGTTGTTATTAGTTCTACTTTGAACCCACCGCTGAAATTATTTTTTTACTCACCATATTAACTAATAGCAATCTATTACCTAATATTTATTGTAAAAATATTATGATAGTATTTCTTAATTGTCTTTTTTTTTTTTATTATTATATTATTTTTCCTTCCTTAATTTCATTCATACGTTTTTTTTTTCCTTGGTTTTTTCTCCACCATACACGTATCCCACACCTATCTCTATCTACCATTTTTTCCCTTTTTCTAGTTCATTCCGGTCTCTCTTTTTCTTTCTGTAGCTCTCTTTTGACTTTTTCTATTTCTTCTTGATTTTAGAAGACTAGAACACTCTCTAGCATGATCTTTTGATTTCTATTTCTACTTCTTTCCTCCTCTTCAGCTCACTTCACACACAGCCGACCATGATCTTTTGCATTTTTGATTTTTATTTTCTTTCTTCTTCATCTCACTTCACTCACACACAGCCGACAAAGAGAGTTTGCCTTTGTCTATCTTCTTCTTCTTTTTTTTTTTTTTTTTTTTGTTTTTTATTTTTTTCTTTCTTTTTTTTTTTTTTTCACTTTGTTGTTACAATGGAGCTTCGATAGGCTTTCATGTTCTTAATCTGTTGTTTTTGTTTTGATTTTAGATTTGTTGTTTTAATTAAATTTGTATTTTTCCTTGTTTTTGATCTGTTGTTTCTATTTTGATTTTAGATTGTGTTTGTGTTTTGATTGTGTTATCGTTTGAGAGAGAGAGACAGATGAACAAAGAAGAGACAAGGAAAGAGAAAGAATATTTTTTTATTCAACTTGGGTATTTTTTTAAAGATAAAATAATGGTTTGGAGTTATTACAGTGTTCTCTAGACCGGCTGTTGGAGAACTAATGTAGCAACTTCAAAAAAAATTGGAAAAGTTTTGTGCTTAGACCGGCTGTTGGAGTGTGAACAGTAAGCTTTTTTAGAGAAAAAATAGAGATAGAGCATCTATTGAAGATGCTTAGAGTATCTCTAATTGCTTTTTATATTTTTGTACTGTTTGGACAATGAACAATGTCATTTACTTTTTACCTACCTATTTTTTTAAATATATTTTCCAACAGATTCTCTATCCTTTCTCTATCTTATTTAAATATTATTTATTTATTTTTTAACACACGTATCCCCATACACCCCTCCCAACTCCTTTCTTTGCTAATTTTTTATTATGCTTTATTCTTTTGCTAATGAAGAATAGCACGTCAGGTTTGGAGAATGGCTATTCATTAGAAAAAACTATTTGAGTTTTAAAGAAGCGGTCGGAGCTTGTTTTTCCTCTTTTTTCTAGTTTCATTCTCTATATTTTGGCTTTACCTACTCTATTGGAGATGCTTTTAGTACACAATATAACAATACAATCACTTAATAATTTCAATTCTTGCAGCATACACGAGATTCACTTACACATAAATAAGATTCACTAACTAAGCCAAACAATCTAGTATAACTAATGGACACCATATCGGTGCTTCAATAGACCTATATGCTGCTAATTTAAGCCTCATAAGAGTACTTTAGCTAGGTTAAGAGATACAATTGGATCAGCTAAGTGATCCATAATGGCCTATAGATGGATAGTACACTCCCTTAACTCCATCTATTTTGGATTAAAATACTATCCAAGGAAAAACAACAGAAACCTTAGGGTCATCAGCTGATAGTACAGCAACATAGATAACACTTCTTAAAGCATAACGGGGTTTAAGATGAAAATACTAAAGAACTGATTTTGATCTCTCTCTTCTTAAACAATTACATAACCAAACTGCTTTAGGTACCCAAGCATAAACCACTATCTTCCATCCTAAGATTATATATAAGGGCGGCAAATAACAAAGTGTGGCTAGAGTATAAAATGTCCTCAACCAATTGACAGAAATTCTTCCCCCAATGATAATCAGCCACAAGTAAGTCCAACCTAATAGGCCAAGCAAGTAAAGAACGGTCTTAACAATTAAGATTGTCTCATATCGAAGTCAAGCCTAGTTCAACCTAACTGAATCAAGATTGTGTCTCACAGTTTCCAAATTTTGTACCAAAAAACTAGTGTAGAACATTTATACCTCCAAAATTTGGACATGAAAATCGAACAAGGTGGTACAAAAGCATAAGCAGCAATATTTATGCACATAAATATTCTCAACAAAACAGATCATTGATTTGCAAAGGGCTAATGAACTCCAAATGAAAAAACACTTACTCTGCCCACAAATATGGACAGAGCAGAACCTTGCAGGTTCAAAACACACTATTCCACTGAATGTGTGTAAGTTGTAATTAAAAATTAAAAATAAAATATTAACAAAGATTTTGTCTTATTCATTCCTACGATTTCAAAATGGGCACAAAATACATACAGCTTTTTAGTTGCAGTAGGTTAGGTTCCGCAACTAAATTCAAACACACTGTTGCATTCACTAATAAAATACAAACAGTGTTATCTTTTCCAGTTTCAATTAAAATTCAATTTAGCAATGTGTTTGAATTTAATTAGGGAAAACCCAAGATTTGTCTTTCAGAATTTCTCTCCTTCCCTCTCTTTAGTTTGAATTCAACTATGCGTTTAAATTCAATTCAGCTATAAGTTTGAATTCAGAACTTACTTATCAACAACAATTGATATTAAAATCATATTGGTTTAATTTTTTACAAAATGAAATAAAAATAACTTCAAAGATAACAAAAACGAAAACCTAAAAACCCAAATCAGAAAAACTGTACATTCATCATTCTCCACAAAAAACAAAATCCTAATTTCAATCTACACGTAAACTACGATTGATTGCTCATATCATAAATTTATTTGAAATTAATCCGAGTGAGCCCAAATCAACTAAAGACTAAAACTTTTACAAAGCGAATTAAAGCTCACAGACCAACCTGGCAATCCTTTGGTGCCACGAGCTTCCCTGACCCGGAGGCACTGGTATTTGAGGAAGAGATAGAAACAAGCAAAGCTTGGCACCAAACCCTAACAATCTTATTCCTCGCTCTCCAACCACCAGTTTTGAATTCAGCCCTAGCCAGAAGCTTCACATTGAAAGAGAGCGTGCCACGTGCCCTGTCCGCGTTAATGTCGCCGAGCGCCCTTCTGTCCACGTACTCGTCTTTGGCGGCGAAGGAAGCGTCGACGAAGGTTTGGTTCCGCTTGGACTGTTTGAAGGGAGGGATTCGGGTCTCGGCGACGAACTCGGTCCTGCAGAAGATCATGGAGTCAACGGCGTCGTAGTAGATGGAGAGCTTCTTGTTAGGGTTGTAGGCGGAGAACCGGGCGTTCCAGTTGCCGGAGACGGAGGTGTTGGAGGTGGAGAAGTTGGTGAGGGAGAGCGAGTCGACTCGGAACTCGGGGAGGCGAGGGCGGAGGACGAGCCAGAGGACGAAGATGATCACGCCCATGGATATGAAGACGACGATCATCGCTAGGAGGAAGGTGCGCACGAAGGCGCGTGACGACGAGGCGCGGTAGGGCTGGTTGTTGTACGGCGGCGCGTAGGGTTGGTTCGGGTAGTAAGGCGCGTTGTAAGGGTAAGCAGCGCCGGGTTGCGGCGGAGGGTAACCGTTAGCGGGTGGGTAGCCCACCGCCGGCGCTGGTCTCGAAGGGTTTTGCATAGTTGTGAGTGAGAGAGTGAAGTTTAGAATATTTTGGATTTCAAGCAGAGTATAATAAATAATAAAAGAGGTTTTTGATGTTTTTGTTTTTTTGGACTTTTTTAGAAGTAAGAAGTGGGGAGAAGAAGAAGTTTTGGAATTTGATGAGGTGTTGGGGTTCTTTTACCGTGTGGTCAAGTTTTATCGACCGACCTTTCTGAAGTCTTGTGACTGTTGCCTATTCGTCCGTCTATTCGTACATTCTATTTGAACAAATGACATTGACAACACTATTTATTTATTATTATTTTTGAATAATAAAATAAAATTGTTGAGGATCAAAATATAGAATTGCTAAGGGATGGTGGTTTATTATTATTGATGGTGTAAGGAAAACGTGCTTAGTTTTGTCTTGTCCATATGGGCCGTCCATGACAAAGTACAAAGTAGAGAATGAGAGGCTCTTACACCCGTCCCTCTTTTACCTATCTTTTTGCACTTGTCCCTCATATACTCGTCAACTTGGGGACTACCAGCAGCGAATCTCGTCCGTCTTTAGTAATGGACAAACGAGATTTATAAACTTTAAGCTCTGATGATGACTTAAACTCTTCCAAAAGCCAAGAGTAACGTTGTTGTGAACCATGCTTTCTGTTAACTGTTGAACACAAGTCCCGATGAGGTAACTTCCACGGCAGTTATGAAAGTTATCTCCAAATCCTCCAAACTTTACGATGGTAGGAAAAATAACTGTTAGGCTAACACTATATAAAGGCTCTTCTACGTAGAGGTAAGGGAGAGATATTTTATTTTCTAGAAAAACGGTGAAGTCTTAGAAGTGTTTTCTTTTCTACTTCAACCCACTGTACCATCAAAGGATTCAAGACCGGCCATCACCGGTCTTCTCTGATCTTATTTGATTTTTCAAGACTTACCCTTCAAAATCATCAACGCCCGGAGACCTTCAACCTACTGATTTCCAAGGATTCATCAGTCGGCATCGTCTGTGGGGAAGAAATTTGTCGCCTTTTGAACTTAATTTGTTGAGTTCTATGATTTCTTTCTCTGACAAAGGGTTGAAATGGTTTGGACAAGATCTAGGACTACTAGTCCAGGCCCTCAACAAAGCAAGGACGCCTTCAATAACCCTCATCACGACTGTCAATCAGCACCCACCATGCAACCATCTTCATTCCAACACATGCAATCCATGGCTGCTGCTATGGCGGAGTTAACTCGCCAGAACCAGGAGTTGGTCAGACAACTTGATTTAAGGAAGCAGCGTCATGAATGGAACATCGAAGAACAGGCTCAGAGTCAAGAAGAGAAAAGGAATGTTGAACCTGAAAACTAGTCAAGGGGTACCGCTTCACGGAGGGTACCTCATTTGGAAAGGGAAATGGATCAAATGAGAAGAGTTATGGATGAGATGAGGGAAAACATGAGGAAAACGAACCCAGTAGAAGATTTAGTTCACAGGACTGATTCCCCCTTTGTGGCTTCCATCAATGCTCACCCTTTGCCACCCAAGTTCAAGATGCCTCCGTTAGATTCGTATGGTGGGACGCGGGATCCTTTTGACCATATTGCCACCTTTAAAACTACCATGCACCTTCAAGGAGTTCCAGATGAAATAATGTGCAGAGCTTTTCCTACTACCCTCAAAGGACCTGCACGAGTGTGGTTTAGCAAAATATCTCCTAAGGATCTACACGAGTGTGATTTAGCAAAATACCTCCTAACATAGTGACGTCTTTCGAGGAGTTAAGCAAGTTGTTCGTTAATAATTTCATTGGAAGGCAGAGGCACAAACGTTCTTCGTCTAGCTTGCTAATCATAGAGCAAGGGGAAAATAAAAGTTTGCGGTCCTTCATCACGTGGTTCAATAGGGATGCCTTGGCAGTGGACGAGGTGGATGATAAGCTCCTTCTAGCGGCATTCCATAATGGGGTTCATTCTGATTTGTTCATCCACAAGTTATATGAACAGGTGCCTTAGACCATGGTTGAACTAGTTCATTCAGCCCAGAACTTCATGAATGCGGAGAATGCTATCATAGCCAAGAAGAGGAAGAAAGTTGAGAAAGTGGAAGCTAACCCAATGTGTCAATCGGAACAAGGTCCTCGTCCTAAGAAGGGATGAACAGAAGATAGGAAAGACCGAGAGAAGAAAGCAGGTCCTTTAGCGTGGAATCAACAGTACACCCCTTTGAACATGCCACTCGAGCAAGTCCTTATGCAAATCAAGGACGAGCCTTCCTTGAAGTGGCTAGAGAAGATGAAGGGAGATCCTAACAAGTGCAATAGGAATAAGTATTGTCGTTTCCATAGAGATCATGGGCATGATACAGATGAATGCTTTGATTTGAAGCAGTAGATTGAGAGTCTTATTAGGTAAAGGAAGTTGAGAAATTTCCTTGGACGAGATCACAAGGATGAGAAATTGAAAGGGAAGGTAGAGGAATCATCACGACCACCACTTAGAGAAATAAGAATCATCCTAGGGGAAAGTTCTACAGGACAGACGTCCAAGTTAAAGAAGGCATACTTGAAAGTAGTACAAAACGTCCAACTTTCTGGACGACCACCGAGAGTAAGGACTATGGACGAGCAGGCAATCACCTTCACGGACGAGGATGCCGAGAGAATTCATCACCCTCATGGCGATGCTATTGTCATCACCTTCCTTATTGCTGACTGTAAGACTAGAAGGGTGCTGAAAGATAATGGAAGTTCGGTTAATATTTTGTATTATCCAGCTTTTCAGCAGATGAGGTTAGGACGAGATTGGCTCCGACCAGCGAGCTCTCCCCTAGTAGGTTTTGGTGGAATGAAGGTACAACCTGTGGGTATTATTTCATTACTAGTGACAGTGGGGGCATACCCGCAACAAGTCACCAAAGAGGTGAACTTTCTTGTGGTAGATTGTTCATCTTCCTACAATGCCATAATTGAAAGGCCGACTTTAAATAGTTGGAAGGCTGTTACATCCACTTATCACCTGTCGGTTAAGTTTCCAACAGAACAAGGAGTAGGACAAGTGCAAGGAGACCAACTAGCAGCAAGATAGTGTTACCTGACAATGTTGGCCATGGATGAACAAATTCAGGCCATGAATATTGAAGAAAAGAGAGTCGTGGCAGAACCTGTTGAAGTGTTAGAAGATGTTTCTTTAGACGAGGCAAACCCGAAAAAGATTAAAGCAATTCTAGATATGAAACCTCCATAGAGTATCAAAGAAGTCTAGTCTCTTACCGGACGAGTTGCTACCCTTAACAAGTTTGTTTCTAAAACTACTGACAAGTGTTTACCATTTTTCAAGGTTCTAAAGAAAGCATTTGAGTGGACGGATGAGTGCTAGAGAGCCTTTCAAGACTTGAAAACATACCTTGTTACGGCTCTATTGCTGAGTCTGTCCGTGACAGGAGAAGAGCTGTTTTTATACTTGGCAGTAACCCCGCATGCCGTGAGCTCAACATTGATAAGAGAGGAAGGAAAAGTACAAAAGCCAGTGTACTATACAAGTAAAGCGCTGAGGGGAGCGGAAGGACGATATCCCCTAATAGAGAAGTTGGCTTTCACACTAATAACAGCCTCCAGAAAACTAAGGCATTACTTCCAGGCTCATGTCATCAACGTCATGACGGATCACCCACTTAAGAAAGTAATGAACAAATTAGAGGCTGCGGGATGATTGATTCAATGGGCTGTCGAGCTCAGTGAATTTGACATAAAGTACCAACCTAGGCATGCCATAAAAGCTCAGGCTCTGGCAGACTTCATTGCAGAGTTCACTCCAAGTTATAACGATGTAAGTAAGATGGAAGGCAACTAGAAATGGATCGTCCATGTGGATGGATCATCTACACAGCACGCCGGAGGAATAGGTGTGGTTTTGCAATCTCCAGAAAAGGATAAACTGAAACACAAAGTTCGCTTGCAGTACCAAGCAACCAATAATGAAGTTGAGTATGAAGCTCTTCTCAAAGGGCTGGAATTGGCCAAGTCTGTGGAAGCAAAGTCAATACTCGTCTTGGGAGATTCTCAGCTAATCATGGGCCAGGTGAATGGGATGTATGAGGCTAAGGAAGAACGAATGAGGAAGTATCATAACAGGGTGATGCGACTTATGAAAAAATTTGAAGAAACTAACTTCGTTCAAATCCCAAGGGAGGAGAATATGGAAGCAGATACTTTAGCGAAAGAAGCTTTGGCGAGTGAAGCCGTCGACAAGTTTGATGAGATTCAGTATATGCTGAGTATAGACATCCCAGAAGTGTAATAGGTGCAGAGCAGAGGAAATTGGATGGCTCCAATTGTATCATACTTAAAAGATGGACAACTTCCAAAAGAAAAAGACGAAGCAAGAAAGCTGAGGGTAAGGTCAGCCAGGTATGTTCTTATGGACGAGGCTCTATACAAAAGAGGCTTTTCCCAGGCTTATCTCTGGTGTCTAGCTCCGGACGAAGCGAACTATATACTCAGAGAAATTCATGAGGGAGCGTGTGGCAATTATTCAGGAGCCAGATCATTCGTCCACAAAGTCGTCCGTGCAGGATATTACTGGCCAAATATGCAAGCTGATGCTAAGGCCTATGTTAAGGTCTACGATCAATGCCAATAGTTCAGTAACTTCCCCAGACAACCATCAGAGTACCTAACCCCAATGACGGCCCCATGACCCTTTGCGCAATGGGGACTAGACATCTTGGGTCCTTTTCCAATAGGTGTAAGACAAATGAAATTTCTTGTGGTTGGTATCGATTATTTCACCAAGTGGGTAGAAGTAGAAACTTTAGCTAAAATCACACAACAAAATGTCAAGAATTTCGTATGGAAGAACATTGTGTGTAGGTTTGGTGTGCCCAGGGTGCTAGTATCCGATAACAGACGACAATTTGACAATGCACTCTTCAAAGATTTTTGCATACACTTCGGGATTCAGAATCACTACTCCTCACCCACCCACCTAGAAGCAAATGGCTAGGCTGAAGTCGCAAACCGATCATTGTTAAAAATAATCAAGACTCGGCTTGAGGGAGCAAAGGGAGTATGGCCAGACGAAGTACCAGGTATTTTGTGGGCATATAGGACGACAGTGAGAACTCCTACAGGAGAAACTCTTTTCAAGCTAGCCTATGGAATTGAAGTAGTCATACATGCAGAAGTGCACATGACCAATCATAGGGTGGTAGCCTAACAGGACAAAGATAACGAGGAGCAACTCCATTTGAACCTCGATCTAATAGATGAGGTAAGGATGGACGTTGAACAAAGGATGGCAAGGTACAAAAACCTTATGGCTAGGCAATATGATGCAATGGTAAAGCTAAGGCGGTTTGACATAGGCGACCTCGTCCTGAAAAGGGTTTCCTTAGCAACAAAGAACCCAGCTCATGGGAAGTTGGGACCTAATTGAGAAGGCCTCTACAGAGTTGTCAACTACAAGAGACAAGGATCCTATTACTTGGAAGCCCTAGACTGGAGGAAGTTGGAGCATTCTTGGAATGTTGAGCACTTGAGGAGGTACTACCAGTAAAATGCCAGCCTAGATGAACGTAACTTCAGACGAGCCTGGAGGCTGTCTATCTACGTAAAAGACTTGTTTATTTATATTGTCTTATTATTATGTTGAGCTTAAGGACAAAGTTATGGTTTGGCTTGTATTTGTTTTTCTTAAAAGGAATTAGTTTCTTAGGTTCATGCCCGTCTATGAACAATATCTATGTTGTGAACAATATTTGTGGAATGTACATAATGTTGTGTGAATCCATGATTTCCATACCACTTTTGTTCATATTGACTCTTGAAGAAAGTTAAAAAGCTCAAGACGAGAAAATTCTTTGGACGCGGAGATGTAATCTCAAGCTTTCCTAGAAAGTGAAATCAAGGCATGCTCGTTCAAAGCAAAGGACGAGGTAAAGCCCATGCCTAAGAGCAAATTACAAGCAAGTCCAAGGCATGCTCGTCCATAGGATGGGCAAGGTAAAACATAATACCTAACCATACCATGAACGAGGAAAAGCATAGACATGTTTTGAACTTGTTAACTCACCTGCTAAAAAGCTGTCCATGGACGAGAAAAATGCAAAGACGAGTCTAAGGACGAGTAATGCTCTTAATTACCATTTCACATGGACAAATCACACTCAGTGAAATTCCAATAAAAATGGTTAAAGTATATATATATATATATATATATATATATATATATATGAAATGTAGATGATCAAAACAAGGAATCCTGTAGATGAAAATAAATACTCTCGTCCATGCATATATAAGAGAAACAACATTCATTCAATTGTTTCAAGGGCGGACGAGAAACGTCCAAACACCCTTACAAAATTAAAAACTTAGTTTTATAAAAACTCGTCCTTAAACATGAATGAGCTTAATGTACTTGAATTACATTAAAAAAAAAAAATGAAGACATAAACATCAAGATATTTTTTAAGTTGAGGCATCAATGTTGGGGTTGTCCTGAGGTTGGGTCGTGGCATCGTCCTCTATATTGGCGTCCTCAGAGCCAAGGTGAAGGAAAGAGCTAGTGGTGGCAGTATTCAAATTAAGTACAATGGAGCTGAAGTTCACATCAGGAAACTTTTCAATAGTGTCCATCCTAAAATCTTCAAACCCTGCTACATAGTTGGTATCCAAAACATCAGTGTATTGTTTAGATGCTATGAATTCAGCCACTGCATCTTCCTTTGCCTTGGAGAGGAGAATGCTATGCTTGTTGCTCTTTTTCTGCAAGTCTTTAAGACGAGCATCTTTTTCTGTAGTACTAGCCTTCAAATTCTTAACCAAAGCTTCTAACTCCCTTACCTCGTTCGTAGTTTTGGCAGCCACCTCAGCTCATTGTTTAGCCTCTTCCTTCAACTTCTGTATCCTTGTCTCTAACAAGATTCTCGTCTTGTCCAACCCTGTGGCCTGTCTAGATGCTGCTATAAACTTGGACATGCCCTATAAAAATCAACAACAAATAAAAGTTAAAAAAAAAAAAAGGGAAGGAAGAAGGGAAATGGAAATTTAGTCAGGATGAAGATAAATGTTACCTTGAAAAGGTCATGGACACCAGAGTGTTCACAATTCTTGAGGGACATGTCATAGCAGACGTTTATATCATCGTCAAAAACAGCATTCTTGAAATGTTCCCAGGCCAGGTCTTCATTTTCAATAATGTTTGAAGGGACCTTATGGGAAGGTTGAGACGAGGTTAACATAGTTTTAGACGGTGGAGTCTTGGACGGAGTGGACTCAACGGGAGTAGACGAGTCAACATCAAAGACTTTGGCCGGTTGGTGGGACGACAGAGTAGGCTTGACCACTTGGGACGAGCCATGCTTGATCTTCTTGCCACGTCTGCTAAGGAGATTTTCTAAATCCAAGTTTTTAGATATGGTCTTCCTCTTATCTCTAGCTAAAGGACGAGCTAGACGATCAGGCTCAAGACAAGCCCCCTCGGCACTTACCTCCTTTCCCTTGTTACCTCTCATGGTTGCCATTCCTATAAAGAAAAAAGACGAAGAGAGTTTACTTTGACACGAAGGAAAATGAAAATAAAAGATGCAAGGAATGTTGAAATTTGAAACTTACTTTTTCTTACAATAATTTCATGTGCAAGTGCTATGTCAGATGGGTTAGGGCCTAACCCCTACTTGGCTAGTCGTCTGAGATTGACCAAGGAATGAAAATCCCTGTCTGTGTGTAGACGAGCCCTGTGGACGCGGTCACGGTGCAACTTGCTCAAGGTAGGTCGTCCAACAGTTGTAATGAAATAAATTGAGGTTAAATGATAATAATAATAATAAATCAAAAAAGAGAGAAGAGGGGGAAAGCTAAGGGACTTACCCTCAGGATGAAGGTTCCCTAGGTCCTCAGTAAAACGACCAAAAGTATCCCGGCCAACGTCTACAAGATTTCCAGCCTAAAATCCAAAGACGAAGAAAAACTCCGTCTTCCATTTTCTATTAGGCGAGGTTAAGGATTTCACCAATCTACAATCTTTACCTCTAGCTGTGAATTGATAAAAGTCAGGGGATTGATGAATCTCTGAAACTTTGTAGTAGTAGAGGAACTCGTCCATAGTAATAAGATGATCCCCTCCAAACACTTCCCTTCACAAAATTTGCATAGAGATAATTAATCTCTATGCATTTGGGTTGAATTAACATACTCCTAGACCTAATCTAACTAACAATTCTCTGGTGAAAGCATTTAAAGGAAACCTAAGACCTCATAGAAGGTAGGCCTCATATACACCTATCCCAAAATGGGGATTACAACACCACTCTCCACGGACGGGCAATTTAGGATTAAACTCGTCTGGAATTTGGTACCACTTTCTAAGGTTGTTTAATCTTTCCTCGTCCGTCTTGAAAGGAATATATACGGCACAACTATATACAGTTATCTCCATCTCGTCCAAAGGACTAGACGAAGGGATGGAAGACGAGGTACCTACTTGGGACCCTAAATTTTTTCTAAGTTGTTTCTGTACTACTTCTAAGGGAAGCCCAGGGACCCCTGAGACATATTTCTCGTCAGTGGTATTTCCCCTACTACTACTACTGGTATCACTAGAGTTATCACTACTCTGGTCATAATACTCGTCTATAACTTTCTCTGTACTATTGCTAGACGAGGAGATAGTTATTTTTGACATTTTTGAAAAGAAAATTTTGAAAACCTAAAAGACGAGGTAAGAGGGAATACCTGGCTCTAGGACGAGTTGAAACTATGGACGTGAGGGAACTCTTAGACGAGGCTCTAGGCGATGAATGTCAAGAAAGGAAAATCTCAGAAGTGTGGAGGGTAGTGGAGGCATTCCACTATTTATAGATGGCTGACCTAAGCATATGAAATGACGCAACCAATTAAATGATGACATGTGGTCTTCGTCTCGAAAAAAATGAATCGACGAAATGGGCCACCATTTAGGTTATAACACGTGGCATTTCTGATTGTTGAAAGAAGCTCTTCCGTCCAGAGAATTATATTACTATACTTTCCTGGACGACCCATGGATGAGGGGGTAACTGATGGTGTAAGGAAAATGTGCTTAGCTTTGTCTCGTCCATATGGGCCGTCCATGACAAAGCACAAAGTAAGGAATGAGGGGCTCTTACACCCGTCCCTCTTTTACCCGTCCTTTTTGCACTCGTCCCTCATTTACTCGTCCACTGGGGGACTACCAGCAGTAAATCTCGTCCGTCTTTAGTAATGGACGGATGAGGTTTATAAACTTTAAGCTCTGATGATGACTTAAACTCTTCCAAAAGCCAAGAGTTACGTTGTTGCGAACCAAGCTTTCTGTTAACTGTTGAACACAAGTCCTGATGAGGTAACTTCCACGACAGTTATGGAAGTTATCTCCAAATCCTCAAAACTCTACAACGGTAGGAAAAATAACTGTCAGGCTAACACTATATAAAGGCTCTTCTACGTAGAGGTAAGGGAGAGACATTTTATTTTCTAGAAAAACGGTGAAGTCTTAGAAGTGTTTTCTTTTCTACTTCAACCCACTAACTTTACCATCGGAGGATTCAAGACCGGCCATCACTGGTCTTCTCTGATCTTCTTTGATTTTTCAGGACTTACCCTTCAAGATCATCAACGCTTGGAAACCTTTAGCCCACTGATTTCCAAGGATTCATCAATTATTATTATTATTATTATTATTATTTAATCTAAAGAGATAACGGATTTAAGTTTTACTTTGTTTTTTATTTTAGAGTTAGATTTATCCTTAGAGAGTTATATATCATCATTGATAAAATGTCATAAATCTTAAATTTTATCAGGGTGGGTTGAGATTTGCAATTTTAGGGGTGAGTGTGTGCTATAATAATAGAAAAGTGCCATGTTGATAATGTTTTTATGACAAATCTTAATTGTCAAGTTTTTACATGTTTTTAATATGAACACATCACTAAAATTATTTATTTGTCGATCAATAACATTTCGTAACAACTTGTTACTTAAAATTTGTTGTAAAAGTGTTATAAAAATACTGTAAACATCGTTTCTCATATATTGTTATATAAAAATTAAGTTCCGAAAGTAATGCTTATATCAAGTGGCTACTTTATTTTTGCGACAAATGGTTGGTTACATTGTCATCCATAATCTAAAGTATACAATTTATATATGATGATGTGTGAAATCAGTAGACTGTATACTCCAAACTTCAACGGTGAGTCGATGACTTGAAAATGAAAAAAAATGTGACTATTGAAGGTGACCGAAGTGAACCAGCTAAGGACCCCTCGATGATTAAGTCAGATTTCTCTCTAGGAGTCAAGTATAGTTAGTGGGTGAATAGAAATGCAAACCTTTGGTTTGGCGAGGAACCTTTTTTATAGAGAGTTTGGAGTGGGTCTACTTGTTAGGGGCCACTAACATCGTCGGAGATTTGTGGACTTAGTGGGGAGAGTGGAGCGAATTTCGAGAAATTCACCTCACGTCTCAGAATAGTAGATTGTGGTGTAACTATTCTCACTTTGTAGAAAACACCTTAAAATCTATTAACTGTTTGTTGGTCGTCTACACACTCTTATGGTGTAGATAACTGGTCTTCTTTAGACGACTTCCTTTCTTGGCATGGAACACTGTTCTCCTCTTTTCCTTTTGAAGACCATCTTGAACGTGATATTTCTTGGATGACCCTTATGGACGAATCGCACTTTTATGAATTACCCATCAATATATATACACAATATAAAACTGAAATAACAGACTGTTAATATTGTGCCAAATAAAGTTTTTAAGACCTCACAATTGTACATCTTATTATTTTATGCTATATTCATACTCTCCATTAAAATATTATCAAGTCATATTTTCTTTAAATGGTAGAATATTATAGTTTAAGATACAAATTCAATCATAATAAATAATCGTGTCTTCTAAAACAAATAATAAATAAATAAATGTGTAATGCTAAAATATATAGTTTCATACATAGTTGTCAGTATCATATAATATGTGATAAATATCACGTAAAAAAAGTTGTATAGTAAAGGCATATTGGAAATGCTCATAAATTATATGATACAAACATGCGTATTGTACAACACACACACACACACACACAAAACTGAAATAACGGACTGTTAATATTGTGCCAAATAAAGTTTTTAAGACCTCACAATTGTACATCTTATTATTTTATGCTATATTCATACTCTTCATTAAAATATTATCAAGTCATATTTTCTTTAAATGGTAGAATATTATAGTTTAAGATACAAATTCAATCATAATAAATAATCGTGTCTTCTAAAACAAATAATAAATAAATAAATGTGTAATGCTAAAATATATAGTTTCATACATAGTTGTCAGTATCATATAATATGTGATAAATATCACGTAAAAAAAGTTGTATAGTAAAGGCATATTGGAAATGCTCATAAATTATATGATACAAACATGCGTATTGTACAACACACACACACACACACACACACACATATATAAGGGTTTAAAATGGGTTTTGTTGTTAGGATTGGTGTTTTTATTAAAGTCCAACAAGTTGTTAGACTTGTTTCTAATAAAAAGTTATTAGGCTACTTGTTTGAGCCCAATAATTGTTTTTTCTCCTACAAGATTTGGACTACACATTTAATTATTCACTTTCATATTTACATTTTTTTTTATAATATGAACAAGGTATTAAATGACAATATAATTATTTTTTATTTTTGTTTTTATTGTTAGAAGTCTAAGAAGTTAGAATGCCAAAAAAGAAATATAAATAAAAAAACTATTAAAATAAAAGAGGAAAAAGAGATATAAATGTTGATGAAACAACATTTAACATCTGATGATGTATGGAATCAGTTAGTTGAACACTTCGGCTTTGGTGGACTACAGCGTTAGCGGAGGCCTACAAAAGAGACAACAGTCAAAGGGTGACCGGGGCGGACCGGCCAAGCACCCTCCGATGATGAAGTTAGTTTTTCTTCTAATGGAGTTCCCACTTTCTTCAATGTAAAAAATCAAGAAATTCATACCTTTGGATGGTTAAGACTGGCCCTTATATAGGGTATTCTAGAGCGGTTACTAGTTCAATAACTTCCCCTAGAATCTTGGAATCCGGACGTAACCTCCTTAACGGTTGTAAAAATCATAACTGCCGTTGGAAGTTACATATGTGGGAGGGATTGACGGCGATGAACGTGGGTTGATGAACCATCCCGAAGTTTGCTAAGTGTTTGCGTAGTCGTCCATGCGCTCTGCGCATGGACGACTCTTTGTCGTGTCGTAGTGTGGTCGTCCATGAACCTTGCACATGGACGATTCTCTCGACTTATGCGTGTCTTCCTGGAGTGATCAATTGCCCAACATCCCAAGGACGAGATATTTGGACGAAACGGAGATGGCCTGATGTTTGGCTAACCGCAACTCTCTGGATGACCCTTCTGGATGAACCATAGATTGATTTTTTGTTATACATCAGTTGCCCCCTTGTCCAGGGCGTCGTTTAGGGACATTATAGGAATTTCATCCTATTTATGTAACCACGTGTCATGGTTTGATTCGTTGAGCAATTAAATTGATTGCATTTCCCCACACGATTGCCACGTGTCATTTTCTTAGTGGGTAGTGTCGCTTCGCTGACCCCACACCTGGGCCCTATAAATTGGCACATTCTCTTTCTTGCCCTCCACCTTTCTCATAAACTTCCTTCCGCTATCTCGTCCAAGAATCTCGTCTAGCGTTCATCCTAGTTCTCAGGTACTTCCTCTTCTTTTTAGGTTTTCGTCTTGACCTTTACTTTAGTTATGTCTTCGTCCAATAGTATAGAGAGAGAAATAGATGAGTATCAGGACGTTTCATCTGGAAGCTATGAGAGCGGTGAAAGTAGTACTAGTTTAAGTAGCCGTTCCTCGGACGAGCAGTATTCGTCCGGGGTGCTTGGCATTCCCTTAGAAAAATTTCAGGAAATGCAACGTAGGATGGCTTCTGGAACTGGGGCTAGCTCATCCAGAGTGCCACCCAGCCCTTCTTAGGACGAGGAGGAAGAAGAAGAAAATATTATATATAGTTGTGCACTTGAGGTAGCATCCACTTTGGACGCTCTTAAGTTAAAAACATTAGTAGATAGATACCAAATTCCTACCGAGTTTAAACCTCGTCTGCCCAGGGAAGGAGAGTGGTGCTGTTCACCTTCTTCTGGGTTGGGGGTATACTCGTCTTATCTCTTAGCTGGTCTAAGGTTTCCCCTCAGTTCCTTTTGTAAAGGTCTCTTTCATATATTAGGTATTGGTCCTAATCAACTTAATCCCAATGGTTGGAGGACGATAGTCGCCATGCAAGTGTTATAGCGTGAGGCATTGGAAGGGGATCGTCCTATAACAGTGGACGAGTTCCTCTACTGTTATAAGCCTTCAGAAATAAAACAGTCAGCTGGTTTTTACCAGTTCTCGTCCAGAGGCTCTCCCTATAGCTTAATAAAGGGCTGTAGCTCGTCTGATAGGCTCTGGAAACAAGAATTTTTTATCATTTCTGGTAACTGGGCTGGGGACCCAACAGATGTTAGTAATGCCCCCTTCCCTCCTTTTACCAACCCCATAGGTCGCCTTCGTCCTGAGGGTATGTTTTCTTTTCATGTGATTTACTTTATTACTTACATTCTCTATCTTTCATTCATCTAACTATTTGTCTTTTGTTGGTGCAGCTGTTACTCGTCCACGTTTAAACAAAACTTTCTTAGAACGAATTGATCATGTACGTGCCTTCCCTAGAAGGACTTCCACGATTTAGTGACTCTCAACAGTTTAGCCACGTGGGGTCTTGGTCCAGAACCAACTGCTGAGAATTTAAGCCACGAAGAAACTACTCGTAAGAGTAAGTATCGTCCAGCTCATTCCATTTCCATCTTCATTATTAACATTACTTATTTTACTTATATATATATATTTTTTTTATTAACTGACTTCCTTCATTGTAGGAATATTTACAATGAGAGAAAATAGAGAAAAAACAGTAACTAGTGGGGACGAGGATGCTCCTCTGCCTCCAGTCATCCAGAAGGCTACCGTCCAGCCTGGGAAGAGGAAGTCCAAGAAGATTTCAAGTTCTATGGACCTGGACGACCTTCCTAGTTGTCGAGGTCCTAAAAAATCAAAAACCACCCAGACTCCTCTTCCCAAGGTCCCCAAATTCACTCCTCCCCTCACGGTGAATTTGGACGAGTCTCCTACCAACGTGGAGCCCGTCCAAATAGTTCATCTTGTTTAGACTGATCCTGCACCTTCAACCAATACTTCTCGGAAGCCTCATCCGTCAGAGCAATCAGACCGTCCTTCTAACTTGGTGCTGGACGAGGGGTATGCGTGGAGGACGTTCAAAGGGATCGTCACTGACAATGAGGTTAACGAATGTTACAACATGTCAGTGAAAGAATTTGAACGTTCTGGCGTCCACGACCTCTTCAAGGTAGGACCTTAACTCGTCCTTGTGCTCTTTTTTTTTTTTTTTTTTTTTTAATATATATATATATATATATATATATATTTTGCTAACTCTTACTCGTCCATGTACAGGCTATGTCAAAGTTTTATACAGCGACGTGCCAGGCCAAGGAACTAACTGAGGAGGCCAAGACGGCAAATGAGAAGGCTAAAGAACTAAGCAATGAAGTCTTGCTGAAAAAGGGGGAGGTGATCAGGCTGATGGATGAAATCAACCGTTTGCTAGGAATTGAGACGAGATTGAAAGACGAGGTTGAGGAACTTAAGACAGATGCTGTTGAAAAAGATACTCGCATCGCATACTTGGAGGGACAAGTTTCAGAGTTTAATTCGTCCTTGGAGAAGGCACGTGAAGAAGCCATATCAGCCTTCAAGAAGTCTGGCGAATACAAGAATCGTCTAGACAGCCATTATGCTGCTGGGTATGAGGACTTCCGTGCTGATGCCAAGGACGCATTCCCTGACTTGAACTTCGATGTATTTAAGATTCCTCAAGCCACAAAAAGTTTCTTGCTTATGACGGGTTCTGAGGACGTGAATGTGGAGGATGATGCCACTAATGAGGTGAACCAGGTCGATCCGAAGACAAACCCAGCAAACTGAATTCATCTTTCAGAAAGTTTTATGTTTTTTTGTTTAAATGTGCCCTAGTGTTTTGGGCTTTTACTTTTTTTTTTTTTTTTTTTTTTAAGATCTATTCAAGTACAATTTAAAATCTATTCAAGTACAATTTCTTCGTCCAAGTTTATGGACGAGTATTATGGATAAGTATTTGTTACTTTAAGGGTTTTTGGACGGTGGTCGTCTACCCTATGAATTTTATGAATGTATGAATGTTCCTTTATCATTGTTTATTGTGTTCAATTATTCCTTATGCTTTGCAAATGAATTCCATTTATATCGTCCATACCATTTTTGTAGTGGGATTTTTCCTCGAGGTTTTATCTCGTCTTGATCATATGAACGGATTCCTTCTTATATCATCATGAGATGTCCATTTTGAAGTAAATCTCGTCCATGAATGACGTCTTTTCAGCAGATTTAATTGTCGCTCAAGTTTTTGGACGAGCTATTTATTCGTCCTTAATGAATTTTCCCACATGCTCATCCATGGGTTGGATAAAGCTGGTTAGATTCGTCCATGGGCTTGTGGTGTTTTAACATGCACATTGCTCGTCCATGGTGTAAATGATTACATTTCAGGTTTGTCTCGTCTTGAGTTTAGACGGACATACCTTAACCTTTCTTGCTTTATCCTTATTCAAAGGAAAGCTTTTAGACGATACTTCCTTGCGTCCAAGGATTTTACTCGTCTTTGGCTTTTCGCCTTCCGTGGATCATTTTGAATCATAGAAAATAAAGGATTCCCATACAACCATACATACTTAAAACACACCATATGTACATTCAGAAATCCATACTATGTAATCATTCGTCCACAATCATGGCACATGCTTAAGAGCTTGTGCTTTTAGGGAATTAAAAACACATAATACAACATAACTTCGTCCATAAGCAGCATAAAATACTTATACACTTAAAAACACAATAATAATAAGCAAGTACTGGAAAGCATTAAACATATTACTTCAGACGTCCAAGCATCTTGTCCACCTCATAGCTCGTTCTTGATCACCCTTCATTGATAGTACCTCCTTAGGTGTTCAACGTTCCACGGGTGCTCCAACTTCCTTCTGTCCAGGGCTTCCAAATAGTAGGATCCTTGCCTCTTGCAGTTGATTACCCTGTAAGGTCCTTCCCAATTTGGTCCCAATTTTCCGTGAGCTGGATTTTTGGTGGCCAAAGAAACCTTCTTTAGGACGAGATCCCCAATGTTGAAGCGCCTAGGTTTCACCATGGCGTCATGCTGTCTTGTCATGAGGTTTTTGTACCTTGCTACTCTTTGCTCCGCGTCCATCTTTACCTCGTCTATGAGGTCGAGATTAAGACGAATCTGTTCATTATTCTCTTCATCTTGATACTTCATCACCCTATGGCTAGCCATATGCACTTCAACGGGCATGACTGCTTCGCTCCCATACGCTAACTTGAAAGGAGTCTCTCCTGTGGGAGTCCTCACTGTTGTTCTATAAGCTCACAAAACACCTGGTAATTCGTCCGGCCATACTCCCTTTGCCTCTTCTAGCCGAGTCTTGATAATTTTTAACAAGGATCGGTTAGCGACTTCTGCTTGCCCGTTGGCCTGTGGGTGGGAGGGTGAGGAATAGTGATTTTTGATTCCGAGTTGTTCACAAAATTCTCTAAAGGGTGTATTATCAAACTGTCGTCCATTGTCGGACACTAACAACCTTGGTACTCCGAATCTGCATACAATGCTCTTCCAAACAAAGTTTTTGACATTTTGCTGTGTGATTTTCACTAAGGGTTCAGCTTCCACCCATTTAGTGAAGTAATCTATCCCCACTACCAAAAACTTCATCTGTCTGGTTCCAGTTGGGAAGGGGCCCAAAATATCCAAACCCCATTGTGCAAAAGGCCAGGGGGCCATCATTGGGGTAAGGTATTCAAATGGTTACCTAGGAACATTACTGAAACGTTGGTATTGATCACATACCTTAACATACGCCTTAGCGTCAGCTTGGATGGTTGGCCAATAATACCCTGCACGGATGACCTTGTGGATGAGTGACCTGGCCCCCGAGTGGTTACCATACGCTCCTTCATGAACTTCTCTTAGCACATAATTCGCCTCGTCTGGGGCCAAACACCTTAGGTACGGTTGCGAAAAACCTTTTTTGTAGAGCACCTCGTCCATGAGGATGTACCTGGCCAATCTAACTCTGAGCTTTCTGGCTTCGTCCTTCCCTTCTGAAAGCCTTCCGTCCCTCAGGTATAACACTATTAGGGTTATCCAATTCTCCTCACCTTCTATCTGCAACATTTCTGGGAGATCTATGCTGGGCATGTATCGTATTTCATTAAACTTGTCTATTGCTTCATTGGCGGAGGCTTCCTTCGCTAGAGCGTCCGCTTCCATGTTCTCTTTCCTTGGGATTTGTACAAAGTTAGCTTCCCTGAATTTCTTTGCAAGGCGTAATATTTTCTTTAAATATTTTTTCATTCTATCTTCCTTAGCTTCACACGTCCCATTTACTTGGCCTATGACAAGCTGTGAGTCTTCGAAGACGAGTACTGAGTCCGCTTCTACAGATTTGGCCAACTCCAACCCTTTAAGAAGGGCTTCATATTCTACTTCATTATTAATTGTCTGGTATTGCAAGCGAACCTTGTACTTCAGCTTGTCTCCTTCTGGTGACTACAAAACAATTCCTATACCTCCTGTATGCAGCGTAGATGATCCATCTACGTGGACGACCCATGTTTTATTATCTTCGTTCCCATCCAAGTCCTCATAACTTGGAGTGAATTCTGCAATGAAATCTGCCAGGGCTTGAGCTTTTATTGCATTCCTCGGTAGGTACCAAACATCAAACTCACTGAGCTTAACTGCCCACTGAATCAGTCGTCCTGCAGCTTCAAGTTTGTTCATTGCCTTCTTGAATGGATGATCAGTCATGACATTGATGACATGACCTTGGAAGTAGTGCCTTAACTTCCTTAAGGCTGTTATTAGCGCGAAGGCTAACTTTTCTATCAATGGGTACCTTCCTTCTGCTCCTCTCAGTGCCTGGCTAGTATAATACACAGGCTTCTGTACCTTTTCTTCCTCCCTGATCAACGCTGAACTTACGGCATGTGGGGACACTGCTAAGTATAAATATAGTTCTTCTCCTAGCACGAACGGACTTAGCAACGGGGCTTTGGTAAGATATTGCTTTAGGTCCTGGAAGGCCCTTTGGCAATCGTCCGTCCATTTAAATGCTTTCCTGAGATTTTTGAAAAAGGGTAGACACTTGTCGGTGGCTTTTGAGACAAACCTGTTCAGAGCTGTAACTCGTCCAGTTAAGGATTGGACTTCCTTGATGTTCTTCAGTGGCTCCATATCCAATATGGCTTGGATCTTGTCTGGATTTGCCTTAATTCCTTTCTTTGAAACCATAAATCCTAGAAACTTTCCCAACGATACCCCGAATGCACATTTACTTGGGTTCAACTTCATCTTGTATCGCCTAAGCGTTTCAAAGGTTTCTTGAAGGTCATCCAAGTGGCTACCTTCGTCCAAGCTCTTCACAAGCATGTCATCCACGTATACTTCCACATTCCGTCTTATCTGTGGAGGAAACATGTGATTCACCAACCTTTGATAAGTTGCCCCTGCGTTCTTCAGACCGAAGGGCATCACCTTGTAACAAAATAAACCTTGATTGGTAATAAAAGATGTCTTTTCCTGATCTGCTTCGTCCATCTTTATCTGATTATATCCTGAGAAGGCGTCTATGAAGCTCAACAGTTGATGGCCAGCTGTAGAATCAACCAATTGATCAATACGGGGCAGAGGGTAACTATCCTTAGGGCAAGCCTTGTTTAAGTCAGTAAAGTCGACGCACATCCTCCACTTGCCGTTTGCCTTCTTTACCATTACTACATTTGCCAACCAATCCGGGTAGTAGACTTCCCGAATAAACCGCGCTGTGGTTAGCTTCTGAACCTCTTCCTTGATAGCCTTCTCTCGTTCAGGGGCAAACACCTTCTTCTTTTGACGAATAGGCTTCGATGAGGGGGATACGTTCAGTCGATGAGTAATTACACTTGGATCAATGCTAGGCATGTCGTCATGACTCCATGCAAAAACATCGGCATTCTTCTTTAGGAACTGGACGAGGTCTTCTTTCGCCTTCTTCTTCATACTTGTTCCAATTCTAGTAAATTTCTCACTATCATTTTCTTTCAGTAAAACATCTTCCAATACTTCAGACAGTTCTGCAACAATTTTTCTTTCTTCTATAATCATAGCCTGCATTTGCTCGTCCACAGCCAACATGGCTAGGTAACATTCTCTGGCTACCAACTGATCTCCTTGTGCTTGCCCCACCTCGCACTCCGTAGGGAATTTAACTGACAAGTGATAGGTAGATGTTACCGCCTTCCAACTGTTCAAGGTTGGTCTTCCAATGATGGCATTATAAGAGGAGGAACAATCCACCACAAGGAAATTTACTTCTTTGGTTATTTGCTGTGGGTATGACCCTACCACTACAGGTAAGGTAATGGTACCTACGGGCTGCACTTTCATTCCTCCAAATCCTATCAGTGGCGAACATGCTGGACGAAGCTGATCTCGTCCAATCCTCATTTGCTGGAAGGCGGGATAATACAATATATCTGCGGAGCTTCCGTTATCCACCAACACCTTCCTGGTTTTGTAATCTGCTATGAGCAGGGTAATAATGATTGCATCGTCATGCGGATGATGGATCCTCTCAGCCTCTTCGTCTGTAAAAGTGATGGTTGGTTCGTCTGTTTCCTTCGTCCTTGGGGGTTGTCTAGAAAGTTGGACGTTCTGCACCGCTTTGAGGTACGTCTTCTTCGCCTTGGAGGATTGCCCCGTCGACGTCCCACCAATGATAACTCTTATTTCTCTGAGTGGGGGCCGTGTTGACTCTTATTTCTCGATCCTTCTTATCTTCTGTTCGTCCCTTCTTTGGACGAGGCCCTTGGTCAGGATGACGCGGGGGGTGGGCTTCCATTCTTTCAACCCTCTTCCTCTTCTTAGCTATGATAGCGTCTTCTGCATTTATAAAGTTTTGGGCTGAATGGACGAGTTCAGCCATGGATTGGGGCTCTTTCTCATACAACTTGTGAATAAATAGGTCAGAGTTAACCCCATTGTGGAAGGCTGCCAATAGGAGCTTGTCATCCACCTCGTCTACTGTTAAGGCTTCCCTATTGAAGCGCGTGATGAAGGAACGTAGGCTTTCATTTTCTCCTTGCTCTATGGTCAGCAAACTGGACGAGGAACGTTTGTGTCTTTGTCCCCCAATGAAATTATTGACGAATAACTTGCTTAACTCCTCGAAAGAATTTACAGAATTCGGGGGTATTTTGCTGAACCATACTCGTGCTGGTCCCTTAAGGGTGGTAGGGAAGGCTCTGCACATGATCTCATCCGGAACCCCTTGGAGATGCATTGTAGTCTTGAAAGTAGCGATATGATCGAAGGGATCACGTGCTTCATCGTATGAGTCCAGGGAAGGCATTTTAAACTTAGGCGGCAAGGGATGCCCATTGATGGAAGCAGTGAAAGGGGAGTCTGTTCGGTGAACCAAATCCTCTACGAGATTTGCCCTTCTCATGTTCTCCTTCATCTCATCCATAACCTTCCTCATTTGATCCATTTCCTTCTCCAGATGTGGCACCCTTCGCGAAGTGGTGCCTCTTGATTGAATCTCGGGCTCAGCATTTCCTCCTCCATCTCCTTGACTCTGGGATTGTCTCTCAGCATGCCCTTCTCATCGCTGCCTTTCTATCTCCCTGGTCAACTCTTGGTTTTGGCGGGTTAATTCCGCCATCGCGGCCGCCACGGATTGTATGTGTTGGATGGAAGGCGACTGCGTGACAGGCGCTGATTGGTGATTTCGATGGGGATGGCTAGAAGCATCCCTACTCCCTTGGTGGCCTGGGCTAGTAGCCCTCGATCTGGTCCGTTGGAAGTTACATATGTGGGAGGGATTGACGGCGATGAACGCGGGTTGATGAACCGTTCCGAAGTTTGCTAATTGTTTGCGTAGTCGTCGACTCTTTGTCGTGTCGTAGTGTGGTCGTCCATGAACCTTGCACATGGACGATTCTCTCGACTTATGCGTGTCTTCCTGGAGTGATCAATTGCCCAACATCCCAAGGACGAGATATCTGGACGAAACGGAGATGGCCTGATGTTTGGCTAACCGCAACTCTCTGGACGACCCTTCTGGACGAACCATAGATTGATTTTTTGTTATACATCAACATCAATGAAAAAATAATTTTGCAAGATGATAAATGTGATGAAAATAAACTATTTGGCATATATGTCATGTATGATCACTTTTAGTTTAATAAATTTGAATATTTATGTCATAAACATATATTAATTTGATTTATTATTTTTGACCAGATAATTTGATTTATTTAGTTAGTTTTGTTAAATATTATTGCATAAGTTATGATTAAATTAGTCATTAGTTGGATATATTTCGATTTTATAATGAATATACATTTTATGTATGTGTATCTATAATTTTTTATTTATAAATTTTATTATATATTCGTTTATTGAATAGAATATATATAAATATATTAATAAGTAATAAAAAAGAGAGTGGTCCGGTTTTGTATGCAATGTTGTTTTGTAGGCACTATTTTAGTGAGAGTTAAAGAAATATTTTACTTGATTGTCCCTAAGTTTTGCCTAGGGTATAGGAGTATTTTTGAACTAACAAAATTTCTTCTTAAACAGAGTAAACCATATAAAATTTAAATAGTAGTATAGATAACTATTGATAACTATCATAATTATTAACTGACTCCTCATGTTTAGCCATGTAAGTTTTTGAGACTCCACAATTTTACATTTCATTATTTTTAAGATTAGTTTTTTTAATGAATATAAATTCTATGCTATATTGAAACTCTCCATTAAAATCTTGATATGCCATATTTTTCTCTTAATGGTAGAAGGGCAAGGCTTAGGTATTGTACTTAGGTTTCCTTAAATTCCCCTCTTAAGATTTTGCCACATGAATTTTTTCTCCTGAGATAGAAGTATATTTTTTTTAATTAAGTAACCACATAACTGAATTTTAAGAGAGAAACCTAAGGAACAACACCTAAGGTACTATACCTATGTTTTGTCAATGGTAGAATATGTAGTTTTGAATACAAACACAGTTATAATAAATAAAAATTCATGTGAGATGGAAGTATATTGTTTAGTTAAGTAGCCACATGGTTAAATTTTAAGAGGAGAATCTAAGGTATTGTATCTAAATTTTGTCCATGGTAGAATTTGTAATTTCAAATACAAACACAATCATAATAAATAAATTAACGTGTGATGGTAGAATATGTAGTTCCATTTGCAAAAATAATTATAATAAATAACTAATGATAAATTTTATATTTAATTATAATAATAATAAATTTTAATTTTATTATAATAAACTTTCAATCTACTTACTATCCCTAAGTCTGTACCATCCCTAAGTCAGGTAGCTTAATATATGATATAATATGTGATGATGCACGAAAATCAGTAGGCTAAAATTTTTCGAATTATGATGATAGTTGTGAATCTTGAAAAGAAAGAAAGAACTATCAAAGGTAACCAGTGTGACCTGGCCAAGGACCCTCTGATGGTTAAGTCAATTTTCTCTTTAGGACACAAGGATGGAAAATAGTGAATGATTCAAACTTACCTTGGGAGAATGAAATTTATTCCTTTTATAGAGAGTTAGATATGGGTCCACTTGTTTGGACCTATCACCATTATGGGTAATGTTAGCGGTTGACAAAGAAAATGGGTTACGTGAGGCGTCATATGTTGAATTTCTTCCATGTATCATGCAACGTGTCATATTTTGCTTATGTGAGTTTAATGGAGGATTTTCTACAAAACTCACCAAGTATGATTCATTTAATTTGTTTATGTACATGTCGTCTGTAGATATACTCGTCTATGGAGAGTTCTTTTTATTGTATGACTTGGTCGTTCGTGTACGTGTCTTTATGTCTTCTCATTCTTGGATGAGAAGATATAATTTTCTCTTGTGTTTTGGACAGCGACACAAGGACGAGTTGTATTTATCCCTATCAATATGTATTATGGTGGGTTTTTTTTTTTTAAGAATGTGTACGTACACACATGCACATATATATATATATATATATTTTTTTTTTTTTAATTCAAAACTTACTTGTAAAAAAAAAAAAATCTCCTTTTTGGTTTTTACTCACTACACCATTCAAAATATAATACCAAATTCTATCAAATATATATATATATATATAATACCAATTGCTAAATTAAAATTAAAAGGCATTCAAAAAATAAAATCAAAACAACTTCAAAGATAACAAAAGCCGAAACCTCAAACCCAATTCCGAAAACTGTACACCCATTATTCTTTTTTAAAAAAAAAAAAATCCTAATTTCAACCTATACGTAAATAGTAATCTAGCAAACCTCGCAGTCCCTGGGTTTCACCAGCTTCGCTGACCCGGAGGCACTGCTATTTGACAGAGAGAGAGAAACAACCAAACCTTCGCACCAAACTACGAGAAACTCACTCTCGTAATCTACAACACGCCCACTTCTAGCATCCTTGAATTTAAACCCAGCAACAAGCATCACATTGAAAGTGATTGAGCCAGGTGTGTCGTCCACGTTGATGTCACGGAGTGCCCCTCTGTCCACGTAATCGTCTCTGGAGGCGAACGCAGCATCGATAAACGTCCAGTTACGCGCGAACTGGTTGAAGCCTCGGATTCGGGTCTCGGAAGTGAACTCGTGTGCGTGCGAGGTCTTGTGTTCGTACAAGAGCGAGGACTGAGCGACGTCGTATACGTAGGAGATGGAAAACTTTTTGTTGGGGTTATAGACAGAGAAACGGTCGTTCTAGTTGCCGGTGACGGAGGCGTTGGAGTCGAAGTAGGAGAAGTTAGAGACGGAGGCTGAGTCGACTCGGAACTTGGGTAAGTTAGGGTAGCCGGCGTACAAGACAGCTGACCAGGTGATGGTGCAGGCTACGACCATGAAGAGGAGAAAATAGAAGAACCATCTGCTACGGGTTGACATTGCTTGGAATTAGATTATATTTTGGATTTTCAAGCCGAGTATTAAAATTATTATCAGAGTTAAGAGGGTTTTGGTTTTGGGGCTTTATATAGAGTGCCACCGACTTTCGAATTCTTGTTACTCCTGTTGATTTTCCGCGTATTTCAACTGTCTTCTTTTTCTTTGTAAATTCTATATTCACAATCACAACACGTTCCTTATCTTATTAATTAATTATTGCTATATTATTATTTATTAGGATTATTTAGTTTAGCTAAAAGTCTATTACCTTAGCCTCAAGAAATTAAAAATTCTCCTCAAACTAAAGTCTTATTTATCTTATATTATATTAATTGTTACCGTAACTTGATTTAGGTAAAAATAAAACTTTATTTTCTAAGTTTTAAGAAATTTTAAACTATACTTCAACTAAAACTCTATTAACAAAGAGTTCATAGATTTTTGGTGGTGTAGAAAGGTGATGAAAGAAAGATGAGTTGGATGTGTTGGGAGAATCTACGTGTTTCAAAAAATCAAGGTGGTATGCGTTTTAAACTACTTAAGGAGTTTAATTTAGCTCTACTAGCTAAACAAGGTTGGAAGCTTCAGACAGAAACTAATTCCCTTGCATATAAAGTTCATAAAGCTAAATATTTTTCTGATTGTGAGTTTGTGGAAGCTACTACTGAAAGGCGTCCATCTTATTTGTGGCGGAGTATAATGGCTGCACAACATATTGTTAGGAGCGGAATAAGATGGCGGGTTGGAAATAGACAGAAGATTCAAATTTGGTTTGATAAATGGCTGCCAATCCCATCAACTTTTAAAGCAACATCACCACCAAAATTGTTGGGTTGTGAAGCTCTTGTTTTTGATTTGATTAACAGTGAGAATGAGGAGTGGAGGACTGATTTAATTCATCAAATTTTCTTACCACATGAAGCTGAGATCATTCTTAGTTTGCCACTAAGTTCAACTCTGCTTGGTGATGTTTTGATATGGAGCGCAACCCCAAATGGGAAGTTCTTAGTGAGGAGTGCCTACAAAATTGCAATGGAGACTAGAGAGCAAGCTGATTTAGGGGAGCAACATTGTCTAACCTTAAAAGGGGAGGGATTATTGAAAATGATTTATGTGAAGAATGTTGGATGGGCTGTGAATCATCAGGCCATGTTTTTTTGGAGCTGTTTCTGTGCTTCTAATACTTGGGCCTTTACATCAATTTTCTGCAGGTAGCAAGATCAGTATTTTAATGACTTTATGGAATTGTTTTGGTTTTTGGTGCATGTTCAGAAAAGTGATAATGATGTGCTCTCATTGGCTGTGACCATTGCTTGGGCTTTGTGGACTAGACAGAATGAGAAAAGACATGGTGGGAAGTTTATGACAAGATTGGAGTTGGTCAATTGGTGTGGAAGATATATTGATTCTTTTAAAGCAGTAAATTCTATAGATGCAGCAAGTTCTCCAAGTGCAGCACCTAATTCTGCAGATTCAGCAAGCTCTACAAGCGCAACACCTTTAGCACTAGTTTTGGCAACGCATTGCAGACAAGTTTGGTAACCTCCAGTGGGTTTTGTTTTTAAAGTAAATGTTGATGGGGCTGTATTTGCACAACAAAGAAAGTCAAGGGTTGGAGTTGTAATTCGTAATTGTGAAGGATTGCTTATGGGAGCTCTGTCAATGAAGCTAAATAAGCAGTTGGGTTCCTTGGAGGCCGAAGTAAAAGCTTATGAATTGGGGATTTTATTTGCAAGAGATATGGGCTTTCATGAGATTGCTCTTGAGGGAGACTTTGTTATGGTTTCAAATGCAATTGCTGGCATTTCTCCTCCTCCATCTTCGATAGCATCAGTTGTGTGCGGAATTAGTTCTCTTTTAAGTGCTTTTCGTAGTTTTTCTATTTCACATGTTGGTAGGAAAGGTAATAAGGTAACTCACTTGTTAGCAAAACGTGCTTAGGGTATTGAGCAATTTGTTACTTGGATTGAGGAGAGCCCTTATTTCTTATAACATGCTCTCTCAGCTGATGTAGTTCCTTCTTGTTAATGTCAATGGAATTTCAATTTTTTATTAAAAAAAAAAGAACAAAGAGTTCAAGGAATTTGAAACAAATTCTTTTATTTTTATTACTCTAATTACTATTCTTACATCACTAGTCCTACATCAAGTGTTTTAATATATATATGTATTATAGTAGTTAATTTAGATATTCACACTAATTATTATGATAGTTTTGATAATAGTTATAAAATTTTTTTTGCATAAATTTTTTAATTAATTCATGCACTGCTCGAGCATACTGCTAGTCACATATTAAAAGAAGCAAAAATAAATAAAATAAAAGTTACAAATGGCCCGATGGCCTTGATCCATCTCTATTCCCCAAAGTCTCAACTATAAACCAATGAGTCTAGTTGAACAATACTTCAAATTATAAACCCAACAAAAAGAATTGAAGAGACAAATATAATCCCATTTGTGTTATAGTTTTTTGGGCTCGTTTTAGGTGCCGCATCCACCCAATTAGATTTGTTTAAATGAATCAAGCTTGAAACCCACTTAGACTCAAGAATGGTTATTGGTTGATTAGTGTTGTACTTTAGGGTCATGTTAACAAGTGTCGTAGGGCATTAGTTAACAATCCAATTAAAGAATATTTTTATGAGAAAAGAAAAAAAAGTAATTAATGTTTTGACAGCTTTTTTTTTTTTTTATTTCCCATAAAAGTGATATCAAAACTTTCTTAAAATGGATTCTTAACTAATACTCCAACGGCACTCGTTAACATTTCCCTAAAAGAAAACCCAAAACCCGAGAGAAATACAAATTATAAAAGGAACCTTAATTTTAGTGATTTAAAATCATTAAAAGTTCAAAATAAAGTCGTAAATTAACATGAGATAAGTGGTAAGACTTCAGATAATGAGAATAAAATTAGGTGAGATAGGGATATAAGAGTATGACAAATTGATAACTAGGCAAAGGAATGTTAAGTTTAGTCTTTGTCTTCAGGATTTTCGTAAGAGCCTTTGTAAGCGAAGTTTCAAAAGAAGACAAATCAGGTTTTCACATGACCATTTGAGACATGATATGCTCTTGCACGTGACAATTCCATGAACCTAATGAAGAGCTGTTGAATCATAATTTTCCCTCCAAAGTCCAATCTACAGGATCGAAGCTTACCCAATGAAAATACGTAAACTTAGTTCATGAATTTAAAGTTTTAAGGGGCAAATTATGTCTACTTTCTAGAGGTGATCATACTTCTTAATTAAAGAATCAACTTGAATTAAGTGTCACGATCATGGTGTTCATTGAGCTGAATGTAAGACCACCCCCCCCCCCCCCCCACCTCTCAAAAAAAAAAAAAAAAAAAAAGAGCCAATGAGCTATCTTGCTCTTTCAAAGAGCATGTAGCGTTAGAATCAATTAATAAATATGTCATGTTTGTGTGAGTTATATAATCGAATACTCATGAGTTGGCATAACATATGTATACAAATTGCCAACTGTAAATCACTAAATCTTGGCCACTTCGTAGATGAAATTGGGTGAATTTATTTTTTTTTAATCTTTTTATTACGTCTCTTGTTTGTGTAGTATAGTGTACTGTAGTGAGCCTTAATTAGGGGTTTAATTCTCCAACTAAACCCATTTAGCCTGCACGGACCATGTGGCTTACTCATTGGCCCATTATGTATTTATGAAATTAGGTTTGAACCTTGCCTTAAAAGATCACCCATTAACTTCTTTATCTTGCAAATATTGTGGGTTTGGGTATTTTCCACAAAAAAAAACCTATTTTGTGTAAATAAAGGCTCTTGATTATGTGACCCAAGCCTTAAGGAGGGAGTGAGGTTAGGCTGTGAGCCCAACCTATACAGATTAAAATATAGCCATATAGGTCATGAGCCCATTATGTGTAGTGGGAATTTATGGACATGATAATAATAAAACCAAATGTGAAGTACAAAGCCCGACATGTGAAATTGGTAAATGTGCTCAATGAGAATCCTATTAAATGTAGAGATACATGGCTTAAAGCCCATACCCTGTAGCGATGAAGTTGGAGTTCATGACTTGGGTTTTGCACATATTTTTAGTCCAATTTTTTGCATTGTGATGATATGGTTTCCAATGGATATTAAGAAACGAATGAAGAGCCGCAATGTGGTTCTAGTCTTTGCTAGGGAAGTAAGGTTTCTTTTTTTTTTTTTTTTTGGTAAACAGGGAAGTAACAAAAAAAAACTAAACAGAAAAAACAGGAACAGGACAACGCCTGTTTACAAACTGCCCACGGCAGTCAGCCTCCACAACAGAAAGAATGTCCACAGGAGGACTAGAAAAGACAGCAAAGTCCATCTCCATGGACGAGCCAAACTTAGCCAATTGGTCTGCACAGTTGTTAGCTTCCCTGTAGACATGTCTAAAACTTACCTGGGGAATTTGAGAAGCCAATTGCTTGCAATCCTCCATAAGAGGAGAAATAATTACATTAGAGATAGTCTGAGCTGAAAAGGCATCAACCAATGCTCTGGCATCCATCTCTACAATCAAGGCTTGAACCTGAGCTTGCACACAAAGGGAAAGTCCATCTCTGAGAGACCACAACTCTGCAAGAAAACTATTCACCGGACCAATTTTTCTAGCATAACCAATCACCCAATTCCCCTGATCATCTCTAACCACCCTTCCACCTCCAGCCAACCCAAGAGAATCAACTGAGGAGCCATCTGTATTAAGTTTTTTCCAGCCGGGCCTAGGCTTTTCCCATCTAATGCTTTTCAAAACCATTCTTTTAGCTGCTGTGTGACTGCTTGCACAGTGGATATATTCCAAAGCTCGGGCCAATATCTCCTTAGCAACATTCGGGTTCTGCACTCCACCTTTAAAGACATAATGGTTTCTATTTTTCCAGATCAGCCATATCGCGAACAAAAACACCTGAAACCAAGGCAGCTGCTCTGTGACTTGACTTGGCATTACAATTAGAAACCAGCCACTCCTTTAGATTTTGGGCAAAAAACAGCGGGTCTGAAGGAAGCACGCCAAGCTGGTACCAAATGCCTTTAGCCGAGGGGCAGTCACGAAGAGCATGAATAATATTTTCAGAATCGTTTAAACAGATGGGGCAAGAATTTCCAATTGCAATGCCTCTTGCCGAGAGGCACTCCTTAACACCGATGCTGTGATGCATGCATTGCCAAACAAAAAATTGAATTCTTGGCAAGGTTTTGAGCTTCCAAATCCACTTCCCCTTAAAAGAGACTTCTAAGCCAGGCATTAATGTCAGAGAATACGCTGATTTTAAGTCAAAAACTCCCTTTGATGAGAGCTTCCAGGCCAGTTTATCTTCTGTTCTAGCTGCTAGAGGAATAGGTGTGGCTTGAATAACCCTTTTAATATCACTTGGCAGATCCATCTGTAATCTTCCCCAATCCCACCCACCAGGATGGCCAATCTCCTTAACTTTAATCCCATCTGATTCTTGGGTCAGAGGACCCTGGATGGCCTGCCTTAAAGGGCCAATCTCTAACCAATTATCATGCCAAAAATCCAAATTACTCTCAGCCCCAGGAAGCCATCTGATGCCTTTCTTAAAAGTTTCCTCACCTCTCTTCAAGCTCTTCCACACTCTCGAGCTTGGCAGCTTGTTTACATTTCTCGAGTTCACCCGTTGATGAGTACAATATTTCATTCTCAGTACCCTTGCCCACGGTGATTTTTCCTCGATGTGGAACCTCCAATTTAATTTGGCTAGTAAAGCTGTATTCCTACCCCTGGCTGTTTGGAGGCCTAACCCCCCATCTTCCTTTGGCCTAGTTACCTTTTTCCAGCCCACCCAATGCATTTTTCTGTTATTGTCTGAGGATCCCCATAGGAAGTTCCTATTTACTCTATCCATGCCCTCAAGCACCTTCCCAGGAAGCATACAGTTCTGCATCACATAGGACGGAATAGTTGAAGAAGCTGCTTGAATAAGAACTGATCTTCCTGCCATGGATAAAAGATTTGCCTTCCACCCAGCAAGCTTCGATTTAACTTTGTCTAACACGAAATTAAAGTCCTGGTTCGATCTTCCGCGATGTCTAATGGGAAATCCGAGATATTTCCCCAAACTGCTTGTTGATTGAAACCCGAGAATCGAGACAAAAGCTTCTTCTTCATCCTGACCAATATTGGGGGAAAAGAAAACTCTTGACTTTGCATCGCTTATGATTTGACCTGAATTAGTGCAGAATTTGTCAAGGACTTCTTTGATGGCCACACAGTTTTCAACATTAGCCTTTGCAAAGAGGACTAAATCATCGGCAAAAAATAAGTGAGAAAAGGAAGGGCCACTTCTAGACGCTTTCACTGGATTCCAAGACCCCTCTTCACATTTTCCTTGGATCAGCTGACCAAGATACTCCATGCACATGATAAAAATATACGGAGATAAGGGATCCCCTTGCCTTATTCCTCTAGTTGGAGAAAACGGCTCCATACTGCCTCCATTGAAGAGGATAGAAGTTGTGACGGTGGTAATGCAACTCATGATAATCTCAATGAGATTATTAGGGAAATTGAATCTGCACAACATGCTTTTTATAAAACTCCACTCAAGCTTATCATAAGCCTTTTCTAAATCAATTTTTATCGCCATGTACCCCACCTTCCCTCTCGTTTTGCCAATTGTATGAATGACCTCTTGGACAATGATTGCATTGTCTACCCCCCGTCTTCCTGGAACAAAGGCTGCCTGACAAGGAGAAATAATCTTATCCAAATAAGGCCGGATTCGCCCAACCAGCACTTTGGAAATGATTTTATACACAGAATTACAGAGGCTTATAGGGCGGTAGTTGCCAAGAGTCTCCGGACCTTGCACCTTAGGAATAAGAACAATGTTTGTGCTGTTAAGGTATTCAAGAATTTTCCTATCCCTAAACACTTTCATGATTTCTTCTCTAACCGAATCCCCAACAATATTCCAAAACCGCTGGAAAAATCCAGCATGAAGACCATCCGGCCCAGGAGCTTTAAAAGCCTTCAAAGACCACAAAGCAGCTGAAATTTCCTCCTCAGACACCATATGACTGATACTATCTTTTTCTTCCTCCAAAAGTTTGGCTTGCCATTGAAGAAGGTAGTTTAGTTCCCCTGTGGCTGACTCCTGACTTGTGGTATACAGCTTAAGGAATCCCTCTCTAAAATAGTTCATAACATCCCCTTCCTCAAATAGCCATTCCCCTGCCCCATTCTTAACTGACAAAATATGGTTCCTTTTCCTCCTAGCTAAAGCTGAGATGTGGTAGAAAGAAGTATTACGGTCACCCAACACCAACCAATTCATTCTAGCTTTCAACGCCCAAAGCTCTGTTTCTTGGCCGTTCACTATGTCCAACTCCCTAAGAAGCTGACTTTCCATCTGAATCAGAGAGGAAGAGGGATTATTTGCCAAAGCTCTTTGAACCCCATCAAGCCGAGCCATGATTCTCTTTTTCTTAGCAAAGATATTCCCGAAGTGGTTCTTATTCCACAACTTGGCCTCCTTGGCAAAATTTTCAATATTCTCCGATAACACTGTGGTTTGCCTCCACGCCTGGTTTACGACTTTCGGGAAAGATGGGTCGGATAGCTAGAAGCTTTGGAACCGAAACGGTCTGTTGAGATAATTCATTCTCCTAGGCAATGTCTCAAGAAGAATTGGGCAATGATCCGAGTGGCATCTCGTGAGATGGGAAATTCTGGCTTCTGGGTACAGGGTACACCAACTCGGATTCATAAAGTACCTATCAATCCTTTCCTGGATAAAACCGTTGGCATCCCTCTTATTTGTCCAAGTGAATCTTGGCCCATTAAACCCTAAATCCACCATATTATACCTATCTAAACACTCCTTGAAGAGCAGGGATCTGTTAATGCTCACTGGTCTACCCCCCAGCTTATCCTCATCAATTAAGGGCTCATTAAAATCACCAGCTATCACCCAAGGTTTACTATGCATCTCTGCAACTCTGGACAGGTTATTCCAAAGAACACATCTCTCCTCACTTCTTGGACTAGCATAAATTGCAGAAAAAAACCAAGAAAGATTAGAGGAAAGTACCTTAACTTCGACATGGATCTCCTGTTCCGTAGTCGCCAACTGCTCAATTTCCACCATATCTGAATTCCACAAAAGCCATAAGCCTCCAGTGTAGCCAATAGTCTCCGTATGAATTGCACCATCAAATGGAAGCCTGTCAGTGACCTCCCTAGCTCTCTCTCCCCCAAGGCGGGTTTCCATAATCACCATAATTGCCGGATTGTGATTCCTTGCCAAATCCCTTACATGTTTCTGAAAATTGGGTTTCAGAACACCCATACTATTCCAGATAATAATATTCATAATGATAAGAAGGTTTGAAGAAGAGAACTCATCAAATAAGAGCAATAGTACCACTACTATCCTCATAGTCCATTCCACCTTCACCATCCTTCCCTTTGTCCGTCCCCTCCCTGGGCACACAATCAACTGTAGCTTCAAAACCCCCCTGTTGAGGATTCTTGCTAATGATTTCCTGGTGGACTTCCAAATCGGCAATAGCATCTGGCTCGGCTTGGCGGCATACCGAATTCCCACTTCCACTTCCAACCACTCTACCATCGGACCGGTTTGGGCAAACGGTGAAGTCCTCTCCATCTTCGGTGTTAAACTGCCGATCCGTATCAACATCGGGTCCGCCACTACTCTCCCCATTCGTATAATGCCCCACTTTGACTTGAGATGGGGCTGAGAACTGAAAAGAAGCATTTGAACATTCATTTCTTCCTTCAGTGCTGCGCCAACTCCAAGTCTTAGTGTTCAGAGCGTCTGACTTCATTTGGGTAGATGAATCCCTACTCCTGGCAATTCCTTTTTTGCCCCTTACTGATGGGCTAGTATTCGAGATGGGCTCTGACCCATTCAAATTCGTCCCAACACGGAACGGCCTTAACAGGTTTGTCTTCTTACTAGGTTCAAGATCTCCTAGCTTTTGAGAATTATTCACCTTGGCCCAACCCATCGACGTGGGCTTCAAGGAAACGCCCAGCCCACTTACCTGCTGCAACCCGGATCCTGTAAGTCCTTCCGAAGCCGCCGCATTCCTAACGCCACGCTGTCCAGCTTTTTTACGTGTCACTAGCATCCAAGGTCCATACAGGTCATCGTCCAAAACCGTTCCACTACCTACTGACATGCCAGCCCCACTCCCTGTACTATCTATGTCATGCATCTTACGTGATCCTGCTGAGTCACCAAGAACATCGTCACCCTCTCTTACCGGTGGAGAAGAACTCCGAATGATGTGTGGGCAATCATCCTTTTTATGGCCTATCCTACCGCAAGCAAAACACAGCTTTTGGATCCCCTCGTAGACCACCGGTTGTTCAAAACTACCAATTAGCACTGTGTTGATGAGTGGCTTATTCATATCCACTTGGATACAAAGCCTCGCATATTTCCCTCTCGTCTCCATGGCCGTTTGGGCATCAATCTGTAATACCTTGCCGATGGCTTCACCAATTTGTTTAAGCACCTCTGTTTCATAAAGTTCCAACGGAAGCGCATGTAAGCGAACCCACACCGCTATCGATGAGACGTTAGCCGCTTCTGGTTTGAAGAATGGCTCCCACGGTCTGATCGATAAAAATTGCCCTCCGATGAACCAAGGGCCTTTCTCTAGCACTGCATCCATATCCTCTTTCAAGGTAAACCGAACGGAGTAGAAGTCGTAACCGAGGTCGATACAATCTAGTCTACCAGTTGGTTTCCAGAGAAGTTGAAGCTTACTATGAAGATAGTTGAAGCCAACTGATCTTCCGTACAGCTTAACAATCAACGTTTGAGCCCAAGGTCCTCGGATTCGTAGTTTCGTTTCCCTCGAAAGCTTCACAGCGGCTAGCCCCTCTCGAAGGTCCGTAACCTCATCGTCTGACTCAGCGTCATCCTCCATCAAATCCGTAAAGTCGAAAGCTTTTACGAAAGCTCCTGGTATAACACCGACTAGTTTGTCTCGAAAGGACGTTTTAGGAGACCCCCATACGTTCTGTTGTTTCTGTGAATGACCGCCTTCATTAAGACCTACATTGAATTCAGCATGGTGGACGTCCTTCACCTTTTTTTTACTTCGCGATAGCTCAGCTTCCTCCTCTCTAGAGAGAACTCGGTGCTTAGAGGAACCCATCGATTTTTAGTTTTTTAGGGAAGTAAGGTTTCAGGATAGTACTAGAGGGCCATTCTTCATCTGTATTCTCAGCCTTGCAATCTACAACTCTCAGCTATCCCAATTTTGAAAATCTGGTTCAGGATCTGTTGGGTTACACGTGTGAGTGAAGTCCCACATTGAATAAAGATAAGAAGAATAAGTGATTAATATAATATAATTGAGCACATACCTATAGGGCTTAGGCCTTTTGGGTTAAAGTGCGTTTCTATATGTTATATTAATTACTCAGAGAAGCTCCCCAAGGTGTTTATCTCCCTAACAAGTGGTATCAGAGCTCATGGTGGTGTGCGGCGAAGGTGGTGAGGTGTTCATGGTCTCTACCCAGCAGGGACAGAGAAAGTCTTAATGGTCCACACACAAAAATCCTGGAGAAAAAGAAAAAGCCCAACAAAGGAATATTGCAAATGGTGCTAAATAATGGTGTGATGCGAGATTCCCATGGACATGGACGTACGGAGTTCCCATGGATGTGCGTGCAGGGTTGACACGTGGTTCTCATGGATGGCGTACGAGAGACTCATGGATAACGCATTAATGAAGTGAAAAGCCCATTAGTCAAGGGGGAGTGAGTAGGACTTGTTCAAAGCTCACAGAGAGGCAGAGACTCACGTGGTGCTAAATAATGGTATGGTGCAAGGTTCCCATAGATATGAATGTGCGGGGTTCCCATGGATGTGCGTGCAGGGTTGACACGTGGTTCCCATGGATGACGTACGAGAGACCCATGGATGATGCGCTGATGAAGTGAAAAGTCCATTAAGTAAGGGGGAGCGAGTAGGACTTATTCATGGCCCACAGAGAAGTCTTGAAGCCCACAGAGTGGCAGAGACTCACACGTGAGGGGGAGATTGTTGGGTTACACGTGTGAGTGAAGTCCCACATTGAATAAAGATAAGAAGAATAAGTGATTAATATAATATAATTGAGCACATACCCATAGGGCTTAGGCCTTTTGGGTTAAAGTGTGTTTCTATATGTTATATTAATTACTCAAAGAAGCTCCCCAAGGTGTTTATCTCCCTAACAGGATCCGGGTGCTAAAGAGGTGGCCAAGTTATTTACATTGATAGCCTTTATCAAGTTTGGGAGAAAAGAAAACCTTCTTCTTTTTTTGCTATTATTGCTTGTGTCATGCCCCAAACCCAACCAAAAGGGCTAAGCACCCAACATTAGCTGCGCACTTACAAGGTTTCTCACCTAACAAGCATGCAAGGCCTTCAAAGAGCAATAATAAACCCCAACAATTATCATATTAAATCAAATCCAATTAAGTACAGAAGTCCAAAATATAATAATAATAATCTCCAACATCACTAAAAAGAGCCTATATCTCATATGACTAAGAGTCTAAACAAAAGATAAATTTTAAACACAAAAATCCAAATCTTATTCCAACAATTCCTAAATTTCACTTATACGCACATCCTAACGGAAGCCTATACACATGCTAATCTTCAAGATCATAAATTGAAAGGAAAAGAGAGGGAGTGAGTTGACAACTTATCAATAAGTAACCAAATCCTAACTAATTGAAAACAAGCATATAGATTGACAAAATAATACATTGTATATAAGATCAAATATTTCACATATATATCAAAAGTTATAATATACTATGGGTTTAAAAAAATAAGACCGAACTTAAAATAGTTTAAATACTCAAACATATTTATATTCTTAACAATCTTTTATAACTATGGTCATGCTATGACTAGGCATCAGATTCTGAAGAAACTAGTTTCATGCTAATGTATATCCCCCGTTAGCTGGGTCCAAAAACATAATAGGCTCGTGACGCCTAGATGAAATTATTTTTTGTTCCAATGAATAACTCCCATTGGTTGGATATTAGAGATTAAAGCACAATCAAATTGTCCAAAATCATATATATTAAATCATAATTCAAATTGTGGGAGTGTTGGGCCCTTAGACTCATTATTTGTTTGGATGTTGGGCTTATGGCCTGATCCGAGGACAAAGTCTTGTCCGAGGAGGGAGATTTGTAGTTAAAAGAGATTGTGATGGTGAACAAAGAGGTTAGCTTCGTCCACAATGACTAAAGCAGAATGAGCCGAGGACGAATACATCCTCGACAGATCGAAGCTGAAGTCCGAAGAGATCATTTGCTAGCTAATGCAATATTTCAGGAAGATCTGTTGGTGCATGTTAGCATGGCAAAGGCGTCAGATAGGAAAACATCCCAAAATATCTTAGGAAAATGCTGCTACATCCGCATTAAATGCATTGCACCTAACTCCTTGGCCGCATTAATGTGGATGTGATACCTAAATAGTATATTTCAGCCTTACAGCTGCTAAATGGAAATGGAGGGAAGGTGCTAATGGGACAAGTGTCTAGATCAAGCATTTGGCATGCACGTGGAAGATGGGGATGAAAGGGAAAAGGAGTATAAAAAGAGAAGGAGGTAACGAATAAAGGGGATCAGAAAAATTCAGGAGAGAAAGACTAGAACATCTTAGAACAAAGTTTGTAATCAACTTTGAAAAGAATATATAAGAATAACCACCTCGGATCTTGCCGAGGACGAATTATCTTTGATACTAATTCTTTCTCTGTTCAAATACTTTAATACTTAGATCCCTTATAGTGTCTGTTAGATTAACTACAGCTCAATATTCAACCCATTCTCTACAAATTCATTATTTTGGGCTTTTTGGGCCTAAGTCCATCCACGCAGTGGGGCTTGGAAACCAAATCTGGTCCTTACACAAATAAATATACATCTCATTCAAATACACATATAAAATCATATATATAGTAATCAAATACATTTATGATGATTCTTTATTTTTTTTTTAGCTTTAAATCAATGTAGCTAAAACAATTAAAATAAAATTGTAACCATTGTAAATATAGTAGTAAAAGCAAAAAAACAATTAACCCAGTACTTGTAGCCATTGATTTTCCTATTCATTTTAACCCAATACTTGCTAACACGTCCTATTAGCAAAAAAAAAAAAAAAAAAAAAAAAAAAAAAAACTAATACAAGTCCTTATACCTATGACCAGTTAGAGCTGGGGAATTGAACCCAGAATTTTTTCTTTAAAGAAAATCAAGAATCCACTAATAATTTAATTAACTTGTTATCATTACTCCTTTACCTTAATGCAATTAAAAGTTAAAATGCCTGATTTTATAGAATCGGTGGTGGCCGCAAGAAAAGATCAAATGCACCACTGGCCCAATGTTTTAGACAATGGATGAAATAAAGGGTCTGTTTGGATTCAGCTGAAAACTGAAAACTGAAAACTGAAAACATTGTAGCAAAATAATATGTCATGTTAACCTTCACCACCAGGAAAATCTACAAGCATGGAAATCATAGAATGATAATGTCATGTCACTGATTTCTTCTTCTTCTTTTTTCTTAATTTAAAAAAAAAAATTGAAATGTCATTGACTTCTAGTCCACAATAGTTGTCTAATTAATTTTACTTTAATAAATATATATAATTTTATATAGATTAGTCTAGAAACTCTTTTTAATCGGATCATTTTGATCACAAACACAAATATGATATATTAATTATTGGGAAAAAAAAAACGAAAACCCAAAAGAGAATTTCATCAAAATCTAAGTTGATTATACAAAAGTTTTTTTAAGAGATAATTACAACATGCTGTTAACATCGCAACTCGAACATTTTCTCCCCTAGACCCCTAAGTATTTTGTGCATGAAGAGGTGCCAATTCAACTACAAAACCTTTGGCGATGATACAGAAGTTGGATGCCTCCATTACAAGAAAAAAAATAATGATCATATGGATCTAATGCCTCAAAGTAGATATGATGTGGGATTGCGAAGATCTTAAGAAATAGAACACGTCTACTTTTAGAAAATAAAAAACAAAACATGTTTGCTTATAAAAATAACCTCGAATTAACAAGGGTTTCTTGAATCCACAAGGAGAAAATGATATGGAATTCACCAGAAAAAACGTTCACAAACTTAGAAGCAAACTTAGAAGCTTATTCAAGGGCTTTGTAAAACTTGACATGCAAGAAAATATATTCTAAAATAAGTTCTAATTAATACCTAACTATAATAAAAATCAAATTTGACACCTAAAGACATTAAATGCACCTAAAAATAAGGAAATAATAACCTTAAAGCTAAATCTAAAATAACGAAAATTACAAATTAAATACTAAAATTAATAAATTACAAAAATTAAATAGTAGCTTCCGTCTTACATCAGTTCACTCCACTTGAAGCAAACTTATCCTCGAGTTCATCTTTGAGATCCGAAATCTTCCATGCCAAGCAAACAAATATTTGGAATACTTAGCCTCATGATCTTCTTTCCATACTTGAAGCTCATCAATGGAATAAACTAATCAGTTTGAATTTCTTTTTTCTTGGGTTTCATGCAATTTTAGAGATTTTACCAAATAAGAATCGACAATTGAATCAAATCTATCAACCCCAATAAAATCAATAAACTTTGGTGTGTCACTTACCACAAAAATAAAAGGATCTTAAGATTGAAAAACATATGATTTGATTTCATTGAGATCCTTGAAAAATTTCTCTTCAATTTCCTCATCAATGGTCTCTACCATCTTGACTTCAAGATCTTTCTTGATAATAGGATCTTCATTAATCTCTTCCATAATCTTGATTTTAGGTTCTTCTTCTATAAGAAGGTCTTCATTATTTTCCTCAAAAATCTTTATATTTTATTCTTTGACTTTCATGTAATCTTCAAGAAAAGTATTTTTTTCAACATGTAATTCTTCTCCTAATGGTGGAATATATGGCTCTTCAAAATAATTTAAGCGTGAACTTCTAGGCCAATAATCTTATTTTGTATATGACAAAAGTTCATCACAATAGCAAGCTTCTTTTTCATTCTTGGTTATAAAAAAATTTTGTCTTTACCTTGTTGAATTCTATAAAACTGTATTCATTCCTACCAACGTAAGGCATACTCATTAAATTTATATAAAACAAGTTTAACTTTTCTCTCATCTGGAATATTCTAATAGTCAAATAAATCCCTTAAATCAAATAATTAATCCAGAAAATATTCTTTATGAAGTTTGCTTACCAAATAATCAATCCATTAAGACTTGCAATTCTTTTATAAGGCTTATATGAATTTTGCTTACCAATAGGTTGCCTATGAGTTAAATCTCCACGACAGTTATCCCTATAATTTTCATGCTCTCCAATGGTGACATCCTAACAAAGATATTTGTGAGTGCTTATTGTACATTACTTAATACTTGCTAAGTTTTCCGTCAATAGAATTGCTACTGTCTTATAAGCCACTAGATCAAAATAAGTCAAGGTTTTGATACCAATTGATGCCGGATGTAGAAGCGTCAAGAGCAAAACATGTCTATTTTTAGAAAATAAGAAACAAAATATGTTTATTTCTAAAAATAACCTCGAATCTACGAGGGTTTCTTGAATACACAAGGAGAAAATGGTCTAGAATCTACTAGAAAATAGAGAAACAAAAAGTTTGAATTTTATTGATTGAATAATTATTAAAAAAAAACATTTACAGACTTGAATGCCTATTTAAGGACTCTGTAAAACTTTTTTTTTTAAGAAACTAAGGCTCCGTAAAACTTGACAGACAATAAAATATATTCTAAAATAAATCATAATTAGAACCTAATCAAATTTGATATAAAACAATATTAAAAGATCCTAAAAATAAAGAAATAATAACCATAAACTTAAAATAATGAAAATTACAAATTAAATACTAAAATTAATAAATTACAAAAATTAAATAGTAGTTCCTATCCTACGTCAAGACCTTACTTGAAAAATGTCAGAAACGGAAATTTATTTATTTTCCTTCGCAAAAAGAGTACCATGGATAAGATTTTCAATTAGAATTGAAAAGGAAAACCCCACTATAACAGTCTTCAAGTAGCAAATTGAAGACTGATATCAGTCCCAGGGTTACGATGAACCAAAAAGCCTCTACCTTTACGATTAAATGCACAGCCTGACCATGATTCCTCTCTCAGCTTCAACAATGTTTGGGACCCAGTTGTCAACAACTTCAGGTGAATAAGAAAAGCTTGCATGCTTAATTACTCGGGTTTTTGACACAGAAGGTGATGTTGCAGCTGGTCATGGTGTGTGTCTATATATATATATATAGAGAGAGAGAGAGAGAGAGAGAGAGAGAGAGAGATTTGCCTTTCAGCTATGCGTTTAAATTCAATTCAACTATATGCTTTTGAATTCAAAACTCATTTATAAAAAAATTAAAAAGCATAACGAAGAGCATATTTTCAAAAATAAAATCAGAATAACTTCAATCAAAGATAACAAAAGCCAAAACTATACACCCATCATAACTGAAGACTAAAAAACCTTGCAGTTCTTGGGTTCCATCAGCTTCCCTGACATGAAAGCAATGGTATTTGACAAAGCGAGAGAAACAACCAAATTTTCGCAGTGAACCTTAAGAGTGTCACTCCCCCAAACTTTAGCACGTCCATCTCTACCAGCCTTGAATTTAAAGTTAGCAGTAAACCTCACATTGAAAGAGATTTTGCTGTTGACGTCAATGTCACGGAATGAACTTGATCTGTAAGCGTCTCTGACTGCGAACGCAACATCGATAAACGTTTCGTTACGCGCGGACTGGTTGAAGTCAGGGATTCGGATCTCGGATATGAGCTCGGAATCGAAAAAGCTGTCGGACTTGGGATTGTACAAGAGCGTGGACTGAACGACGTTGTAGGAGATGGAATACTTTTTGTTGGGGTTGTAGATGGAGAACCGGCCGTTCCATTTGCCGGTGGCGGTGGAGCTGGAGTCGGAGTAAGAGAAGTTGGAGACGGAGAGTGAGTCGACTCGGAACTTGGGGACCTTAGGGCCGCTGATTACCACGACGAGGTCCCAGATGACGAAGCAGATTACGACCATGATGACGAGTAAGCTGACGCCGTAAAGGCAACGGGGTGACATTGCTTGGAATTCGATTACGTCGGAATTCAAGCGGAGTGTTATCAGAGTTAAGAGGGGTTTTTTCTTGGGCTTTATACAGAGGAGGCCACCGACTTTCTAATTCTTCTGATTCTTGTTGATTTTCCCCGCATTTCAACTGTCTTCAAAATTCTATATTCACAACACAGTTAATTTAATTCTTTTGAATAAAATAAAATTTTACGAGGATGGGTTCTGATGAGTAAGGTGTCAAACATTTAAGTATGTTTGACGGCTATCTAGCACTAAAGATCGGTCACAACTCATTTGTAACGGACAAGCCACAACGGTAAGACAGGCAATAATAGTTGGCCATAAAGAATCTCAGGTACGTTTACTCAACAACTAAAAATGAACCATAAATAGCCCCCACTCAGTACTTGGAGTATTCAAATATATTTATAGCTATGTGCACCATTATCAGTTTGTTTAAGACCTTCTTTTTTTCTCGAATGTGTATGTTAAAATACTTAATATTCTTCAATATATATATATATATATATATATATATGTATATATATACATATTATAGAACTCTAACTTAAGTATTGGAGGGCTCTTAGTAGGCATCACTTGGTGTTGTTATTTCAGGGTTGTGTTTCCTCTTTTGCTTGAATTGCTCAGCAACTGACAACCATTTTTGGTTTCATAAAGTTCCTTATCTTATTAAATATTATTTAATTTAGCTAAAAGTCTATTTAGCATCAAGAAATTAAAGATTCTACACAAACTAACTAAAATTTTGTTTATCTTATATCATATTCATTTTTAGGATAACTTAATTTAGGTAAAACTCTATCTTCTACTAAGTTTTAAGAAATTTTAAATTATATTCCAACTAAAACTCTATTAACAAAGAGTTCAAGGAATTTGAAATAAATTATCCTATACCACAATTTACCATAACTCATATACCCCAACTTCCCAATCATATTTCTCAATTCTTTGGCAGACCAACAATCACCTTCATTGCCATCAAAATAATTTATAACAACTCCCTCATACCTAATTGATTGTTTAGAAGTTTCCCACCATGATAAATTTCCACAGAAAATTCATCCATTCTTGCCCAAAAAAAAAAAAAAAAAAAAAAAGATACGTCCACATTAATTATTTTTCATAGTTTTATTAATGTGTGCTATTTTGAAACAACATACCAAAATAAACTAAGAAGTACACATGCTATTGTGCAGCTAGAGTATAAACATTGAAAATATGATATCGTGAAAGACAATGAGAACAACATAATACAAAACTACCATTTTCAATGAACAAAATCAAACTCTTTTGTTTTTTCTCAATACCTAATAGATTGGATAGAAATTTTATATTGTGAAAGACAATTTTGTGATGAAACTATGGTGCACGGAAATGGGTATAGCGAACTTTGGAGGAAGAGTTAGGGATTTAGGAATGTTTCTATTGTCATTTGGTCTACTTAGTACACACAGAGAGAGAGAGAGAGAGAGAGAGAGAGAGAGAGAGAGAGAGAGAGAGAGAGAGAGAGAGAGAGAGAGAGAGAGAGATGAACCTTATGCCGCTGGAAGAGAGAGGCGCTGCCCCAGAGACGGAACCATGTACAAGTTGAGGGGGGCTGTGGCCCCCCCCTACCCTCCCCCCCCCCCCCCCCCCCAATTTTTTTAAAACATTAAATAGTAGGTATATATTTAAGATTTTAGAAAATAAGCTCAAGAAAAATTATATTCCCCTCCCCCCCTAAGAAAATTATATTTGCCCCTTCATCCCTCTCCTTTCCCTCAAGAAGAATGAAAATTGACCCCTCTCAAACTAAATTAATCCAAAGACAATAAAATGGTTACATGCATGGCCTACTCTTTTGACCCATCGCCCCTACTGAAACAATTTTTTTAGTACAAATACAAACCCACTTCTACAAATTTGAAATTCCTAACAGTTATACTCAGAGTCAAGAGAGAGAAAGGCTCCCAAAAAAAAAAAAAAATCTCAAGAGATAGAGAAATCTAACAATTAACCTTCCAAGCCAACCGCATGTCACCTAAGGAGAAAATTTGAGGAAGAACAACCACTAGCTACTACTCCCATTGCTCTGCCGTTGCTCACACTCGCTAATATAAATATATAATCACTCTCCCTCCATATCTCTCTCTTCTATGGATAAATGGACATGGATCCATTACTGTTGTGCATGGAATTATTTACCCCAAGTGTGTGGTTTGTAGGAACCTATATAAGTTAATAGTAAAATTGTGGAATGTCAACCACAAGTTACTAACAACAAAAAATGTTTTTATTAGATTGGAATATAAATATTATTGTATTAAAACAATAATCGAATTCCATTTTAATAGATAATTTAGTTCAAATGTACTAAGAAAAAATTATTTTATGCCTTTACTTTTGTTGATTCTTTGTTTATATATGTTCAATAGACGTTAATTAGGTTAGATTTGCATGAAAAAAAAAATTATTCATGTTTGGCCCCCCCTCGACTTCGAATCCTAGTTTCATTCCTGGCGCTATCAGAAGGAAGGAGAAGAGATTTTGGATTCTAGGGAAATAGTGTTTTACATGGGTTTGCTCCTATTTAATGAAATAAGAAAAATTCTTAATCAAACTAAAAAGATTTGATTTGGGTTTTCTTAAAAAAAAAAAAAAAAAAAACTAATGAATGTGTTCTAAAAAAAAAAAAAATCACTGATGTGTTAGTCTAGGTGGCAGTTGATGTGGCATTTATTTATTTTTTATTTTATTTAGGATGTTTGACACATCGGACTTTTCTATCTAAGAGATAACGGTAAAAACTAAATTGATACGACATTGAAAGATTAGAGATCAAATTGACACAATTAAAAGGTTAGAGACTAAATTGAAATATAATATGAAGGATAGAGACCAAATATGTAATTTACCCTTTATTTTATTATAAGAAAACTTGCACTCTACTTACTATCCGTATATTAAGTGGCTTAATATATATACTCTCTGATGATGCCGAAAATCTCACCAGTGAGTTGCACGATGCTTGTACGCTTGAAACGACACCTGCACAACAAAAAGGAGATGACCTAACAGAGAGCACCGGTGTGGTGCCGGCCAAATACCCTCCGAAGGTCAAGTTAGAACTTCTTTCAACTCTAGAGTGCTAGAGAGGGTAAATTATGCGTACCTTGATTTGTGAGGGTATTGGGGTTTTTATAGTAGTCGAGGATTGACCTTTTTCCTTGGAGCAGAAGTCTTTTCCTTATAGGAATTCTCATAAGCGTAGATTGCGGGATCCTTTCCTTATAGGACTCTGATACTGGGCGTGGAATTCAAGTAACTTCACATGCGTGGTGGCCAAGTCTTAGTTTTTACAGAGCCGTCGGCCTTGAAACCGTCAGCCTGCTTTCTCCCCTTCAGCCAAGTTGGCGTCAGCTTCTTGCCATACGAGTAGCCAAGGAGCTTTGAATAACCGTCGGTTAGAACTAGAGCCTTCAGCCCTAGTTTATCTTGGTCTCGTCCACATGACTCCGTCAGTTACCCGTGATTGACCCGTCAGCCAAAATTGGAGCTGACGGTTAGGCCCATGACACCTGCTATGATAATTCTTCTATGTCAGTTGCCCCCTACTCCATATCTCCGTCGGCTGTACCTGACGGGTTATGGAGTTTTTATTCGTCACCACCTGCCACTTTGATCAAGAGAGAGAAAAATAATACCGCTGACACTTCAGTATTAAATGCTAGGACAGGTGGCGTGCTTGGATTGGCTCCGTGTCTGAACGCGGGCGTCGCTTCGTCTTCCGTGCGTTTAACTTATATATATATGTGACCCCCCTCTCCCCATTTTCACTGTTTCATTTACTTGATTCCTAGAGAGTACATCCGTCACCCACATTCCGTCAGTTCTACCAACATTCCTGCCGTCGCTTTTTCTACCGTCACTCTCGAAAAACTTGTAAGTTTCCCTTGTTTTCTCGCATGCTTTCAATTTCTTTTTTTTTTTTTTTAAAGTGAGGTCGTCATCCTAGGTGCTTAGTTTACACCCGTCACTTGTAGGTAAATGTCGAGTGACGCGTCGAGTGATCAGTCGTCGGTCCGCGAAGGAGCGGGCTACGACGAGGTGTTTGGTTCAGGCTCAAGTAGTGAGTCTGAGAGTTCCTCCTGGTCGTCAGAGAGGGAGACGTCAGCCCATGTTCCCGTCGAAGAAATAGGGAGTCAGGGAAACGGCGGCCAGGAGGAGGAAGTAGGCGAGGGGAGTGAAATTGAATTAGGAGGGGGGAACAGTGACGGGGATGAAGGCGACGAGGAGTCTAGTGAAGGGGATTCTGAAGGTCCTGAAGGTAGTCGTCCCTTCATCCTTCCCAAGGACTGGGCTGTGAATAAATTCCTTCCAAAGATGACGCTTAAAATTTTCAATGAATTACGTACCCGTTTCCAAATCCCTGACCATATTCCCATCCGTCTACCTATGGAGGGTGAAAAGTGTTATACGGGAAGAACTGCAGACGTTGGCCTGTATGACGCCATGTTTGCTGTCGGGTTGAGACTACCCTTGACGGCTTTACACCGTCAGCTGGCTGATTTCCTTGGCATATCAATCAGTCAGATTGCTCCAAACTCATAGAGAATTTTTATTAGTGCTGAGGTATTGTGGGGTCGTCTAAGCGGAGGTCACCGTCAGTTTTCCTTGGATGAATTTTTCTACTGCTACAGACCTCGGAACCTTTCTTCATCAAAAGGGATGTATCATTTTGCCGTTAGGGAGAAGGAGTTAAGGCTAGTGTCTGAAATGCCAGATTCCAATAGAGCTTGGAAGAGAAGGTTCTTTTTCGTAGAGGGGACGGACTGGGTGTGCCGTCAGGACGAGTGGGAAACGATTCCCTTTGGTTGTTTTGACAACACTTGGGGGTTTGTTAAGGAGTCAGGTTTTAGTCGTCACCTTTTATCCTCGTCAGTTTGCCACTTATTTCAATTTTCCTTTGAAAAGATACTAACGCAGCCAAGTTATTTTTTCAGCTTTTGCTCGTCCATCAATTACTGACGAGCAAGAGGATTTCATCCGTCGGGTTCTGGGGATACCCATAGAAGAGCGATCGTGCCGGGACTTGATTACCCTCGACACTCTTTATACATACTGTGGGGGTCCCGAACCAACGCCTGAGGCTCGTAGGTCGGAAGAGTTTGCCCGTCACCGTGAGTCTTGACCTATCCGTCAGTTTTTGTACTTCTAGTCGTCGGCTTCCCTTACGTTTGTTTGTTTTTTGTTTGTTTTTATTGCAGAAATAGATGTTGCTAAGGAACGGATCAGGGCCGCCGCTGCCCGTCAGAGGGAGGAGAAGAAGGCGAAGGGAGAGACGACGTCTACGTCTGCCCCCCAAACCGTCGCCAAGGGCTCCCAGAAGAGGAAATCTGATGGAGTGGTCATTCGTCCGTCGGAGAGACCAACCGTCACTCCCGTGAAGTCGCCCCCCACGTCGGGCCATGGAGCTGGGAAAGGTGTTATGACCTCTTCTGGTCCCGTCCTGCAGGGACCTCAAAGCTTGCTGACGCACAAGGATTTCACCGTCGAGGCCATCGGAGCACTCATAAGGCCGACGGATATGGATCCTTGCGCTCAGCTAGGGACGGAAGAGCTGGGGTCGTCGGCTTTGTTCGACCTCTCGCGGGTAAGTCGTCAGTTTTACCTTTTTCTCTTTGACTGACGTACCTAACCTTTTTCTTCTTGATAGCTGTCGGTTATGTCTTTTTCTAGGCTTTGGTCCGTCTGAAGGCGTTGCAGGAGCGATGCGTGGCCAAAGAGGGGGTCGTCTTGCGTGTTAACAAGCATAACGCTAACATGCGAGACCAGCAGGCTCAGTACAAGCAGGCAGTGCGTACACTTAACGAGGAGTTGAAAGAGGTGAGGGAGGAGCTAGAAGAGGCGAAGCGTCAGCGGGTCGAAATAGAAGGAAAGTTGACGGCTCTTTATGATCAGTTGGAGACGGTAGGGGCTGACGCCGTTGAAAAATTCAAGGCGTCAGATTCCTTTATCGATTCCTGTGGCAGCTATTATGGCACAGGATTCGACGACTGTCTCAAACAAGTGGCGTCAGCTTTTCCCGAGCTGGACCTATCTGGAATTACTCTAGATGATGCTCAGCCAATGACGCCCGCGACTGATGCCGTCACTCCTGGTGTTGACGACCCGGTTGATTCTCCCCCTCCTGGAGATAGTGGGGTTGTCTTGGCCCAACCTGCTGCGAACCTTCCGACGATTGCCGCGACTCCCCCTGTGGTACTGCTTGACAGAGAGGACCCTGCCGCCAAATAGAAAGAATTTTTGAAGTGACGTTTTTATTTTTGTTTATCATCATTCATTTTTTATTTTTTTTTATTTTTTTTTTATTTTTTTTATCTATGTAGAAAACAATCTTTTTAAGTGCCCCTCTGGGTACGATTGTGTAATATTTTGATAGTTTCTTAAATGCCTTCTTTTAGGCTTGGACTTGTTTATAACACCGTCGCTTTCTATTACCTGTGTGTAGCTAATTTTGCTTGGTTTATTTAACTTATATGTTTTGAAACCAAGATTGTGGGCCCTCTTATTTTAGTTGTACCGTCAGTTTTACTAAACCGTCGGTTAGTTTGCTTTAATGAATCCGTCGGTTTTTTTGATCATTTTGCTTTAATGATTGTAGAAAGTTTTGGCAAAATCCCATCATCTCGTGACGAGGTTATCTGCCTTATGGTCGTCTGTTTGCGGACTGACGAGTTTAGCATTTTTTAGACCGTTAGTCTATTTATTGGTTCGTGCATTCCATCAGTACTTAGTCCGTTAATTTCGGTTGCCTTGTCCATTTCGTGGACCCGGCCATTTTTATACCGTCGGCTTAGTTGGTTTAATTTTTTGGTCATTTAGACCGTCAGCCTTTCGCCCATCTTTGGACTTGGCTATTTTTAGACCGTCGGCTTTTTTAGCTTAATCCAGTTTGTGGATTTGGTCATTTAGACCGTCAGCCTCTTGTCCTTTGAACTTGGCCATTTTTAGACCGTCGGCTGTTTTGCTCATCCATTTTTGGACCGTCAGCTTTTTTGACTTGTCCAATTTGTGGATTCGGTCACTTAGACTGTCAGCCTCTCGTCCATCTTTGGACTAGGCCATTTTTAGACCGTCGGCTGTTTTGTTCGTCCATTTTTGGACCGTCAGCTTTTTTGACTTGTCCAATTTGTGGATTCGGTCACTTAGACCGTTAGCCTCTCGTCCATCTTTGGACTTGGCCATTTTTAGACCGTCGGCTGTTTTGCTCGTCCATTTTTGGACCGTCAGCTTTTTTGACTTGTCCAATTTTGGACTTCGTTATTTTTGACCTCATGTTTGTAAGTAGACTTCTGTTGTCTTGAGTAAACTCTCATCTTTATGCATTAATATAAAAGGTAGTCTAGAAACAAAATCTGCCCATTTTGGGCTTATTGTAGCAAAAACGTAGGTAGGAAAGAACTGCCCTTTGGGCTTATTGTAACAAATGCTTAAAAAGGTAATTGAAAAGTCTTATTCCAAAAAGAAAGATGTTGCTGCTCCTACTGGTAGTACTTTCGTAAGTGTTCCGCATTCCATGGATGTGGTAGCTTTCGTCCGTCCAATGTCTCTAGATAGTAGGTGCCCTTCCTTTGCCATGCCGTAACTCGGTAGGGTCCTTCCCAATTCGGGCCGAACTTTCCTTGGGTGGGGTCTCTTGCTGCACCCATAACCTTTCTTAGGGTCCAATGTTTCTGTGTCTGACCCGGGAGTTGTAATTCTTGGCCATGCGATCCTGGTAGCGCGCGAGCCTTTGTTCTGCTGCCATTCTGACTTCGTCCACTAGATCAAGCTGCAGACGTATGGCTTCGTCATTCCTCTTTTCGTCATGGTTGTGCACCCTGTAGCTTGTGAGGCCGACTTCGGCTGGGATGACCGCTTCGTTCCCGTACGTTAATCGGAATGGTGTCTCTCCTGTTGGTGTCCTTACTGTTGTCCTGTAGGCCCATAGTATGCTCGGCAACTCTTCAGCCCATATGCCCTTTGCCCCCTCGAGCCGGGTCTTGATGATTTTGAGCAAGGACCGGTTTGTAACTTCGACCTGCCCATTGGCTTGGGGGTGGGCAGGGGAGGAGTAGTGGTTCCGTATCCCTAACTGCGAGCAGAAGTCCCTGAAGGAGTCGTTGTCGAATTGCTTCCCGTTGTCCGAGACTAAGATTCTTGGAATGCCAAACCTGCATATGATGCATCACCAGATGAAGCTCCGTACATTTTTTTCTGTGATGGTGGCCAATGCTTCAGCTTCTATCCACTTCGTGAAGTAGTCAATACCGACAACTAGAAACTTCAGTTGTCGTATTGCCGTGGGGAATGGCCCCATAATATCCAACCCCCACTGAGCGAACGGCCATGGTGCCGTCATTGGGGTTAGTTCTTCGGGTGGTTGCCTGATGATGTTGCTAAACCTTTAGCATTTGTCGCAAGCCTTCACATAAGCCTCGGTATCCTTCTGCATTGTTGGCCAAAAGTACCCAGTTCGTACTAACTTGTGTACTAGCGACCTTGATCCTGAGTGGTTTCCACAGATTCCTTTGTGCACTTCTTTCATGACGTAATCCACTTTTTCAGGACCTAAGCATCGTAGGTAGGGGTGGGAGAAACCTCTTTTGTATAAAACATCTCTGATCAGCACGAATCTTGCCGCTTGAACCTTCAGTTTCCTCGCTGCCTCCTTATCATTTGGTAGTATACCGTTTTTCAAAAAGGAGGTTAATGGTGTGGTCCAATCATTCTGGGGATCGAGCTCCTGTATGTCGACCGCACTGATGAGTGGAGAGAGCTGCGTGAAGGAGAGTGTACTATTAATGGCGACCATGTGCTCGGCGGAGGCGGCTTTGGCCAAGCGGTCGACTTGCTCATTTTCGCCCCGGGGGATCTGCATAATTTTGACCTTCAGCTCGTTCATTCTCCTCATTGCTTGTTCCAGAAACTTCTTCATTCTTTCGCCTCTGCATTTATACTCCCTGCTTATCTGGTTAACTATGATTTGGGAGTCACAGTAAACGATCACTTTCTCGGCTCCTGCTGCTTTCACGAGGTCGAGCCCTGCTATCAGAGCTTCGTACTCTGCTTCGTTGTTGGTAGTGGGGAAGGCGAGACGGACCATACACTCTACCGTATCTCCTTCGGGTGACCGTAGTACAATGCCGGCTCCGCCGGCCTGTCTGTTGGAGGATCCATCCACATGTATGCTCCACTGTGGGGATTCCTCTGCCCCCTCATCCTCGCCATTCGTGAATTTTGCTATGAAATCTGCCACGACCTGTCCCTTGATAGCGGTGCGCGGGCGATATTGGATGTCATATTCGCTCAATTCTATGGCCCAAAGTGTCAAGCCCCCGGCAGCATCTGGGTTGCTCATTGCCCGTCGCAAAGGCTTGTCGGTTAAGACAATAATTGTGTGAGCTTGAAAGTACGGCTTCAGTTTGCGTGCCGCTGTAACTAGCGCGAAAGCAAGTTTCTCCAGGGGTGGATATCTTTCTTCAGCTCCGCGTAACGCCCGGCTGGTGTAATACACGGGTTTCTGTATTTTCCCTTCTTTTCTGATCAAGGCGGCGCTGACGGCGGCCGAAGAGACAGCGAGATAAAGAAAGAGTTCTTCTCCTAGCTGTGAGGGACTCAGCAGTGGTGGGGAAGAGAGGTAAGCTTTCAATTCTTCAAACGCTCGCTGGCATTCATCGGTCCACTCGAAAGACCTTTTTAATGTGTGGAAGAAGGGTAAGCACTTGTCTATTGCTCTGGAGACGAACCTGTTTAGCGCTGCTATATTGCCGTTGAGGCTTTGTACTTCCTTCACATTTTTTGGTGGTGCCATCTCCATTATAGCCCGGATCTTGTCCGAATTGGCCTTGATGCCTCTCTGGGACACCATGAATCCTAAGAATTTTCCTGCCGTCACCCCAAAGGCACATTTTCCCGGATTAAGCTTCATGTTGTAAGAGCGAAGGGTGTCGAATGTTTCCCTGAGGTCTTCTAAATGATCTTCTTCCCTTCGACTTTTAACCAACATGTCGTCGACATATACTTGGACGTTTCTCCCGATCTGCTGCGCGAACATCTTGTTCATAAGCCTTTGGTAAGTTGCACCCGCGTTTTTTAAACCAAACGGCATTACCTTGTAGCAGAATAGGCCTTGGCTGGTAACAAAGGACGTCTATTCCTGATCATCATCATGCATCTTGATTTGGTTGTAGCCGGAGAAAGCGTCCATGAAGCTTAACAGCTGGTGTTGAGCCGTAGAGTCTACCAGAGTGTCGACTCTCGGGAGGGGGTAGCTGTCTTTTGGACACGCTTTGTTTAGATCGGTGAAGTCTACACACATCCTCCATTTCCCGAAAGCTTTCTTGACCATTACTACGTTTGCTAGTCAGTCGGGGTAGTATACTTCTCTAATGAAATTTGCCACTCGTAGCTTGCAGACTTCTTCGGCTATGGCTTGATCCCGTTCTGGGGTGAAGACCTGCTTCTTCTGTCGGATGGGCGGAAAGGATGGTGATACATTCAGCCTATGCACCATGACGGAAGGATCTATTCCTAGCATATCCTCGTGACTCCAGGCGAATATGTCCCGATTCTCCTTGAGGAATGCTGCAAGCGCTCGCCGAGTGGCGGGACTTGTGAGGGTCCCAATCCTTGTTGTCTGGTCAGGTACGGAGTCGTTTAGAGGTATCTCCTCAAGCCTCTCGGCCGGCTCCGTTGCGCTCCGGTGCTCTTCTATGTTCATGGTTTGGAGGTGATCGTCCATTTCCATCATGGCCACATAGCACTCTCGTGCGGCAATCTGGTTTCCACGTAGCTCTCCGACTCCGTATTTTGTCGGGAACTTAATCATTAAATGATAAGTTGAAGTTGTCGCCTTCCATGCGTTGAGGGTGGGCCGCCCTAGTATAGCATTATAGGCGGACGAATGGTCAACCACAAGGAACGTTACCTCCTTCGTGATTTGTTGGGGGTAGTCGCCTGCTGTCACAGCCAACGTGACCGCGCCTAACGGAAACACCTTTGCACCCCCAAAATCGACAAGTGGGGTGTTCGTTGGGACCAGTTGTTCCTTGCTGATTTTCATCTGCTGGTACGCCGGGTAGTATAATATGTCTGCCGAGCTGCCATTGTCGACTAATACCCGATGCAAGTTGTAGTCCCCAACCTGTAGGCTGACAAAAAGCGCGTCGTCGTGTGGATGGTGGATACGCCACGCGTCTTCTTCCGAGAACTCGATCACGGGGCTTTCCCTTTGGGCTACGTTTCGCACTGGACCCGCCACTTGGACGTTTTGGACCATTCGGAGGTACGTCTTTCGAGTCCTTTTCCACGGTCTGGTAGCCATCCCTCCTATGATCATTCGTATATCACTAATGGGAGGTCTGGGACGATCATGGTCTCGCCGGGGAGGGTGCTCCTGAGGTGCTGGGTCCGCTTTTTCCTTGCTTACAAATTTCTATAACTTCCCTTGCCTTATAAGAGCCTCGATTTGTTGCTTCAAGTCGTAGCAGTCGGCTGTGTCATGACCGTGATCTCGGTGAAAGCGGCAGTACTTGTCTCTGGAACGCTTATTAGGATCCCCCTTCAGTTTTCCAGGGAAGGTCAGAGCCCCTTCGTCCTTAATCTGCATTAGGACTTGATCTATCGGGGTGGTCAGCGGGGTGAAGCTCGTGAATCTCCCTCTCGGAGGCTTAGATCGTCTTTCGTCTCTTCGATCCCTCGTTCTGGGTCTTTTTCTCCCTTGGTCTGATCGGGCGTCTTCCTGCCTTTCCCTTTTTCTTGGCTTCTCTTCTCGGGCCTGTAATGCATCCTCAGCATTCATATACTTGGTAGCCCTGTAGAGTACGTCCGACATGGTCTTCGGGTCGTTCTATTATAGGGAGAACAAAAATTTGCCTTTTCGTAACCCGTTCGTGAATGCTGCTACAAGTATTTTATCGTCGGCCTCGTCGACCAATAGCGCTTCCTTATTAAAGCGCGTTATGTAGGATCGCAACGTCTCGTCCTCTCTTTGCTTGATACTCATCAGGCATGCCGTGGAATTCTTATACCTGTGTCCCCCAATGAAGTGTGTAGTGAATTGGGCGCTTAGCTCCTTGAAGGTGCTGATCGAGTTGGGCGTCAGCTGGCTGAACCATACCCTTGCGGGGCCTTTGAGCGTTGTGGGGAAGGCCCTGCACATTATCTCATCTGCTACCCCCTGAAGATGCATCAGGGTTTTGAAAGTTTCCAGGTGGTCCAGAGGGTCCTTCACCCTGTCGTAGCTATCTATATTTGGCATGCGGAACTTGTGAGGTAAGGGGAAGGAGTTCACGGCCACAGTGAAGGGCGAGTCGGTACGGTTGACTAGATCGTCAAGATCACTAGAGACTCTCCCCTTGAGGGCGTTCATCATGACCTCCATCTGTTCCCTCATTGCTTGCATCTCGACAGCAATATGTGGTGGGGTCGCATCTATGAGGGATGGCATGCTCACGTGCTGCCTTTTCGGCCTGCTTGGGGCGCGGCTGCCCTCAGGTCTTTCCTGGTTCACCTTTGGAGCGCTAATTTCTTCCTGATCTTCTGGTTGGTCGTCCTGTGCTGCATCCTTCTGGCGTAGCTGTTCTTCCAAGTCGAGGTTCCGTTTGGTGAGACGTTCCACGACGGCACTGAGAGTCCGGACTTGTTTCTCGAGGGCAATCGTGGGTGGTTCCTCTCCTTGAACGTCATTAGTAGTTGCCATTGAGCGAGTGAGTACCATGCAACCCTTTTAGTCCGGGAAACGATAGTGCGGCTTAATTGCTTCGTGTTCCCCACAGACGGCGCCAACTGATGATGCCGAAAATCTCACCAGTGAGTTGCACGATGCTTGTACGCTCGAAACGACACCTGCACAACAAAAAGGAGATGACCTAACAGAGAGCACCGGTGTGGTGCCGGCCAAATACCCTCCGAAGGTCAAGTTAGAATTTCTTTCAACTCTAGAGTGCTAGAGAGGGTAAATTATGCGTACCTTGATTTGTGAGGGTATTGGGGTTTTTATAGTAGTCGAGGATTGACCTTTTTCCTTGGAGCAGAAGTCTTTTCCTTATAAGAATCCTCATAAGCGTAGATTGCGGGATCCTTTCCTTATAGGACTCTGATACTGGGCGTGGAATTCAAGTAACTTCACATGCGTGGTGGCCAAGTCTTAGTTTTTACAGAGCCGTCGACCTTGAAACCGTCAGCCTGCTTTCTCCCCTTCAGCCAAGTTGGTGTCAGCTTCTTGCCATACGAGTAGCCAAGGAGCTTTGAATAACCGTCGGTTAGAACTAGAGCTTTCAGCCCCAGTTTATCTTGGTCCCGTCCGCATGACTCCGTCAGTTACCCGTGATTGACCCGTCAACCAAAGCTGGAGCTGACGGGTTAGGCCCATGACACCTGCTATGATAATTCTTCCATATCACTCTCCTTAGCTTTCATGTTTCAACCAGTTAGTTAAATATAGAGATATGCTACGATGAGAGGTTAGAAGTGGCTTGTGGCATGATAAACGAGTTGAGGCCTTGGGGGCTACGGAGGATTCTTGGTTGGGATTTTATATATAGAGGCTATTTTGATGTGGCCGTGATGGCTTTTGTTGGAGGCCACTTTAGGATTCCACAACTATGGTCGCAGAAGTTCAATTCTAGCCATGGGTGGTTAATTGGCTGGTTGAGCATTTGAAGGTATAATATTTTTTTGGTTTTGAGATTTTTTTTCTTTTAAAAGTCAAGTTGTTAATATTCTGTCTATAGGCTTTAATTTCATACCTAAAAATTTTGTTCTTTGTTATGTGTGTCGCGTATTTTTTATTATGAGATTGAAAAATAAATTTTCATGAAAGATTGAATCCGTTTGAGATAGACAGGTTCGGTTATGAGATTTTTCATTTTTCTGTCTACAAGCTTCAGTTTTTAGATAAAAAATAATGGTTTTATAGGCATATAAAAGTAGAGTTGTTAATGGGCTAAGAAATCAGAGGAATTGAATAAGAAGAGTTTGCTAATGAAGGGGATGCTTTAAGGGTTCAAGAATCCATGACTTAAAACTACAGTGATATATTAGTGTATATATTTGGTATTGCTTAAGTTTGCTTGTGATTTTTTGAGTTGTTGCTGTTGTGTTTTTTTTTTCTTCGCTATGGCTTTAAATTTTATCTTTTTTTTTTTTTTTGAGACTTTAAATTTAATCCAGCTGTGCTTTTGAATTCAAAACTTAAAAAAAAATTCCCTTTTACTCCTTGCACCATTTAAATTATATGCTGAAATACAAAACTCACCCTCTATGTTTCACCAAAATTCATTTATGTTCTCCAAATTTGCTTTTGTACATTTTGATCCTCGAACTTTTAAATTTATTCAATTAAGATTTTTCAATCAACTTTTGTTATATGTTGTGGTTAATTTTTCAATTTTTAAATTAAAAAAATTCAATTAATGATTGAAAAGTATTTTCCAGATTTTTTTTTTTCAAAAACTTTTAACAAAATTTGACGGAAATGCCTTAATTGAATAGATATAAAACTTAGAGAACTAAAATGAACAAAAGCAAAGTTAGAGGACTGAAATAAATTCTAAAGAAACTTAGAAGATAAGCTTTGCATTTTAGCCTAAAATATAATACCAATTACTAAATTAAAAAGCATAACAAAAAGAACATATATTTTCAAAAAATAAAATAAAAACAACTTCAAAGATAACAAAAGCGAAAACCTAAAACCCAATTTCAAAAACTGTACAATATCCTAATTTCTATCTATATAAACTAGGAATGACAAATTTTACTTGACCTACGGGTACCCGACCTGAATTGCAAAATAGTAGGGTCAAGTTTGGGTTTTTAAAATAAAACCCGAAGTGGGTTCGGGTTGTGTACAAGTTTTGCATAATACCCATCGAACCTGGACCTGACCCGACCTGTTTAACCTAAAATTACCAAAAAAACATATATATATATATATATATATATATATATATATATATATGAGCTATTCTAACCCAAACTCTCAAACTATTCTAACCCAAACTCTCAAACTCACTCAGGTATTCTAACCCACCCCCACCCACTTGTAACAGCAACTGCCCACCCCCATCCACTCACACTTACTCTCAAGTCTCACCCTTACTCACTCTCATCACTGGCCCTTAAGCATTGTCAATGACTCACCGCCTCACCGGTTTGTTACAAGTTTGGCCCTTAAGCTCTCACCAACCCACCCTCAACTCTCTCAGTCCCTCACACCTCTCATTCCTTCATGCCTCAATTCACTTTCACTCTCTCAATCCGCTGCCAATCCACCCTTACAGGCCAACGCGGCAAGCTCTCATCGAACCACGCACCTTCGCTCTCACTCTCTCAGTACCCCTTTAGTACTGATTCATAGTTATTTACTGTCAATTTGGGGCCTTCTTCTCACAAGTGGTTGTGGCATAGTCAAGTTTCTTGAATGAGTTGGTGAAGGCAAGAAAAGCCAAAAACAAATTATTTTTGTAATTAGTTTGCTTTGAATGGTTGTTTATGATGTGAAGTTTCACTGGGTAATGCACTAATGCTTGAATTCTATGTCATTGGATGTGAATTTCATTAGGTTTGGGTTCATCAGGCAGTACTTGATTCTTGTTTATGTTTGATTTTTGCTTAGTTCATGTTTGATTTGTTTTGGATTTCAGAATTGGGCCACAGGTTAGGGCTTAAAGCTAAAAATAAAAAAATTGATTTTTTTTTTTTTAAATTTGGTAAAATGGTTTAGGGCGAGGCCTGTGGGGCCTAACGAGGTGGGTTTGGGATAATAAAAAAAAAAAAAGCCTGTTTATTAAACAGACTGCGTTCGAGTAACAGGTCTGCAAGGCAGGTTCGGGTATTAAAAAACCCACCCCATTGCCATTCCTATTATAAACTAACAATTAATAATTCCTCCTCTCATAGCTAAAGACTAAAAAACCTCACAATCCCTAATTGAAGTCAGGGATTCGGATCTTAGAAGTGAACTCGGGTTTGTGAGAGAGCGGGGACTCGAGTTTGTACTGGAGCATGGAATAATACTAAAAAAATATTGAGGGATGGGTTACTTATCCTATTAATTAGGAGTATTATTTTTATTAGGATAATTTAATTTAGCTAAAAGTTTATATCTCAAGCTTCAAGAAATTAAAAATTCAACTCAAACTAAAATTTTATTCATCTTATATTATATTTGTGAACGGCTAAATTTCGAGTTTGAAATAAATCAAGCAAGTAAAATAGTTTCACAAATATGAATTTGTATTGATCAATGTGTGGTACAATTCTTTGTGATTACAAAAGAGTGATCCTCTGATTTGATCTCCTTGAAAGATTTGTTGATTGGAATTGTGGTAATGTGATTTTGATTTGAACACCAAATCTACTTCAATTTGTCTGAAGAATGGATTGAAGATTTTTGAAACAGAATTACAATGAATCTCTGGCTATGAGCTTGTTAAAAATCATTTATTCTTCACGTTCTTCGTGTTCTTCATGCGTTCTTTGTCTTTGAAGGTTTATGGTGGAAATTCTTCGGGGCTTTGGAAGCTTGAATCCATAGAGCTTCACCAATTTGTAGTTTCTTGAAGTTTTTGGAAGCTTTTGAGCTTGATTCCAGTGAACTTTGAAACCTAGGAAGATGATTTGGGTGATTTCTTTTTAAATGTTCTTCGTATTTGAAGGTTTGTGGTGGAAGTTCTTCTGAGCTTTTGGGGCTTGAATCCATAGAACTTCGCTAATTTGTGATTTCTTGAAGTTTCTAAAAGCTTTTATGTCCAAAATTTTCCCTCTTTACAATATTAGTTGTTACCATAACTCTGTTTTCTTAGTTTTAAGAAATATTGCTCCTCAAAAAAAGTATAAGAAATTTTAAATTATATTCCAACTAAAACTCTATTAACGGAGAGTTCAAGGAATTTGAAATAAATTCTTGCAACCCAGATAAACTCGAGAATGGTTATTGGTTGATTAGCGTTCTACTTCTAAATCTATTAAAAAAAAAACCCAAAACCTGAGAAAAGTACAAACTATAAAAACGAACCTTAACTTTTAGTGTTTTAAAATCATTAAAAGTTCAATAATAAAGTCGTAAATTAACATGAGTTCAATGGTGAGACTTCCTGATAATGAGGATCGAATAAGATTAGGTGAGATAGGGTGACAAAGTATTCTCTTGGGGATTTTTTTTAAGAGTAGTTGTAAATTGAAGTTTCAAGAGAAGACAAAAAAAGATTTCACATGACTCTTTGAGGCATTATATGCTCATGCACGTGGCGACTCTATGAACCTAAAGAAGAGATATTGAATCATACTTTTCCCTCCAAACCATAGGATCCAAGCTTACCCAATGAAAATATGTAAACTTAGTTCATGAATTTGAAGTTTGAAGAGGCAAATCATGTTTACTTTCCATGGCTAATCATATTACTTAAAGAATCAACATGAATTAGGTGTCTCGATCGTGGAGTCCGTTGGGTTGGATGTAAGAAAAAGAAAAAGAAAAAAAAAAAAAAGACTGAAGGAGGAGCCAATGTGTTATCTTGCTTTTTCAAAGAGAAGATTATATATTGTTAGGATTAAGGAATCCTAACACGATTATTAAATGTGTCATGTTTATTGGGTGACATATATAATCAAATACTCATAAGTTAATATGACATGTGAACACAAACAAATTGCTAATTGTAGATCTTTGCCTCTTCAAGATGTTCTTGGGTGAATTTTTTTCGCTATTTTTTATATGTGATCTCTTGTATGCATAGTGGGTTTTAGGGGTTCATTCTCCAGCTAAACCCATTTAGCTTGCATGAGGCATGTGAGTTCATGCTTATCAACTCATTAATGGCCTTGATGAAAGTAGGTATGAACCTTGTCTCTAGGGTCCATTTAATTGGTTGAGTGGATTTCACATGGGTTTTGTCATTTTCCTTCTTCTTCTTATTTGGTTTTAGTCTTTTTTTGGTACTTCTCATTTTAATTTAATATAGACGGGACAATGAATTAATACAAATTACATTTTCCATCCTCTCATTTTTCTTCTCAATCAAATGAAAAAGTTTTTTATTCTTCCGCTTTTCCACCCTAGCCAAACACAAATGAAAAAAAAATTAAAATTTCTTCTACCCTTCCACTTTTCTATCTCCTTCTTGTTTTTTATCCTCCCAGAGACAGAACCACGTACAGGCCGAGGGGAGTTATGCCCCCCCCCCCCCTCCCCCTCCCCCCAAATTTTTTTTTTTAACATTAAATAGTCAGTATATATTTAAGATTTTAGAAAATAAGCTCAAGAAAAATTATATTCCCTCCCCCCCCGCCTCAAGAAAATTATATTTGCCTGTTCACTTATCTCCTTTCCCTCAAGAAGAATGAAAATTGACCCCTCTCAAACTAAATTAATCCAAAGACAATAAAATGGTTACATGCATGGCCTACTCTTTTGGCCCATCGCCCCTATTGGAACAATTTTTTTAGTACAAATACAAACCCACTTCTACAAATCTGAAATTCCTAACAGTTATACTCAGAGTCAAGAGAGAGAAAGGCTCCAAAAAAAAAAAAAAAAATCTCAAGAGATAGAGAAATCTAACAATTAACCTTCCAAGCCAACCACATGTCACCTAAGGAGAAAATTTGAGGAAGAGCATACACTAGTCGCTACTCCCATTGCTCTGTTGTTGCTCACACTCACTAATATAAATATATAATCACTCTCCCTCCATATCTCTCTCTTCTATGTATAAATGGACATGGATCCATTATTGTTGTGCATGGAATTATTTATCCCAAGTGTGTGGTTTGTAGGAGCCTATATAAGTTAATAGTAAAACTGTGGAATGTCAACCACAAGTTACTTACAACAATAAATGTTTTCATTAAATTGGAATCTAAATATTATTGTATTAAAACAATAATCGAATTCCATTTTAATAGATAATTTAGTTTAAATGTACTAAGAAACAATTATTTTATGTCTTTTCTTTTGTTGATTCTTTGTTTATATATATTCAATAGACGTTAATTAGGTTAGATTCGCATGAAAAAAAATTTATTCATGTTTGGCGCCCCCGGACTTTGAATCCTAGTTCTGTTCATGTATCCTCCCTTTTTATTTTTATTTTATTTTATTATTATTATTATTATTATTTTATTTTAAATTTCCCTTGATTATGCGACCCAAGTCTTGAGGAGGGGGTGAGGGTGGGCCGTGAGCTCAACCGATACAATTGAAAATATACGTCATGAGTCCATTATATATATGTAGTGGGAATTTATATGCATATAGTCCATTTGTGGAAGAGGGAAAAAAAATGTGGACAGTGTATGAATTTAATTTAAAGAAAAGCTTGCATGCATATATATATATATATATATATATAGATGCCAAGACGTCGAAAGGAGAGTGTTTGAATTTATTTTGGAAATTAAAAACCCTAAGATTTACCTTTCAGCTATGCGTTTGCAGTCAATTCAACTATATGCTTTTGAATTCAAAACTTATTTATACAAATACAAAAAATAAAAAGCATAACGAAGGGCATATTTTCAAAAAAAAAAAAAAATCAAAATAACTTCAATCAAAGATAACAAAACCGAAAACCTATACATCCATCATTCTCCGGGAAATTAAAAAAAAATTAAAAATTAAAATTAAAATCCTAATTTCAATTTATATGTAAACAGTAAACTAGCAATACTTCATACAATTTTTTTTTTTTTTTTACGAGGAAGGCAATTGTGAAACTAGCAAGATCAATTTCTTGATCTTGGTATTAACAATTTGTTCATACCAAGATCAAGAAACTAGCAATACTTCCTTCTATCATACTAAAGACTATAAAATCTTGCAGTCCCTGGGTTCCACTAGCTTCCCTGAAATGGAGGCACCGCTATATGACGAAGCGAGAGAAACAGCCAAACCTTCGCAATGAACCTTAAGAGCGTCCCTCCCCCAATAATCTTTAACAAGTCTACCCCTACCATTCTTGAATTTAATCCTACCAAGAAACTTCACAACGAAAGAGACTGTGCTGTCGACGTTAATGTAACCGAGTGACATTGATCTGTAAGCGTCGCTGACCGCGAACGCAGCGTCGATAAACGTTTCGCTACGCATGGACTGGATGAAGTCAGGGATGCCGATCTCGGATATGAACTCGGGTTCGTAAACGTGCGAGGACTTGGGTTCGTACACGAGCGTGGACTGAACGAGGTCGTAGGAGATGGAAAACTTTTTGTTTTGGTTGTGGACGGAGAACCGGGCGTTCCAGTTGCCGGAGACAGAGAAGCTTGGGTAAGTGTAGGAGAGGTTGGAGACGGAGAGTGAGTCGACTCGGAACTTGGGGAATCTAGGGCTGTTGCTAACCAAGACGATGTCCCGGATGAGGTAGCCGGTTAAGGCTATGGTGGTGAGTAAGAGGAGGACGATATAGCTGTAGAAGACGCAATTACTGGTACCGGTTGACATTGCTTTGAATTGCAGAGTTAATAGGGTTTTTTGGGCTTTATATAATAGAGGAGAGCCACCGACTTTCTAATTCGATTTTTCCGTCGTATTTCAACTGTCTTCTATTCCATCCTAAATTCTATATTCACAACAACACGATTAGTTTATTTCTTTTGAATGAAAAAGAAATTATTGAGGGATGGGTTCCTTTATCCTTATCCTATTAATTATTATTTAATTTAGCCTAAAGTCTATTAGACAGGACTTCAAGAAATAAAAGATTCTTCTCAAACTAAAATTTTATTTATCTTATCCTGTGAATTGTTAAGATAACTTAATTTAGGTCAAACTCTATTTTCTAAATTTGAAGAAATTTTAAATTATATTCCAACTAAAACTCTATCAATAGAATTTGAAATAAATAATCTTTTATTTTATTTTAATAAAACTTGCATTATACTTATTATCCTTACATCAAGTGGCTTAATATATATATATATATATATATATATATATATATTCCATCCTTCCACATTTCAAATAGTTAATTAAATAGAGTTGTGCTATGATGAGACGTTGGAAGTGGATTGTGTAGCATGATACACAAGTTGGGGGCCTTGGTGCTATGGAGGATTCTTGGTTGGGATATCGCACAACTATGGTCGCAAAAGTTCAATTTTAGCCAAGGGTGGTAAATTGGCAGGTTGAGTGTTTGAAGGTATAATATTTTTTTGGTTTTGACATTTCTTTTAAAAGTAGAGTTGTTTATTTTTTATCTAAAGGGTTTAATTTGAGATCTAAAAATGTTGTTCTTTGCTATGTGTGTAGTGTATTTCTTATTACAAGATCGAAAAATAATTGGTAATTGTTTTTTTCCCTTTATTTTTTTGTTTTTAAAATTTTTATTTTTATTTTTGAGATTAAAAAATTTGTTTAGGAACCTAAAATAAATAGAAAACAAAAACTGTTTTCAAAACTCAATTTATGAAACTGTTTTCAGTTTCCAGTTTTCAAAAGCTAATGAAAACATGAGTCTAATTAAATCGATTTATCTCATTTAATGAATTAGTGTCAGAGTTCAAATTCTAGTGGCAACATATTTCAGTATTTTCTTTTTCTTTTTCCTTTAGAAAACTCTTTTTTTTTTTTTAACTAACCAAACATATTTTTATTTTAAAAATACAAGAAAATTGTTTCTTCTTTCTATTTCCAAAAACAGAATTTTAAAAATAAAAAATAAAAAATAAAAAATGTTACCAAACATAACCTAAATTTTCAACCCTAATTTTCAAAAGAGAATGAATTTGTTTGAGATAGTGAGGTTTGGCTATGGGATTTCAAAGTTATAATTTTTCTGTCTACGGGTTTTAGTTTTTAGATAAAAAAGAATAGTTGGTGACTGTGTTAACTTGGCTCATCAGTTGACATTACTTTGGTTTCAGAGGCATTAAAATTTTATAATGTTTATATCTTAGTATGTGTTTGGATTGGCCTTTGCGTCTCCACGTCCAGTGTTTCACTTTTTTTTTTTTTTTTTTGGAAGTGTGTTTCTCAATTTTTGTGGCTTTATGTCACACCAGTGGATCTCATGCGCTGTTCACGGGACTCACAAACTTCTTTTTTTAGCAACTTTTTCTCACGGTATTATTCACATATTTAAAAATTATTTTGCTACAGTATTTTCAATTTTCAGCAAAATAAGCGGTATTCAAATGGACCCTTATTTGAAAGACTTGCCCAAAGAGTGCATTGGTTGAATCAGGCTAAAGACTTTTGAGGGATTCAATAAGAAGAGGACTTACAAAAGAACCTCTTATTCATGTGACTCTCTCGTGCAATTTTTTATGATAAAAGCCAAGGCTCCCCTGGATATAACTTTTACACCCATGGCTTTCTAACTAATTCAATATGCAAAATTGTCATTTAGTTAGTTTTTATTTTTTGGTATGTGATACTGGGCTTGCAATTTGTTTGTTTATTTATTTTTTTTAGTGAAAATATACATGCATCCAATTTTTTGGAATGATGTGGCTAAATTTTTGGATTTTGGGTGTCCAGAATTTGGGGTGACGCCAATGAAGGAGATGCAATTCTATAGCATGATCAATTTCTATGCGAATTCGATAGGTTAGATGAGAATTAAGGAGGTATAAGTCTAAGGAAAAGAAAAAAAAAAAACTCTTTTTTTTTTCATTGAAAATATTTTATACCTTTGTAAGATTTTTTTTTTTTTTTTTCCTGAAAAAAAAAATTGAAGTAGAGAATATTGACCCTCAAGTGCAAAGGCTTATAAAGCTGCAAGATCCATCAACTGCTATGCATGTGTAAATATGATATATGAGTAAATTAATTATAACTATTTGCAAAATAAAATATAATAATTATTTATTTGATTATATTTTTAATAAATTAATTTATTTATAATTTTATGATCAAAACAGTGCAACGCACATGAATTTAATTAGTCTCTAATATTTGTGTGTAGATGCTCCAGGAGTGTAGAGGCTTTTTGGCTAATTTCTGTGTAGATGCGTAAGACAAATCAGATTTTATGTTGTATTTTAAATATTTATGATTGCTTAGATTTCATAATTAAAAAAAAATCATAATTATTATTTGAAACATTATATCTATCTTTAAACGGTATTATATAATTACTCAAGAATTCAAACTTGTATAATTGCTCAAGAGCCAGTATGTAAAGCTCTCTCGTAAAAACTTAAACCCTAATAAACACTTCTAATAAACCAAGTTTACACATATATACATTTATATTAGACTAGAGTAGAAATTCTATCTTATATATTAAAAAAAAAAATCAATACTATAGCTTCATCAATTTAGAGCCACGAAAATGATATTTAATTAAACACTTCTAATAAACCCATTTAAATCGAATCTCTGAGTAACTAACACATAAGGGACAAAAAAATCTATATGCTACCATATTAATGAAGATATGACTCACTTTTTTACACTGTAAATGCTTTTTGTATGATCCAAAATTCTTCATCTTATTCACCATTTGTAATACATACATCATAAAGTAGCATGTAATATCATATTAGAAGTGTTTAATTAATGAGTGAATGTTCTGTCCATGTTTTGCCCATCGGTAATAGATCTCCACGTCAGTTAAGAAATTATAATATCTCATTTAATCCCAAATTTATTACACCTCTGTTACACGTGAGTTGCTGACAATATGTCTCTCTTCTCTTTTCTTTTTTCCTTTTCCTTGGATCTAATCTAACGTTTGAATCTCTCTCTTCTTTCTTTATTTTTCTTTATTCTTTTACAATCATAGAACCAAGTTTTTCTTTTTTATAGTAGTAATAAAAATGCAGATTCAATTCAAGAGCTTGAAAGTGGTTCGGATTCAAAAGACCCACTAGGAAAAGAAACAACTTTGAGAAAAAAAAAAAAAAAAAAAAAAAAAAAAAAAACTCCAGCTAGATCTTCAACTCTAACCCCAGATTACAGTTAGTCACAACTCAACAAAAGAAAATCTGCAGAATTTGATTCAAAAGAGTTTTCATGCAGAGAGAGACAGACAAAGAAAGAGAAAGAAAATGAGATACTGTAGCAACAACTACTATTCAGTAAATAAAAAGCAGCACAGATGTCCAACAAAGGAACCAGCACCAACCATGACCATCTTCCTCATCATTTTTGTTTTAACTTATGTATTTTCTCATTTGGGTTTTGTCTAGTTTTTGAAACAAGCTGATGGGTTTTGGTTCTGTTATTGATATTGGTGTTTCTATAGATTTTGGGTTTGGTTACTTCTTTGAGAAGAGCACTAGAAATGAGATGAGTCTTAATTTTTTTTTGTAAATTAGACTCATTGGAGTGATGGAGTTTGGATTTCTCAGCCAGGTTTCATTTTCTTAAAATTTTCCCTTCATAGTGGTGTGGTGGCTCTGGTGTTTTTTTTTTTTTTTTTTTTTTTTTTTTTTTTTTTGCTTCGGAAATGACTCCATTGGCTTTCATGGTGGCATGTGTGGTGGGGTGGGGGTGGAGCCGTGGAGGTTTGGTTTGAATGTGAGGAGAAGAGTTGTCTTTTGAATTTTGATTTTGTTTTGAATTTGATATTTTAAGCTGTTCTTGTACGTGGGTGCTTAATATTCATTCTTTGGTAAAGTGCTGACATGGCACTATCTCATTGGAGGGCATAAATACTCAGGTTTACGCCAAGTCCTGACTGAATTTAAACTCTTAATTAATAGTTCATGATATCAGCTTATTACAAAGCATTTGTCCAACAAAAAGGCCTTTGAGGATGCTCGCGCATAACAATTTTGTGCCATTAATTCAAGAAGAATTTAGTTTGACTAATTTTTTAAAAGCTTTATTTCTAATTATACTAATTTTTCAAAAATCAAATAATTGACAATCAAATAATAAGCAACTATCCTCATTGCACACACTATGACTAATTTTTTAAAAGCTCTGTTTCTAATTATACTAATTTTTCAAAAATAAAAAAATTTACAATACAGCTAGCCTCATTACACGCTATGTGCGTGCTCATAGCCATAGGCTTTTCTATACAATTTTTTTAGATGTCAACACTTTTAATTCATTCCAATTTGGAGTTATTGCATTTTCCTAAGAGCATGATGAGATTTATTTTGTGGCTGGGTTAATTTTTTTTTTTTTTTTTGGTACTACATCTCATCACAATCCTAGGACTTTTGGTGATTAGAAAAAACACCCAATCTTGACTTGAGATGAATGGAAAGTAATGTTACAAAAAAATAAAGCCTTTGTGCATGCATAACACACGTGCGAATGTGTGATGAGATGAGATTTATGCGTTTCCCAATCACAAAAATTTTATGGAGTGTGATTAGATTTATGCGTTTTGGAATGTATTTATTCTCACTAATTATTAGAGAAATGCTATGTCTACAATATTTTTTCAACACTTTTACAAAAAATCATAAATAGTAAGTTATTACAAGTTTTATTAGTGAGGCAAAAAAATATTTTCAATAATAGGTTCAAATTAGAACTAATAACAATTAACCACCTATGATTTATTGTGAAAGTATTGCTTTTGAATTCAAAACTTATATATATACACATACATATTCACACGTGTGTTCAGAGACTCTTCTATTTTTTTGGGCACTATTATAATTTAGAAATATTTATTTATTTATTTTTCAAACAAATAAAAAAGATAAATTTTATAGATAAGTAAGAAATATATTTTCTTTTATTTTTTTGTATTCAAAATGAAATTTGTTATTTGATATTTATGACCTTATTTTTAAATAAAGTTACCCTTCATTAATGAGGTTATTTTTGAATCATATAAAAGAGGATATTTTTGAACAACATAAAAATCTAGTTAAAATAGATATTTTTGAATCACATAAGAGTCTAGTAAAAAGAGGAAATCCTCTTATATATAGATAAAATAAAATAAAATAAAATAAAAAACTCCCTTTTACTCTCTACACCATTTATATTCTCTACACCATTTAAAATATAAATTCTCTACACTATTTAAAATATAAATGTGTTAAAGTTCAAATCTCCAAAAATGAACTTCACACACATAAACATTTAGACTGAATAAAATTTCTATTTTGTATAAAAAAAAACATAATAATAATTCCAATTACTAAATTAAATGAAAAGCATAATATTAAAAAAAATAAAAATAAAATAAAAACAACTTCAAAGATAACCCAATTTCGAAAACTCTACAGTATCCTCACTGTTTTTTTTTTTTTTTTTTAATTCCACAGTATCCCAATTTCAATCTATATAAACTAGCAATATATAATTAATTCCTCCTATCATAAATAACTAGCTAGAGACTAAAAAACGTCGCAGTCCCTGGGTTTCACCAGCTTCCCTGACCCGGAGGCACTGCTATATGACGGAGAGAGAGAAACAACCAAACCTTTGCACCAAACTGTGATATAGTCACTCCCTAAATCTACAACTTGTCCACTTCCAGTAGCCATGAATTTAAACCCAGTAACAAGCATCACATTGAAAGTGATTGAGCCAGGTGTGCTGTCCACGATGATGTCACGGAGTGCCCCTCTGTCCACGTAATCGTCTCTGGTGGCGAACGCAGCATCGATAAACGTCTGGCTAAGCCTGGACTGGTTGAAGGCAGGGATTCGGGTCTCGGAATTGAACCCGGATGCGTGAAAGAGCGAGGTTTCGTAGGAGATGGTCATCCAATTGTTGGGGTTATAGATGGAGAACCGGGCATTCCAGTTTCCGGTGACAGAGGAGTTGGAGTCGAAGTAGGAGAAATTAGAGACGGAGACTGAGTCGACTCGGAACTTTGGCAAGATAGGGCTGTTGTTGGTGACGAGGAGGTCAAAGATGTAGAAGCGGAATGCAGTCATGCATAGGATGGAGAGGAAGATGAACCAACGAGTTGACATTGCTTGGAATTATATTACTTTGGATTTCAAACAAGCGGAGTATTATATCAGAGTTAAGAGCGTCTTTGGGCTTTATATAGAGAGGAGGACACCGACTTTCTAATTCTTCTCCAGTCTTCTATTCCAAGCTAAACTCTATATTATTGACAACACGGTTAGTTTATTTATTAGTATAATTTAGTTTAGCTCAAAGTTTATTACTCACAGGCTTCAAGAATTTATAAAATTCTACTCTAACTATAATTTTATTTATCTGCTTCTCAAAAAAAAAAATAATTTTATTTATCTTATATTATATGAATTAGGTCGAAGTAAAACTCTATTTTTTAAATTTTAAGAAATTATAAATTATATTCCAACTAAAACTCTATTAACAAAGAGTTAAAGGAATTTGAAATTAATCAATATATATATATATATATTAATAGGTGAAGTTGAGAGAAAATTCAATTAAATTTCAAATTGAAATTCAATTAGAGTCTAATTTTGCGCCATATGTCCAATCTAATCTAATTTTTAAACTTTGTGTCAAGTTAGTGTAAAAATTGAAATTCAATTATAGTTTAATTTTGTACCATGTATCTCATCTAATGTAAGTTTTTTAATTTTTGTGTCAAGTGAGTTAATTCAATGTAGAAAACGAGGAGTTCAATATAAATAAACTATAAAAACCTAATCATATAAATATATCATTACTATATACGGTCCATTACTAACTAGGTAAAATAATTTGACTAATTATTTATATTTTTATAAAAAAATCTATATATAATAATAATAATAATAATAATAATAATAATAATAATAGTTGAAACTGAGAGAAACTCAAATTAGAATTCTAAACTAGAGTTCTAATTTTGTGCCATGTGTCTAAATTTATATGGTAACTACAACATAATTATCTTTCCAGGTGTTCAATTAAAATCTAAAATTGAAGTCCAATTTTGATCCATATACCTAAATTTATGTAGGGACTACACCATAAATATCATATTCAAATCATGTATAGAATTAATTGTCTTGGAAGAGCATATATAACAAATTTGCATGACAGATTTTGAAGTTTGCACTTTAACATAACATGCACACACTCTTTCTCTAAGCTCTTCCCCTTCAAAACTGAATGACTCTTCATACCTTTAATTCTTCATGCCCGTTCAGATGCCTCTATGCCTAAAACATCTAAGAGCCCATTAGATGATCGGAGGTCTATTAAATTGGAAGGGAAAAGGTTTTGAGTTTAGGTTCTACTAAAAAAGGCTCCATTCAGAGGAACATGACAGTCTGCAATTCTTGATTGGGGATTGGGAACAAGCAGTCCAATTATCATGGGAGAAGAATTACAGAATTCGTAAGGTGTGTGCTCCAAGTTTTTTTTTTTTTTTTTTCTCCCCTAAAAAATTTAAGATATTCTTTCAATTTTGATTTGTGCCTGAGATTTTTTTTTTTGAGTGATTTGAATGAGTTATTGATGCCGATTTAATGTTTTGTTTTAGTTTTCGCCATTTGCTTGTTTGTTTTAGTTTTTCTGTAAAACAACAATAAAAGTTTCCTTCAAATGACTACCATGTTTTTTTTTATAAATTAAAAAAAAAAATGATGACCATGTAATTTAGATAGTAATCTGTTCCACAAAAGCAAAAATGCTTTGGCTGGCCATATTTATGTCAGGTTAGTCACCCTGTTAGTTTAGCACATGATTGAAAGTATTGCTGCACATTGACAACATTCAATCCAATAGTTTTGTAGGCAAGATTGAGTGAGATAGTGCACTGAATACTACAAGCAGACCCTAATTTAAAGTTCACCTATTTGCTTTTTCAAATCAGTTATTTATACGCATGGGTAGTCAGCATCATCAATTTTACTTCCATAAAACTCGAATATCATAAATTGCATCAGTTGCAGAATATATCATGAATAGACCCATACAAATTTTGGTTTTTGTCGCGTGCATGAGTCATCAATTTCCATCAATTTACTCCACATAATCAGTTTATGTAATTCACGGCTCACCTGCATACCATTTTGTAAATTGGTAGAGATGCTAGCAGAGTTAGAAAAGAGGAATGCTCAAAGACAAGCAAATAAGTAAACTATAGAACTTAAACTTTAGAAAATAATTACAGTTTAGGGAGCAGATTAAAGTCTTTATGATACATTCTACCAGCAGCACTTTAATTGACTAATGTAATGTGTTTGTTTAGCTAGAATTTATTGCTCTTGGCCAATTTTAATAAGACTTGCTAAGTGAAACTTCTATGTCAGCTTGCATATAACATAATCTTCTTAAAAAAAAGGAAAAATAAAATGAAGCTTGCATATAACATAAGTACTTTGCACTTTATATTTATTTTTTTTATTAGCCCATCATGACTATTAGCATGTTTTAGATGTTTGCGTAATCCTTTGGGAGTGCATTTCTTGCTAAGAGCTATAGGAGATTTTCTAGATAAATTATAAAAGAAATGTATTGTGAGATTGTGGTTACTTTGACAATGCTATTTCTATGCAATTGATAGTAATTAAAAGAAATTGTAATTAAAAATAGACAATTGGGATTTGTGAGATTGCTTAAAAAATTTGAGATTTTTTTTTTTTTTTGGTTAAAGTGAAATATATTTTTAAGATTTTTTGCATGTACCTTTGCAACATGATTTTACTCTTATAACATGACTTTTGTTGGCTTCCATTTTGATTCAACTGTTAGAAAGGAAGTAAGGGATAAGGACTAACGACTAAGGAGGGCAACTAGAGAATTGTCATACAATTGGGGAACTTTCTTGGCAATTATAGTGATGTATTTTTTATTCCTTATTATTAATGCCAGATGACATGATTTGTTTTTTATATACTAATAGGGACAATCAAGTTTAGCATTTTATTCGAGCTTTGTATATAATCACAAAGTTTTTAACATCTTTTTGAAGGAAAAATTAATTTGATGCTCACACACTTCAAAATATGATGTTTTATTTCTTGCAGTAGGGTTTTGTTTTGTATGTGTATGTTTTATTAATATCTAAAATCAACATTTATATAAATTTTCCATTGATTAATAGACTTATTTGTTGAACCAACTACATAAATTGAAGTTTCTGCTTTTAATGTCCATTCTAGATGTAAGTTTCATTTTCTTACTCATTTCAAAAATGTTTGAAATTCAGCTTAGACATTGTTGTTTGCAATTTATATTCGTCACTCAATATTTGATGCTTCTAGCAAGTAAATTCAAAATTGGGGGCCTAATTTTGTGCCACATGTCCTACTAAATTTCTTAATTTTGTTGCAAACATTTAACAACATTGTGAAAACCGAAGAGTCCGATGAAGAAATCATGTTCAAAACACAATTTCACTATTTAACAATTAAGAAATCATGGAATTCAAGGAGTTGCTTCGAAATAATTTTCACTATTTAATGGTTCAAAAATCATGGTATTTAAGGAAATACTTCAAATTTGATATTGCGATTAACTTAAGCACAGCTTACAATTTTCATTTTCTGGGTTTGTAGGTGGAAAGACAAATCCTTTGGAGCAGTCCAAGTCTAAGAAAGAGTAAAACAAGGTATAGATTTCAATTTATTGAAATCTCTTGGAATTTGTATTTAAATGAGTGGATTGATCTTATATTTGGGTAGGTATCCCAATTTTGTGAGTAGAATTTATTTATTTATTTGTATCATTGCACTCTATTATTTGGTATTAATTGTGTTGAATTGGGACATTCAAGTATAAGCAACAAGGGAAAGAGGCCATATTGGAAAACAATGTATTCTTTTATGTCACCTATGAAGATGATAAGATGTTGAACCCAGTAAATTTTATTTTGCTGTGTTATAATGGCTCTTCAATTTTTCTGTTTCTTACTCATGTTCTTTTTGTTTTCCTCTTTTGGACCAACAAAAGGTACAACAGAACACTACACAAGATCATCAAGTTGTGTTTCTATGTGTTTGTTGTACAATTTTATTTTATTTTCTACTTAGCATCTAAATTTGCTATCATCTCTAGCTATTTTTGTAGTTTGAATGGTAGCTTAATTTGATGCAAAGCATCCCTTTTAAATATTCAACAAAATAAGAACAATAAACCTAAGATTTCTTTAAATCTCATTTTCAGTAGTTTTTGGTGTGTTCAATATAGCATTTTGTTATTTTGTTAAAAGTGAACAAAAATATAGTCATATATATATATTATGTGGAAGTACAATTAGAATTCAAATCAAACCCAAATTAGTTTTTAATTGTAGTCCTATAAAATAAATTGTAGTCTTAAACAATAGCATGAAAATTGTTTAATAACCTAAGCTTAAGATCAATAGCATCATTAAAATTGACCATTTCCGTGCATAGGCACAAGTTACATACTATTATATATTAATAGTCAAAGTTCAAAGAAAATCTAATTAGATTTTAATTGGATTCTTACTTTTGTACCATGTGTCCCATATAATTTTTAATTTTGTGCCAAGTGAGTTTTTGAGTGTAAAAATCAAAGTGTACAAATCTAATTAGATTCTAAATAGGATTTCAATTGGAGTCCAATTTTCTGCCATGTATCCATCTAAGTTTTTAATTTTTGTGGCAAGTAAATTATTAGGTGCAAAATAGAAAAATCTAAAACCAATTAAATTCTAAATCAGCAGCATTGGTAGCGACCCCTCCGTCGCCAAAGACCTTGGCGACAGAGCCTTGATTTTGGCTCATGTCACCCCTTTTTACCCCAACCACCTCGCCGACTTCCCCAAACAACTCGTCGGTTTGCTCTCCTCCACCTCTAGATCGCTTCCCTCCAGCCTCCGGTGCCATGTCGCCTAATCTCTCATTCTACTCTCCAATCAACATGCAGGTATTTCCATCGTCTCGTATAACTTTAATTAATGTTTTTCGCTTTGTTTTGTTTTTTTTTTCTTTATTGGATTGAAATTTTGTGAATTTCGATGATGAATTATGTGTTCTCTAACACGCTTGCCAAATTTTGTGTCAATTGGATGTTATTTACTATTAGATTCAGGGACTCGTTTTTTGTTTGAATAGAAATGACAAGGTTAATTTAACACAATATTGAGGGATGTAAAATTTAATATGAACCCAACCCATATATGTTTATATGAACGGAGTCATTTTTGGAGCATTGACACTTTTTCGATGATGAATTATGTGTTCTCTATGTTGGTAACATGAGCATGCCAAATTTCGTGCGGATTGGATGTTATTTTCTATTCTATTTAGAAACTCGTGTTAATTTAAAAATTGGTTTCGACTTAAACACAAGAACTTCCAATTTAAACATTTTGCGTGGATGATATTGTAATTCTAACGAGCTAATTAAATAACTCTTTTTTATTGGATTGAAATTTTGTGAATTTTGATGATGACTTATGTGTTCTCTATGTTGGTAACATGCATGCCAAATTTAATATTTAATTCAGAAACTCGTGTTAATTTAAAAATTGGTTTCAACTCGAGCACAAAAACTTCTAATTTAAACATTTTGTGGATGATATTGTAATTCTAACGAGCTAATAACTCTTTTTTATTGGATTAAAATTTTGTGAATTTCGATGATGAATTATGTGTTCTCTATGTTGGTAACACGAGCATGCCTAATTTCGTGCTAATTAGATGTTATTTATTATTCGATTCAAAATCTCGTGTTAATTTAAAAATTGGTTTCGACTCGAACACAAAAACTTCTAAATTAAACATTTTACAGATGATATTGTAATTCTAACCAGTGGCTTTGTTAAAATTTGCATCCATTAAAACAATATTGAGTGATGTAAAATTTAACATGAACCCAGCTCATCTATGTTTATATGAATGGAGTCATTTTTGGAACATTGACACGTTTTCTTTGTTTCGTTTTGGTTGTTTTAGATGATTGATAATGAAGAAACCCTAGCATTGTTCATGGACTTACAGACTCTAGGCGATAAGCCTTTAAGAAAATTGGCTTTCTCTCATGTTATTCATAGCATTAAGCGAATGAATCAGAAGCACAAGAATGATGCTAAGAATCGTAAGCTCCAAAATATCGTGTTTGCAATGCTACAGGTCTGTAATCCTAATCATTTTTCCTTTTTTGTTTGCTGAAAAGTTAAAACCATGAATTTGAGGTCAATTGGGTTAATAATTTGAGTTTTTGTGTATAATATGATAGCAAGATGATGAAGCAAAAGCCAAGAGAGCTCTCACCACGCTATGCGAGCTTCACCGGAGGAAGTTGTGGTTCGATGATAGAACTGCAAATGCCATTGCTACTGCGTGTTTTCATTCGTCACCAAGGTAGTTACTAGTCATGTAGCATTAGTAAAATTTTCCAGTCTTGGATTTCGGATGTCACAATTTTGTGTTATTTAAATTAATCAGGATCATGATTGCTGCTCTGTCGTTTCTTCTTGATTATGAGAAGATTGAAGACGATGACGATAGTGATGCTTCAACTGGTGAAGATGACCTGAATCCTCAAGCTCCTCATTTTGTCATCAATAAACAGGCTATTTATAACGTTAGTTGTACTTTTTATGTAGAAAATTCACTTCAATTATACAGATTACTGCAATGTATTATATGAAGAAAACTAGAGTACTGTTTTTTTGGTGATGCATTTAGAGTGCCACTGGCAAGTATTTTTAGAAGTTATTTGTAAAACTTTAAAATTGCAGCTGGTTGATTGTATTGTAATGTAATTTTCTAATGATTTCAGGCACACCATAAAGGAACAGTTTCAAGCAAGAAGAAAAAGTAAGCAAAATTGCAGCGTGCAATGCGTAGCATGAAAAGGCAACAACGTCTGTCATCAGAAAATGTCTCATCGAATAATTATTTCCCACTTAACCATCTTAAAGATGCACAGGTACTTTAGTTTTCTCGTTGCTATCTTCGGTCAAGTGAATTCTACTCCAATATTCTTTCTTTGGATAGAAGGTGATTTTAGATTTCCATTCTGCCTGTAGGGATTTGTTGAGAAGTTATTCTCTCAGCTTCAAACTTGCAATGAACGTTTTGAGGTGAGAAATTATGTTTCATTTTTCTGTTAAACAATAACAGATTTTCTGCTTTAAAGTCATTGAAAATGGGATTACTTATGTCAATGAGCCTTTTTTTTTTTAATTAATTAATTATTTATTTATTATTATTGCCAGCTTAGGTTTGTTAATTGTTATTGGCATAAGAAGCTAAGATGAAAGAAAGATTGGATCACGTTTAGATTTGTAGAATTATGGGGAAACTAAGACAAAGTTGTACATAATAAAAGAAGATTATTTGTTTAGAGATAGTCTTGAGGACTGAACCAGGGAAATTGTTGATTGTTGGAAAGGAAGAGTTAACAGAGGAGATACTGAAACAATCTATTTGGTTGATATCAAGAACACATGCAAGTGTTACCTATTGTTATCTTCATTTCAAAATGATTTCTATGAATTAGAAGGATAGATTTAATTCCCTTTTTTTCCCCAGGATTTAGGATCTGCTATTTTCTTTTAATTTGTATAAAAGTTTTGAACCATGTTCTAGAGTAAAGTTCGTATTGCACAACTTTTGCAGCCTATTGTTCTAATACATAAGTTTCTTTGTTAATTATAATTAATTCATGAATTACACTGAGCAAAGTGATTCACCAATTAAGAGTAACTAAATACTGAATGCTCTGCAGTAAACCTTATTTTTTTTTAATAAAGAAAAAAGAAATGAGATCTAAATTTTTTTTGTTAGTTCTTACTGTTTACAAAATGTTGCTGAATCTGAATGATTCTTTCTTTTGATTATTACCCTGTGTAAACTTCAGGTTAGGATGATGATGCTGAAAGTAATAGCTCGAACAGTTGGGCTTCACCGCTTGATTCTGTTGAATTTTTATCATTTCATTGAGAAATATATTCAGGTATTTTCTGACTCATGCAATTAAGTTGTAATTACCTTGATGCCTAAGGTGGTAACTATATTGATAAATGCAGCCCCATCAACGTGATGTCACAAGTTTACTTGCAGCAGCAGTTCAGGCCTGTCATGATATGGTATTAAGCTTTTTCTCTTTTGCTTGATTGGATACTATACTATGATTTATAGCTAAATTTGATTATTTTCATCTGTCCCTCCCCCAAGTTTCTTTTTTTGAAATTTGAACTTTCAAGAATTCACCTATAAATAATTCAATTGACTGTGTTGTAAACAGGTGCCACCTGATGTAATTGAACCACTATTCAGAAAGATAGTAAATCAGTTTGTACATGATCGTTTGCGCCCAGAGGTGCCACTTCACAGCTGTATTATAATAAGTTTTCCTTTTCAGTTACTGATGGATTTGTCTCTAAGTCAACTTGTTTTTTCCAGGCCATTGCTGTTGGACTGAATGTAATAAGGGAGATTTGTTTACGCATGCCATTGGTAACTACCTATACATTTCATTTTCTTTTATCTCTCTATCTGAGATTATCATGGTGCTTTCAAAGTTGTCTAATAACTTTTTGTAAATGGTAATTGGACCTATTCATCATGTTCTATCTCTTTTTTTTGCCTTTCATATATAGCCTTTTGTAACTCTGTTTTCTTAGTGCTGTCAATGTGTTAGGATTAATATTTTTGTTCTTGGCAACTAGTTGATGACAGAAGATTTGCTGCAAGATCTTGCACTGTACAAGAAATCACATGAGAAAGCAGTTTCAATAGCAGCTCGTTCACTAATTACTTTATTTAGAGAGGTATTAGAAACTACTGTCTAGCTGTGATCTCTCTCTCTCTCTGTGCTTTCTTGTGCATATGTGTGCCTATGCATGCCCATGATCAATTTAGGAATAATTGCTAATTCGTTTATGTGCAGGTTTGCCCCACACTGCTAATCAAGAAGGATCGTGGGCACCCTACAGACCCAAAGGCAAGGCCAAAAGCATATGGAGAAGTCAATGTGAGCAGCAATGTTCCTGGTGTAGAGTTATTACAAGAAGATGACAATAATGAGGAGGATATTAGTGACGCTGAAAGGTCCTCATCCAATGATTCTGATGATGATCATGATAATGAGGTTGATGTTGCTAGCGATGATGAAGAAAATCAGCTATATGGTGATATTACTGGAAGTGAAGATGATGAATTAGAAGATGATGAAGTAGCTCAAAATGAAGATGGAAATAACATTATTGACAGTGACAACAGTGATGTTAGTGACAATGATAATGATGATGATGATGATGGGAAAGAAGGGGAGGAAGAGGAGGAGATGGAGGCAGCAGATGAGGATGCGAATGAATCAACAAACTATTCCAGCAAAACTAGGGACATCAATGCTAGGGATAGTGAAACTGGAGGAAGAGAATCTAAAGCAAAAAAGAGGAAGTTCTCTGATTTTGATGGACAATTGCTTGCTGCTGATTCAAGCCTTCGGGCTCTAAAGAGATTGGCAGGAGTGACGATGGGGCAAACCTCACCAGACTCAACTGATGGAATTCTTTCCAATGAGGACTTCCAAAGAATCAAGGAATTGAAGGTATTGATCAGACTTGAAGGAAAAAATGGGGTTAATTTTTAACTTTGTGCCATGGAAAACGATGATGCAAAGTTTCTTTAATATTTGTGATACTAGATTTCATAACATTGCATGTTGATTATTGGGTGCTTTTGTGGTTATTTTATTAGGCAAAGAAGGATGCAAATGATGCTTTGGTTAAACAAGGGTTAAGAAAGGGTATCCCAAGTTCTAATCAACTGAGTACTAAATGAGTCAATCCTGCCAAACTTGAAGTAAGTTTTCTATTTCTTTACTGGCTCGTGTATCTTAGTTCTTTTTTTTTTTTTTTTTTTTTTATATGAAGAGAATGAATCTTGTCATCAAAGGAGTCAGAGGAAAAAAGAGAGTTGGGGGTGGGGACCTCCTGCAGTTGCTGCTAAGGTGAAAGGTTACCTCCCTACATGGAAAGAGGGGGTGGGGAGCAAGAAGCCTTCAGGAATAGGAACATTGAGTGTGGGTTCTAAACCAACCAGGTGCATGTGTAAACTTACTGATTGAAAAAAGTACATTGAGCAATTGAGTGTTGGAACAGTTTTTAAGTTGAAAATGCATTCTATGTTACAAAGCAGCAGAAGTTTTTCATATTGTAAATCTATTGCAACATATTCATTCTGTCTCATGATGTTTAACTGTTTTCTCCTAACACATAAGATTCTTCCTTTAAAACTTATACTGATCCACTTTATCATGTATTTTGTAGTTTCATGTAAAAAAGAAGATGAGCAAGGAGGAAAGATTAGTGTTAATTAGGGCAGGGAGGGAGGACAGGGGGAAGTACCAGGCTCGAACGTCTGTAAAGCAGAAAAAGGTAATTCCATTTTTGACACTTCATGTTCTTCATATTCTTGCCTTTTAGAATCCTGTTGTTAGATTGGTGTGCAATTCATTAGTTCTCTTCTAAGTTTGGCTTTGAATTTGAGAATTATGTGTATAACATCCTTACCTCAGAATCCAAACAGCCTGTATCAAGGGGCTGGTGGGAAAGATCTGGAAAATGAGGGAGGGAAGGATAGCTCCCGTCCCTTTTTTGGATGCTCTAGATGGAAAAAAAAAGAGTGAGAATCAAAGAGGGAAAGATCCCCTCCCTCACAGGTCCACTTTTACAATCTCTCCACAAACTAATAGCAGAAAAGGAGGGTATAATGGCAAAATACTTTGTTTAATTTTCCTTTCCTCAATCTCTTGAAAACCCATGCTTTCGTCTCTTCTTCCTTAAGGTGTTATTTGACCAGCTCCTTAGCTTCAGATTCTCCCCTCTCTCTCTCTGTCTCCCCAATGCTATCTTTGTTTCTTTCTTTCTGTTCAATAATGTTACAACTTTAACCTATAAGATAATTAAGAATAGCACAGCCTTGAACATCTTATCCCTTTTCTTTTTATGACTTATCGTGTTCAATCTATGATCAGTATTAGGCTGTGATGCCATCATATAGTTACTTTATTTGAATTTTGCTTGTACCATTTTGTCATTGGACAGACTGGTGGTCTGAGCAATAGGCAGAAGGAGCGCAAGAAGAATCTGCCTATGGCAGCAAAGAAAGCCAAGGTAGCAAGGTCTCAACTTGAGAAGAAGAAAAAACAACAGCGTGCAGGCAAACAGTTTCGTGGGAGGAAAGCGTGGAAATGACTGGAAACATTTATCGCTTTCCTATACAATGTTATCTGTTATATTTTTTGAATGGCAATTATATTATTTTGCTAGTTTTTTCCCCGAGGAATTAGCAAATTATATTTCAAAGAAAATATTGCAGCAAGTTAGTACATACTTGAAAAATCTTGTTGGGACAGCTAGCAGCACAAATAACAAATTGTCAGAAATTTATTGAAAATGATCCCAGTTTTTTAATTTAGATCAATACGTGGCTTCTCATATGTCTCAAAAATATCTGTTTACTCAGGCATATTGGAAGTTCGAAATGTAATTGAGTTCTGTGTAGGGCTTAAATTAAGCATTTTAGCAACTACGGTATATCCATTCACAACGCAGTATTTGATTTCAAATGCAATGAGGCATTCGCATTACCAAGTATTTGATTTCAACTGCACTCTGCTGCAATAATTACTACCAGTTACTTTAAGTAACACTCTTATGAACTATAGCTTACCAATTACTCACTGCTGGTGTTTCTGGACTTGCCAAATCATATAACATGCATTTAAAACTAGAGTTGAAGAAATACCATCGGGACAATAATACTAGTAATCTCTCATCCTACGATAGCTGCCATGTGTAGGAGTTGGCCTAATCCAAATTTATCATGTCAATAAAAATTCCAACTTAACATCATGTTAGAATCACTGTTGTTCTAATTTCACTTATTCTTTCTTAGTTGGGCATGGCTGAGTCTAGCTGCCAGTGGATTGGACTTGTTTTGGGTATGTCTCGATCAGATTCGGATGGGTTTGATGTTAAATTCGATTTCACTATTGATAGTAATAGTTATCTAAGAGCAATTTTAGCTCTTTCTATATTTTTGTATTGTTTAACGAGTAAATAATAGCTCCTACCTTTTGTTTACCTACATTTTCAAATACACTTTTTAATAAATTCTTTATCATTTTTTTATTCCATTCTTTGAGAAAGATATAATGAAGAAATAATATTTAAAAGATCACACATTTTCACTCAAAAACACAAAGACCACAAATTTATTTCTAGAGAGAGAGAGAGAGAGAGAGAGAGAGATCCAAAATTTGAAGAGAGAGTCACATAGGGACCCAGGCCAGTGAAAATCGGAGTTAACCGTGCAAAGCCAAGTCATTCACTCCATCCCACTTCCGTCTCCTCCCTATAGCTGAAAGGACATGTTGCCCAAATAGGTTAGATCGGCTTGTGTCTTCTTTATTTATTTATTTATTTGATTAGTTTTAAGTTTATGTTTTGTGCTTTTGTTTGTGTTTGGATTGTGTCTTCTCTTTAGTTTAGAGACATTTGAGAGAGAAAGGAATTGGGTTAAGTTGTTAGCCATTGTGAATGTTGAGAAAGAAATTGAATATTTTAATTGTTTAGTTGAATTTTTTATTCCAGTTAATCCTTTTGCTAATGAACATTAGGTCATTAGACCAAGAGAGTTATTGTTCATTAGCAAACGATTTTTTGCTACGGAACAGTAACTTAAAGAGTCTGTTAGAGGAACATTTTGTGGGTTTACTCTCCAAGTTAACTTAAAGATTCTATTAGAGTAACATTTTGCAAAAATCTCTTGTACGTAGTAAGATTGTTGAAACTCCTATCAAGACTAATACACGACTCACTCCTCCTTGACAGTGAGCTACTCATGCCACACTATTTCAAGAGTAATTAGATGTCTTACTATTAGTTGGGATCAGGATCGGGTGTGGTACCACACCCAGTGCAATTACCCCCTCTCTACTCTCAAAAACTTTTTACCACTTTCACTTTTTTATTTAATTTGAAAGTTGCTTTTTTCAATTCTTAATCCTAGCCATTGGAGAGATTTTGGAGACATAATATCTCTAATGTTGCTCATCACGTCAATCAATTGTTGGCCCCGTATTTCACACTTTGTAAGAGAGTTTCACAGAACAAATGAAAACAATAATGTTAAATATATCTCTCTGTTTATTTTCACATGACTGACTTTTCAGCCTCCCACCCTAATTACATGGGGTAGGCAATATCTCTTGCCCTTGTTCATTATACGCATAAGCAGCTTGTTAGCAATCCATTCTATTTATTAAGGGTAGAAATGTAGCCACCCAAGTTAATGCCTTGTCCCCTACAGTCTCTCCCATTTCAAATATATTCTCAAATCTCATTGTAAGAGATAGATAACAATGTAGAAGCATTGAGAGACAGAGAACAAAGGAAGATATATGTATTAAGTATTGGAAATCATATGACGTTGTGGATGACCATTAGAAAATAAGTAATTCAAGTATAATTTTACTCTCATATTTCCTTTATTGTACAACAAATAAATAAATAAAATTAACTTTGTTGATGAACAGTAAATAAATTTATTGAGGTGGTGTTCATACTTCATAGATTAAAAAAGAAAATTGGACAACTTGTTGAGGCTAATGCAGGGGTGTTTTTGGTTGAGTTTAGCCAAATTTTTGCTAAAATGAGGTTATGTTAAGGCTGATGCTAGTGCCCAATGTCTACTTCAATCTCTCCACCAGAGCTCTCTAACCAGTTCAGGAGAGCTACACAAGCTTGCTTTGCTGCTCTGTACAAGAGGGTTAGTATTCTCATCTTCTCTTTAAGGCCTTGGTGTGGGTTTCTCAAGGGAAGACTCAATGGGTATCTTCTTAACTAGCTTTAGTCCTGGTTCTCTACTCTGGGCTTTGGCTTGGCTCATTTTGTCCCTGGTTGATGATTTGAGACCTTGTTGAGAAAAGAATTCTATGATTTTCTTTTCCCTCTCACCATCCAAAAATGTCCAAAAAAAATAGTTAAATTTTAATAATATTTAAATAAATTGGAGAAAGAGTAAAAGAGCCTGATGTATGTACTTGTGAATATGAAGTAGCTAAAAATGGAAAAAGGTTTGAGTTTTTTTTATTTTTTTTTTATTTTTTATTTTTTTAACGTAATGAGCATATTGAATACAAATATTGAGATTGATGTGACTGCTTTAAGTTACATATATTAGTTCCCCTGTCATCTCAGAGTTTACTCATTGTCAAAACTACAATGTTGGTCCCTCAAGAATTTATAAAATTCTACTCTAACTATAATTTTATTTATCTTATATTATATGAATTAGGTAAAAGTAAAACTCTGTTTGTTAAATTTTAAGAAATTATAAATTATATTCCAACTAAAACTCTATTAACAGAGTTAAAGGAATTTGGAACTAACCAATATATATATATATTAATAGGTGAAGTTGAGAGAAAATCCAATTAGATTTCAAATTGGAATTCAATTAGAGTCTAATTTTGCATCACATGTCGCATCTAATCTAATTTTTAAACTTTGTGTCAAGTTAGTTAATTTAGTGTAAAAATTAGAATTCAATTATAGTTTAATTTTGCACCACGTGTCTCATCTAATGTAAGTTTTTTAATTTTTGTGTCAAGTGAGTTAATTTAATGTAGAAAACGAGGAGTTCAATATAAATAAACCATAAAAACCTAATCATATAAATATACCATGATTATATACGGTCCATTACTAACTAGGTAAAATAATTTGACTAATTATTTATATTTTTATAAAAAAATTATATTTAATTTTAAATGCATCCATGCATTTGCATGGGTTATATACTAGTATATATAAAAGTAGAGACCTTATACGAGAGAGCATAAGGTTTTACCATGTAGTGGATTCCTTGAAATTTTATTTATTTAAGCTTCTAAATCAACAAAGTTTGCATTTATATCAAAGTATTAATTCAATGAATTAACTAATAGAGTAAATGCATATATTAATTATCTATAGTTGTGCATTAATTACTTATATTAAATGAATTTATATGATTATTTTTATAAACTCTATATGAGAGATAATTTTTAGTTGGAATAATAATAATAAATTTAGAATATGACATTTGTACATATATTTAGTTGCTTTAACAACAATTAACAAAAAAAAAAAACCATGAAAAATTAAATATTTGTGAATTCACTAAAATTAATCTTAATCCTTTAAATTTCCTAACTTCTTTCAATCACATGTGTGTGTGTGTGTGTGTGTGTGTTAGAATAAATATATTTATTTTGCTATAGCATAATGAAATTTTAATATCATTTTTCTAAGATTTATATGAGAAACAATATTTTTTATTAATGTGAGAAACAATTGAAACATTATATCATGCAACAATTGAAGCTCGAACAAAAATGGGAAAAAATTAGTAACACACAATCAAGAATGTAAAAAAATAAAAAAAAATAAAAAATTGAATGATATATGCATTTTTTTTGTAGGCATGAAAAATACTTATCAATATTAACTACCATATCATGCAATCTTAGTGTCTTTCTATTTTGTCTAAAAATAACTAAAGATTGCAATTTTTACAAGGAAATTTATTGAATTTTTTTTATACATTGATAGTTAGGGAATTTAATTCATGAACATCTCTATTATTTACACGATTCTTGGTAAAATTAATTGAAATATTGAAGAAAACTAATAATAAGTGGATCATTCTATTGTACCCCCTAAAAAACAAAAGGGTACGGTACCCCCTAAATCTGAACCCTTCGTTTAGTATTGTTTTGACTTAGCCGTTGAGGTAATTTTAGTGGGTTTTGGTTACCATTAAACAAGTTTTATATATAAGCAAAAAATTACATAATTCATCAAACTTTTCTCCTCTCATGTTTGCTTCTCTACCTCTGCTTGCTCTGTCTCACGTTTCCCTCCCTAAACAAAACCCTCAAATCAGACAACTAAAACCTTATGCTAACAAAACTCGAGGACGAGTTTTCCCCAACCTCAAGAGAATGATGCAGATTGGTTAAGAAAGAATAAAATATTTTAATATTTTATGTTGTTTTCTTTTTCCTTGTTGAATTAGGCTTTTAATTGTTTTCCTTTTCCTAGTTAAATTTTTTTTCCTTTCCCAAGTAGAAGTAGGTTTATTATTTCTTTTCCTAAAAGGAGTAGGAGAAATTGTATTCCTATAAATACTCTTTATAGAGAGGTTGATTATTGTTATGCATTGATTAATAAAAGTTTGTTAGAGATGTTTTCTCTATTATTTTGCCTACTAGCCTAGTGTTCTTGTGGAACTTAGGTTTCGTGGAAGAGTTGTAGTAATTGTGTGTTACAGATTCTGCTACTACACGCTCACGCTGCATCAAAAAGCTTGTTTGGTTTCTAGGGTTTGTGACACCGAAGTTGACGATGCAACTGGTGGTATATTGAGATGCCAAGATATTGAAGGGTGAGAGAAACACATAATCAACTCAGATTTCTAGTAATGGAGAATCATCAACCATAGATGGATACATAAGAATGCAAATAGAGGTCATGAAGAGCCCAAAGCCAATGGACAATAGAAGATGATAATTGACCCAACTATTTTCTTCAGTTTGAGGGGTGTTGGATTTGGTAGCATTGGATATGGTGGTCTCTCTCTTCATGTCTTGGATTGGTTGTGAGGGTAGATTAGCCAGTTAGAGCTCATGATCACTGTAATTATGCTTCGGATTATGGCGTTTCAAAAGTTTATTTTTATCTTCCAAATTCACCATGTAAAAATGCTCATCTTCCTCCATTTTTGATCAACAAAAAGAAATGATATTATCTCTCTCTTTTTTCTTGGAATCTCAAACTCTCAATCTTGTTTGCTTGGTCTACTAGAAGATAGGTTGAGAATTAGGATATTCTAAAAATTTGAGAGTAATTCAACATACTCTTCTTAAAACTCTAATCACTTGGGTCCTGATAAGAAGTGTATTAAGGGTACCAATTAAAAAAATAATAAACATTCAATTATAAATTATAAATTATAATACCTACTTGTCAATAATTTATTAGTTTGTAATTTTGTATGTTTAAATTTTTGGACCTTTATATGTTTACATTGTACTTGCAATGTAAATTTACATGATAGACACAAAAAGTGTCAAATATTTACCACTTTTTACAAATATGTACAATATTTTTCTTTTTTGTATGTTTACAATATAAGTTTATATATATATATATATATATATATATATATATATATTACAATTTACAAGTTCAGTGTAAACATAGAATTTTCCTAAATTAATTGTGGTTTATGTGTGAGTATTTGTTTTCATATAGAGAGAAAAAGGCTTTACTTAATGGAGGATTAAATACAACTTAACTAGTATCCTTAGGACACTAATTAATAAAAGTCTTATTAGTGATATAAAATATTCTTTAATGATGAACAATTAGTCAATTTTTTTAGAAACAACTAATTAGACTTTGAAGAACCTAATTGTACAGCTTTTTTTTTTGGGTTTATAAATGTTGATACTTGATACTTTGATAGTCATTTGTTCATTTCTAATATCAACATTTACGATGAGTGTGAAAATGACTATCAAAAAACAAAATGTTAATCCAAGAATTTTAGAATATCTTAGATTCGGGATTTACAACCAACTGAAAGATTTCCTAGAAAATATAGGGGACAGTTTGCAGCTAAAGCTTAATACAAAGTCAATTCTATCTCAATAAAAAGGGGGAAAAAAATACAGTCAAATAAAAAATTTCATCACCTAGAGCTTCTTTGCTCAATTACCATCCTTCGCATTGTTGAGTTTCAGTCAATGAGCGTTATGATGATCAGATAGCAACTCCCAAATGAGGAAACCTGACGGAATGTTCCCCGATTCTCTGGGCTCATCAAGTTCTATGCTAAGTCTGCTGACCCATGTTTTTTTCTTTTCTTTTTTCCCCTCACTTTCGCTCATGAGTGTTGCTAACCCATGTTTTATCCAAAAATAACTTAAGCAAATTTTATATCTAATTCCCACAATTTATTTTTGCTTTGTTCAATATAATATTCAACGTATGCATTGTTTTTTGGGGGATCGCTGATTTTGATAAATATTAAAATTCAGAATCACAAGTTACAACTCATAAAAATAACTAAATATAAGGTAGTTTTCTTATAAATTTATATATTTAGAGAGACAAATGAGGCTACTGAATGTAATTAATTACCTACCTCATTGTTAACTTATTAACTTGATATAAAAAAAAAGTCTATATATTGTCCGTTGTTAACTGTACAATTGCATGGAATATTATATGGATTAAAAAGGAAACCAGCTAGAGTCTCTCTACGTCCAGCAAAGGACAAATTAAATCCCTTTCCACCGTGCCTTTTTTTTTTTTTTTTTTTTTTTTTTCATTTAAATTTTTTTAAAAAGGGAAAGTCTTAATCTGAAGATGCCTCTTTTTGGCGAGATGAGGTTTGATTTTTCTTCAGTTCTAAGAGCAGAATGAGATTTTAATTTTGGTTTGTTGGTTCTTTAGTCTGATGTGGGGAATGATTAGGGGTAGAACTAGGAAAAATTGGGAGTTGAGGTAAAACTATCATGTTAATCAGCAATTTAAGAAAAATTCAAAGTATATATAAGTAGATTATTGTTAAAAAAATTTAATTAGTGTAATTTTATTTAGCATTGAAATTACTAACAATAATCTAACATAACTATAGTTTAATTGAACATCTTAAGGTCATTTCCCTCCTTTTTTTTTTTTTTCTTTGAGGAAGGTCATTTCCCTCCTAAGTTTCTGATATTCTTTATATATATATATATATATAAGGAGAGAGAGAGAGAGAGAGAGAGAGAGAGAGAGAGAGAGAGAGAGAGAGAGAGAGAGAGAGAGGTGGGGTGGAGTTCAAAATGCAGACATGGGGTGCTATAATGGATGTCATTAATTACAACAAGGTTATCACTTGAAGATTACATCTACAAGAAAATATAATATTAATAAAAATTAAATATAACAAAGTCATTGATTCATTATAAGCAACTATAAAATAAATAGAATTTAAATTCCATCAAATAAGACTAATACGGTAAAAAATAAATTCAAAATAAATTCTGTATCTCTCAACTAAGTAGAAATTAAACTAACAAAGAAAAATCATGACAAATAAATAAAAATTTAAGTAAAGTAGAAATGAAGAAGGGAATGAAAATTTTTGTACTACTCAAGATTCACTTAGCTTCAAGTAAAAAAACTCTTTGTTGAGAAAGATGGTGGAGTTCATGATAATGTGATTATGTGAAAGCATAGTAAGGAAGAGGAATTGAAGAGATGTAAAAGCATAGTAAGGAAGAGATAATGCAGAGACGGACCTAGCCTTGGGCTACCTCCCCCCCCCCCCCCCCCCCAAAAAAAAAGGGAAAAAAAAATTCATAGTATGTGTGTACACAAACAAAATTTTCAATTTGTCCCAAAATATGCAATCTTGGCCCCCTCCCTCCAAAAAATTATAAATTGGCCCATGAAATCCAAAAGTATATGTTCTATTCTATCCCTTTTGCCTAGTTGCTGAAGAAAAATTACAATAACCTTTGGATAATAAAAAAATAAAAAATAAAGCACAAATCTAGTCCAAAGAAACCTAGTTGCCCAAAAAATAATATGAATTACATGTGGACAAAGAAACCCAATTGCCCCAAAAATAACATGAATTACCTGTAGACAAACTAATATTAATAACAAAAAGTAAAGCACAAATTTGGCATTATCAAATGTATGATTTTTAGTTCACATTGTGTGAACTGTGGAGGGCTTAATGTTATTTTTTTTTAAGTTACTTTTTAAAATGTTTTTAGTTGTGTTTACTGTAAGAATAATATTCATTTTATTTATTATTATTTTTTTTTTACAATTATAGAATGAGTTTGCTTTAATATATTTTTTGATAGTGTTACTTTTTAAGAAACGAGAGAAATTTGTCAATCTTATGTCAAAATATTATTTAAATGGTTAGGTAGATATAGGATAAATTTCTTATAATTAATTATTGTTGCCTTTTTTTAAGATCATGGAAAAATAATGTTCAATTTTGATTTTTTTTTTATTAAGAAAAATTCAAAATAATTTAGAAGCTCATATTGAAAATGCAGTATTGTCAACATTTAGTTTGATGTTCCAATTTCTAAAATCCATCAAATAAATTTTTGAAAAATCACCATATATAAAATTGGTAATAGTTCATTATAGTATCTAGAATTACCATGAATATATTAATTAACACAATGCAATTGAACAAGCTTATGTTAAGTTTGGTCTATACCAAATTTTTTTTATACTTTGGCCCCCCTCATTTCCAAATCTTGGTTCTGTCCCTGCAGTAATGAAGAGAGACAGAGAGAGAGCATCTAGTGGTGAGGAAAGGAGAGTCTTTTGGGTGGTTGGAATGTGGAATTGTAAGAGTTTTGGGAAAAAATGATGATAAAGACACTCTAAATTTTAGAGTATAATGCTTATAAATTGATGTATCACCAATCATAATAAAGTAATTCAAAATTTCATCAATTAAATTGTTGAAATCTGCAAATTACTTTTATGGACACATTAATTTGTAAACTTAAAATTTGTAGTTGCTTTAATAGGAAAAGTTGAATTTAGATTCTAAAGAACGGCGATAATAAAAGTTAGTAAAAGACTAAAAGTTAAGGGTAAAAGTTAGAAACTGATTTGCTGGGAAGAGAATGAAAAAGACTAGGGAAAGGAATTGGAATTTGGGGAAGAGGCCTGCCCCGGGGGTGGGGGAGCATCACTTTAAAAAACAGAGTTGGGATCTTAGTTTTACCCACTATTAGAGGATTATATAATTTTTGGGAGGGTCATGGCCCCATGTACAATTTATTTCTGCCTATGGGAATGATCGTGTGGGACTTCAATTCTTTAATTTGTGAAAGTTGATGTAGTACGTATTGGACTATTGAAGTGTGTAAACTATGAGTTTTGCACTATAATTTATTGTTTTTGGAGTGAATAAAGGAGAAAATTATTGGGTATTTTCATAATAAAGTGACACAATACTCTTTACTCTCACATTTATTGTAGATTATACTATAATTCTAATTAGAAAAATCTACCAAAAATGTTTTAAAAAAAATTGTGCTACAAAAACATCTAATAATTACTCAAAGAAAAGAAGTGGCAGAGATAATTTTGCATTGAATTGTGGAGGATTTTCCATAACATTTTGACATCATTTCAACCACGAGAAATTATAAGATCCACATGGTGGACAAGTAATATGGTCCACCATTCCACTAAAAAACTGTCATTTGTTTAAAATTGTTAGTTAGAAATTTTTTTTTAAACAAAAATTAATTATTGACTCAGCAATTTTAAATAAGTAAAATTTTTTTAGTGAAATGATGGACAAGTGACGTGGTCCACCAGAAGACTATAATTTCTCACCACCATCCACCACCTGTATACATCATTTTCCATAACATTTCGACGTCATTTCAACCACACAATATTGAAGGCAGAAAAAGGAAAAGAAAGTGCGACAAAAAGCGAAAGAATAAGGAATGGTATCTTTAATTTGTAGTATTTACGCGTTAAGTTATAAACCGTACACAGTGACAGCGGAAATTGAAAAGGTAGTCTATCCAGGCACACCCCAAAATGCGAACAACAAATGAATGAATTCACATTCAAAAAATAAGAGAAACAAAGCAACTTGCAAGTTGCCACTCACCTAATTAAACTAATTAAATGAACCAATAACCTATGTGTTGACTGTGCAAGAAAACTAAAGAATGACTCCCATATGTTTAATCAGAAAGTACAAAGCAATCCTCTCTTCTATCTATGAGCTTCCCAACCAACTTAGAAGACGAGAATGTAACCCTCAGATTCTGGCAATAAACGAGCATTGATCTTTCCATTCTAGGCCAATTTCCATAAGTAAATGTTGTTGTAACAGGCATCCTCACGTCAAAACAAATCACACCCCCGCTTAAATTCTGACCCAAGTTCTCCAAGTCATTTTTCCTCACATAACGACTCAAATTGGAGTCCAACTCGGCCTTAACACTAGTTTGATTCGACTTCTCCAGAAACAGAAGCCGAGATGCCTCTGAGTTCTGAGAAAGACGGGTTCTCCTATAATTCACACGGATATCGAAAATTTCGACATAATAGTCTACTTTCTTGTTGGGGTTTCTCACAGTGACTTGGATATCATATTTCCCCCTTATTTGTGAGCCGGAAACAGTGAAATTAGAGACCGTGAAAGAGTCGACTGTGAAGTCTGGAGGTAGTGGTTTAAGAATAAGCCATGCAATGTAGATCACAAGGGTAATTATGACGAAAAAAGAGAGCAGCACAAAGATCAAACGGCGAAGGAAGTTGTGATAAGCAGAATCCTCGGAGGTTGAGGGCTGAGTTGAATAGCTGTTGGGAGACACCATAGAGTATGTTGGTTGTTGTGTTATAGCTCATAGACAGTACTAACGGCTAAAGCTGCCGATGCTCTCTCTCTCTCTCTCTCTCTCTCTCTGTGACAGATAATTCAATTATGGAAATCAATGAAATAATGGATGAGAAAGAGAAGGGAACGATAGCAAGCTTTTTATATGCAATGTAACGCGTAAATTGTTTTTCGTATTTTTGCTATCACTATTAGTTTACGCGTGCCAATTCTTCTAAATGGGAAGCTCTTAGCCAATAGATACATTACACACATACTTCCTATGAGATTCCTATAAGTAACTTCCCGTGAGATTCCTATGAGTAACTTCCCGTGAGATTCCTTTTAGAGTTAAAAACAGAAACCTGCTAAAAAAACAGGAACCTTCTAATGTTCAGTCACATCACCGCGTAGGCACTGTTGTAATAACCAGCAGCCAAGAGTGACTAATCAAAAAGTAATAATAAATTAATAATAATGCACCTTAAAGTGCGCATAAAAATGACATACAAGAGAGTTTAAAAGGATTTTGACAACGACATACACTCAAAACTAAAAAAGGGAATCCATCCACTATAGTGTATGATCTGATTATAGTTGAACAAAGCTACATGCAAACGTGTTTGATTTGAATTGAGACTTAAATCAATTGTAGTAATGATGGGGGCGAAAGCAACATCACAGAAGCAAAAACTAATTGACTTGTAAATGGCACCCAAATTTCGCAGTAGATGACCCTGGTTGACTCGCCAGAGTCTTTGCCATCAATTTCTTTTTTTTTTTTTGGATGAGAAATACATGAACTATTCAATCAACTGGAATTTGCCATCAATTTCTTGCACAGGCACATTTTAGAAAATTAATTCCTAAATCAGCAACAGTACAATACATTCTGATCTGAGCTTGGAATCATATTTAAATTAGATAAAGTACGAGATCAAAATTTTGTTTTTCATTTATGTATACAAGATGGTTTTGTTTAGCATGTCATAATTCACAGCCAAAGTCCAAGTTTTTATAATCAAACCATGCAAGTCAGCCTGCTCAGCTGCTCTGCCACACTTATCATTGAAATCTCAAACAAACATTCCATTATATAACACACATCCTGGCTGAACTGGGCAATTAAGGAAAAGAGGAGTAATCAAGACAAAGTCAAAAGGGACAGATGGCTTCTCAACAGCATATGATTTAACTCATCAACATCTATACATAAATGATCATGAACCTGGCCAATGTGGATGGTAAATGCACCAGCAACAGAATATTTAGAGTAATATAGCTAAAATCTGAATTTGATGTGCTATATACAGATGAAGCAACAAATGCAAAATCCGGGAAAACATTTGTTGAGTTGAAAAAGATGGGACAATTGAATGCTAGAAAGGGCATCCAACAAAGGTCCCAAGGAGTTTATATTCACAATCAAATCTACATAAAGGGTAAATAATCTTATATTCAGATCATGAATTTGTCTCCAGAATTAAGTTAGTGTCATATACTCATGATTCTCATTCAAAAAAAGAAAAGGAAAACTCCTTTATTCTCTTCCAACTTTGACATATCCCTTAAGAGATAGAGAAAATTGAAATATATCCAGAATGCCTCTTTTTGAAGCCGTTTCTAAACAATTACCTTGTTGCTGATAAATGTTCCAGGGTCAATGGCCTTTTATACAAGTATCATAGGGATTTTCACTTAAATTAGTAAAGAAAAGTCGAAAATTCGAGAAGCAAATATAATCAGCATGCAAAATCCCAATTGCAGCTCTTAAAAAATCTCCAATCCTCACTTGAAAGTTGAAAATAACTAAACACTCTAATTTCATTTCACCAAACTTCCCCTCTTCCTTAAAGAGATTTTGGCTGCGTTTGTTTTAGGTGAAAACCACTTCCGGAAATGCTTTTCTGTAATTTCAAGTGTTTAGTTGTGCATGGAAAATCAATTTTCTGGAAATCTTTTTTAGTTGACCGTGAGTCAAAGGTGAAAAGAATTTCCGTTTTTATTTTCACTTCAAATATCCTTTTCCGGAAAACAGAGAGAAAGAGAGCACAAAGAGAGAGAGAGAGAGAGAGCATGAACCGCCGCTCCAAGCCTAGAGCCCATCGCCGGTGACCTTCGATCCACGAACCCATGAACCCAGAGCCTTCAACCTTCGACCCAGACCCAGACCCATCGCCACAAACCCACGAACGCATCGCGTCAGCGAGACCCAGCGAGTCGCATTGCGCCGCGCCGATCGAACCCAATCGCCTCACCGCAACGATTTGATTGGATTTAATGATTTTTTTTTCTTTGGTTTTGTTTCTTTTATGGCTTTTAATTGCCGGAGTTTGCTGCCGATGGTTGAAATGGAGTTTCGGTAGTGTGTGGTGTTGGGATATTACTGTGATTTTGAAATTTTTTGTAATAAAATTTGTTTGGATGCTGAGAAAATAGGTGAGAAAATGTGAAATATGTGTAGGAAAATAGTATTTTCAGAATAAAAACAAACACATAAAAATATTTTCTACAATAATTTTCATAATACAACCAAATACTTGAAAATATTTTCCTTTTTCAGAAAATAGCATTTTCGGAAAATATTTATTTTCCGAAAAATATTTTACAGGAACCAAATACAGCATTTATACACAAAACACCTAGAAGGGAAGGAAAATTTTTAAATAATATATACACATTCACATGTTAGATCATTTGGAATTAGGGCTGAAAATGAGTCAAATATTAAAGGTTCAAAATTGGTTCATTTAATTTTATCAAGCTTATTACCAAATTAAATTACATGTTCAAGTTTGGTTTAATCTTATTCATGAACTACTAGATTAACTTATTCTTTTCATAATTATAGTAAACAACACAACTAAAATTTTTTACTACTTCACAAATCTATGTTTAAAATTAATAACTAAATTATCATTGAAATTATATTGTTTAAGTTAATTAAATTAAATGATTTTCATTTATGAACTAATAAAAATTAGATCCATCAACCTTGCATGTTAAAAATTATAAATAATTTTTTCAATGAAATGAACTATTTATGTTATCAATGAATTAGAAATGACAATTTTATATATTGTGAACTTATTTACAAACTTATACAATCAAATATTGTCTATATAAGTATATTTTTATACATGTGTACATGTCAACACATCTATATTCAAATTGAGCCTCATACTTACAAGTTTGTTCATGAATATATTATTATGTTTGAATTTTAACTCATTTGATAGGAAAGCTTAAACTTGAGCTTGACTTGTCTACTAAATAAACGGGCATAAACAAGCTTTTTTCCCAAGCCGAACCCGAGCTATTCATTTAGAGCTTGTTTGGAATTCACTCTCAGTTAGATTTTCAAAATTAAGTACCAAGAGCTCTAGTATACAAAAGTATCAGGGTAAATTTGGCTAAAAATGATTGTAGAATGAAGCTGACTTCAATCTTAACTAAAACATTAATTTCTGAATAATATAAAAAATCCATTTCCAAATTACACCTAAACATTTACTTTTTGGTTCTCCAATTTCTCCAACCATTGATCATTATGTTTTGTCAACCAAGACCATTAATTACAATGCCTTGAATTACAACTGATTTAAAAAAAAAAAAAAACAATGCCTTGAATTACATAGACCACAAGCTAAAGCATATATATGTATATTTGACTTGAAGACAATGTTATTAACTTGTATGATCACTATGTACAACAAAAGAAGGCATTGAAAGAATTGGATAATAAGGAACCCCCCCCCCCCCCCCCCCCCCAAAAAAAAAACAAAGGTAAAAGTCCTGCATGTTCTCTTTAAATTCAAATCGAGCTTGAATGTGCAAAAAGCATAAAAAAGAGCTAAGAACTATGAGAGCAATTACATAAAGCATCATATCAGAGCAAGCTTACCACAGATTTGATACATCATGAACTCCGCCCACTGTCCTCAATCATCATTCCTTTAAGACTTTTTGCTAACCAAATAGCTGTTTCCCTTGGGGAGACCTTGTCTTTTCCGAAAGGCTTCAAAACAACTGCGAGCTCCTCCAATCTATTATGCTGCAGCAACTCTGCAGACAATTCTAGTAGCCCTTCAAGTGCGTCTGCCCTTTGCCTGAAAGACTTAACATCCAAGATTTCCTTTGCTGGTGTTTCCTCTTCGGTCACAGGGGGGTTGGGCTTCGTTGGCTCTAGGGTATCAGATTTCAGAACTGAAGGAACAGCATCTCTCACATCCACTTCCTTGAGACCAGAGTTCTCAGAAACATTTGTATTCAAACTCAAGGCTTCAGTGCCACTTGATGATTTAAAAGTTGCAGAAGCAGTTGCGTTTCTCATCTCTATTTCATCCCTCACTACATTTATCAGCTTATTAACATCCATATTCTGAACCCCCATCTCTACTGTTTCCAGTACTGGCTGCTCGCTTCCAACACGGAAACTACTATGCCGTATAACATGTATGACATCATCAAAAACTGGGGAAAGATGGGTGGTAGTTGGCTTTTCAATTGTTGGATTTTGCAAAATGGTTCCTTTATCCAGCTGCAAACTCTTTTGGCTTGATGAAGGGGGAGACACAACTGAAGGGGTAGTCTCTGCTACTGATGATAAAAGTTCCCTTACAGTGAACTTGTCATCTCCAATGGATGTAGATGTAAGTTTTGACTGTATAACTGTATCATGCCCACTACTTGGCCTGCTTACAGGGGTATCATCTTTACAAACAAATCTTTCTTCAGAGCTTAGGACTGGGAGTTCTTGAACCACACTTGAACTCAATTTCTCGATAACAGGAGTGGTATTCTGAAGATCTATGATGTCCCCTGAGGTTTGGACCAAGCACATTACAGATTTTTTATCATGTCCATGGTTTTCCCCAGCCATATTTTCAGACATCTCAGAATGCACATGCAACTGGGAAGCAGGTGAGCAGCTGGCTGGATGTGATTCTATACATTCAGTATGAGTGATCTCATGATTAGGGAGTGTCTGTTCTTTCATGTCAATCAAGGGAATTTCTGCATCATCACAAAGCTCAAATCCTTGAATTGACACTGAAGATGACAATGAATTGCTACAATCTGTTGGCATTCCTTTTGAACCCCTTTCTTGAGCCTTTAGTGGCTCCTGTATAATGTGCCTAGAAACATGTGTTGAACAACTTTTAGGTACTGCAGGAGTCTTTTCAGCCTCATGGGGCATTTCACTTGGCCCTACCTTCACAGAACTGCTCACTGCATTTGGAACATCAAGCTCCACTTGCTTCATCCGTACCGGAAATGGCGGTCGTCTGACCAAACTAGGAGGGGTTCTTTGCCTTGACTTAGTAGGAGGTCCATCTTCAACAACTTGTTTTACAGGACCAGATGGAGGAGTCAAGTCATGTCCGGGTTTTGTTTTAGGTGAGGAGTCAATAACAGGTAACTGCAGAGGTAAATCACAATCTATCTTTGATTAGTTCAATTCATGTGATGAAACCATAAAGAGAATATAAGTCGCAGTTGTACCTGATGCTTTAAAGAAGGAGATCCCTGAATCCGCTTTGCAAAATCAAAGGATGCCTTTGCTGGTGTATCTGCATTGGACTTGAAACCAGGAGCAACAGCACTAGGTTTGGGCACTTTAGGCAATGCTTCTGCATTTGTTCTTTGGGTCAATGCCGCCACAGTCTTTGTTCGATTGCCCCTCATTGGAGAACTATTTTCTCTAACTTTCCCTTCTTTTAATGCCATCATTATATGCCTAATGGTTTTTGGATGCCTTGATTCAATATTGGATTGCTGTTCATGATGAGAGGGTTTCATCACCTCTTGCACATCATTTTGGACAGTGCATGTGTTAGGTTTATGTTCTTCTTCACTAAGAAGGAGCTTCTCAGAGACATCTTCATCATCAATCGAAGCCAAATCTGTGTCAGTGCCCTTATTATTGCAGTTAGAGACCATTTCCGGAATGTATTTTTCACTAGAAAGCAAACTATCTTTGTCACTGCTAGAACTAGCACTGTTTTGGCTTTCAGCCATATTTCTCCGAGAATTACGACCACCAGAGATAGGCTTCTCTGGGGAACATGCTGTCGGAGAGCTGAAAGATGGGCGATACTGATCAACATAAGGCTGCAAATATGGGTGCTTCAAAATCTCGGACGCCTGACCAAGGTACACACCCAAAATGTTTAGATGAAGTACTGCTAATGAAATAGTTTTATTTTGACACAGCAAATTTAGCATGAAAGCTTACATTTGGCCGATGCTCAGGGTTTTTCCTCAGCATGCCCTTTATAAGTGTTTTCCTGTTTGTGAAATTCAAAAGAAACTGTTTATAATGCTTTACAGTGCCCAATATTTAATAGCATCTGATGAAGTATGTGAAATTGAGTACATGACACAATAAGCGGAAATCAAGTCACCCAATTTACTAAAGAACTTTAGTCAAATGTTGGTTAACCCCCCACCTCCTCTTCTCACTTCTCTCTCTCTCTCTCTCTCTCTCTCTCTCTCTCTCTCTCACACACACACACACACACACACACACACACACACACACCCACACACCATAGATAGCCCTGACTCTTCTCTTTGTCTCTCATCAGAGAGCTTTTAGTTTTAATCACCAATGCCAGTGACTGCCACTCTCTCTTTGACCAGCAATATATACTTGTTTGACACCAGCGATTTCTATGCCCATCTCTAACCCCTTAAAATGTTGGTCAATCCCCAAAATATGGATTAGCTTAACAGAAATCTCACAGAAATGGGAGAGAAGGTTTGTAATAACAAATAAGCTTAATAGATTACAGTATATATTGCAAAGGATAACGGAGGCAGAATCTAAGTTGTTTATATAATATATGATTTGAACATTGCATAGATGGCCACACCCAATATTGAAGAAAATGGACGACCTCTTTTATGAACTCACCAACCAAATTTTTTTAAGTAATTGAGTTACTAGGCTCAACAAAATCCACTATATCATAATGAGATCACATAAGTTTTCAAAATCCATCTACCATAAACGTGTATGAGAGGTGTAAGATGAGAACCTAGACATTTATATCTTAATAACACTTGCAATCTATATATACACACACACTCAATCTACCAGGTCCCATCACCTCCTAGGCTCCAGAACAGGGGCCTGAAGGCACAGTGAGGCAAAGCAAGAGCATAGTCACTATCTTATAAAAAATGCAATCTAACCTGCTATGAAAGACACTTAGGCTCCAGTGGTGGGGCCTGTACGTGCAGCCAGGCAAAGTAATTGCCTACTCACTGCACAGACCCAAAGTAACACATTGAATGCTCATGTAATTATGATGATGTTGCATATAATCAAAATTCAAGTGTAATAAGTTTAAAAACAGCAGACTGGAACTTACAAGGACGGGGAATAGCAGGATGGCAAAGGGCCAATAGAGGAACGATTTATCTTGCTAATTAATCCTGCCATATCCTGAAATCAGATGTATAATGCCAACATCAAACATCTAATAACAATAATTAAAATGAAGCGAGTTAGTGAAAATAGGTCCTCATAAACTAAAGATAATTATTTATAGAAGCCTTTCAAAAGAGTGAAAAGCACATAAGATCATATGTTACACTGTTGAGCACTTCCAAAAGTGATAAAATTTAATTAGATGAAATAAATGCAAAACAGTTCATAAATTAAAGCATTTTTTTTTTTTTCAAAACATAAAATATTCAGAATGCAAAGGCCAGTTTTCTTCTGACCAAATCCTTCTCCCATAAACAAGGGTTGGAGGGTGAAGTTATGGAGCCCTCCCCATACAGGTCGATGAATGTATTTTTTTTATCAAAAAGAAATATAATACATACATTATATATACACATAATCATAATGTATGTATCTATTTGTGAAGAAAGCAAAGGCTGGGTAAAACATGGACAGACATGTCTAACATCTACAGTTAGTCAGAGTAAAGTCAGTAAATAGCAGTTCAGATGGTTTGCCAACTATATGATTCTGTGAAAAGCTTCCAAAAAAAAAAAAAACATTTTAAGAAGGGAGTGGGGGGGGGGGGGGGGGTGGTAATTGCTGAAAAAAGGTTTTATTGTGATTCTGACTGTTAGGAATTTCGGTTGACAATTTCTCATTCTGGAGCACTTCTACAAACTATTTTCATGATATTCCATTGTATTGCTCATTCAAACACAATTTCCCAATATATGAAACAAATCAAAGAGCATGACAAGGTTCAATTTACTTAAACAAAAGGAAATTGTAGTCAAACTGCAATTGGTGACTCCGGTAGTAGAAATTATATAGTAAGTTCTTGTAAAGTTGAAGTATTGCATCAAAAGAGACATCTTATCATAATCTAGATGTTAAAAAAAAGTCTTAACCGACGAAAACTATTCCTATAAAATATCAAAATACAAGAAATATAATTCAGTCAAAGGACTTACAAAAGCCTTAAAAGCAGGACGATGAGCAGACATCTCATACATACAGCACCCTGGTCAACAATGTACAATTTTTTTGATAGGTGTCAACAATGTACAATTTAAGGTGTAGCACAACAAGACTTAAGAACATCACTGGAATAGGATATAAAACACATACCTAGAGACCAAATATCAGATTTAAAACCATAAGGAATATCCGCCAGCAGTTCAGGACACATGTAATTGGGAGTTCCAACTACCTGCAAAAGAAGGTATAGAACATTAACTAATGCCACAGAGAAAACACAAACATTAACAATTCCTTTTACTTTTGTTCTATTACCATGTTGCTTTAGTATCATATAGGAGGTGAATAACTTTGAATTTACATTTACAGAATGAGCATCAGGACAAAGTTATACGGATGTTCACAAAATAGGAACCTATGGATAAGTTTTCAATAGAGAAGCTATGAATGAGAAAATTTTAATATATTTATGTAGCAATTTTAAGCCATCTTCAGGTAGAGTTATTTTGGTCAAACAACTTAAACTTTTCAATTTCTAACCTTGATAAAAAGGTAATTGAAATTTAAGATAAAGCGTCCTTGTCATTTATCAACCTCTAAAACTGTATAGAGCTATGTAAGATTCAATTAAAGCTATCAAAATTTATAAAAATCATAATTTTATTGAAATGGCTTTGCCTTAGCTTTAGGTAGGCCTGTCAGTTATAACATTACTTTGATAAATGATGCACAGATGAGTAAATAGTTTTACTTCTAGACTTGTTTAGTTTATGAATGGTCTTGATCATTATGTTATAGCCCGGTGTCAAACATAAACATCGAGTTTCCCATCCCAAACTTTTGCATATGAAAAAACGAAATTTCCATATAAAGTACACATACCGAAGAGGCCAAGTCATCTGCCTTCAGTGTTTTAGCAAGTCCAAAATCCCCTATACAGAAACAAAACACAATAACAAGGAACATCAGTATAAATAACAGAACTAAATCGTAAATCAGTTTCAAATTTATCACAACACAATAACAACATAGACAAACTAACCAAGACGAATATCCTGATCTTTGGTTAGAAAGATGTTGGAACACTGCCAAGAGAGCAACAAACAAATTAGCATTTAACAACGGCGACATCCATCAGGGAGAAAAAGAAAAGCGACCAGCTTGTACACATACTTTTAGATCACGATGTAGGACGAAATTTGAATGTAGATATTCAACTGCCAGTAGTAGTTGCGTGAACCACTTGCAGAGTTTCTGAGCAATGTTCACAATTATCAACCCAAAGATATTGAATTCTAATATGAACATAAAAAATAAAAAATAAAAAATCTATTTGACAAGAAAAACTACCTCTTCTGGAAAATAAACCCCATTGGACTTTTTCATTAATTCGGCCCTGTTAACAATTCAAGCAAAAGAAAAAAAAAATGTGAGATATTGCATGTAAATGACAGAAATCAAAACCTTCTATTTGAGGTTTGTAAATAAATATCAGAGAAGAAACTCACATGTCTCCACCTTCACAGTATCCAGTGACAATACAAACATAGCAACCCTACATTATTACAAAACATGGACTTTCTAATTCAGGAAAAAAATAAATAAATACAGAACAATTTTGATCATATAATCAAGACTACACAAAATAGTCCTCACCTTCTCGACCCACGCCTCCTTAAATTCGACAATGTAAGGGTGTTGAATTCGCGCAATTAGTGCCATCTACAGTTACTCACCAAAATTGACAAAATTAAAGTAATTATCCATGCCAAAATTGCTGCACAAAACAGAATTGAAGCTACCTCTTGATGAGCAGATCTTCTGCAACGCTCGGTTTGCCTAGCTAGCCGGATCTTCTTCAACACGTACCTGAAACAAAAAAAAGAAAAAAAAGAAAAAAAAAAAGAGATTCACGGATTTCAATTCAGTCTATGGAAAATGTATATTTACACAGAGCACTGAAATTGATAGTGAGAGAGATAGCGAGGCATTACTTCTTCTTCTCGGCCTTGTGGTGGACGAGAATGGCGGCTCCGAAAGCGCCTCGACCGATCTGCTCCATGATCTCGTACTGATCCATGCGTGACTCCATCGGAAATCGAATCTATTCCTTCCAAAAAAAGCGATCTTATATTTCCTCAGCTTTCACCCCATTTACCTTTTCCAACACTTTTTACATGAATTCCTTTTTGCTCATATGACTGGATTTGTTAGAATAGCAACCACCGACAATTGTGTTTCCCTCAAATTTTCTTCTACTTCAAATTCAATTCAGTTTTCAAGATTTCTTTTTCTTTAATTTCATTCTCAAAATAATAGCCAGCAACGAGCTCGGAAAAAATTCTTGTACGAATGCTTCACTGTACTAGCCTTGCTGTTCACTCTACTCTGTTTTTGCTTAGAAACAATAAAAAGAAAGAAATACACTTCTACTCCTTTCCTTTTTTTGTTTTATTTTTATTATTATTTTTTAAAATTTATATATCTATATCTGAAATCATGAGAAAGGAGGTGGTTATTTTAACTGGCAAGTATGGTTAGCGGTTAACCAGGATCTCAAACTAAAATCTTCAACTATGCCACTGCTCTCTCTCTCTCTCTCTCTCTACATTATGGTTTTGCTTCATTTCATGCCGACAGTCCCAGCTGGTATGCTCATTTATTTTTGTACACAGTCTCTCTCTCTCATTATTATTTTTATACTCATGGGAACCTTATGCCAAGTTTTCTAAAGAGTAAATGCCTAGCCAAAAAAACTGGTAGCATGGTTGTAACCATAAAAACTTAGGCTCTCTCACACAATCTCTCTCTCTCTCCCTCTCTCTCTCTTAATTTATTCTAATTCTCATTAAGTAGTGAAAAATAGTGCCTACACACACATGGTTGGTAGCCTAATGGAAAACGACTTGGACTTTCATGCATATTGTATAGGTTTGAGCACGCCCATTATCACTTTGTGAGTGCCCTATTCATTTGTGCCTTGGGGCGAATTGGGTAATGTTATAGTAACGCTCAGATAATGTAAATATGTGAGTAGCTTCCAACTCTTTTTTTTCTTTACCAAAAAAAAAAAAAGAGTGCCTACTAGCAGGACTAGGAGTAATTTATGTAGATTACCATGAGTTGACAATTTTGAAGCAAATGATTAGAGTATTATACACTCACAAAGATAAGGTGAAGTATTATAAGGGTGTATTAAAAGAAGCAAGGTGTCAGTAGGCTCTCTCTGTTTTCAGAACCATGTGCTTGGCATAACGCTTGCCGCTACCTATTATAAGTCCTAACGTGCGCCTGGTAAGTGTTACTTAAAATCAAAGCACAGAGGGAATTTTTATTTTTTACTTATCAATTAATGACACCCATGAGCTAAATGTCATATTGCCTTTTTGACATTGTTGGTATTGGTTGGCCACAATGCCAAAACTTTTACGCACATAACACATTGATTTAGGCTTTTAGCTAAAAGCTTGAGCTTTCTTACGCTCCGACGCTACTGGATTATTCACTGGAATGGAATCCGCTAACTTGCGCACATGCAATTACGGAAAACGACGCAGACATCTGGGGAAAAGTGGCATAGTATTTAGTGTATTATTATTATAGCACTTGTTGTTCATGGGACCCCTTGACACTTTCCTCACGTGCTTCACTCATAATTAATTTTTGCCTAAGTTACCCTTTTTTTTTTTTTTTTTTTTTCTTCTTCTTCTTCTTCTTCTTCTTCTCCTCTTTTTTTTCTTAAAAAAATTACTAATACTAACTAATGTTACATAATTCTCAGCCTAAGATATTTAAAAAGTAATAATAATAATGAGAAAGGTTAACAGATGGTTAAGAAATATTTTTAAAAACTTTTTATAGAAAAAGAAAAAATAATTAATTTTTTTGATAATTTTTTATATTTTTCATAAAAATAATATTAAAACTTAATTAATAAAAAATAATTGATGCACTAAAGACATTTAATACTAACTCATTTTAGGAAATTTTTTATGATAAAAGAAATAAATGTTGTAACAATTTTATTCTATTTCTCAAATAAATGGTATTAAATTTTTTCTAAAATGGTTCATTAACAAAAATTTAAAGGATAACTATTAATTAGATTAGACCCTAACAACTTTCTTAAAATAGTCACAAGGGCACTCATTAACGAGCTAGACCCAATAAAAATTAGCTTGGTAGAGTTTGCAGTTTATAAAAAAAAATTTAGTACCATTACCATTGAAGTTTTTAAGTTAAGGAGAGGTAGTTGGCAGTTGGTGCAGAAGGGAAAGAAAAAGGTACGACCTCACTTTCTATGCCATAAATCTAAGTGCGTTTCAATGACCATGAAGACTGTGATTTGTCAACATCAAAAAAATAAAATAGAATAAAGCTGATTATTCAATAAAATCATAACCAGTGGGCTGTGGTTGGTCAATTTGCGCAAGTGCAAGGTAGTGGTTAGAGTTAGATGATTTGGCTTTCCATGTTAATCAAATTTCCATAAGAAGCTTAACCAACTTTCATTATGTTTTTACTTTTTCGACTAGAATTATGTTACAATTTAATGAAGTTAACCTAACTATACTAGTTTTACACACCGCTGAACTACCATAGAACCAAAATCTTTTCAACAGTTATTATAATTACACAACATAACATTGAGAGAGAGAGAGATTATGATATGGGACATGGTAGATAATTAGATTATTAAATATAAAAAAGACATGACCGGATGGTAAGTGATTCACAAAAATTAATGATCATATGTGACTAAGTTGTGAAATTGATCTACTTAAATTATCAAGTAGTTTTAGAATCACAAATTATTCTATAATTTTTTTACCACAATTCTGATATGGCAGACTGTAAGTGATTAATCATCACTTAAATATAGAACTACCATTCTTTTTTTTCACCAATTACGCTACCACATTACAATTGTGGTAAGAAGTTGTAAAAAATTTTGTAGTTCAAGACTTTTTCCTAATTGTCTCATCATGAAATCGACTGTTAAAACCAAAAATGTTGGAGTAAAAATGTCACATGGTCGGCTTGGATACTTCAACTTAAAGTTGGTTACACATTTATTGTTGAAGTGTAATTAAAACAGTCTTTTTTTTTTTTCTTTTTCTTTAAATCAATTATGGACGAAATTAGTTATGACCTATGTCATTCAACTAAATATAAAAATAGTAAAGACATTAACACAATTTAAATATATTTTTTCCCTGAATAAAGAAAGGCCATGGGCACCACCTTAAGTGGCTCAACCATAACTTCGATCTCATTGGGTTCTTACTCTTACTAGCATCATGCACATTTTGAGAACCAACTTCGTGCTATTAAGGATTCATGTTGACCTCAACTAATGGCTTGTTTGGAAGTTTAGAGAGGGAGGAGAGTAGAGGGGAGTAGAGGGAAGGAGAGTAGTGGGGAGGAGAGTAGAGGAGAATGATTCACCTCCACCTTATTTGGATGTTTTTAAAATTAGTAAGGGGGAAGAGAGTAATTAGCCATTCCCCTTGTATAATTTTGTTAATATAATAAGGGTATATTAGGTAATCTACTTGGTTAATAGTTTATATACTCTACTCTCCCTCTAAATCTCTCCAATTTGGGGGAATTAAAATTGGGGGGTTAGAGGGAGTCCAAACCCCTCCCCCTCATTCTTTAAAAAACTTCCAAACAAGGTAATTATATTACTCTCCCTCCCTCTACTCTACTCCCTCTCCTTTTTTAAACATCCAAACATGCCATAAAAGTCTTTTGCTATCAGGTCTCTCACCCTATGTTAGTTGTAAATTGTAATTAAAGATTATAAAAAAGACTCATAAACTGAAACTCCTACAAACAAAAACTAATGCATATAAAGGAATAATGTGCTATACACTACAAAGAACTATGTTTGAATGATTTATTTATTTATCTATTTATTTACATTTCATATTTGTAGTAATTCATTCTAACAGCATTTGTAATGATCTGAGTCAATACTATGTAACCTTATAGTTTTTCAATCCGGTGAAAGCTATTAATAAGATGACCTTACAAGAAAAGGTGATTCTAAAAGTATGTAGTTTTTTTGAGGGAGTTCACATCCTAGCAATTCATCACCTCAATTTTGTATCTGGTTATGAATCAAATGTAGTCTACCAAATACACTTGGTGAAAGATCACTCAAAATTAAACAAATGATTTTTTCTCTCCAGTTAATTATTTCTACAAAAAATAAAATAAAATGCCAAATTAAGTAACTATCTTAACTAGCTAGTATGCTTTTCCCTGTTGATATCCTATTTTTATTGCAAGCCAGCGCATGAAGGTATGTGATATATTTTGTTAACCATACCAGCTTCCAGCAAAAAAAAAAGAATGCAATCTTGTTTAAATTGCTTCCCAAGTGCAGTGCAAGGATATTTGCTGTCCTTGATGATTGCCAACCAGTTTTGATCAATACTCTAAACAACTTAGTAAGGCTTAGACTGGATAGACATCATTAAGTCCGATCTAGTGGGCAAACCAATTACCATATTGAAATATATATATATATATATATATATATATAAACTTTATTATTAGTTTAGAGAATAATTTTAGAGATTTAATTAATGGGGGCAAAACCAATTACCATAATCTAGAAGGGAATAAGTTCAGAGATTTAATTATTAGTTTTCGAATCTTACACTAACTAAAAAATAAAAAGAAAATGTAATAATTCTTACTAAGAATGATACCATATATATTGATACAAAGAGAAGAAGAGAGGAAAGATAATCCCTAAAAATTAATATAGTTTTTTTTTTTAAAAAAATTAGGCGAAAAGCATATTTTAGTCTCTACATTTTCACGCGATTTCCATTTTAGTCCATACATTTTATTTTTACCGCTTTTAATCCCTATCCTGAAAAACAGTTTCCATTTTGGTTCCTACTGTTAGTGCCCTAACGGTAAAGTCTTAGGTGGCAGACAGAAACTGACGTGGCGCTAATGTGACAATTAAAATATTATTAAAAAATATTATTTGGCTTTTTTTTAATGCCACATCAGCTAATAAATTTTTTATAAAAAGCCATGTTAGAAAATTTTAAAAAATAAATTAAATTAAAAAAAACCTTAAATTTAATTTAATTAAAAATTTTAATTAAAAAAAATTTCTTAATGTTCTTAGTGTTCTTCAACTTGTTCTTCATTTTACAACTTGTTCTTCAAATTATTCCCAAATCAAACCCAGCATCCAAGAACTCATACCCATCACAAGATCACAAACCCAGCAGCCCAAGAACACAAACCCAAATCACTAGGACATAAATGAAAACAAGAAGAAAAAATTAAATTAAATGCTAACAGGAAGAATGAAGAAACCAAGAACTCAAATCTCTAGCAAATCAAGAACTCAAACCCAGCAAATCAAAAACTCCCAAATCAAACCCAACAACCCAAGAACTTAAACCCAAATCTTCAGCAAATCAAAACCACAAACCCAGTAACCAAACCAATCTCCAACAAACCCATAAATCTATAATCAAACCCAGAGCCCAAAACCACCACCACCACTACCACAATCAAACCCAGATCCCAAAACCACCGCCACCACCACCACCACCTGCCAATCAAACCCATTTCCCAAAACAGTAAACACCATGACTTCGACGAGAGAGAAAGAATCGGAAATGGAAGAAGAAGGAGGGATTTTTTAAGACCCAACAGTTCAGGGTTTGCGTTGGAGGAGCAGTAGCGGCGGAGGAGTTGGCCACAAAGGAGTCCACTGCCACCACCACCGACCAACAGATCCTAAAACCACCACTACCAACACCCCGCCGATCAAACCCATTTCCCAAAACAGTAAACACCATAACTCTGACGAGATAGAAAGAATCGGAAATGGAAGAAGAAGGAGGGATTTTTTGAGACCCAACAGTTCGGGGTTGTGGCGGAGAATGGGTTTGAGTTGGAGGAGCAATAGCGGCAGAGGAGTTGGCCACGGAGGAGTCGTCGATGTCGATGCCACCGTGCCGCCACTGATGATGTAGATTGTAATGGACAGAGAGAGATAAATAGATCACACTACCTGTGAGTTTGACCTGAGAGGGAGAGAGAGATAAGAAAATGAAATTTTGGTTTTATATTTATTTAGGTTTTAATGTTTGTTTTTAATTTATTTTATTTTTGGGATTGTGTTAGATCTAAGTTTGTGTTAGATCTGTTTGGGTTTGTGTTTTTAATTTAAGTTTTGTTTTTTAATTTATTTTCTTTTTTGGTTTAAATTTGCTGACATGGCTTTTTATAAAAAAAATTAATTAGCTGATGTGGCATTAAAAAAAAGCCAAATAATATTTTTTAATAATATTTTAATTGTCACATTAGCGCCACGTCAATTTCCGTCTGCCACCTAGGACTTTACCGTTAGGGCACTAACAGTAGGGACCAAAATGGAAACCATTTTTCAGGATAGGGACTAAAAGCGGTAAAAATAAAATGTAGGGACTAAAATAAGAATCGCTTGAAAATGTAGGGATTAAAATATGTTTTTCGCCAAAAAATTATTAGAAATACTTACTTAATATATATGTTGTTATAAAAGAATCTGGGAACTCTCTCTCTAAATAGAAGGAATGATCTTTATTGACTGAATGATTAATACAATTGATCTATACACTATATATATACAATCTGTAGAAGCAAAAGAAAAGAAAAACTAACTTCGTGAAATAAGGAAAAATTAGTTACAACAATCCCAATTATCAAACACACGTGTGCTAGCTGTAAGCACTGCTTCTGTCATGCTCCTATCCACGTGGCAAGGCTCCTTCATAGGTGTGAATGAAGTGTTCATGATAAGGAACTGATTCAATCACTTCTAGTAGTTTTGGACTGATCCAATTCCTCTGATTTTCAGTTCCTTGAGTGCTGCCCTGTTCACCATCTCTGTTCTTGTGTCTGCTTACAACTTGAGTGCATTCTTCCTTGCTTTTAACAGTTGTAACTTGGCAACTCGAACCCACTTCTCCTTACTCCCCCAAATACTTATGGCTTGGATGATGAGAGGTACCAACTTGGCCAACTTAGCTGCGGTTCCTTAAAATATAGTTGTAGTGTAACTTTTTTTAGTGTTCAAAATAATCACATATTTTATTGTTTTAATTTTTTTTTTCAAAACATGATATCAACAAAGTCATACGAAAGTCTTTAATCATATTTAAAATATGAAGAATTTGAGAAATATCCTAGCATTGTTTCTCAAGATGAGAATATTCTTCCATATCCCCGTGTGCTTGGACTTTGATCACCCAAAAGTTGTCTCCTGTGAGCAACTAATAATTTACCAAAAGTTATCCAAATAGTGATTTACCAAAGCAATCTAATCCTCTCTTTATGTTTACGGTGACCTAAGTATGCCTTATATATGTTATGGACATGTAGGGCACGAATCTCAAGGCCTTAATTAATGCTGGGCCTAAATATGTAACTCTAAAATCTTGAAGCTCAATCTGTTCAGTGGGTCGAGCTTGCAGTCCAGTCTACAGTTGAGCAAGTAGATTGAACAGGTTTTAGAGCAATTTTTTTTGAGTAGTCGCAATATCTTTAACTTGATTTTCAAATACAACTTATAGACGCTAAAGGCTTACAAACTCAACTTACAATTGGACATTTTTTTTTTTTTTAGAAACGGAGGTGTTATTTAATTATAAACAAAGGTCATACATCAATAGCTATAGCTGGTTTTCGGGAATACAATCTATTACTCCCTAAACCGATCATATCCCTTAACATAACACAGATACACAAAAGTATGGCAGGTTTCATATATAATCAAAATTTGTTGTTGGTGATTTTCCTGTTTCGTGAGACCATCGGCGTACTCATTTGCTTCACGGTATAATCCAAACATTGAGAAATAGTAAGAAGAAAAAAAAATGATATATTAGTTAATTGGGTTGGGTTCAAGTTACACCTGGTGTAATTCTAAGTAATGTTACACCACTCAATATTTTTTAATTAAATGCGAATATTGACAAATTCACCGTTAGATTACATTATCTTTATATATTTTTCATGTTTGCAAAATTTTGAGATGATCAAAGATTAATAGTCATGTCATCAATCAATTGTTAAATTTCAAATTTTTGTAGTTTAAGATAATACATAAAAAATGAGCTTATAGATCAAATGGTAAATAGCATCCGATTGATATGAAAATTGGCATGCATGTTAAGAACATATAAAACATGTAATTCAACAGTTGGATGTTCAAAATATTAATTCAATAACAAGTTATTGAGTAGTGTAACATTACTTAGAGTTACACCAGGTGTAATTTGAACCTAACTCTAGTTAATTACATAAACTTATCTATTTTTAGAAACATATATCGTACATACGAATTGTTTTAAAGAGTTAAATATATATGATATAAAAGTAATAAATAAATATAAAAAGTGGTGCATTATTAGTTATTTACAAAAATATATTACAATTTTTAAACTCTAAAAGGCCATTAATGAAGTTTTACATATAATTTTTTTCATTTTTTATTTATTTTTATAAAATCAAATAAGTTTATACCAAACAAATATAGTTTATTTTTTTGGTGTCAAATATGTTGGTCGAGTAGGTTTATTAGTTCAACTAGATATGTTGGGTCCAAGTAAGTCTATTATCATAATAATTTTCACAACTTTGGTCACAATTCATCTACATGACCAGATATAAGTGCTATAAAAAAGTGGTGGTTCCATACTTCAACCACTCACAAATCGTAAGTTAAATGAGTTGCGACAAAATTGTAGTAAAAATGATTGTGGTAGTAGACTTACCTTCGTTGGTCCCTCCGTGCGGAGTAAGGTAGTGATTACTGTATCAACAGAGCTGGCTGACAGCATATAATCCACTACATGTGAGTAAAAATGGCGACCTGGGTTTATTGTACATACTAAAATGTTTGATGCGAAGATATCAACAACTAGGGCATTACAGTTCCACTGTCGTGAGGATAGAGTGGTTGGACAAACTAGTAGCCATGTTCCTTTCCAAAATAACGTAGATTTTGTGCAATACAGAAACGTGATGGTTCTTTTGGCCTCAACCTCAAACCACGCCTACTACCTGGATTATCACATGGCCACACGTTAATCACAAGTTATAATAGGTTCTTAATATTATTTAAAAGATTAACAACTAATACCTTATTATGAGATAAGTGAGAGAACCCAAATAATGTGCATGGATGCAAGAGATGTAATTTACAATTGCACAACCATGGCCTCCCAATGAAAATATTAGTTTTATTCCGCTACCCATTGCTCAAGAACTCTAAAGCTACAAACTATTTTTACAAACAATTGATGTAATAAGTGTTGATTTGTAAGTAAATAAGTAATGTTAGTAATGGACTCAGATAAAAATTAGTAAAAATTTGTCATATCAATAATTTATAAAAATATTATAAAATAGTTCATGGTTGTATTATTATTCAAATAAAAATTTTTTTTTTTTTTTTTGACACCATTGCTCACTTTTAGAGGGACAAAATTGTAGAATCAAAGCACGTTTGGCCAATGACATCCCTCTACGAGGTTTAGTTCAGAGATTGGCCAATGAATCTCCTTACTTACACCTAACATTAAAAAAGAAATGTTTGAAATTTGGTTTCTAGCCAACCTCATTAATTGCTTTAAAAATCTAAAACTCAAATTAAAAACTGACTTATTCTCAAAAAAAAAAATAAAAATAAAAACTGACTTTCTCCGAGCATTGGACTTTACGACAAATGAAAATCGACCCACGTACTATAGGCAGTCCTTTAATAAAAAAAAAAAGTTTTGACCCAATTATAGGTCCAGTATGTTTAAGATTCTTGTTCATAAAAAAAAAAAAAAAAAAAAAAAGTATGTCTAAGATTCTTGGATAGGGGCAACCTTTTAAACTCTCAAACCCAAGCCATAGCCCATAGGCCCATAAGTAACAATTGATGTGTTGAGATAGTCTTGAGGTTGATTATTCTTGTAGTAGGCTGAAAGGGTCAAGTCTTCAGCGAGGAGGCCCAGAATCCTGAAGGCCTATGGTTGTTTGGGGATTGGAGTTTGAGAGTTAGCCTGTCGGCTGACTAGCAACTCATGCATATATAAGCATATTCTTATAATATCAACTTTTGAACAGGGGTAAGGTTAAAAAGGGAAAAATTTTCATAATCTTTTTCACAATTTGGTAGCCTATTGAGTTGTCAATGAAGCAATATTGCTATCACATAAACTCATCATTGAGACTGTTTTACTATAAACTAATTACAACATACCACATTAACGGTAATAAAAAACTTTATGTCACTAGATTTATTGTTTTGAGCCCCACACGATGACACCGTTGCCTAAGAAGTGACTTTAGGGACCTTCATCTTAGAGCAGTAGTATTGGGGGTGTAAAACCTCCCAAATTGTTATTTTACACTCACACACATCTAAAATTGGTTTTATCCGAGTATCTATTGCTAAAACATTTTACCAACTTGCTACAACAAAGTTGTATAAATATAACCTTGAACATTAGCATTGGGGTGTGTAAAACCTCCCTAATTATCATTTTACATTCTCATAGGCCCTAATCATGCTTTATCTGGGTTGCTAAAAAATTTTAGCAACTATGAACAGTAAGTTTGTATATATACAAACTACTGTAGCACAGTTGTAAAACAAAAATATGGTATTTTATTTGGTTTGTTTCAGAAGAAAAGATAGAAAATGAGTGGAAGAGATAGAAAGAATTGGGGAGGAAGAGAGAGAATGAATATGGTTAAAAAATAAGAACTGAGGTATTAAGTGAGTTGTAAAATGAAATGGTAAAATAAATAAAGTAACTTTTAAGCGTGTAAAATAGGTTTTTTTTTTTTATTTTTTTATTTTTAGATACCAGGACGCGAATGCTCACTGTAGTAATTGCTTATTTTTTTTTATTCTTTTTTTCTTCTCTCTCTCTCTCTCTCTCTCTCTCTCTCTCTCTCTCTCTCTCTCTCTCTCTCTCTCTCTCTCTCTCTCTCCTAATCTTATAGTTTTGTATTTATTTTATTGGGTAGTTTATATTATTTTTAATGGTTTGTAAATAAAAATAAGAATTGAGATGTTGGGTGTATTGTTAAATGAGTTGGCAAAATAGATAAAGTAGTCTTTTAGGATGTAAAATGTGTACTTTTTTTTTTTTTTTACAAACCTGGATGTAAATGCTCTAGGTTAGAAATATGATTGAAAATAGCATTATCTAGACATTATAGTACTTTTAAAAATGTGATTTAAATACACCCTTTTAAAAATTATAGTAATTGTGAAATGAAGCCACAATTTCAAGTAAGACCCTTTTGCATAGGAATCAGTAAAAAAAACAAATCAATCATGATGGATGAGGTTATAGAGAGAAAATGGGGAGAGGGGCTTTGTCAAAATGTTGAAAAAAATACAAGCATTTTGAATTCAAATAAAAATCATGAGGTAGACTTGCAATTTCAAATAGGGATTGAAATTGAAATCCCTTAAACTATTGCTAACTTACTTTTGCTAATGTTGATGTAAAAATATGGATTGAACCCACAATATCTAGTCTTGAAAATGTGAGTTCAACTCGCATTGCTTAAAAGTACAATTTTAAGTAAAACAATGTATTTTCAATATCTTTTAATATTATATTTTTCAGCCATATAAATATAATGCATAATAATCTTTGTAATTTCCTTGAAGACAAATCCCTATTTTCTAGCTATGTTTGGACGGAAAGAAAATGGGAGAAAAGGAAAGAAGGTTATGGATGAGAAGAAATGTTCTTTGTTTGGTTGAAGAGAAATTGAGAAAAAGAAAGGAAAATGGAGGGAATGGACTTCCATGAGGCCTACCATTCTTTCCTTCCAAATTGGAAGGAAATAAGAAAGAAGAGAGAGTTGTACATGGGGTGGGGTTGATCTCTTTCCCTTCTTTCTACCTTGTAAAACAAACAAAAGAGAACTATTCCCCATTTCCTTTCCTTTCTTTGCCAAACATAGGCAATAATTTTAATTTTGGGGGGCCATAGTCTGACCTTTGAACCTTATAATGAGAGCTTGCCCTTTGATGTCGAAGCGTTTGGAACTATCAAAATAGCATGAAGAAAATGAATGAGATTTTGTTGAGAGAGAGAGAGAGAGAGAGAGAGAAATTTACCATTGAAGATGTAAACTTTGTCAAAGATTTTTTTTTTTTAAAAAATACAAGAATCATACACAATATCCTAAAATAATTTTAGGGGGTGTAACTAATTAAAAATTAAGATTTTAAACTTTAAAAATAATAAATTAAAATTTCTAGTTTAATTTCCAAAATAATAAGTTAAGCATGATTTTTAATGGGTCGTGGAGATATGATACAAGAGGCCAAGTATTGGGGATTGGATTGCAGAAGATACAAATTTATATGAATAATGCTAAAGTCACAAACTATTTTACAACATTTTTACAAATTATTGTGTAGCCAATTTCTTATTAGTTTTCATTTGGAATCAGAACTAACATAAGTACATAACTTTTTCATTTATTAATAACCACTCACTACATTAGCAATTTGTAAATTTTTTTTAAATAAAAATACTTGTATCTCTAGCATTTTTCTATATATATATATATATATATATATATATGTATGTATGTATGTATATGTGTGTGTGTAATGTGTTTGACCAGCATTGCATGTACTTGGCCACAAGACTGAGGACCATTGGCAAAAAGATGAGGACAATTAGCATAAGCACATGGCACACGTTAAGCACAAGTCATAATAGGTTCTTAATTTTATATTATTTAAAAGATTAACAGCTAATATGATATTAAGAGATAAGTGAGAAAACCCAAATAAATGTAACTTACAATTGCATTTGACCTTTAATTTTAGAGAAATGCACAAACATGACCTCACATTGAAATTATGAAAAATATGAGATTTTAAACAGAAATTGACTATTGACTCAGCAATTTTAAACAAATTGGAGTCTTTTAATAAAATTATGAACAAATGACGTAGCCCACCATGAGAACTGTATAATCAAAACATGTTTGGCCAATGATTTAGTAAAATATAATTTTCAACTGTATAAGACATAATTATCTTTGTAATTGGTCACTATTTTTGGATGGAAGGAAAGGAAAGAAAGGGGAAAAAAGAGAGAAGAAAACTCCTTTATTTGCTTGGAAAGAAATTAAAGAAGGGAAAGGAAAAATGAAGGCAATAGATTTTCATGGGGCTAACCTTTTTTTTTATTCATCCAAATTGGAAAGAAATGACTATGGTTTTGAAACTCAGATTGGACCGTACGGTCCAACTGAGAAAACCGTGAACCTCTCACAATCACGGTTGTTTTAGGCATAAGAACCGGTCTCTACCCAAAAAGTAGGGAACCGTTCAAATCGTGGTTCAATCGCACAGTTCTAAGGACTAGATTCAGACTGCTTCTCACGGTTCCTTTGAATCTGAACCTTAAAAAACAAAAAAAAAAAACAAAAAACAAAAAAAAAAACAAAAAAAAAAAAAAACAAAAGAAAAAGAAAATGTTTGATCTGACCCAGAAAACATTTGATCTTTGTTTCAGTCTCTTTGCTTCACTCTCAAAAAACGTCTCACATAATTCAAACACAAAACACAAAACAAAATCCAATTCTTACAATAAAGTTGAATCAGAACAAGCAAATATGAAAAAAAAAAGAAAAAAAAGAAAAAAAAGAAAAAAAAGAAAAAGGAAGAACAATCTGATCTGACCCAATCTAGTGGTGGGGAGGAGGACGAACAGCAGTGGGGTGGCGGACGAGGCCTTCAATCTCCACAATCTCCACCAGTGCCGCTTCAGATTCTCTCTCTCTCTCTCTCTCTCTCTCTCTCTCTCTCTCTCTCTCTCTCTCTCTCTCTCTCTCTCTCTCTCTCTCTGATGTGAATATGTGAGTAGGATAAGTGATAACTGTGAAGTAAATGTGAGGTTGAGAGTTGAGTAATAAATTGGGTCCGTATGAAAATATGTGGTGGTCTTTATCCCTAATTTTTAAATTTTTTTTTTTTACGTAATCGGTGTTTTTATTTATTTATTCAAAAGTGTGGTATTTAATATTAAGAAATGGCAATTAAGAAATACTACCACAATATTTTCATAATAAATTTTAAGTAATAGATTGTTATTAGATAATATTGGTAAGTAAAAAAATAATTTCAGTAGTGGGTTCAAATTAGAACTAGCAACAATTTTTCACATAAGATTTTGATATGATTCTTGTAAAAATATTGCGACAAATGTTGTGGATATAACATCACAATTCTTTCTTCATCTGCTTTTGTTTGTATTGCTTTTTTATCTCTTCCTTTAATTTCATTCACTTTTGTTTCTAGTGTTTTTTTAGGTTTGTGAATGCGAGCTAGACAGCTAGTCACGTGAACATTGGAAAGTGGAACTTAGAAAGACAATCTAATGCTTTTAATTTTCTTTTTATAAAAAAATGGTTATTATTATTATTGGATAGATATTTCATATTTGTGCTATAGATGGATATATTAAACATAGTTAAAATATTGATTTATAGTTTTAATTAGACTATTTTAGTTAATTTTTATATTTTTTACTAATTTAATATTTTTATATATATTTAAAATAATTATTAAATTAATTATGACGTCATCACGGTTCGACCTCAAAAACCTTAAATCTCTCTCTTTTACGGTTCAATGAATGGTCCGGGTTTGAAAACCATCAAATGAGTAAGAAGAGAGAGTTGTACATGAGACCCATCTCTTTTCCTTATTTTCTACCTTGTAAATCAAATAATATGAAGGAGAATTATTCTCTTCTCCCTTCCATTTCTTTTCTCTTCCCTCTCTCTCCCTTTTGCCAAAAATAGTTAATTTTCACTTTTGGAGGGCTATAGTCTATGATTCTAAATTGTATAATGTGCCTTTGTGTTGAACTTTTATGTGTCTTCACATTGCGTTTGGAACAACTGAAAGAGGATGGTGAAGGAAAAGATTGAATTTTTGCTTTTTAAATAGTATGAGAGAAAAGAAAAGGGATAAAAAAGTGAAGGAAACTTAATCAACTAGATCCAACTTTTATGATCCGCCCAATTTGGACAGAAATGAAGAGAAATGAGCAATAAAAAAAATTTCAATTGCCTTATTTGACTCTATTTGGCTCCTAAACTACAATTTTACCGGTTAACTCTTTTCATTTATTTTATTTATTATTTATCAACTTATAAAAGTGAAATACATATATATTTCTTTTTATTTCTTTTTCCTTTGCAAAGCAAAAAAGAAAAAGAAAAAAGTATAGTATTATCTTTTCTTTTATCTTTTCCTCCCTAGTTCCAAACGCGTTTGAGAAATTTTTTTTTTCTTCACTTTTAGAGATCATTTGGCCAGCGCGTTGGAACAACTGAAAGAGGATGGTGAAGGAAAAGATTGAATTTTTGCTTTTTAAATGGTATGAGAGAAAAGAAAAGAGATCAAAAAGTGAAGGAAACTTAATCACCTGGATCCAACTTTTACGATCCGCCCAATTTGGACAGAAATGAAGAGAAATGAGCAATAAAAAAAATTTCAATTGCCTTATTTGACTCTATTTGGCTCCTAAACTACAATTTTACCCGTTAACTCTTTTCATTTATTTTATTTATTATTTATCAACTTATAAAAGTGAAATACATATATATTTCTTTTTATTTCTTTTTCCTTTGCAGAGCAAAAAAGAAAAAGAAAAAAAGTATAGTATTATCTTTTCTTTTATCTTTTCCTCCCTAGTTCCAAATGCGTTTGAGATTTTTTTTTTTTTTTTCACTTTTAGAGATCGTTTGGCCAGTGCGTTGGGCATTGCGCGTTTACATTTTCAGCTTTTTTTTTTTTTTTTTTCATTTCACGCTTTTCTAGCCACTTTTTTACTGTAGCAACACTGTTGCAGCTACTGTTCATTGAACAATAGCCGTAACATGTGACTTTTCCACACAACTTGTACTGTTTATGGACCCTCAAATTTCACTTTTCAGCAACTTTTTCATTAAAAATTGGTTCCACAGTACTATTTACACATTTAAAAATTATTTGCTACAGTGTTTTTCAGTTTTCAGTTTTCAGCTGTATCCAAACGGACCCTTAATATGCTATCCTCTTCCTTCTTCTTCTTCTTCCTTTTTTTTTTCCCCCTAAGTTAGCTCCAAACTTCCAACCAAACAGTGTAAGATTCTAAAATCCATATAGAAGTTTCCTAATAACTAAATTTTAGGAAAAAAAAAAATCCATATATAGGAGTCACAAACAGATGAGGTTAGTCCTTACTCCTTAGATCACGTGTCATAATTTTTTTTTTTTTTAGAGAGAGTTTCAACTTATATCTTCTACTCTTAATGAGACCTATAAATTTTTAGTGTAGACGATGCATGCGCCATAATTATTATTATAATAATATACGCACACACAAGTTGTAGGCCTGAGTTCATTTGTCCAATAAAAACCTTTTTTTTTTTTTTTTTACGTCTTTAAAACACACACATATATACACTTTTATTTTATTTATTTATTTACTTTTAGTTAACAAGTGCTCTTAGGATAAGATTTTTGTTTATTTTCATTTTCATGAAAAATATAAAAAATATTTAAAAAATTAATAATTTGTTCTTTTTTCATAAAAAAGTTTATAAACTTATGTATTCAAGGTATTTTTTTTTTAAAGAAAATAGAAAAATTTTGATACAATTTTTATGAAAAGTAAAAAAAACATTGTAAAAAAAATATTATTTATTTATTTTTCATAATTTTTTTAAAAAATAGTTCATAAATTAATATATTCATGAATTTTTTTTAATAATTTTATTTTTATGTGGAAAAACTTATTAGTTGTTAATCTTATAATCTGGTGGGGACGTGGAATTAATGTGTATTTGAATACTACCTATATTGCTAAATCTGAAAAATTATTATTGAAAATATTATAGATAAAAGTAAAAGTTAGCTAAAATAATAAATTAGGCCTATAAATAATACTAAAAAGTACAATAAACTTTAAATAATACTAAAAATAAGTTAAATAATAAAATAACCAAATCCGTACTTAACATGGATGTCGTAATAGAATAGGTTTTTTTTTTTTTTTTTTTTTTTTTTTTTTTTTTTTTAAGACGTAATAGCATACGTTAGTTGAGGCAAAGTAAACAAAACTAAACAAATCCAAAGTATTATAGAAACCAGCTGGAGATGCTCTTATTATTATTATTTTAGAGTCGACACTTATCGTGAAAAAAAGAGAGCTGACACCTATTGCTTCGAAATGATTCCTCTCCCCAGTACTATTTATTGGAAGTCAGAAACCTAATCCTCGGACACCGACACCAAAAATATCCACGAAGTTCTATCAAAAAATAAAAAAAATCCACGAAGATTATAGCAGCAATAAGCCAATAATAGCAGAGCTGATCTGAAAAAAGAAAAAAAAAAAAGGAACTTGGTCGGAGATGGAGGGCCAAGAATTGGAAGGGCAAAAGAGTAAATTGGTCATTATTGGAGGAGGTGTAGCCGGTTCCCTACTCGCTAAAACCCTCCAATACCTCGCCGAGGTCACCCTCATTGATCCGTAAGTTTCTCTCTTTCTCTTTACATAAATAACAAACAATCTGGGTTACTATGATTCACTTGTATGTTGAAGACACAACATTGTTCTGTTTAGTGTGTGTTTTTCCTGGTACCATACATGTTTGTAGCGGTTATGCAATTTGAATAGCTTAGTTGATTGTAGATGCTTTGCTTTGAGTGTGAATATATGTGTTGTAGTTTGTATCTTGAAATTCATTTGTTTGATTGACAATTGAACCTCGTAAATGATAAACCCTGTGACGGGGGCGGAGGGTTTTCGGAGAGATTGGAGATTTAGGAAACGCTTGATTCCATATTGTAAGATTTCATTTCAGAACTCAGACTAGAATTTGCTGAAAAATGTATTATTAAGATGAAGTCGAGGACTCATGGTAGAAAAAAGAAGCACAAAATCCGTAAATGAATTGGGGCGGAGACAAATAATACATGAATTTCACTTTTCCCTAAGGCTTTGGGTTTAAATTTGACATTGAATTGAAGGGTGTTTTATAATTCTAAAATGTTGATTGGTTTAGATCATTATATTGAGCCACCTTGTAGAATTTTCCGTGTACAGAGCTGTCATCATCTTTGATGCTATGTGAAAACAAATTTGAATCAGGAAGGAGTATTTTGAAATTCCATGGGCAAGCTTGAGGTCAATGGTGGAGCCATCATTTGCTGCAAGGTCGGTGATCAACCATAAAGATTATTTCACCAATGGCCGAATCATTACATCCAGTGCAGTCAATATCACTGAAACTGAAGTCTTGACTGCAGACGGTCATTCGATTGCCTATGACTATCTTGTCGTTGCCACCGGCCATAGCTATGCTGTCCCCAAAACTAGGACTGAGAGACTTAATCAATTCAAAGCAGGTAAAACTATAAAAGAACTGAACCATTATCTTCATTTTTATTAACTGCTAGCTTGATTGCTGAGATGATTTGCAGATTGCATATCTCTGGTTTGAAGATGGCTGCATTAGTTACTTAGAATTTCCCGTACTATGACAGTTTATAAGCGAGATACATAGGAAACAGGTTAAGCTGTGGCTACTGTTAGAATTAGAGCAGGAGGTTCTAAGTTCGATCCCTGTCTCCTTCCCTCTACCTCCCATTTAAAATCCCATGTGTTGGGCCTCACCTATTAAAAGGTAGTTTGAGCCACATGTAAGGGGGAAGTGTTAGAATTATGTGGTTACATAATTAAATTTACTATTTCCCAATAGTTTAAGCTTTTAGGATAATCGATAATTTAACAACTATTTCATGTAGAACTACATTGATTAGTTGAAATTAAGCCCTAAGCCATTTTATGTGACAAAAAATCAATCATTATCTGGTTTAGACAAGGTCACAGCAGGTTTCTTGCTAAGGTACAAACTAGTTTTTGGTAAATGAACAAACCTGTTACTTGCAGCAGCAGGCATTCTGAAGGTCATTAAGCATTTTCTATAATGGAAAGAAAAATTGGACACAAAAACTCTTATAACATCTTGTATTATTTGTTTTCTCTAATCCTATAATTCTCTACTCATAATGGGTCAAACCTCCATCTTTTGAAAAGAGCAGTATATTGGGCTACAAGGCCATCTGTCACACCTTTGAACAGCCTTGAAAGGAATATTTTTGAAGTTTAAAACGATTAATTAATGGAATTTGACTATATGCCTATTTTTAATTCAGACTTTTATAAGTAACTTCAATTATATTGCATTGAGAAAATTATATCAAATTAAGACAAAGGTGCATCCATACACTGCTTTGACATTACCTGGGCCTACCTAATGTAAATTTTTGCACTGGCAGAAAATCAAAAGATTTTTTCAGCTCATTCCATTTTAATTGTTGGAGGAGGCCCCAGTGGTGTTGAACTTGCTGGAGAAATTGCTGTTGATTTCCCAGGTAAGAATATTACCCTGGTGCATAAGGGATCAAGATTGATGGAATTTATCGGACAAAGAGCTGCTAACAGGACTATGAATTGGTTGAAATCAAAGAGAGTTGAAGTGAAATTGGAGCAGAAAGTCGATTTGGGCTCTGATTCAGATGAAATCAAGATGTATAAAACTTCAGCTGGAGAAACTATCAGAGCAGATTGCCATTTTCTGTGCACAGGGATACCATTGTGTTCAGCATGGCTTAAGGAAACTATGTTGAAAAAGAACTTAGATAGTCAGGGAAGGTTGAGGGTTGATGAGAGTCTGAGAGTCAAGGGTCGAAAGAACATATTCGCGATTGGAGATATTACTGATGTTCCAGTAAGTGCTATTCGCCACATTGTAATTATTTTGGGTTTGATTAGCTGCTTGTATAGTTATGTTTACCACTATTTTATCTGTTCTAAACTAAACAAATAGTGTGACTAGACAGACACTTACACATGATACACAACAACAAAAAAATAGTGAAAAAAATTGAACCAGGCCAAAAGAGTATGCCATGGGAGAAGTCAGGGTTTTTTTTTATGATAATTTGGCTCCTGAGTTGCCACCCAACCCAAGTTAAATAAGGCTACTTGACAAGCTTGTGAAATTTTTTAAAAACTAGTAGGAAAATTATTGATGACATCATTGCTTTATGAAATAAAATATAATTCATTAGTTAAGAAAGTGTTGTTCATGTTGTTCCGCTCCAGCTTTGTTTGGCTTAGATGTTCCATCTTGTCTGTAGCCAGTATCTATATGGTCAACTTTTATGCTGGTCCATATTTTTGGTCTATTATAGTCTGTTTGGTCTATTCTGCAACATAATATGATTTTCATATCCAACACAGTTTTAAATGTATATGACTAAAGATTATAATGTGGGAAAAGAACCTAAAAGTATAATCTCAGAAAGTTATGTTTAATATGACTGAAAAAAAAAATTGATGTGTAGAGATACAGTACATTCAATGTGCATGATATCTTAAACATGTGCATTCTCATTCTATTACTGGAGAATGTGCCCTTTTAGTTTAGTTTTGTATTTTTGTATTTTTTTTTGGTGTGTGGATGTATTCTTGCAAAATTCAAGTTGGTTGTGTGTTAACAAATTGACTTCCAATAAGAGCAGTATGAGTATGTGATTTGCTAGCAAATCTGACGCAATACTGTTTTCATGACAATCTATGCTGCAGGAAATCAAACAAGGGTTTTTGGCACACAAACATGCTCTATTGGCAGCTAAAAACTTGAAAATATTGATGATGGGAGGAAGAGAAAGCAAATTGGCAACTTATAAGGCTAGTTCAGCAATGGCAATTGTTTCGCTTGGAAGGACAGAAGCGGTGGCACAATTCCCGTTCACAACAATTATTGGATGTATTCCTGGCATGATCAAGTCCAAGGATCTGTTTGTGGGGAAAACAAGAAAGCAATTGGGTCTAGAACCAGATGTTGTACACGATTAAAGTTGAATGTGTGTGTCTGTTGTGTATATTTTACGTTCAAAAAGAGAACATAAATGGTCTTAGAACCTCAAGGTAAACATGATTGAGATAATAAATAAAACAGTGTGATGGTGTGAATTTACTAGGATTCAATATTATTACTGAAATAATAATGTAAAATAGAGCAGTTTTCGAATCTTTCAGCATAGCATGCATGTTGCTTCAAGAATTCTAATGTCTTTTTTCTGGGCACATTGAGCTGCTAAGCTCGTGATTGGATTTATCACTTTTTTTTCTTCTCATTTTCTTTTTGATCTTCATTTTTTGTCAAATGATAGGAGACCTCTGCCAGTTTTGCTGTATCACCCATTTTATAAATTTCTTTAAGCTTTTTCCACCTCCCTCCCTCGTGTGGCTTTATAATTTATAATCTTCTATTTTAAATCCAGTAGTAATAGTATTTTAGTTATAAGAAAATATATTTACATCTCTCTCTCTCTCTCTCTCTTTGTCTATACACACACACACACACACTTACAATTGTACATTATTGATCATACTATATTATATAAAACGGCAAGTAACAACTTCTTGGGCGTCTCAAAGGAAGAAAAAGATCAAGTATTATGGGTAACGCAAGAAAATACCAGAAGATGCAAAAGAGGTACAAAAGTTCGCCACCCAGGCACACCTGTTAGGCCCTTCTAATGGAAAGAATCAAACAATGTCACAGAGAGATTTAAATTAATGACTTCTAGTATATGAAAACTTAATCCCAGTTTTGTGTGTGTTGTTGATAGGATAGTATTTCAAATCTCCGGCGTTCGTTCATGATAATTCCTCTTATTATCAGATCAAGATATATTAATTGATTTATGATGTAGGTGAAAATTAAACTCCAGATCTTTTTATTTTTTTATTTTTTTTTATTTTTTTATGATAAGAAATTTTACCAAGTAAGTCAAAATTTAATTTGAGTTGAATGTATTATTCATTGATGTTTTAGGCGCGCTACTTTTAATACAGTTAATTTCTTATTATTCAATATAAGTCACATAATCAATTGATTATTAATTATTCAGTGAAATTCCTAAGTCTTGCACTCCAATCTTATCAAGCCATTATAATAAATAAACCAACTTCTCCTCTTCAAAATAAAAAGAAAGCTACAAAATTAGAATTCATCCATAAATTATTTGCAACTTAACTTTTGTTTTTTTAATCAAACTTTTGTTTGGAACTTTCCAACTCTCTCTAAAAGAAAACTGATATGTTAGCGATATATGTTAAACAAGATTCAATGCACAAGTTTCTCAAAAAAAAAAAAAAAAAAAAAAGAGATTCAATATACTTGTACCACTTGTAATACTGTAGTACTTGAATTGCATCTTAGGATTAGTATAATTAACCTACTTTTTTTTTTAATTGTTCATATAATCTCGCGCCCACCCCCCAGTAAGGATGAGAAATTTAATCATAAGTTCTCTTTATGAAAAGAACCAATCAAAACCAATGAGTTACAAGGCTTTTGGCATGAACTAGTTAGCCTAATATAAATCTCTCTATACATACCCCCAATAACTTCAAAAAATTCATATTGTAAAGATATAACATCTTAATCCTTTTGTTATGGATCTAAGTTGTCCAGGCCTATCCACATTAATATATTTTTTTGCTCTCTATTACTCTCTCCACTCTCTCTTAATATATCAATCCCATAAATAATTCTAATATGGTATCATCGACAACCTCAGATAGGTTGAACGCTCTCAAAATAGTTGTCGAACAATCACTAGTAAAGTTGTCTATATATAGCTAATAACCAATATTATCATTGCAGATATCATATATACTACCATTATCTAGCTACTTGCGATGTTTTCATATGCTAATGTAATCATTTTGGCAACTAACATCACCATCATCCCTGCATTGCAATCGTCATTTGGCCACAGTTGACACTGACTATCGTTATTTGGTGCCACCAAAATCTTTCTCATATGTTCCATTTTACGTCCTGCATTCCAAATTCAAGATTTCATCAACTTTTTACCTTGAATTTGAGGTGTGAAGTTATAGATATTAATTTAAATTAATACAATATATTTCGTACCAGTTGTACTACATCCTAAGATTAGTATATGATTAGACTAAGGTTAATCACTATATACCCCCAATAATTCAATGTAATACAATAATTTTACATGGTAAAAATGTACGTAGCATCTTAAAACCTTTTACTGTAGATGAGGCCACCAAACCAAATAATGTTAATATTTGCTTGTACTATATATTTCTCTTTTTCTCTCTCACGCTCTCAATCCAATAAATAATATATTCTAATATTATGATTGCCAAGGATTTTATTAATTTTTTTACCTTGAATTTTTGTTTTTAAAGTGCATGTTCTTGTCTAAGAAAATTATAGAAATTTTGTTATTGCTGTTTACAAACAAAATTATTTCAAAATTAAAATTAATAAAATTCTATCTAAGATTGATTATGCCTAAGAAAGATTAAGAAAATTAATAATATAATCAATTAAAAATGAAATGTTAAGAGAACTGATTACAAAAACTTGATTAATAGTTTTTCATCTTAAAAAGTGAGAAGAATGGTTTAAATATATATATATATATATAATACATAAATTTAAACATATATATATATATATATATATATATATATATTTATTTAAGATTTAATTTTTTAAAAAATATTTTGTAGGGTTGGAGGCCCAAAATCATATATTGGGCCTTAGGCCTTGGCCGAGAGCATATTGATTTGAGGAGTAACGAATGATAATGAGTGATTTAGACTCAAGATTTAATGAGCAATATGTAAATAGGAAGTTGGTCTGAGGAGGAATATCTTCTCGGATAAGCTAAACGTAGATTAAAGCTATATCCCATTTGATCAAGGTAATCTTCTAGGAAACTCTGGTCACAAGGACGTGTATCTTAAGTGTACTAGAGGGTTGGGATTTTAGAAATATTTAAGGAAAAATTGCTACCACCGCATTAAATGCACTACAGCTACTTATCTGGCCGCATTTATGTGGAGAAGACCCTTGAGCATTACTACTTTGACTACCACCACTCACTGAAAGCCAAAAAAGGTGTCTGATGGGACAGGTACTCAAGTGAGAGCTTAAATGATTAACAAGTGTAGGATCAAGATGGTTTAAGGGGATATATATATATATATATATATATATAATAGAAGAGACCTTCCATAGGGAGGGATCAGAAAAATAGAGAAAGAAAATGGTAGCAATTAAAGTTGCATTTGTAATTAGTCCTATTTATTTATACCAAAATTTGCCTCCTTGGACAGTGAATTTATTTAGTCCTATGTGCCTTATTCTTACTTGATCATCTTTTAAATCCATTTAGCCGTTGTTAAATTCATTATGGTCTAGTTCTTTGACCCACTTTTTACAAATTTATTGTACTAGGTTCACTAGGCCAATATCCCATACACCTTGGGTTTGGGCTGCAAACCATGTCCTTATAATTGGTGCCGTCTGTGGGAAGAACTTGTGCGATAGTGAGCGCAGCGATTAACTATGGTCGGATCAAGCCCACAACAAGCAAAAACTATAGGATCCTAGCATGGCAACCCCTTTTTCAACCTTAAGCGGAAAGGTGATCGTGAAGGAAGTGTGCATACTACACATACTGATAGGAGTTAGCCTCGAGGTGGAAGCCATATCTCCCATGCAAAGAGAAACAAGGGCATGCAACTGGAGATTGACAAATTGAAGAGAGAGTTGCGCCATGCACGGCAAAGGTAAACCCCCTCTAACTCAGATGCTTCTCCTAATGATGAAAGGGACGTCAGTTATAGGCGAAGGTCTTGAACCTCGCTTGGCGAATCTTTCTCCTACAAGAAAGAACATCGTTGGGAATGGAGGGTCAGAAGCTCGCCATGTAAAGGCATGGGAAACGACGCTATGAGCAAGGCCTTGAACCAAATCTCCAAGTCACCCTTCACGCGCAAAATCAAGAGAGCTAAACTTCCTTGACGATTTAATCAGCCTACCTTCACCATGTACAATGGCAGAACAGATCTTGTGGAACATGTGAGCCACTTTAATCAGAGAATGACTGTCCATTCCAAGGACGAAACTTTGATGTGCAAGGTTTTCTCATCTAGTTTGGGACTTGTTGCGATGAGATGGTTTGACAACCTAAGGGTAGATTCCATAAGTTCCTTTAAAGAGCTCACTCAAGCATTTGGTTCCTGATTCTTCACCTGTAGCAGGGTCTCTCGGCCCTTGGCTTCCCTGTTGTCCTTAAGCATGTGAGAGGGAGAAACCTTGAAAATGTACTCAGACAGATACTGGGGAGATGTTCAACGAGATAGATGGTGACTTCGATGATGTAGCCATCAGTACTTTTAACATTAGCCTCCTAGCCGAGCACGGTTTGAGAAAATCTCTGATTGGCAAACCCATTACCAGTGTGCACCAAGTTATAGACTGGATTAACAAGTATAAAAAGATTGAGAAAGACCAGCAGTAGGGGAAAGGAAAAGAGAAGGTTATCCCTCAGGAGAGGAGGGATTTCAGGTCGGACATATACAATAACAACCGGCCACGAAGAGATTTTGCTGGGCAGTCAAGATCTGCTAATACTCAGGTGGTCAATGTTGTGTTTTGAGAATCGGTACAACAAGTTTTGGAGAAGATTAAGCATGAGCTTTTCTTCAAGTGGCCAAATAAGATAGCAGGAAACCCCGCAAGGCGTAATCAAAACCTCTATTGCTAATATCACCAAGACTATGGACACATCACGGAAGATTGTAGAAGTTTGTGGGATCATTTAGACCAGCTCGTCTGTGATGGAAAGTTAAAGCAACTGTTGCATCACTCCAGTGACCAAAGGAGTCAGACAAACTCAGAATCCTAGAAAGATGATTCTTCAAGACCCCCTTTAGGAACGATAAATGTCATCTTTGCTGCTCCAGGGAGGATCGGTTCTTGCCCTTTTAGAGTGATGTCTGTGGCTCGGCTATCTGCCAAGAACGTTAGACTAGAAATCCAACTGGTTTTGGGTTTCTCGGACCAGGATAAAATTGGAACCATCCAACCCCACGATGATGCTTTGGTGGTTACCCTCAGGATTGAGGGATATGATGTGAAGAGGGTATTGGTAGACCAAGGCAGTGGTGCTGAGATTATGTACCTTAACTTGTACAAGGGGCTAAATTTGAGACCGGAGGAACTAACACCCTACAATTCGCCCTTGGTAAGTTTTGATGGGAAGGTCATTATTTCGAAGGGCCAGATTAGACTACTCGTACAGATTGGGTTAGAAGTGGTTGAGGTAGATTTCATCGTGGTGGATGCTTACTCACCCTACACAGCCATTGTGACCAGACCTTGGCTTCATACTTTGGAGCTGTCTCTTCTACTTTGCACCAGAAGTTGAAGTATCCATCCTAGGGGCAGGTTAAAGAGATTCTGGGAAGTCAATCCACGGCTAGGCAGTGCCTGGTGGCTGACATCTTACATCAACTAGAAGTTGAGTCCTCGGTTGCTGCTGAAGAGGGTTTATAGCAATTAACAACCCCGGCGTTACCTGTTAATGGATCAGCCGAGAAGGTGAAATATGAGGATCTGGAAACAGTTGTTATTGGTGATGATCTAGAGAAGTTATTTCTAGTTAGGGCTCAGTTGCCTCCTCTAGAGAAGGAAAAGCTGACAGAGTTCCTCATAAGAAATATTGATGTGTTCACATGGAGTGCTTACGAAGCCCTAGGTGTGGATCCGAACTTCATCTGTCACCATTTAAATATTAACCCATCTGTCACCCCTAAGAAGCAACCACCTTGGTGCTCATCCAAGGATCACTCTGATGCTGTCAGAGATAAGGTGAAGAAACTCAAGCAGGCGGGGCCTATTAAAGAGGTGTTCTGCCTTGAGTGGCTAGCCAATACTGTGGTGGTAAAAAAAAAGAATGGGAAATGGTGAGTATGTGTAGACTTCACTGATCTAAATAAAGCTTGCCCGAAAGATCCCTTTCTTGTGCCTCGAATAGACCAGCTGGTAGATGCAACTGTGGGCCACCCCCGGATGAGTTTCTTGGATGCCTTTTAAGGATATCACGAGATACCACTAGCTTTAAATGATCAAGAAAAAACGGCTTTCGTTACACCCACTGGAAATTACCATTACAAAATGATGCCTTTTGGTTTGAAGAATGCGAGGTCCACTTATCAAAGAATGATGACAAGGATGTTTGAGCCACAATTGGATAAGAGTATTAAGGTCCATATGGACGACATGGTGGTGAAAAGTAAGGTGGTGTTTGAGCACATGGGAGATCTTGGGAATATTTTTGAAATCCTAAGGAGCCACAAACTATAACTCAACGCTTCCAAATGTTCTTTTGGTGTCGGATCAGGCAAGTTTATGGGCTACATGGTCACTTATCGGGGAATTGAAGTCAATCCTGACCAAATTAAAGCAATTAACAACCTCCAGCCACCTCAGAATCCTAAAGAGGTCCAAAAACTAACATGGATGGCTGCTACCTTAAACTGATTTATCACTCGGTCAGCGGATAGATGCAAGCCCTTCTTCCCACTGATGAATAAATGGAAGGGATTTAAGTGGATAAAGGAGTGTGCCCTGGCCTTCAAGCAACTGAAGGAATATCTCTCTCAGCCACTTATCATGTCTAGTCCTAAGATGGATGAGGTCTTGTTCGCCTATATTGCTATGGCCCCTTATGCTGTAAGGTTAGTCTTGATATGAGTTGATGACGGCACATAAAGGCGAGCAAGTCACTACATGAGGCTGAGATCCACTATCTGTTGTTGGAAAAAGCTATTTTAGCAGTGGTACACGCCATACGTAAACTCCCTCATTACTTCCAAGCACACACGGATACTATCCTAACTTAGCTTCTGTTTAGAACTCTGTTCCGAAGCACTGATTACACGGGGAAGATTGCTAAATAGGCCATAATCTTAGGGCCCATTGACATCAATTACATGCCTTGCACCTCTTTCAAGGGTCAAATCCTCGTGGATCTGGTAGTCGAGTTTGTTGAATTCTCGTTAGAGGTAAAAGTAGAGAATCAAAACATGGATGAAAAATCGGTTGGCATGATCTCCCAACAAGGTCCTTAATCTTGGAAGGTGTACGTTGATGGTGCAGTAAATTAGAAAGGGTTCGGAGTGGGGCTAGTTTTGGTCTCTCTCAAGAAAATTACTATTGAGAAATCATTAAGATTGGGATTCTCAACCACAAATAATGAAGCTGAATATGAGGCTCTATTGATAGTAATGATCATGATTCAAAAAGTGGGTGGAAAGGCTGTAGAAATGTTCTCAGACTTAAGATTGGTCATCGGCCAGGTAAAAGGAGAGTTTGAAGCCAAAGATGAGAGAATGCAAGGGTACTTAAGTCAGGTTAAATGTTTGCAGTCAAGCTTTGAATCTTTTAACCTGTTGCATATCCCTAGAAGTGGAAACACACATGCTGATCCCTGACCACACTTGCAACCTTCTCGGCACAAAGCTTGCCTCAGGTCATCCTTGTGGAAGACTTGTGCAAGCCCACTGAGGTGAACAGAGAGGTGGTTCATGTTCACCATGTTAGGGTGGGGCCTAGCTGGATGGACCCCATAACACTATTCCTGAGGGAGGATATCCTACTCGAGGAGAGATTAGAAGCTGACAAACTACGAAGAAAGGCACCTCAGTTCTAGTTGTTTGAGGATCAGAAATTGTATAAACGCTCTTTTTCTGAGCCATACTTGCTATGTATACACTCTGAAGTAATAGAGCTACTCCTTGAGGAGTTATATGAAGGGATTTGTAGAAGTCATACTAGAGGCAGATATTTGGCGCATAGAGCCATCACTCAAGGTTATTGGTGTCCAAATATGCAAAGGGAAGCACAAGAATATGTTAAGAAGTGCTACTAGTGCCAGAGATTTGTGCCAAACATACATCAACCGGAGGGAGTCCTTAACCCTCTGTCCAGCCCTTGGCCATTCGCTCAATGGAGCCTAGACATTGTGGGCCTCTTCCCTAAAGCAGTAGGAAACAAAAGATACCTACTGGTCGGCATGGACTACTTCACTATGTGGGTCGAAGCTGAGCCCCTAGCAAACATTAGAGATGTGGATGCGAAGAAGTTTATATGAAAGAACATTGTCACACAATTCGGAGTCCCTCATACTCTCATCTCGGATAACAGCCTTCAATTTAATAGCAAATCTTTCAAGAGATATTGCTGTGACTTAAGAATTACAAATAGATATTCTACCCCAGCTTAGTCCTAAGGGAATGGACAAGTCGAGGTTGTTAATAAGGTCATAGTGAATGGACTCAAAAAGAGGTTAGATGATGCGAAGGGAAAGTGGGTAAAAGAGCTGTCGCATGTCCTCTAGACATATTGAACCACGCCTCGTAGGTCAACCGGAGAGACCCCATTTTCAATGACTTATGGGGTTGAGGCTGTTATTCCTTTGGAGACTGGCTTTCCAACGTTAAGAACCAGCTCGTTCAATCCGATCATTAACAACAGGCTACTAGAGAAGAATTTAGACTTAATTGAAGAGAGAAGGGAAAATGCAATAGTCCAATTGGCATACTACCAACATAAGCTCAAGCAGGGTTATGATGCCAATGTGAAATTGAGACCGTTAGCACCTGGTGATTTGGTGTTGAGGAAAGTTCTGGGCACTGCAAAGAACTCAGTGTGGGGAAAGTTAGGGCCCAATTAAGAAGGATCATATTGTATCACCTCAATGGTTGGTATAGAAGCATATTTCTTGGAAGACTTAGATGAGCATGTACTACCATGCCTTTGGAATGTAAACAATCTGAAAATGTAATATTATTAATGGCAGTTTCCTTTATCAAATATGTCCAGTTGTTATATAAAGACGTCGTACTTCCTATGACATCTTTTATAAGTGTTTAAACTGAACCATAGTCATACCTGAAGTCCTCGGACTAGATGTTTTGGGGAAATTAACAATCTATGACATCTTTTATAATTGTTTAAACTGAACCATAGTCACGCTTGAAGTCCTCGGACCAGATGCTTTGGGGAAATTAACATTTTATGACATCTTTTATAATTGTTTAAATTAAACTATAATCATGCCTGAAATCCTCGGACTAGATGCTTTAGGAAAATTAATACACTATGACATCTTTTATAAGTGTTTAAACTGAACTTTAGCCATGTCTGAAGTCCTCGGACCAGATGCTTTGGAAAAATTAACACTCTACAACATCTTTTATAAGTGTTTAAACAAACCCTCAAATCACATACTCGGGGAAAAATTAACACTGAGATACTTATTGATCTTTCACTAAGCATCAAAACAGATCCAGGGTTAGGCATGACTGCTTGGACTGATAGCTTTGAGAAAGTTGAAGTCTTTAATTATTTATCTAAGTGTTGAGAAGAGAGAAGAATATCATCCCCTTTTTTATCTCTACAAAGTTTACTACTTATCTTTATTAGATTCAGCCTTCCTTATAGAAGGAGTTATCCATAGTACAAATATGGGGTAATTCCCTTCATTGTTGGTACACTGTTAAATTACTTATACTACCAAGGTATTGTTTATTAAGACTATAGTGGCAATGGTTCAAGATCATTTGCAATAACAGCAGGCTTGAAATCATATAAAGTAAAGACACAAGAAGTAAAAGAAATATTCATTCATTAAACAAAAAGGAGGAGTATGTTACATTCAGTGACAAAGTGTCACTGTACAAAAAAAAAAAAAAAGTCATAAGTTCTAAGTCTTAGCCTTAGGGGCAGGAGGGTCCTCTTTATGGCTTGGCTGAGAGGTGGCAGCGTCCTTAGCCTTAGGATCAGCTCCCTTAGTCTTGGCCTTTTCCTCCTTTGCCTTAGTTGCAGCTTCCTCAGCCTTAGCAGCACTTATAGCTTCTGAGGAGTGCTTTTTCTCTTTGCCTTTGTCCTTGGCTGCCTCATCCCCTTGGCCTTGATCACCAGCTTGGCTGGATTCCTTCAAAGTCTCAAGGAGAGGGAGAGCAGTTTGCCTAGTCTGGGGCTGCTCAGCAGTCTCAAAAGCAAGGGCAGAAGTAGAAATGGTGGCACCTGAGACTTCACAATATCTGGGTGGTAGTAGATGCTTCTAGGTTGCCTCCATACTGAGTCTCCTGGGACACTTGCAACATCAAGGGCCTTGTCCTATGATACATTGCAATAATCCCTACAGACCTCAGAAAGCTCCTCAATGAGCCTAACTTGCGTTTCTTCCACACTAAGCAAGTAGGACGTTTGTTTCTCGGCCTTGGTTGCCTCCTTGGCTAATTGGGCTGCCTTCCTTCCCTTTTGAAGTTCAGCCTTGAGATCTTTAACCAGCTGTCTTTCCGTGGCCAAATTTATCTCAGTCATGTACAGCTTTTGGTGCTAATCCTTGGCCTGCTTTTCCGTGGACTTTAGACTCGCCTTGGGCCTCTTGTGGGCCTTGATCGCTTCTTTGAGCTTTTCGCTCAACTCCTCATGTTCTTGTTTGAGAACCCTCAAGGACTTCTTAACGCCAGCATGAGAGAGGGTCTTAGCGTTGGCCTCATTACGTGCATCGCAGACCCACTCCTCTACCATCAAAACTTGTTGAGTTACCTGTACAAAAAACAACGAAAGAATCACAAAAAAAGTAAAGAAAGGAAGAGAGCACAACTTAGCACTTAAATTCAAGAACTAGATGAACTGCTTACCATAGCAAGGTCCCTCTTTAGGGACAGGAAAATGTCATTTTGTTTAAAGTGCCTATAAGCCTCCATGTCTTGAGGGAGGAGAAGAGGCTGTTCCAAGGCTTCAGTAATGTAGCTTGCACGCTCCCTTTGGAAGTCCCTAACAGAGGCGTTCCAAGGGATGGCAGCCCGATCCACCTTTAGCCGAGGAGACCAGGTGCGTTGTGGGAGTCCCACCTCGGCCTTGTTTTGCTCCTCTCGGCTGTCCACAGAAGTGGACCTCTTGTCATGAGGATCTTTGGCCACCTTTTGCTGTTTAGATCCCTTTTAAGGGCCCACCTCCCCTTCTTTAAGCTTTTGAAGTAGCCTCTTCTTCTTCAAATGTGGAATGGCCTTTAATCTGAGGTCAGAGGCGAGTGAAGGAGGAAGCGGGAGTGTGGGTGGCACTTGGGTCTTGGCGGTTTCCTTTGAAGTTAAAACCTTGCCCCTTGCGGCCATGGGGTCTCTTAAACTCTTGTTCCCTCGGTTGGTGGCCATTTCGCCTTCCTCTTCCCCAGAAGTATCGTCTGGATGAGAAACCACAAGTATTGGAATGTGGACACTGGATTGCCTCTCAGGTTCGTCCTTGGTGTCCGAGACGGGAATTACTTGCACTCCTTGAGTCTCCTCTTCCTCGAAATGAAATTTCTCAATTTCCTATTCGAGTGAGGAATTCGAGGAGGCAATCTCTTCTCTTGTTGCTGCTGCTTTAGGTAGACCCTACTGAAATGGTTGTACTAGCAGTGGAAGGTTCTGTTGGTATGGGTGCACGAGCGGCGGAAGATCGTCTCGAGACAAAAAATCATGTTGTGACACGGCAATTTAGGCCAATCTGGGATCACTTACCCTTATGGCATGACCTATCTCCTGGTATATTTTCGAGATAGGCTGAAAGTCCAGAATTAGGTGGACAGCATGGAGCTGTCTGTCCTCACTCACAGAGATTTTTGATCTCAGCAAGTAATTAAGAGCTGCAACGTTGGTTAAGCTAAGCCTGGGAGCTATCTGTCTCTTATCTACAAAAATAGCTGAGGAGTGGAACACAATTAGAAACTTGGAATCTATCATTAAAAGAAATCAAAATAAAAAGGTGCAAAGCATGGTCAGGGTTATAGAAACTAAATCTCTTGCTAAGGAACCTAACTCTAAAGTACCCTACCTAGCACTCCCTTTCAGACGGGGTAATGAAGGTCGTCATGCCACTCTCCTAAGGCTATCAGATAGTCGTCTTTCATACCCTTGTTAGACTTGGGTAGACAGGATACTAGTCTGACAACTTCTGAGCGGGACTTGAGATAATATCTCGTGTTTTTCAAGGAGTGGCACTCATACACGTGGACCACATCATGCTAGGTGAGACACAGCCCCAAATGCTCATTGAGAGCATCAACACTACCCAAGACCCTAAATAGGTTGGGCGCGCATTGGTGGGGGCATATCCTATGGTTGATAAGGTAGTCCCTTGTTATCCTACACATAGGGAGGGTCATTCCTCCTTCTATAAAAGCTATCATGGGGATAACGACTTTTACCTCTTCTTGGTTTGTTAATATTTGTTCTGGGGAATAGTATTGCAGGGCAACTTCCTAGGGTATGTGGTATTGTTCCTCAAAGGCCTCTATTTTAGCAGGGAAGTTCACTAAATGCTTAAATCTACCTATTTGGACAAGCCAAAAGGAACCATCGAAAGTGATAAATGGAGAAATAAGAATTGGAAGGTCGAGGAGACCGGCTGAGGAGAAAAAGAGAGGTTTAAAGGGATAAAAACTTACGAAAACTAAGATGTATGAAACCTTTAGAGAAATTCTCAAAGATTTCTTGGAGAAAAGGTGTGGAAAGCTTAGCAACTTAGAAAGCTTTGTGAGTTTGAATGCTTGAGATTTCTAAAGAGCTTGAGAGTTCGTAAAATGAGGGGAAAATGATTTCCCTCAAGGCTCTATATAGAGGGTAAAAATGAGTGGGAGTTATCCCGCTTGAAATTCTAAGAGAAAGGTCAACTGTTAGATTTGTGCCTCACTGTTAGATTTAGGGAACAAAGCGTCACCTGGAGCAATTAATGAGACTTTGTGGGCTTTGAAACGTCAGAAGCAATTATGGGGCGCATAAAATAGCATTTTCACGCGTGTGTGAATCAGAGAATCAGGTAAAATTGATTCATAATAATTCAAAACCCCACTTTTCTCCTCGGATGAGAAGGAAAAAACCAAGGTTTTAAGGGGCTATTGTAGGGTTGGAGGCCTAAAAAATATATTGGGCATTGGGCCTTGGCTGAGAGCATATTGATCCGAGGAGTAACGAATGATAATGAGTGATTCAGACTCAGTATTTAATGAGTAAGATGTAAATAGGAAGTTGGTATAAGGAGGAATATCTCCTTGGATAAGCTAAATGCAGATCAAAGGTATATCCTATTTGATCAAGATAATCTTCCAGGATACTCCGGTAACAGGGACGTGTATCTCAAGTGTACTAGAGGGTTGCGATTTTAGAAATATCTAAGGAAAAGCTGCTACCACTACATTAAATACACTGCAACTATTTTTCTGACCGCATTTATGTGGAGAAGACTCAAAGAGTTTAAATGATCAACAAGTGTAGGATTAAGATGGTTCAAGGGGATATATATATATATATATATATATATATATATATATATATATATATATATATATATAAGAAGAGACCCTCCATGGGGAAGGATTGGAAAAATAGAGAAAGAAAATTGTAGCAATCAAAGTTGCATTTGTAATTAGTCCTATTGATTTATACCAAGATTTGCCTCCTTGGACAGTGAATTTATTTAGTCCTATATGCGTTGTTCTTGCTTGATTATCTTTTAAATCCATATTAGCCGTTATTAAATTCATTAGGGTCTAGTTCTTTGACTTACTCTCTACAAATTTATTGTATTGGGTCACTGTGCCAATATCCCACACACCTTGGGTTTGGGCTACAAACTGTGTCCATACATATTTCATTTGGAGTTATTATCTTACAACTCAAACTGTATCAAACTAGTCTTGATTTAAAAAAAAAAAAAAAAAAACCTTTTGAGTGATTGTCTAAATGATATATATTTAGAAGGTAATATTTTTGTGACATTAGTATAATATCAATTATAAATTATTTTAATATAATAAAACAAAAACTTTAACTAAATTATGAAAAAAAACTTATTTACTTCGAATAGTAGAAAAATTATTTTGTTATAACTTTTTTCACATATAAATCAATTAGTAATATATATATATATGTGTGTGTGTGTGTGTGTGTGTGTGTGGATGAAAAGCTGAGGACATGAATGGATGAGAAGAGATCAATGCCAGAAGAACACACCTTGGAAAATACTATCAACGAATCCTCAGGGCAAATACGACAACTCAACCACAAGCCCAAGGAAACTAGAATACCCGAGGATACTAACACGTCCTCAGAAGGGCCAAAGTCCAATGCTAAAGACCATTGGACATGAATTGAGGAAGAGAGGGAAAGTTGGCCTTTAAGCAAGAAATGGAAGAATATAGATAAAACATCCATCATCTCCCCATTTAGTACTCTGAACCCACTTAGCTGGTTGCATTAATGAAGAAATGGTGCCTGAACAGTGTCATCACAGCTCACAACCTAGTGTAGTAACCTTCTAGTAAGACCCTGATGGGATAAGTATTAAGCAAAATAAACCCTAGCCCTTCAAATGGAAGGCCAAGATATAACCTGGGTGACTATATAAGATAGAGAGTCCTCTATGGAGAGAGGCATGAAACATCTGAAGAGAGGAAAAAAGAAAGTAACACCATTGTAAGCCAAGAACAAGTGTAAACCTATACCTCAGACCATTCTCGAGAAACATAACTTAATCAATCCAAGACTAATGTTATTCAATTTCCTTGTCTCACATTTATTCCAAGCAGTTATTCTTTTATTTCAAGATTAACTCACTCTAAAAAGGATAATCAAGGTTGATTGACACCCTATCTCTATAAATTAATTGTGTGAGGTTAAAAGTTAGCTTGTTTAATTTTTGCCTGTCACTATATATATATATATATATATATAGGGATGAAGCCAGAACTTAGAGTTAGAAGGACGGCTTTGTTGTTAGTTGTGTGCAGTGACTTCGGCCTCCGACTTTGTTACTACTTAATCGCTTAAGTGCTAGTTGTTTAAAATTTTTTAAAGGGTCAGAATGTTTATTTTAGGTAAGATTAGTTGATTAGATTTAATTTTTTTTTTTAAAAAGTTTTACTAAAGGTAATTTTTGTTGTTGTACTAATTTTTTTGGGCTTGCATATTTCTTTTTTAGATTTTAGACTTATAAATATTTTTTAATAGTCTTTAAAATGAGGAAAATGTTTGAACTATAAACTTTTTTAGAAATTACTAATAATGTAAGTTATGGGCCTAAATACAAACTAATAAGAATTTGCTATCTTAACAGTTTGTAAAAATATTATTGAAACATTTGTGACTATAACAATACTCTTTAAAGAATTAATGATATTTTTACGGGATAAAAGTGTAATTTTATAAAAAAAAATTTTGAGGGCTATTGCCCCCAAGTCAAACCATGGCTTCGTCTGTGTGTGAGTGTGTGTGTATATATATATATTTGATCATATTTAGCTTAACCTTCTTGAACAAGATTTCTATATCTTCTAGTAGTAATGAGTTAATTATACCAATAGGTCCAAGGATAATTATTGAATACTCTTAGAGTACCATAAATATATACTCTCTTTCTCACATAATTTTAGGTCTCACTAATTAAATTTATGATAAAAGTTTATATTTTATATAAAAAAAAAGAATATACATTTATAATATTCTCAAAATATTCAATAATTTTTCTAAGTATAATAGCATGACGATAAATAAAAACAAATATCAAAAGGAGTTATTTTATTTTATTTTATTTTTATTTCTTGGTCATTTTATTTTATGCCACCCCGAAGAGCCCACGTCATACATAATTCTGCGGTGGTGGATTTAGATATGCAGATAGCAGAGGCGGCCAGCCAAATCAAAAGCATGATGTCATGTCAGGGATGTCCCAAAAGTCTGACTGCAACCGCATCTTCTGCGTTACTAAAAAGTAAAAACACAGTAAATTATGGAAGCAAAAATTACATCTCAATCGGTCAGTCACCTAATTTCATCATGCAAAATCATCCATAAAATCACATAAATACTGCCATCATCAAATGCATATCATCACCAGTACTCATCCCAGCTGTATTCTATCCCCTGGTCTCTGTGTCATGTTTGGTTTCACGAAAGAGAAGGAGAGGGAAGGGTAGATAAAAGAAAAAAGAAATATAACGGCACCGTTAGGCGTATGTTAAGAATGAGTTATTGTAAATTAATAAAAATTGACATAAATTGATGAGAGAAGTTGAAAATATGACTAAAGTGATATATAGAATTTAAAAAATTAGCTTTATTAATTTTATACTTTATAAAATTAGTCAAAAAATTGATAAAAGAAATTTTTTAATAGATACCTTATAATGTCCGTTAACATGAACCAAAAGAAAAATATAAGTAAATTGAAAAAAGAAAAGAAAAAAAACAATATATATATATATATATATATATATATATATATTTAGATGTAAAGAAAAAAATGAAGAGAAAAGATGGACACTTTATCTTTTTAAATTATCAATTAATAAAGATATAAAAATAATTGACAAAAATGCAAAACTGACCCTTTAACTTTCACTTTTTTTTTAATCTTCTAACTTTCAATTTTGTCAATTTAGTTCTCTAACTTTCAATTTTTGTCAATTCAGGGCTCCATGACAACTCAATTAGTGTTGCCATTAAAACCATTAAAACGACGCCGTTTTGCATTTTTTTTTTAAAATTCGAAATTAAAAGAAAATAAGAAAAATCTGGAAAAAAGATAACATTGAGAGATTGAATCAAAACAAAACAAAGGACCCAAATCCCTAACCTATGTAACTTTGAGAAAATAATAAAAATCTGGAAAAAAGATAACATTGAGAGATTGAATCAAAACAAAACAAAGGACCCAAATCCCTAACCTATGTAACTTTGAGAGAGAGAGAGAGAGAGAGAGAGAGAGAGTTCACCAGCGGTGAGGAACCTCGCTGCCCCTGCTCTAGACCTTGCCACCTCTGCTCTAGACATCGCCGCCCTTGCTCGCCGTGTAAACTACCACCACCCTTGATCCTTTGCCTTGATTGAATCAATGATGAGTGTACTTCGTAGCTCTAGCTCCGGCCAAGTTTTGCTTTGCCTTGCCTTATCAAAGCTCTAGCTCTGGCCAAGTTTTGGGTAAGTGATGAAAACCCAGTTTTTTTGTCTAGACATGTTCAAAATTTCTACAGTTATTTGATTAACTTATTTTGTTGTTTTCTATTTTCTATTGGAGTAAAAGAGTTACTGAAATAATTTCGAATAGAGTGTTACAATGGGATGTCAGTAATCTGCAAAAGTGTAGTTTCAAACCATCTTTATGCACATTAGCTTCGATTTCCTCTTGGTATAATGTCTAGCAGTCAATCATACAATTGTTATAGTAGTGAGGACCAAATTGTCTCAAAACAATAAAATTTCATGTGAAGATGTTTAGCAAATAGACAAAAAAAAAAATTATATAAAGTAGATTATTCCAACGCATTTAATCTCACCTGTTAGTCAACAAAGTCCAACATAAACAAACAAAATGCAAAAAAAAAAAAAAAAAAAAAAAAAACTCTTCAACAAAAAAAGTCACTAGCTTTATACAATACAACTCATTGTTCTACTATTACATATACCCAAAAAAAAAAAAAACACACTAAAACTATTCTTGTGCTTATTCTTTGCTGGGTGAAGGTATTTATGAGAGAAGTGTTGGTTGGGGTGCAACACCTATGACCCATTTATATACTGATTAGTTTAGTTTAGTCATTAAGATGCAAAAATATACCTGCAAAATGGCTAGGAAAGAAGCGGAGGACAGGCGAGGAGGAGCTACGGTAAGGCAAGGCAAAGCACACCCATCACCGATTCAGAACTCCATCATTGATTCAGTCAAGGCAGAGCAGCGAGGGTGGTGGTGGTTTACACAGTGAGCAGGGGTTGGTGAACTCTCTCTCTCTCTCTCTCTCTCTCTCTCTCTCTCTCTCTCTCTCTCTCTCTCTCTCTCTCTCTCTCTCTCAATGTTACACAGGTTAGGGATTTGAGTCCTTTGTTTTGTTTTGATTCAAGGGATTCCCCCTAATGTTTTTTTTTTTTCAAGATTACAGTGTCGTTTTAGTGGTTTTAATGGCAGCACTAATTGAGTTGTAATGGAGCCTTGAATTGACAAAAATTGAAAATTAGAGGACTAAAATGAAAAAATGTGAAAGTTAAAGGGCCAGTTTTGCATTTTTTCCAAAATAATTTTACAAGAAATTAAGGGTATGTTTGGATACTGTTTATTGCTGAAAACTGAAAATATTGTAGCAAAATAATTTTTGAATGTGTGAATAGTGTTGTGAGACCCAAATCTATATTAAAATATGTGTTTGGATGACTTTTGTGGGCCTGTGAGCAGTGCCGTGAGACTCACATTTTTTTAGCAAAATGCACAAACGCAAACGTTTAGTGCAATCCAAACACTCACTAAGGGTCCGTTTAAATACCGTTTATTTTGCTAAAAACTGAAAACTGAAAATTAAAAATATTGTAGTAAAATAATTTTTAAATGTGTGAATATTACAATGGGATCTATTTTTAATAAAAATTTTGTTAAAAAAAGAGATTTATAGGTTCTATGAATACTATTGAATAGTGCATGAGACTCACTAGAAAACCACATAATGCGCTTCTCAACCAAAAAAAAAAAAAAGTCAAACGCAAGACATTGGTGTTATAAGTTGTATCCAAACATTGCAGTTTAACATTTTAAAAGGTATATGTATAATAGTATTTTTGGGATTAGAAAAGAGTGGCCCAACCAAAAACTTTTGCCTTCTATTCTCTTTTCTTTCTTTATTTTCATTTTGGGCTTTGATTATTGCACTCTGACTAGTGTGCATTAATCGTTAGTACACATCACATATTTTAAGTGATAAATATGAATATGCTTAGAAAATATGAACAATGTGCATGAAATTAATAACGATGTATACGAAGTGCACCTATGCAAGTGTACGTGTAAGAGTATTTTCCATTTCATTTTAACTAAACAAAAGAAAGCCTTCTCTCACCTTCCTTTGCTCCGCTTTCCACGTAATCAAACGTAACCCAATTGCTTCTGTGGCTACCGGGCGTCTTGTGCATTAATTAGGGGTGGCAAAATCAACCCAAACCCATTTGCCCACCCAAACCCACCCACTTAAAATAGACCCAAACCCACCTAATTATTAGTTGGGTTAAATGGGTATTAACCCAATTAAACCCAATTAACACTAATGTTTATTGGGTTTTAATTGGGTACCCAATTACCCAACTCCAAAACTACTAAAATTACCAAAATACCCCCTCAATCTAAAAAATGACCAAAATAACACCTAAACCCAAAAAATGACCAAAATACCACCTAAACCCAAAAAATGACCAAAATACCCCTAAAACCCAAAAAATGACCAAACTACCCCCCCGAAACCTAAAAATGACCAAAATACCCCTGAAATCCAAAAAATGACCAAAATACCCCCCGAAACCCAAAAAATGACCAAACTACCCCCCCGAAACCTAAAAATGACCAAAATACCCCTGAAATCCAAAAAATGACCAAAATACCCCCCGAAACTCAAAAATGACCAAAATACCCTCGAAACCTAAAAAAGACAAAAATACCCTCGAAACCCAAAAAAATGACCAAAATACCCCCAAACCCTAAAAATGACCAAAACACCCCTAAAACCCTAAAAATGACCAAAATACCCTCGCAACCTAAAAATGACCAAAATAACCCCGAAACCCAAAAAAATGACCAAAATACCGCCTAAACCTAAAATTGACCAAAATATCCCTGAAATCCAAAAAATGACCAAAATACCCCAGAAACCTAAAAATTACCAAAATACCTCCGAAACCTAAAAAATAGCCAAAATAACCCCGAAGCCTAAAAAAAAAACCAAAATAACTCTAAAACCTAAAAAATGACCAAAATACCCTCGAAACCTTAAAAATGATTAAAATATCCTCGAAACCTAAAAAATAGCCAAAATAACCCTGAAACCTAAAAATTGATCAAAATAACCTAGAAACCTAAAAATGACAAAAATAACCCTAGAACCTAAAAATGACCAAAATAATCCCGAAGTCTAAAAATTGACAAAAATAACCTCGAAACCTAAAAATGACCAAAATACCCCCTAAACCTAAAAATGACCAAAATACCCCCTAAACCTAAAAAGTGACCAAAATACCCCTTAAGCCTAAAAAATGACCAAAATACCCTCAAACCTCTAAAGTGACGAAAATACCCCTAAACCTTTGAAATTACCCAAATAAACCCAAAACCACTAAAATGGCCACAAACAACGTGAAACCTCTAAAATTTCCAAAAATACCCTGAAACGCCTAAAACAACCAAAATACCTCTAAACCTATAAAACAACCAAAATACTTCTCAAAATATCTAAAATGACCAACATACAACTAATCCTATAAATGACCAACATACAACACTTGAAGCCTCTAAAATTACCAAAATAGGAGTTTGGGGTATCTTAGTCATTTTTTAGGTTTATGGGTATTTTGGTCATTTTTTATGTTTAGGGAGTATTTTGGTCATTTTTTAGTTTTACGGGGGATTTTGATAATTTTTTAGGTTTAGGGTGTATTTTTATTGACTTACAGATTTAAGGGGCTTTTTTGTCATTTTATAGGTTTCGGGGAATTTTGGTCATTTTTTAGGTTTCGAGGATATTTTGGTCATTTTAAGGTTTAGGGGTTATTTTGGTCGTATTTAGGTTTCAGGGGTATTTTGGTCATTTTTTAGGTTTCAAGGGGTATTTCAGTTAATTTTTAGGTTTCAAAAGTATATCGATTATTTTTTAGGTTTAGGGGGTATTTTGGTCATTTTTAGATTTCTAGGTTATTTTGGTCAATTTTTAGACTTCGTGGTTATTTTGGCCATTTTTGAAGTTTCGGGAGTATTTTGGTCATTTTTAGTTTTCAGGGTTATTTTGGTCAATTTTTAGGCTTCAATGTTATTTTGGCCATTTTTTGGGTTTCAAAGGTATTTTCGTCATTTTTTAGGTTTCGAGGATATTTTGGTCATTTTAAGGTTTAGGGGTTATTTTGGTTGTATTTAGGTTTCAGGGGTATTTTGGTCATTTTTTAGGTTTCAAGGGGTATTTCAGTTAATTTTTAGGTTTCGAAGGTATATCGATTATTTTTTAGGTTTAGGGGGTATTTTGGTCATTTTCAGGTTTAGGGGCTATTTTGGTCATTTTTAGGTTTCTAGGTTATTTTGGTCAATTTTTAGACTTTGTGGTTATTTTGGCCATTTTTGAAGTTTCGGGAGTATTTTGGTCATTTTTAGTTTTCAAGGTTATTTTGGTCAATTTTTAGGCTTCAAGGTTATTTTGGCCATTTTTTAGGTTTCAGAGGTATTTTAGTAATTTTTTAGGTTTTGGAGGTATTTTGGACATTTTTTGGGTTTAGGGGATATTTTGTTCATTTTTAGGTTTAGGGGCTATTTTGGTCATTTTTAGGTTTCTAGGTTATTTTGGTCAATTTTTAGACTTCATGGTTATTTTGGCCATTCTTGAGGTTTCGGGAGTATTTTGGTCATTTTTAGTTTTCAGGGTTGTTTTGGTCAATTTTTAGGCTTCGAGGTTATTTTGGCCATTTTTTAGGTTTCAGAGGTATTTTAGTAATTTTTTAGGTTTTGGAGGTATTTTGGATATTTTTTGGGTTTAGGGGGTATTTTGGTCATTTTTAGGTTTTGGGGGTATTTCGGTCATTTTTTGGGTTTTAGGGTTATTTTGGTCATTTTTATGTTTCGGGTGTATTTTGGTAATTTTTTGGGTTTTGGGGTATTTTGGTAATTTTTAGGTTTCAGGGGTATTTTGGTCATTTTTTGGGTTCCAGGGGTATTTTGGTCATTTTGTAAGTTTCGAGATTATTTTGGTAATTTTTAGGTTTCGAGGGTATTTTAGTCATTTTTTGGGTTTCAGGGGTATTTTGGTCATTTTTTATGTTTTAGAAGTATTTTGGTCATTTTTTGGGTTGCGGGGGTATTTTGGTCATTTTTGAGTTTTAGGGGTATTTTGGTCATTGGTCATTTTTTTGGGTTTTGGAGGGTATTTTGGTAATTTTAAGGTTTAGGGAGTATTTTGGTCATTTTTTGGGTTTTAGGGGTATTTTGGTCATTTATTTGGGTTTCAGGGGTAATTTGGTCATTTTGTAGGTTTCGTAGTTATTTTGGTAATTTTGAGGTTTTGGGGTATTTTGGTCATTTTTGAAGATTTTAGAGTATTTTGGTCATTTATACTTTAGGAGTATTTTGGTAATTTTGATAATTGGGTAATTGGGTGGGTTGGGGTTTACTCATAATAATTGGGTTGGGTTGGGTTTGGGTTAGAAGCAATTTAGTTAAATGGGTTTTAATGGGTAAATGGGTTTTATATACCCAACCCAATTATGCCCACCCCAAGCCCACCCAAACCCACCCATTTGACACCCCTAGCATTAATGCTAGAAAGTACAGCTCCATCAAAACCAAAGCAAAGAACACGGAAGCAAAAAAAGAGAAAAGCACATCAATCAATCCATAAAAACATCATGCAAAATCTTCTCCTCGATTACATTAACGCCGTATTAAGTGTATACCATCATGATCATATGAAACCACTTGGCCAGTTCTTGACTCTTGAGGCTCAGCCCTTCCCAGCTGTACTCGTACGTGCTCCACTGCTTAGCCATATATCCTCTGAGAGAGAAAGAGAGTGAGAGCATAGCAACCTGCAATAGTGTAAGCCAAAATGGAATATCTGTGAAGCTGCTTGAGCCTAGCTAGAGGCACTTGCGCAGCTCGAGAAGACTAGCATAGCTATCTATCTAGCTAGGCTGAACAGAGCATTAGCACTTGCTGTTGTCGGTTGCAGCTACAAAGGCATATATAACGGAATACATATGATCGTACTCTTGGTATTTGACATTGTTAGTATATCTATGCCCAAAAAATTGACGTCAGTTTCTAGATCAACGAGTTCCAGGTGAGATCTTAGGATGGTTTTGGCATGTGCTTAGAGAGAGAGGACTGTTGCTGTGAGGGACGTCACTGAAGACGGCGCTGTCATATCCATGGAGATGGTTTTATTTGGTGAATATTGGTTAGGTTGAGGAAAATAATCAAAATATATCGTTTGGGTCTGTGACTGTGTCATATAATCTCTACAAAAGTCAATCATTTCTCCCCAAGTGGCTGCTTGAGCAATCATTTTCATGTGGATATCTTTCAATACCTTCTATAAATTAGGGTTGTTTCTTCACTATTTTTTCATTGTCTCACCCATCTTGCTCTTAAAAACTATACTAGTAGTTTTTTTATAGCTCATCCTAGGTTCAATTGCAATACCCTAATAAGATAATGGCCTCAAGATCCATGTTTACATGTTTGGCTCTCCTTCTGGTTTTGTGTTTTGTGCTCATGGAGGATGCTTCTGGTCCATCTCTTTCTCTCTATCACGCACACACAAACACACTAAAGTAGGCAATAATAAGATAGTTGTCATTTAAAAAGTTATATACATTAGCTATTTAGTAATCGAAGTTGCTGTTTTTGGCAGATTGCAATACTGGGTATGGGTGCTTCTACACCAAGCCTTCTGTTTCCTTGAAGACTCAGAACAGAAAGGTCCGTTTTAACACACACACACACACACACATATATATATATATATGCTTCTAAAGGGTTTGAATGGTGGTTTCTCTCCTAGTTTTTTCTGCTTATATTTTTTTTTTTACTTCAATATAAGTTTTTAATGTTACAGCAACATTTATTCCATTTGTACAGGTGCTTGCTGGTTTGGAGGAGAAGAGGGAATCTGTGAAGGTTGGCCTGCAAGGATCACCAACCAGTGTGAATGGTGGAAGTTTTGTGGGTTATGAGTTAAGGAATGTTCCCTCTGGTCCAGACCCGTTGCACCATAACAGGGCCAGTCCTGAAAAGCCTAGAACTCCTTGAAATGTTACATATATAACAAAGCTCTTTGAAGTACTATTAGTTTAGCGAGTGGTTTCAGATCACATTTTGATTGTACTTAACTACCTAGTTAATTTTCTAAGACTTAGAAATAGGTTTTTCTTGTCTTGTCCCTCCTTTTTCTTTTTTTGGGTAACAGATGTTTGTATTGTTGAATATGTGGCATATATAATGCATATATATATATATATATATATATATGGTTTGTGCTGCTATAAATATCTTGCTCTTTTGCTTGGACTTTTTGTAGTATACCTTGTTCAGATGTCACAAAGCAAATGCAGTTCTTGGATCATCAAGCAAACTAAAACTGTCCATCTGTGCTCTTATTTTAAAATAGTAATAAACTTAACTAAATCTGGTGAACCTGACCATGAATAATTAAATTCAAATCAAATAAGACATTAAAAAAGAAAAAGAAAAAGAAAAGAACTTAATTATAATGGTAACATCACTGAGATGGATGTGATTGTTTTGGGCTGGGAAGAAACCCCGTTTCACAGTAAAATATGACTATTTATGCCCACATCCTGTTCACCGATTGGAATAGAATAGGATCAATGAACTGTGACATGTATGGGTGCTAATAGCGTTCTGCAAGAACTAAATAACCGCAAGCTTTCAGAGAAATGTGACAATGCTGACGCTAATGCCAGATACAAGTGAAATCATTAGGTTCATCTCAAACGTTGAAAACTGAAAAGATAGTGTGTATATGTATAAAGTAACGGTAATAGAGAAAATGAAGATTATTTGGTATTAACTGGTGCTTAGAGTCGGAATTGATTTAAACAATTCTTTTGTTGGGTGAAGTGCTGCACAAGCAAAATGATTCAAATTGAAAACACAAAACAAAGTCGGCTTAGATGGTTTACGTAAACAATAAGAGAGAGTAACCAAATTCAAACCATTTCACATACTTTGTAATAAACACAATTCTCAATTACTACTGGACTTGCAATATCACCTTTTCTTTTTGTACAGGACTTGCAACATTACTAATTCATAGTGAATGGCATGAAGCCAGATTTCATTACATAATTTAAGCAATAAAGAAAAGGATTTTCTTGAATCGCTCAAAATAAATACAATTCACAGAGTTCATTACCTCCTAGCCTCAATTAATGTTTCCCTAGAGGACATATTGTAATTACACCATTATAGTTGAGGAATCTGCAGGTGAACTAGGTGGGGAACACAAAAAAGGTTTAGGGGGGATTTTCAAGGATTCAAGACTCCCTTCCAACATATCCACCACTCTACTCATTGATGGACGGTTCAAGGGGTCAGATTGTATGCACCACAAACTCACTATTATCATCTTCCTTACACTTTCTTGATCTACTTCCTCTAGGAGGCCCAATAACCCTAATTCTTTGCCCAGTTCAAGATGCTTGTAAATCCAATGTGGGAAATATATTTCACTAGTGAAATCAACACTAGCGTCAAAATTCTTTCGACCTCCCACCATTTCTAAAACCATCATTCCATAGCTATAAACATCTACCTTGTGAGAGATCCCTCCAAAATTCCTATAAAATACTTCGGGAGCTATATATCCTGTAGTCCCTCTTGTGCTCGCCATTGATATAAAACTTTTTTCTCTAGGACATATTTTTGCGAGGCCAAAATCAGAAATTTTTGGACAGAAGTTCTCATCCAAAAGAATATTGTGAGGCTTAATGTCAAAATGCAAGATTTGTGTGCTGCAACCTCTATGCAAGTACTCTAAGCCTCGTGCAATTCCTATTGAAATCTTGTATAATGTTTCCCAACCCAATTGATGATTAGAATTTGAGGGATTTCCTTTATATATGAATTTCTCAAGAGATCCATTAGGCATAAGCTCATAGATAAGAGCTCTTTTAGAACCCTCAATGCAAAATCCCTTAAGAGTGACAATGTTAACATGAGAGGTTTTACTAATGCTTGCAACCTCATTAACAAATTCCTCTCCATTACCTTTCGATTCTTTCAGAACCTTCACAGCCACAAAACAGCCGTCTTGTAACTTCCCCTTATAGACACTACCATAGCCCCCTTGGCCTAATTTATCATTAAAGGACTTAGTCATCGTCTTTATATCTGTATAACTATATCTTCTAATAACAAGAGGTCCATGATTCCTTAGAAAGGCCTCGACATCCTGATGAGTTAGAGTTTCCTTCTTCCAAAAATTAATTATTTTATTTAATGAGAACTTACGCCAGAAGCAATAGATTGTAACCATCAGAATTCCAATTCCAACAGATGAAGTAGCTGTAATAAAAAAGTAGAGTTTATGAAGTTACGTGGTGACACAACTGTAACTCAAACTACCAATTGATAATGTCTTGAAACTCAATAAAATTGCATTTTCTTTGTAGTGACAAAAGACTAACAATGAAGAAGCAAATGCTAATTAAGGATGACTTGGCATCCAAGGGGGCAACTCCACATCGAATAATAAATAACATCCGAGTAGCATGAAAGTTGACATGTATTTTAAGAATATAGAGAATATAAAATTTAAGGGTTAGATTTTCAAAGTATGTAATAATGTTAAGTTATTTAGTGAAAGTTGTAGCCTAAGACTACAACTAAGTTTGTAACAAAAATTTGTTATTAAAGATTGGTTCCTTTAACAATAAATTTGGCCCTCACCCCCCAAAAAAAAAAAAAAGCAAGAAAAATTTTATTTAACCAAAATTTTGAAAGATATATAGCTTGCTACATTGGTAATGATATTAACATGAAACGATTTTAAAATAAAAAAACTCATAAAAAAATTGTAAAACTTTATGTATTTATGTGTCTTTTTTTTGTTAATTAATATATGAATTTATTTTTTTATTATTTTTTTTTATAATTTAAGTTTCTTAATAACTGCCTTAGTGTATATATATATATATATATATTTTAAAAGCTGCCACTAGACATCCAATACCTTAAGCAGAATAAAGTAGTTAGGTTTAGGGTTCAGGGAGCCTCGGAGGATAATAATGAACTGTGAAAAGTTTAGTTATTGTACTGATGGATTCGTACATACAAGTACATCGCATTGAACCAAAAAAAGAAAAAAGAAAAAAAAAAAAGGAGCAAATGGAGCCAATTACCAAAACCGATTGTCATTATACGAATAATACTCTAAAGATTTGATAGTTAGATACACTGTGAGAAGGGATAAAAAAAGATAAAATTTAACTAAAAAATTGGTTGTAAATTAATAAAATAACATTATTATATATTTTAAAAATTAAATCGTTAAATTGCATGTTATTTATGCTCTTAATACACAAGTCAAATTTGATATTAATTAGATATTATTTATTATATAACTTATAAATTTATATTTTATGTATAATTTTAAATTATAAAAACTTTCATTTTAAACAATTTATTGATGACACAACTATTGATTTTTAATTTTATAAAAATCTTACAAGCATGAAAGATATAGAAAGAAGATGTAATTAATCTAATGTTAGATTTGTCAAAATTTATATAAAATAAAAAGATACATATAATATTGATATTGACTTATGCTATTTTAAATACACAACTGATCACTTCTATATGGAATCATTTTTCTATATAAATGGCGATCCAACCGAAAATGTGCATATTAGTATCAACAAAAGTTTTTATTAAAGGAGTATGTTACCTATCACTGTCGCTTTCAATCTCAGGCTCCACGTAACTAAAGCATTAAAGAACATCACTGTTAGTTGAATAATTAAAAATAATAATAATGTAACAAATTAACGGAACTAAATCGTTTATTTTATTTTCTAAAATTTTAAATCTCAACTGCACTTAACGAAGAACAATGAAGATCAGTCTACAATTATCTTATACAAATTTATAACAAGAAAGTCTATTCTTTTTCTACATATTAATCTACAAATTTGTTTCCATGTCATTGAAAGACAAATCAAGACATTGAATCAAAAGAAAATAATGGGACCAATTGCAAGAGGAAATATTTGTGAGATTGAGACCAATGTTTTGAATACATTTCCAGTGAGCATTTCATTATACCATAATATTTTGGTACCGGTATATACTAGTGTACCATTTGAGTTTATCGCTTCATATATACACTTAAAAGATAAATATAAATATTTAAAATAAATTACCAAAAAAAAAATCATTTATATTGCTATCTATTGAGTGATAATCTCAATTTTAGTTTATCCAATCATCATAATTATCGTTGTTGTGGTTATTGTTATTATTATATAAAATTTATAACAATAAAATCAGTATTTTTATTCGGTTTAGACCTTAGTGTTTGGGTTGATTTAGATAGGATCAAAGGACTATCTACTAAGCTCAAGCCAAAACCAAATACAAATTTAAAACTTTTTTTTTTCTCATTTATTTACTCCCCTCGCCTGCCAACATCACGTCAATACCTCGTCAAAGTCAAAGTAACATTTGTTTTTTCATTTTTTCTATTTCCCCAGTGCTAGCTCCTTTCTCCAGACACTTCAACGTATTCCTTCTACCCTCACCTTTTTTTGCCTTTCTTTAGGGTTATTTTGGTTAGAATAGTGAATAAGCGAGATGATAACAAATAGGGAAGAGATAGAAATATGGGAAGATAAAAAAATTTTTATTTCTCTAATATGTGTTTGGTAGGAATAATGAAAAAGTGAAGAGATAAAAAACTTATTTGTTTTAGTTGAGATGAAAAATGAGAGAATGAAAAATGAAATTTGGATGAATTTATATATTCCTATTAAATAAAAAAAAAGTTAACACATGTTTTACTTAAAAATTTTTTGTATGGACACTTCAAATTTAAAAGAAAGGAAAAAAAGAAAGAAAAAAAAAAAATAGCACAAGCTAAAGGATCCAAAATAGATGAGTAAAAAAAAAAAAAAAAAGAAGAAGAAAACAACAAAAAGAAGAACAAGACAAAAAGTTGTTGGTTGCTTGGGAATTTCATCCATAACACACGTTTCTCATTTTCTCCCCAATTGGTGACATTAAGTTTTGGTCGGCTCCCTTCTCCCAAAAAAAAACAAAAAAAAAAAAAAAAAAAGAAAGAAAGAAAGAAAGAAAGAAAGAAAGAAAGTTTTGGTCGGCGCAAAGGGAAATTAGTTAGGTTCCATTGTTTTTCTCTCTCCCTCCCCTCTTAGTCAAACACTCGCATCCATTTTCTCTTCTATTTTTTCTTTCCCTTTTTCTATCTTCCCCAAAGTCATCATAATCAACAATGTTATTGGTTTAATTCTTTCTTTTCCTCGTAGTAACTTTCGAACTCTCTTCACCATTCAGATCAGACGTTCGAACTCTCTTCACCATTCAGAACACTGATTGAGACAACTAATATATAATTGAAGTTTAAATTATTTTGACTTTTATATGTAATCCCACAATAAATATGGATACATGTATTATTAAGAAAAGTGTATAAGAATCCAAAGAGTTGGCTTAATGGTTCTTAAGATCTAATGATATCCATGAAGTTCTGGATTTGAAACCTTTAGCCAATATCTTGGGGCCATTCTCAAGGGATTACCCCTATAATAACTTGGTGTGTGTGAGACGGGAGGTCTGCACACTTACAAGATAATAATCAAATACTTAAAGGGTTTTACTTACCTCCAGTACTTTTTTAATTGGACTCTCCTTTTATTTTAATGAGAAATTGCCATATCACCGATTAACTATAAAAAATGTGGAATTAAAATTCACTATTACATTATTCTATCTCAAGGAGAAACTAACTAAGTGTGGGTTTGGATCCAAGTCTATGTTTTAAGTCTACGTTTTCCCTTTTTTTTTTTTTTGCTTCAGCCGCAGTTGTTGACCAAGTCAGCAATGAACAGTGCACCTATGCACTATTTATGGGTTCCACAAACTTCACTTTTCAGCAACTTTTTCATTAAAAATAAGTCCCACGGCACTATTCACACATTTGAGATTTATTTTGCTACAGTATTTTCAGTTTTCAGTTTTCAATTTTAGCAAAATAAGTTTTATCCAAATGGACCTTAAATGTCAAGTTGAAAAAGTAATGGAGATAAACCAAACCAAATACTTAAAGAGGTTTTGATATCTTCATTTCTAAAAGGAAAAAAATGTATGAGAAAATGTGGCCCTTTAGGCTCTTGTCCAGTGGATGTAGGCCACAAGATTGAACAACATAAACTCTAAGTATTTCTCTCCTCATTCTATCTTCTTCATCACAAATTTCTAAGACAAATTTTCACCCCTCGAAACTTGAGTCTCTTGGACATATATCTCCCAAGATATAATGATCAACATATAAAAGAAGCACAACAATTTGAGTGTACACCAAACAGAATTATGTTTCTTTCTCTCTTTGACTCTATTCCCAAGGATAAGAATGCAAAATCTGTTTGCAATGAATGAAAGGCAAACAGTTTATAGAAACACTTGCACCAATTCAAAATATGTGAATTAGTGAATTGACAAATTGTTATGGACCAAAAAGCAGCGCACACAAATAGATAGATTGTGACTGATTTCACCCCTAACAACAATTCTTTAACTTTATTGGACATTTATCTCCAAAGATTTAGTGATTAACCGGACACAAAAGAAGCACAAAAATTTAAGTGTACAATAAATAGAACTGTATCTTATGTACAAAAATAAGTATGTAAAAACTAGCTCAAATGAGAAGAAGGTATCTCATGCACTAAGTATATGAGACCTTTGCTTCATTGACAGGGGGCAAAGTGCATGTGGCCCGGTGCATACAAAAATTTTGTCTGGAATGATTGAGGGACAACTATTTATATACACACTTGCGCCGATCTAGAAATGGTGTAGCAAATAAACATATAAAGAATAGTACGCACAAATAATAAAAAAAGCTAAAACTAGATGATCAGAACCTCGCGTGTGTGATTTCCCTTGGGATGCATCGTGGCATGGAACAGAAATACTTGCAGTAATTGTATTAGGATTTACTATAACATAAGAATGTAAAGAAATATATATATTCAAAAAGAACCCTACATGCATTTTCAATATATGTGTACAAGTAGGTCCAATGTGTTTTGAGTTATTCGATGTCTACCTTTCTTTGCAATGTCACACTGAAATTCCCCATTCTGTTCGAGTTCACAATGGCCTCCTCCACCGTAACAACTGCTGCAAGCTTCAGATACATTCACTTCAAGCTCGAACTCAGCACTTAAGAGTGAAAACAGAGCATCTTTATCCGAATGCTTTTTTCTAGGGAGCTGTATAATTGAACATTGAGCAGGAAAACATTGGGAGTTATCGTTTAAATGACTATAGTAGAGGCTATAGTCTCCGCAGCTCCTATTCGTGAAATTTCTAGTGGAAGCAATACCAAGTGTGCTATTGCATTTAAACAGTGTCTGACTAGGTGTGGTGAGTTTAAAAGAGATAAATGGAGAGTTGGGAAGAGTAAAATTGGTTACGGATTCGCATTTTTGGGTATTCAAGGCATCGAAAAGTAAAAGGTCCTTGATACGTGTGAACAGTGTGGTGCTAGTGTAAGAGATATTTATAGCTTCATATGGTCCTCTATTCCAACCCAGTTGGATCGTCGGAGGTATTTCGTCACATTTTACTGGCAATAAACCGCAAAGTGGGTTTGAGCTATCTGTAAATGGAAAACCAATGATACCAAGTTTTCCACATTGAAAGGGTGAACAATTTGGGACTGTTCTGTTTACTGCTTCAGCTGAGTGAAGCAGCAAGAGGTGTGTGAGAAAAAAGAAAACAAACAAAGAGACACAATCCATCCCAAAATAAAACTTAAACAACGTGTTTGTAATTGTATAATTTCTTGTCTTAATTACTTGCTTCATTACTCCATATTTTATATGACATGTAGGTTCTCTGTTTAACACGGTAATAGACTTGAAATTTGGATTAGGAAGACTTGTGAAAAACGGTGTCCTGCTCATCTGAAACATAAACATGGAATTATACTAAAGTCACCGAAAGTTTCACAAAAAGCTTCTGACTCCATTTTTTTTAGTGTAAATTACATTGTCGATATCTGTCGACTTGTTCCATCCCCTGCATACTACTTGAGGAAAGTTCCTTGCTCATTATCAACCCCATTGACACGCAGTTGAAAGACTCTTAACTCTTTTTTGTTTGGATTTGGTTGGTTTTTCTAACTTGTGATAGTCGCTATGGTGGTGGCAACGGAGGTATTAGTCCATGTCATGGTGGACGGTGTCTTGCTTGGTCAATTGATGTGTGACCCCATCCTAGTTAATCACCGCCCCTTGCTATTATAAATACATGTTGCCAAGCCATTGTCCAAATGAGAGAAAGACTAAGTCTTTTTTTTTTTTTTGGAGAAACGAGAGAGTGATAGGCCAAAAACGAATTGACCCATTGTGATGAATTAATGAATTAATTAGTCAAGTTTATTAATTAATCAAATTAATATGCAAACGCGAGGTAGCACAAACAAATTACCAATTAAATTAAGTATGCAGTGAAAAATAAATTGACATGGTGATTTGTTTACAAATGGGGAAAACCTACACGGCAAAAATCCCATCGAGTGATTTTAACGTTACCATTTCTGAGAATTCATTATTATCACAACAAGTGGTTACAAGTAAAGGAATCCTAGTACCTTATATCAACCTACAATCAAACCATTACGCCAATATCTAATTGGACTTGTTCTGTAATGACAATTTCTCCTTTCAATGCACGGCTCTCAGTATGTGACTAATTAATTGCACAGATCCCAGTACGCGAATTTAATCACCAACTAGAGAAGGTTGTTAGCTATAAAGATGCTTGGTCATAAAACCCTACAGTGTACAAACACAGTAGCTTCTTCACAAGAAAGATGAATTAGAGAAAATTTTGTCCCTGGTCACAATTTGCTTGAACAAAACTTTGCTCAACACTTGTGCAACTTGTGTCACCTTTGACGGCCCTTAAAATAATATTTTTATATGTTTAGGATTGTGAGAAAAGAAAACTCAAACACATAATCACGGATTAGAGTTAAAATAGAACTGAAACTCTGTTTTTCATAAATCTCGACAGATGCCCTATCTGTCGAGCTGCTGTTGAGCCACAGGCTAGAACAGCTCTTAAGTCTCAAAAGATGGATAGTTGTTGAGTTAACTATTGAGCTTTAATGAACAATACTTTCTACACTTGAATCTTGGATAGACTTGTATGTCTTTAATACTTGAACTTGAAACAAGATTTCTTGAAGTATCAAACACATCACAGATCTACCCAAATATAAGTAAAGTGCATTTTGTCAAAAGATTAGCCAATTACATAAAATAGTGACATATGTTCTTAACAAGTAAAACACATATGTCCTAACAATCTCCCCCTTTGACAATCCGTGACAAAACCACAAGAAACAAATGAACATATGAGAGAAGTCATAAATCACTCAATTCATATTTACTTGTTGAATACAATAAAATCTATCATAACACAAACTCTTGAAAAGTTTTGCAAGAAGAGAGTTTATGGCAAGTAGACTTTGACAACCTGTATTTTTAAAATACTTTAAATAAAACTCATCAAGGCATCTTAGTGTGAAACAGAAATAATAGATTGCATACAAGTATAAGAAACATGTGTATAAAGAAAGAAAAGAAACAATACATGTAAGGGTAAGTAAAGCAACATACATAAATATAAAATGAATATAAATACAATATATGTCAAAACGGTCACAAGACCCATATATAAGAGAATGTATCCAAAATAGAAAGAAAAGGACCATATACATCTAATCCTCACTACATCCCTCAAGATACACATTCCCCCTAACAAAAATCTCTTATACAAATCCTCCCCCTATGAGAAAGATTACTTTCATATCCAAAACTAATCATTATTTTTGTCACGAGTGATAAAGGGTAAGAGTATCAAATAGACATCTTGTCATCGTTGTGTGAGCTAGCATCTCCATCTCCATCATCATCGTTATCGTTATCGTCCTCGGATGCCTCGAGAGGAGAAGAGGGAGACTTTACGAAGCCACCAAGGCGAGCTTGCTATCTAGCAATATGGCCGTCACGGGTATTCACCTGACACAACTCATTAGTGAGAGTGTTAAGGTGAGTATCCATACGTTGAAGCTGTGCCATGATCTCATCCAAAGCCACACCTCCTGCTGAAGTAGAGGGAGCGGAGGTGGATGGAGCTGAAGGAGTGGGAGGAGCTGCCATACTGGACTACCTCAAACATAGCTGCGCCTTGCTTCGTTTAATGGTAGCAGCGTCTATGGCATACATAACGTGAAAATGGTAGGAAACGGGAAAGGGGACAGAAAAATGGTGTAAGATCCTTGTGATAGCAGAAGGGAAGATGAACTTATCACAGGTCGCTGAATCCCTATACACATCTATGATAGAAAGAATGAAATTGGAGGGAAAATCTATAGTGAGATGCTCTATCAAAGAAAGCAAGAATCGAGCATGGGGCTTGGTAATAAAGTTATAATGGGATAAGGGACGCAAAACAAAAGTTATCACCATGTTCATGATTCTAGGACCTTTAGCAAAGGTCGAACATGGAGTAAACTAATGCTTGCCCTAATCAGCGGGACGCTCACAAAAAGCGGACAATAACTCGTCTTTGGACACAGTCCTTAGACGCTTATAACTGGGATAGTTAGGATGCACTACCCTCGAGACACGGAGCACATTAGTTACAATATCTGATGTGATAATAATGTGCGTACCTCGAACGCGAGTAACAAAAAGAGTTACCGAAATAATCGAATCCATGCATGTTGGAGTAAAACTCCTAGATCAACACGGAGGGACATGTAACCGAGACGTCACACAGTGATTCCTAACTCCTACTGTGAATGATAGTGGGTAGGTTAGTGTTAGAGAAGTCCAACAAAATGACTTGGTGTTCTGAATGAACACCTTGTCGAGAAAAGTTCTCCGAGAAGTCCTTTCGAGACTGCTCATCACAGAACCAAACAGAAGAGGGAGTAGGATCAGAAGAAGTGGATGCCCCGGAAAGAAAAGGGTTCTAGGACGAAGCAGACTTACGTTTTGGTGTCATGACGCACTAACGTAAACTAGAGAGAGAAAGAGAGGGAAAGAAAGAAACACTCAGAAAAGTCCCAAAACAGTTCAAAATACAAGAATATAGTGAATATAAGAAATGTATGTATGAAAATGCATGAACATGTGATGTGCAAAGAAAATTTGCATCATAAGCTCAGCCCAATTCAATCCTACTAGCACACAATTAGATAACATATATAACACACATCTAAATGTATGAAATATAGTTATAATGCACATGAAATGTAATGCATGCAGTTTTTAAGATCAAATCTTCGAAACTCATCCCAAAAATTTTGCAAAAACCTCTTTGATTTTGAAAAACCCCAAAATTTTCAACAATCCCAAAAACTTAGGTTAAAAAGCATGAAATGCATGAATATGAGGGATTAAGACCCTTACCAAGTTAAAAAATAACTTGATCTAGGCTGAAAACACTTTGAGGAAGAGGTTTGAAGTGAGTGAGAGAGGTTTGGGAGGTGAAAAGACACGGACAGATCAAGAGAGATTGAGCGAAATGAAGTTCGAATCGTGCTAAACCCTTATATAGAAGTTCTATAAATGTCGACAGATAGAGGTGTCGAGAGGTGTTGAGATTTAAAAGGTTTGACAGATGCAACTATTGAGCAAGTGTCCAGAGGTGTCCACAGCAAAACTAGCTCGATGGATCGTGGAGGTATTGAGGAGCTATTGAGGGGACACAAACTTTCTCGATCGATCCACCTAACTATCGAGAGGTGTCGAGATTGCGATAAAAAGCAATTGAAGAGCTCAACATATGTGCTAGGTATCAAGAGGTGTCGAGAAGCTATTATGATTGCTTAAAAATAGTTTTTCCAGAAGAGAAAAACACAAACATGAATGCAATCAAACATGCAACTCAACCAAGGATTCAAACAACATTTTGAACTCTCAAAATCATCTCTCAACCAAAAAAAATGTTAAGCATATAGATCCTAAAAACACACATACACACTAAACAAGTCTAACCAATTTTATATTTAAAAAACAAGTCAAGATAGTTTAGTGAGCATACATTAACACATGTAATTCTTGTAATAGCCAAATCATATTGTACCTGCACATGTATCAAAAGTAGCAAAGAATATTGTGTGTTGTGTGTGAAAAATATTGTAAGATTGCATAAGTGTATACATGTTATGACGATTTGAGATATGAGAAAATCACTTTAACTCACACACAATCATAACTATTTAATGGGGACTATCACATTCGAGGTACATTCTATAACTCTTACATCTCTTAGAATACACGCTTGCAATCATATATAAAGTGTTTTGATCTTTTTGCTTTTTATATTTCTTTGCATATTTTTTCTTTTAATAAGCATATCATGCATGGGCATATAAGAGATAGGAAAGAAATACCCAATGATGTTAAGCATTTGACATTCCAATTTTGCTATGCCGAAGCACACAAATGTCATTGACATTGCACTTTTGCTATGCCGAAGCATACAAATGTCATTTTCATGATTGGTGGGCAATGATGGTGAGATGGTTATTTATGCATTTCTCTTAGAATTTTCTAGTCATTCTCGTTAAAAAGAGTGATATGAGTATTAAGTACAAGATATTACTTAATCTTATTCATCACAAACACAAGTCATAAAGCTCACTTGTTTAGTTGTGCATAGAAATACTCATCTAAGTTACAAGTGATATAAAGTTTAGAAAATTTTGTTTCAATGGCCATCCAAGGTACACAAGTACCAATATACACAAAACACACACTGTTTTTGTATTTTTCTAATTTTTTAATATTTTTTTAATTTTTATATCAAAAACAAAAATAAACAAAACTGAAAACAAACAAAAACATGTTAAACAAAGCAAAGCATAAAACTAGACTGACTCAAAATAGTAAAGCAAAACACAAAAGTAATGCAAACAAAAACTAGAAAGGGAGAGAGAAAAGTGATAGAATCACTTGGAGCCTTTTTCCTTCTATACCTTGGAAGAACCTTTCCGTCTAGCAAATCCTTGATCCAGCGGTAAGGGAGAAGAATTAAAACCGTTCAAGTTTGAAAGGAATATGAAGGTTTTGAGAAGATCTCCAAGGGGAGCAAAAGAGGATGGAAACTAATTCGGGTTTCCTGATGCAATCATGCCGTTGATCTATTGAGTGGCTAACTATTTATAGCAATTAAGTCGAGTATGACTGGCTACTCCACAGTGATGATAGAGATGTTGGTTCTTCTATTTAGGCTTTTAAAAGTTAGTCTTGTTAGCCCTAGGGTTTTTAGCTTCTCTCTTATCCTACTTAGAGGGTGCTCCTAAAATAGATTTACCCTTGTATATGTTCTTACTAGCTAAATCAGTTTTGATATTAGTGTTCTCAATATCAACATTATTAGTAGGAAAAATAAAAACAGTAGTACTAGTAGAAGCAATACTAGGAGAAGAGAAATCATATCCTAAACCAGTTCGATCGGAAGTAGATTTCTAAAGATTGAGCATTTCATTGTGCTTAGCACTTGAAGTCCTTTCCAACTAAGTTTTGACTTGGAATAGTTCTGACTCAAGCTTCTTGATCTTCTCAGCTAAGAAGTTATTCTCAAACCTTAGTGCTCAAATGGCCTAATTGGCTTCATCAAACTTTGTGGAAAGCCCTTCACGCTTAAGCTTCACATCACTAAACTTCTTGATGGTCAACCTATACATCTTCTCATGCTTTTCTGAGACCTTGTATAACTTTGCATAGGCTATATGGATGTCATCTTGTTCATCCATCTTCTCAAACTTAGACTCCACCGAATCCTCTTCTTCATCCACATCTTCAACAATCCCCTCAATAGGATTGATAGTGGTAGTGAAGGTATTCAAGATTCTAGGAATCATCTTCAGGCTCGGTGTCAATCAAAGTAGCAACAAGTGCCTTACTCTTCCCAATGGTCTTGAGATATGTAGGGCACTCTTGTTTTATATGACCAAAGCCTTGACACCAAAAGCACTTTGGTCCTGAAGGAATAGTGTACTGACCACCATCCCTAACATCCTTCTTCCCTTTGTCTTAGCTCTTGAACTGATAAGAACTGGATTGCCTACGATCCTTGTCGAAGCCTTTCCCATTGGCATTCTTCATGAATTTCTTGAATTAACTTGTAATGTAGGACTTCATCTTAGAATCCTCATCGTCTGAAGACTTATCAATATCATTGCTCTTGGCCTTCAATGCCATGCTTTTGCCATTACCCGACTTACCAATTCTTGTTAAATCTAACTTATAGGTTTGCAGATTACAAACTAACTTTGTCAAAGGAATCTTGTCAATGTCCTTTGATTCCTTGATCGTGGTAATCTTGGCATAGAATCTCTCGGGTAGAGATCTAAGCTCTTTTCTCACAATCTTGGGTTCAGGAATGGTTTTCCCAAGATTAAAAGTGGAGTTCACTATGTCATTGAGCTTGGCATAGAACTCATTAAACGATTCATCCTCCTCCATCTTTATCTCTTTGAAGCTAGTAGTGAGCCTTTGAAGCTTAAAGTCCTTAATAGCCTTTGTTCCTTCATAGGTTGTCTGGAGAATGGCTTATGCTTCCTTAGTAGTTTCAGTGGATAATTTTTTCTTAAACTCCTTATTGGTGATTGCACTGAATAAGGCATTCAATACTCTGCTGTTGAAATTTGCCGCCTTGATCTTAGCATCATCCTAATCTGTCGGCACTTCCTTTGGCTTTGTCTAGCCAATCTTTATATCTTGCCACACCTTCTCATCTAGAGACTGCAAGAAAACTCTTACATGTATATTCTAGTATGCATAGTTAGTGCCATCAAATAAATGAGGTATAATAAGAGATTGTCCTCTATCTATGACAAATCGGGGTCAATGGATCACACACAAAGATTAATCCTTGTTAGGTTCTAAGGTCTTAGGATTTTATGTATTTAGAACTTTAATTTGTAATGTTGGCAATCCATGATCAAAACAATGTATTTGGTCTTATTTAGGCTTGCTTAAAGTTGATTTATTATTGTAAAGTTGGAATCGAGTGGCTGTAGAAGTACTTGAGACTTTCGACCTGGCTCGATCGATCGAAGAATAGACTCGATCAATCGAAAATCGCACAGGTTGATTATTCTGCAGAATTTCCAACTCAGCCCTACTTCATTAAATGTTTAGGGTTTTATGTTTTTACCCTAAGTATATAAACTAAACCCTACCCACGTTTTTGAAGGTGGTTGCTCCAGTTGTATTGTTGCTCATACATTGTTGTTTTGTGTAAATCTCTTGTGAGATCTAGAGGAGTTTTCCTTTACACAAAGCTTAGGATTTTCAAGTTAAAGATAGTATCAACATCTTGATGATCAACTTGGTTGCTACCATTGAAGCTTAAAGATAAACAAGCGGGGGTGCTTGTAGCTGATTAAAGAATCCAAGAAAAAAAGAGTCTGTGGATTCGGAGCTTGCACGTGATTGTGTCAATAAGTTCTACTGGTGGGTAGTATTAGGAAGTCAAGCGGGGAGCTTGTAGTCCTTCTGTATGAACTTCGATTCTTTCGCATAGTGGATTCAGGTTTACCTTGAGGATAGTTAGGTCAAATCCTCCCCAGGTTTTTACCGTGTGGTTTCCTGGGTCATCATATCTTGTGTTCATTTATTTTCCGCTGCTTTATATCTTGATATGATTATTTGATTGCTTTAACCTAGAATTGCATAATTTGACTAAGTAACAACTTGGCTAATTAATTTAGGCTAACCAATCTGGTTGTGTTTTAAGGGGTCTAAAACTGTTCAATCCTAATTAGAGTGTGCTTGCTCTAATACCACTTGATAGGCCAAAAATGAATTGGCCCTTTGTGATGAATTAATTGATTAATTAGCCAAGTTTATTAATTAATCAAATTAACATGCAAACGCGTGGTAACACAAACAAATTACTAATTAAACTAAGTATGCAGTGGAAAATAAATTGACACAGTGATTTGTTTACGAATGGGGAAAACCTACACGGTAAAAACCCCCACCAGGTGATTTTAAGGTCACCACTCTCGAGAATCCACCATTATCACAACAAGCGGTTACAAGTAAAATAATTCTAGTACCTTATACCAACTTACAGTTGAACCTTTACCCCAATACCCAATTAGACTTGTTTTGTAGTGACAATCTCTCATTTCAATGCATGGTTCCTAGTACATAACTAACTAATTATGCAGATCCCAGTACGTGACTTCAATCACCAACTAGAGAAGGTTGTTGGCTGGAAGTTCTTCAATTCATCACACGATGAAGATCGAGAATATACTTGGTCATAAAACCCTACGGTGAACAAACACAGTAGCTTCTTCACAAGAAAGATGAACTAGGGAAAATTTTATCTGCGGTTACAATTTGCTTGAATAAAACTTTGCTCAACACTTGTGCAACTTGTGTCATCTTAGACGGCTCTTAAAATAATCCATTTATATGTTTAGGGTTGTGAGAAAAGAAAGCCTAAACACATAATCACGGATTAGAGTCAAAACAGAACTGAAACTCTATTTTTCATAAACCTCGATAGATGCCTTATTTGTTGAGCTACTGTTGAGTCACAGGCTAGAACATCTCTTAAGTCTCGATAGATGGCTAGTTGTCGAGTTTTAATAAACAGCACTTTTTACACTTGAATTTTGGATAGACTTCCATGGTTTTAATACTTGAACTTGAAACAAGATTTCTTGAAACATCAAACACATCCTAGATCTACCCAAATATAAATAAGGTATGTTTTGTTAAAGGGTTAGGTAATTACATAAAATAGTGACATATGTTCTTAACAAATGAAACATATATGTCCTAACAGAGACAATTAGTCATATAGCTAGAAAAAATAGTGCAATAATATTATAGTCAAATATAACAAGGTGCTTCTGAGGACTAATAATGTATCTAAGGTTTAGATGTTGTGAGAGTGTCTATGTGCTAATATTATAATCTACATATATTTATAGTGTGTTAGGACATATGTGGTTCACATGTTAGGAACATATGTCATTATTTTATGTAATTGGCTAATCTTTTGACAAAACGCACTTTACTTGTAATTGGGTAGATCTAGGATGTGTTTGATACTTCAAGAAACCTTGTTTCAAGTTCAAGTGTTAAAGCCATATAAGCCTATCCAAGAATCAAGAGTGAAAAATGCTGTTTATTAAAACTTGATAGCTATCTCGACAGCTAGCATCTATCAAACCTTGAAGAGCTGTTCCAGCCTGTGGCTTGACAGCAACTCGACAGATAGGGCATTTATCGAGGTTTATGAAACTTAGAATTTCTCGCTTATTTTTCATCAAATCTATGATTGTATGTTTGAGTTTTCTTTTGTCACAAATTTAGACATATATAAGGATTATTTTAAGGGCCGTAAACAGAGACACAAGTTGCACAAGTGTTAAGCAAAGTTTATTTAAGCAAATTGTGATCGCAGACATAATTTGCCCTTATTCATCTTTCTTGTGATGAACTGAAGAACTTTGCAGCCAATATCCTTCTCTAGTTGATGATTAAAGTTGCGTACTAGGATCCGCGCAATTGGTTAGTTATATATTGGGAGCCGTGCATTGAAAAGGAGAGATTGTCACTACAGAACAAGTCCAATTGGGTATTGGGATAAAGACTTAATTGTAAATTGGTATAAGGTACTAAGATTCCTTTACTTACAACCGCTTGTTATAATAATAGCGGATTCTTGGGAGTTGTGACCTTAAAATCACTCGGTGGAGTTTTTGCCGTGTAGGTTCAAAAATAAATCACTATGTCAATTTATTTTACATTGCATACTTACTTTAATTGGTGATTTGTTTATGCTACCACACGTTTTGCATATTAATTTGATTAATTAATAAACTTGACTAATTAATCAATTAATTCATTACAAATGGTCAATACGTTTTTGGCCTATCAAGTGGTATCAGAGCAGGCACACTTTAATTAGGTTATAATTTTTGCTGTGTGATCCATTGACCACTGATTGTCATGGATAGAAGTCAGTCTCTTATTATACCTCCATTGTTTGATGGAACTAACTATGTATACTAGAAAGTACGCATGAGAGGTTTCTTGCAGTCTCTAGATGAGAAGGTGTGGTAAGCTGTAGAGATTGGTTGGACCAAGCCAAAGGAAGCGTCGGCTAACTAGGATGATGCTAAGATCAAGGCGGGAAATTTCAACATCAAGGCATTGAATGCTTTGTAGAAAATATCCTCCACTGAAACGACGAAGGAAGCATGGACCATTCTCCAGACAACCTATGAAGGAACTAAGGCTGTCAAGGATTCAAAACTTCAGAGGCTCACTACAAGCTTCAAAGAAATCAAGATGGAGGTGGATGAGTTGTTTGATGAGTTCTATGCCAAGCTTAAGGACATAGTAAACTTAAGCTGTTAATCTTGAGGAAACCATTTCTGAACCCAAGATTATGAGAAAGTTGCTTAGATCTTTGCTCGAGAGATTCCATGCCAAGATCATCATGATTGAGGAATCAAAGGATATTGAAAAAAATTCCTTTGATAGAATTAGTTGGCAATCTACAGACCTATGAGTTGGGTTTGATAAGGATTAGGAAATCGAGTAAGAGCAAGAGCATGGCATTGAAGGCCAAGAGCAGTGATACTGATGAGTCTTCTGATGATGAAGATTCTAAGATGAACTCCTACATCACTAGGCAATTCAAGAAGTTCATGAAGAATGCAAATACAAAGGGCTTCGATAAGGACCGTAGACAATCTAGTTCCTTTCAGTTCAAGAGCCAAGACAAGGGGAAGAAGGATGCTAGGGATGGCGGTTAGTACACTATTGCCTCAAGACCAAAGTGCTTTGGGTGTTAAGGCTTTGGACATATTAAACAAGAGTGCCCCACATATCTCAAGATCATTGGGAAGAGCAAGGCACTTGCTGCTACATTAAGCGACACTGAGCTTGAGGATGATTCCGACAATGAAGATGATGGAATCCTAAATGCCTTCACTGCCACTGTCAATCCTACTAAGGGGATTGTTGAAGATGTGGATAAAGAAGAGGAATTGGTGGAATCCAAGTTTGAGAAGATGGATGAACAAAATGACATCCATACAACCTATGCAAAGTTATACAAAGTCTTAGAAAAGCTTAAGAAGTTGTATAGGTTGACCACCAAGAAGCTTAGTGATGTAGAGCTGGAGTGAGAAGAAATCTCTGCAAAGTTTGATAAAGCAAATCAAACTATTGGAGTACTGAGGTTTGAGAATAACTTCTTGGTTGAGAAGATCAAGAAGTTTGAGGCAGAATTGTTCCAAGTCAGAGCTCAGCTGGAATGGACTTTAAATGCTACTCTTGATGAAATGCTTAGTCTTCAAGAATCTTCTTCTGATCAAACTGGTTTAGGGTATGATTTCTCTTCTCCTAGTATTACTTCTACTAGCACTACTATTTTTATTCCTTCTGCTAATAATGTTGAAATTGAGAACAATGAAGATAAAAATGAATTAGTTAGTGAGAACATAAATTATGGTAAGTCTATCTTAGGAGCACCCCCTAAACTTACTGAGAATGAGACTAAAACCCTAGGGCTAAGAAGGCTAACTCTCAAAAGCCTAAACAGAAGAAGCAACATCTTTGTCATCACTGTGGAGCAGCCGGTCATACTCCACCTAATTGCTATAAGGGTTTAGCCACTTAATAGAGCAACAGCATGATTGCATCGGAAAATTAGAATCAGTTTCCATCCTCTCTTTCTCCTCTTGGAGATCTTCTCAAAGCCCTTATATTTGTTTTGAATTTGAACGGTTTCAATTCTTCTTCGTCATTGCTGGTTCAAGGGTTCACTCAAAGGAAAGGTTCTTTCAAGGTGTGGAAGGAAAATGGCTCCAAGTGATTCTATCACTTTTCTTTCTTTCTTCGTGTTTTTTTGTTTGTTTGTTTGTTTGTTTGTTCTTTTTTTTTTTTTTTTTTTTTTTTTTTTTTTGCATTACTTATGTGTGTTGCTTTATTGTTTTGAGTCAGTCTAGTTTTATGTATTGTTTTGCTTCGTTTAAGATGTTTTTGTTTGCTTTTTTGTTTTTAGTTTTGCTTTGTTTTGTTTTTCATTTAAAAATAAAATAAAAATTGAAAAATTGAAAAAAAATACAAAAACAGTGTGTTTTTGTACATTGGTACTTGTGTACCTTGGATGGCCATTGAAACAAAATTTTCTAAATTTTGTATCTCTTGTAGCTTAAATGAGCATCTCTATGCACAACTAAGCAAGTGAGCTTTGTGACTCTTGTTTGTGATGAGTAAAATTAAGTAATTTCTTGTACTTAACACTCGTGTCACTCTTTTTAACGGGAAGGACTAGAAAATCCTACGAGAAAGGCATAAATAATCATCTCACCACTATTGCTCGCCAATCATGAAATGATATTTGTATGTTTCGGCATAGCAAAAGTGCAATGTCAATGACATTCGTATGCTTCGGCATAGCAAAAGTGCATTGTCAAGTGCTTAGCATCATTGGATATATATTTTTTTTTTCTCTTATATGTCCATGCATGGTTTGCTTAAAAGAAAAAAAAAATTTACGCCAAGAAAAATAAAAAGCAAAAAGATCAAAATGCTTTATATGATTGCAAGCGTGTATTTTAGGAGATGTGGGAGTTATAGGATGTACCTCAAAGGTGATAGTCCCCATCAAACAGTTATGATTGTGTGTGAGTCAAAGTGATTTTTTTCATATCTCAAATCGTCATAACATGTAGACACTTATACAATTTTGCGATTTTTTTCACACACAACATGCAATAATCTTTACTATTTTTGATACATATGCTGGTACAATGTGATTTGGCCATCACAAGGTTTATATGTGTTAATGTATACTCAGTAAACTATGTTAATTTGTTTTTGAAATATAAAATTAGTTAGACTTGTTTAGTGTGTGTGTGTGTTTTGGGATTTATGTGCTTAACATATTTTTGTTGAGAGATGATTTTGAGAGTTCAAAATGTTGTTTGGGTCCTTGGTTGAGTTGCATATTTGATTGCATTCATATTTGTGTTTTTCTCTTCTTAAAAAACTATTTTTAAGCAATCTTGACAGCTTCTCGACACCTCTTGATACCTAGCTTATCTATCAAGCTCTTCAGCTGCTTTTTATCGCAATTTCGACACCTCTCGATAGCTAGGTGGATCGATAGAGAAACTTCCTGTCCTTTCGATAGCTCATCGATAGCTACCTCAATCTATTGAGCTTCTTTTGCCTTGGACACCTACTCGATTGCTACTTCTATTGAACTCTTTAAAGCTCGATAGATCCTTGACACCTCTCGATCTGTCGAGAATTACTGAGGTGCTATATAAGGGGCGCTCGTGATCTTAGACTCATTTTACTCAATATCTCTTGATCTCTCTAGCCTTTTCACCTCCCAAAACCTCTCTCTTTTACCTTAAACCTCTTCCTCAAGGATTCTTCGACCTTAATCAAGTTTTCTTCATTTGGTAAGTGTTTAAATCCCTCATATTCATGCATTTCATTTTTTTTAACTTAAGTTTTTGGGATATTTGAAAATTTTGGGGTTTTTCAAAATCAAAGAGGTTTCTACAAAATTTTTGGGATGGGTTTTGAAGATTTGATCTTAAAAACTTCATGCATTGCATCTCATGAGCATTACAACTATATTTTCATGCATTTAGATGTGTGTTATATATGTTCTTTGCTTGTGTGCTGGTAGGTTTGGATTGGGCTGAGCCCATGATGCTTTTTTTATTGCATGTCACATGTTCATGCATTCCCATGCATACGTTCCTTATTTTCAATATATTTTGATATATTTGAATTGCTTGGGACTTTTCTAATTGTCTCTTTCTCCCTCTCTCTCTCTTCTGTTTGTGTTAGTTTGTTTCTATGGCACCTAAACACAAATCTACTATGTCCTGGAACCTTTTTCATTCCAGAGCATCCACTTCTACAGATCCTACTCCCTCACATGTTCGGTTCCATGATGAGAAGGCCAAATCGAACTTCTTTGAGAACTTTTCTTGACCAAGCCATCTTGTCAGGTTTTTCTGACATTGACCTTCTCATTGTCATCCACAGTTGGAAATGGAAGTCACTGTATGACGTCCCAGTCATATGTCCATCTGTGCTAATCTAGGAGTTTTACTCCAACATGCATAGATTTGATCTTTCAGTACCTTTCTTCATTACTCGCGTTCAAAGTACGCGCATTACTGTCACACCGGAGATTGTTTCTGATGTGCTCCGTGTCCCTAGGGTAGAGCACCTAGACTACCCTAGCTGTGATCGTCTTAGGACAGTGTCTAAAGATGAGCTTATTTCTGTTTTCTGTAAGTGCCCTTCTGATTGGGGTGAGCGTTAGTTCACTTATTGTACAGGCTTTGCTAAAGGCCCTCAGTTTCTAAACATGGTCATGACCTTTGTTCTTCATCCCTTATCTCACTATAACTCTATTATAGAGCCCCATGCTCGGTTTTTGCTTTCCTTTTTAGAGCATCTTAGTATAGATTTTTCCTCTCATTTCATTCTTTCTATCATAGATGTGTATAGGGATTCAGCGATGGCCTTGAATTATAATGGAGTTGATCCAAATCTAAATTTAATCGGCCCAATGCCATCCCCCTCCACCAACAAGCTTTGTTTGCAATGCCATTCCTCCGTAATCCACGGTGTATGATCCCAATATTATTGAAAGATAAATCTAAATGGACCATATATCACCAAGAAAACTACATAATATGGTTACAAACTTTACAGTGTCCTTTAACAATGGGGATTAATATGGGACAATGGGAAGACCATATGTACATCGATCTCCATTCTAGTTCATACATTAAGGCTTTGTTTGGTTGGGGGATGAAAAAGTAGGACATAAATATTTTAGTTTTCTTTTTTTGTATTTGGTTGGGAAAAAAAAATGAAAGGATAGAAAATACAAATTTACTCAAAAAAAAAGAAAAAAAGGACAAATTAGGTATTAAAAAAAAAGGGTGAACAAGCCCCCCCCCCCCCCCCCCCCCCCCAAAAAAAAAAAAAAAAGAGATTGAGAATTACCAAAAAAAAGACAAAAACTAAAGAATAAAAAAGAAAAAAATAAAACAAAACCAAAAACACATGGTAAAAATCACGTGAAAGTTGCAATAGGGTTATTATAGTCCACAAGTGGGATTTTTGGTTCCAAATTTTCTTCTCTTTATCTTTTTCCTTAATTTGGGGAGAAAACATTTTGATAGGTCTTGAAAGAAAACACCTAGATCTCACCAATTTTCTCTCCTAAAATTACTCCAACCAAACACCCACAAAACTATTTTCTCTTTGCTTTTCTCTCCCTCCTAAAATCACCCCACCCAAACAGACCTTAAGTCTCTATTTGCATGAGGGATGAAAAATGGTGAGAGGATGGAAAAAATAATTTTCCCTCATGTGTGTTTTGTTGAGTGAATGAAATAGTGGAGGGAATTTGTTTGTTTGTTTGTTTGTTTTTTTGTTTGTTTGTTTGTTTTTTTTTTATTTTTTTTTATTTTTTTTTTCGGTTGAGGAGAAAAGTGAGAGAATGGAAAAGGTAGTTCATATAAATTTACTCCTATGCTCTTATTAAAACAAAATCATATATAAAAAAAAAGAAAAAGAAAACAACCAACCAACCAACCAACCAAAAAAATAAAAAAAGCAATCACCATTCATGCCAAGTTAAAAAAGATAAATAAAAGCAAACGGCCATAAAAAGAAAAAGCGAAGGCAAAAAAAAATTAAAAAAAAAAAGTTATCATGCCCAGTTCAAAAATAAATAAATAAAAACAAACAACCAACCCAAAGAAAAGAGGGAGGCAAACAATCAAGGGTAGTTAAATCATTTGACTGCAATTACCTTTCTCCTACTCATTTATCCTAAAATTAGGGCATTCATTTTTGGTGAGTGTAGAAAGTAAACACTTAGATGCAATGAAATTCTCTCACTTTCCTTCTCAACCAGCTAAGAACCAATTTTCTTCCTTATTTTTCTATGCTTCTTTTCCAACCTCCCTCAAATCACCCCCAATCAAATGGCTATTAAGCTCCCAAAACCTTAAGGTCCATATAAATTTCTCCTAATTGCTTGTTCTCTTGTGAGTTGGTTTAGTAATCTTGACATATCTTTTATGTTTTTGATTCAAAGGGTTTAATAATTTAATCTAGTCCACTTTTTGTGGGGGTAAGAAAGTGTGTCGTTTCTTTCTATGAACATGAATACTTTTTGAGGGTTTGTTTTTGCTGAATAATCATATTTTATTTCATGAAAAAAAAAAAAAAAAAAAAAAAAAAAAAAAAAAAAAAACACCAGAAGGACTAGGCCCATATCTCTATGCTAAGTCCAAAACAGAGAAAGGGAAAGAAGAAAGGAACGGTTTTAGACCCCTTAAAACACAACCAGATTGGTTAGCCTATATTAATTAGCCAAGTTGTTACTTAGTCAAATTATGCAATTCTAGGTTAAAGCAATTAAATAATCATATCAAGATATAAAGCAGTGGAAAATAAATGAACACAAGATATGGTGACACAGGAAACCACACGGTAAAAACTTGGGGAGGATTTGACCTAGCTATCCTCAAGGTAAACCTGAATCCACTATGCGAAAGAATCGAAGTTCATACAGAAGGACTACAAGCTCCCCGCTTGACTTCCTAATACTACCCACCAGTAGAACTTACTGACACGACCACGTGCAAGCTCCGAATCCACGGACTCCTTCTTTCTTGAATTCTTCAATCAGCTACAAGCACCCTCGCTTGATATTTTTTAAGCTTCAATGGTAGCAACCAAGTTGATTATCAAGATGTTGATACTATCTCCAACTTGAAAACCTTAAGCTTTGTGTAAAGGAAAGCTCCTCTAGATCTCACAAGAGATTTACACAAAATAGCAATATATGAGCAACAATACAATTGGAGCAACCTTAAAAAACGTGGCTAGGGTTTAGTTTATATACCTAGGGAAAAACATAAAACCCTAAACGTTTAATGAAGTAGGGCTGAGTTGGAAATTCTGCAGAAAAATCAACCTGTGCGATTTTTGATTGATCGAGTCTATTCTTCGATCAATCGAGCCAGGCCGAAAGTCCCAAGTACTTCTGCAGCCACTCGATTCCAACTTTACAATAATAAACCAACTTTGAGCAAGCCTAAACAAGACTAAATACATTGTTTTGATCATGGTTTGCTAACATTACAAATTAGAGTTCTAAATACATAAAATCCTAAGACCTTAGAACCTAACAGAAAGGGTAGCTAGCACATCAGTAAATAGGACATAGCCCAAGAAAGCTACACCATGGAACAAAATATTAACATCTCTGCCAACATGGACAAAGTCCTAAGCAACAAAATTAGAGTGGAGTTTTGATATCATCTATAATACTAAAGAGAGACCATGTGTTGAGGTACAAATTTTCAGGCCTTGATTTTATTAGCCCACTCACAAAAATAACATGAGCCCACACTCTATTTTTAAGCTCACATAAATACTTCCCACATATTAACCAAATATTCTCCATGTTATTGGGCTTCCACGAATATTCCCTACACAAGCCCATAAATTACCTTGGGCCTTCTCACAAATATTACCCATTATATCTCATATATTATCCAACTTGGGTTTCACAAAAATACGCACATATTGCTACCATATTGAGCCACAAAATTATACTATCTCTATAAAAAGCCCAAAAGCATTTACGTAGTAGGGAAAACCAAAAAGTCCAGCAAGACTCACCTCTAAAGCCCTCTACGATGTGGCATCTTCAAAGCCCACTACGATGTGGCACCTCTAAAACCCACTACGATGTGGCATCTTTAAAGCCCGCTATGATGTGGCATCTCTAAAACTCGCTACGATGCAACATCTCTAAAGTCCGTTACGATATGACACTTCTACTAAATCCGTTTTTACATGACAATATTTTTACAAAAATCTCAAATAATTTTACAAAGCCCAAATACTAATTTGGCACCTACGTTTATAAAGCCCAAATGCTAATTTGGTACCTAATTTTACAAAGACCAAATAATAATTTGGCACTTATTTTTACAAAGCCCAAATGCTAATTTGGCACTATTTTAACAAAGCCTAAATAATAATTTGGCACTATTTTCATAAAGCCCAAATGTTATTTTGGCAACTATTTTATGAAGCCCAAATGTTATTTTGGCACATATTTACAAATTCAAATATTACTTTGAAACTTGTTTTACATATGCTAAATCCCACACTCATGGGAAATATAATTATTCATCCCTTAAGAAATACCTCTCTTACAAGATTCATAAAAGCCCATGAAATATCACCCATGACAAAACTACTCATTTTCCAAGTGCAACCAAGCCCATGGAAGCTTAACTACAAAGACTAGTTAGACCAGCCTAGCTCACACACAAATTCCAATAGCTAGAAGTCACGTAAGCTGACTAGCCAAAATCCAGCACAATCAAACAACTGGAACCCCTTCCCATCAAGTACCAACTTGTCCAATTAGATCAGAAGAGGACATGTGTCCATCAGAGGTTAAACCCTTCCTCCACAAGCTAAAATCCTATCATTTCTCATGTGACAAAAAGTTGAAACTGATGTGATAGAAAGCTAGAAAGCTTCAGCTAGCTGTCCTTTCTTTCTTCTCCAACCTATCTAGTCAAGAGCAGCCATGACAAGGCCCTTAAAGCTCTTGAAGCAACATGAAATTTGTTCATTTTCATACTAAAAACGTGTATTCTCTAGTTTATGGATCAAACACATGAACCCTAAATGGGGAAACTTAGGAAAATGTGATTTGGAGGGCACCAAAAGGATCCCAGCAAGGGCTCTAAGGTTAACACCTGGCTTGGGGTGGTCTAATCTGCCTTAGGGAACTCTGATTCTAGCAGCAACATATCCAAGATCATTAGCCTAAAGCATGCTCTAATTCCATCAGCCTAAAGCATGCTCTAATTCCATCAGCCAAGGCTAATCAACATTCAATGCTAAGCTAGAATCCTAGTTGTTATTATCCAAAACAGCAAGAACTTTCTGAAAATTGAGCTTACTACGATTAGCTAAAAATCTTAAAAACAATTGTCTAAGGATTTTCTAGAGATTGAGAAAGATTTAGCAAATATTATTTGCTAATCACCCCTTAAAAACCCAAATATAAAGGGAACTCTCCATTATTAATGCTCCAACAACACACAAAAAGATACTCAAACACCAAGATACACTAAAACATACACTAGAAAAGATTCATTTCTTAATCTCTCTGTTTAAGCTTTCTCCAAGCTCTAAAAAAGTCATTGGCTTCTTAGTTTCAAGCTTAGAAACTAAGTTTCCCAGCTCCTAACTCACAGACACTCCTCATAGCTTTGCTCATAAACACTTACTTACCCCAGCAGAAAACTCCATCAGCTTTGCTATACACTCTCACTCGTTACTTATACTACTCACTCATTACTCACTATATATTCTTGAGTATGTCTTGGCACCATAATGATCTTGCTGCGCTAGGTGGGATCTCTCTCTCTCCCTTCATCTCACACTAAGTTTTTCTCATTATTTGTTATTATGGAACCCATGATACTTACTTGCTCATTTACAATTAATGGTTATAATGTAGCTGTTACCATAAAATTTTCCCCCCATATTGTTGTATTAGAAGACTCTTCCCTAGAGCTAACGGATGATGAGTTTGAAAGTGTAGATATTTCCTTTAATCTGTGAAGTAGATAACAACTGGAGGTTATCTTGTTTTACCTTATTTTTCCGTAGAAATACTTTACTGCTGGGCTATCTTCTGTAAAAATATTTTACCGTTAGGCTATCTTCTGCAGAAACACCTTACCGCTGGGCTATTTTCTATAGAAACATTTTATTGTTGTATATTTTTACCATACTGACGTGTGTGCTGTAGGAATTGTTTATGAGCCATTCTTGTCAGTTTCAATCTAGACCCAAGGCATTAAAAAACAGTGAACTTCTTAGATCTTCACTGATAACTTTTGGGCTGTGCGTCAAGCCCATCGTTGAGTTTTGGTTTAGACTCCCAACCCGGTATAAATCTCATTTGTCGGAAGGGAAACTTTTTCGTCCCCGACACCATGGTACACCTTTAGGGCTTTCACATACAGCTTTAACAACAATAGCCGAATCACCTTCAATAATGGCAAATCTAGAACCATGGAGCAACTTCAATTGCTAGAAGAGCTGCCCTCGCTACTAATGAATAGTCTGTTAAGCTTTGGAAAACATATATCTTACATACATATTGTAGGGAAAATTTTTGGTTTTTCCTAAATCAATGGCGGAGCTAAGGTTGGAACAGCAAGGGAGTTTGTAACAAAATTCTCTTAGGTTCTAACCATTTCAGTCGACCAAGCGTCCTACAAGATTATTGCCTCAACTTACTTTAAAATTCTCCCAAATGCCTTTTTCGCCGAACAGTGAGTCATATTTGCTCGATCGAAATTCCATTTTGTCCAACTTCAATTTCAGCTCTTGAAATCCCAATCCAATTACAAATTGATCCACAAAAAACAAAATAATCAAATGTTTAATTACAAGAAAACTTTGGCATAGTATGCCAACATAAAAGAAACCTAGCATCAATCATGATCCTGAGAATGGATTTAATGAAGCGAGTCTAGATTTGGAAGTAACCATAGAAGAGCCATATAACTTTTGATGATCCAATAGAGAAAATGCATGGTTCTTATAGGGAATCAATTATCAAGGTTCATGCATTATGGAGCAATATTGTTACTACAAGATCTCAACTGAAAACAAAATTTTCCCTTTCTTTTTTATATGTTTAACTAAGCTTTATATATGTTGACATTGCATCCACTACCAATTCTGTGTTTTGAATAATAAAGTTGGATATTTGTTAAAATTTTTTGTACAATGATCGATATTACGTACCGATGCATTCTATTGAGGAATTTAAACTATGTGCATTCTTGATAAATTATTTTATGATAAGGTCCACAACTTTCCATATTTTATGCAGTTTGAGGAATAAAAATTTAAAATAGCTAACGCTCAAGAAAAATAAGGTCCATAACTTTCCAAATTTAAAAGGGAAAAAAAAGAAGATATAAAATGTATCCTCCAATCTAAAACTTAATATTTTGCCTATGATACGTACTATTTGTGTTCATTGTATTGTCAAGTATACTATAGTTCTCAATTAATACTGGACTGTTAACATTACTAATTTCATTGCGAATGCCAATAAACGTTTCATTAAATATTTTAAGCAATAATGAAAAGATGTTCATTGACAAGCTAAAACTAAATACAAGTCAATGTTTCCCTTAAAGAAGAGATGTATTCTATCTAGGACAAAGAGTCCTATTGTATTGACACCATTACAGTTGAAGACTCTGTCGGTGATCTTCTTGATGGAGAAAATAAGAAAGGTTTAGGGGGAATTTGCAAGGAGTTGAGACTCCCTTCCAATATTTCCACCACTCTACTCATTGATGGTCGGTTTGAGGGGTTAGTTTGTATGCACCACAAACTCACTATTATCATCTTTCTTGTACTTTCTTCATCTCCTTCCTTTAAAAATCCTGGCAGTCCTAACTCTTCATTTAGTTCAAGATGCTTGTAAATCCAATGCGGAAAATATATTTCACTTGAAAAATCAACACTAACATCAACATTCTTTCGCTCTCCCACCATTTCTAAAACCATTATTCCATAGGTATAGACATCTGACTTGTAAGAGATCCCTTCAAAATTCCTACAAAATACTTCAGGAGCAATATATCCTGTAGTCCCTCCTGCACCCACCATTGATATATTACTCTTTTCTCTAGGACATATTTTTGCGAGGTCAAAATCAGAAATCTTTGGAAAAAAGTTCTCATCCAATAGAATGTTGTGAGGCTTTATATCAAAATGCAAAATTTGTGTGTTGCAACCTCTATGCAAGTACTCTAAGCCTCGTGCAGTGCCAATTGAAATCTTGTATAATGTTTACCAACCCAATTGATGATTAGAATTTGAGGGATTTCCTTTATATATGAACTTCTCAAGAGATCCATTAGGCATAAGCTCATAGATAAGAGCTCTTTTAGAACCCTCAACGCAAAATCCCTTAAAAGTGACAATGTTAACATGAGAGGTCCTACTAATGCTTGCAACCTCATTAACAAACTCCTCTCCATTATCTTTTGTTTCGTTGATCAGAACCTTCACTGCTACAAAAGTGCCATCTTGTAATTTCCCCTTATAGACACTACCATAGCCCCCTTGGCCTAATTTATCATTAAAGGACTTGGTCATTGTCTTTATATCTGCATAACTGTATCTTCTAATAGCAAGCGGTCCATAATTCCTTAGAAAGGCTTCAAAATCCGGATGAGTTAGAGTTTCCTTCTTCCAAATATTAATTATTTTTATTAATGAGAACTTTCTCCAGAAGCAACGTATTATAACCATTAGAACTCCAATTCCAACAGATGAAGTAGCTGTAATAAAAGAATAGAGATTATAAAGTTATGTGGTACAACAATGAAGCAGCTGTAATAAAAGGACAGAGATTATAATGTTATGTGGTGACATAACCATAACTCAAACAACCTATTGATAATATCTTGAACCTCAATAAATTTGCATTTTCTTTGTAGTGACAAAAGAGTAAGAAATGAAGAAGCAAAAGCTAAGTATGACTTGGCATCCAATACCTTAAGCAGAATAGAGGAGTTAGGTTTTATTTGACAGGAGATATGGAGCCTCGGAGGAAAATCATGAACTATGAAAAATTTAGCTATTGTACTGATGGATTCTTACATACAAGCTAGTACATAGCATTGAACAATAATAAAAATAGAGCAAATGGAACCATTACCAAATTGATAGCAGAACCTTATATAATTGCATGAATAATACTCTAAAGATTTGATGGTTAGATATACACTATGGGAGACTGAGAGGGAATAAAAAAGGGGTCATGGTTTATGTTTTAAAGACACACAAGCTCACTTCCATATAAAATCATTTTTCTATAGGTAGGCGATCCAACCAAACATGTATATCAACAAATAATTTGATTAAAGAAGTAATGTTACCTATCACTATCGCTTTCAATCTCTGACTCCCTGCATCTAAAGCATCAAAGAACATCACTGTTAGTTGAATAATTTAAAAAATAATAATGAAACAAATTAACGGAGCCAAATTTGTTTATTTATTTTTAAATTTAAATCTCAACTGTACTTAACAAAGAGCAATGAAGATCAGTCTATACGATTATCTGATACAGATTTTATAACAACAAAGTTCATTTTTCCATGTATTAATCTACAAATTCGTTTCCATGTCATTGAAGATCTAATCAAGACGTTGATTCAGAAAAAGTAATGATTATTGGAGAAAATCGCAGAATTGAGACAATTAATATAAAATTCAAATTCAAATTATTTTTAACTTTTATATGTAATCCCATAATAAATAGAAATACTATATTCTGAAGTATTTTTAGGAAAAGTATATGAGAATCCTAAGAGGTTGACATAATGGTTTTTAAGGCCTCATGACATCTTTGGGGTTTTGGTTTTAAAACCTTTAGCCCATATGTTAAGTTCATTCCCAAGTTATTACCTTTTGTAATAACTTGATGTGTGTGAGATAAATGGACTTTGCATTTATAAGGAAGTAGTCAAATACTCAAAGAGGTCTGGATCAAACAGTGTAAACTATCATGTTTTTCTCTCATCTCTTTTTATATTCTTCATCACAAATTTCTACAACTGATTTTTAACCCCTCAAAACTATGCTATGAGTCTCTTGGATGTATATCTCCCAAGATACAATGATCAACACACAAAAAAAGCACAACAATTTGAGTGCACACAAATAGAATTGTGTCTCTTTCTCTCTCTGACTCTATGCATGAAGATAGACATGCCAGATTTGTTTGAAATGAAAGAAGGGCAAATAGTTTAAAGAAACACTTGCACCAAATAAAAAACGTGTGCATTAGTGAATTAACAAATTGTTATGGACTAAAAGGTATTGCAGACAAATAGATAGATTGTGAATGTTTCACCCCTTACAACAAGTACTTTAAGTTTCTTGGACGCCCGTCTCCAAGGATATAATGATTAACAACATACAAAAGAAGTACAACAATTTGAGTGTACAACAAATAGAACTATATCTTTTTTCTGTTTTTGGCTCTATGTACAAAAATAAGAATGTAAAAACTGACTCAAATGAGTGAGAGTCGAACTATTTATATACACATTTGCACCGTTATAGAAAAAGTGTAGTAAAGAGACATATTGTTCTGGATAAAAAATAGTTCAAATAATAAAAAATTTTAAAACCGGATAATCAAAGCCCAACCCATATGCCCAACCCAATCCAAACCGGCCATGCAGCGAGGCAACCCTCGCGTGTGTGATGCCCCTTGGGATGCATCAAGCAACGAAACAGAAATATTTGCAGTACTTGTATTAGGATTTACCATAACATAAAAATGTAAAGAAATTTATATGCAAAGAACCCTACATGCATTTTCAATGTATGTGTACTGTGTACATGTAGGTCTAATTTTGTCTTGAGTTATTCGATGTCTATATATACCTTTGTCTGCAATGGCACAATGAAACTTTCCATTCTGTTCGAGTTCACATAGACCTCCCCGACCATAACAACTGCTGCAAGCATCAGATACATGCACTTGAAGGTCGAACTCAGCACTTACGAGTGAAAACAGTGTATCTTTATCTGAATGCTTTTTTCTTGGGAGCTGAATAAAGGAACATTCATCAGAAGAAAAACTCGAAGGGTCATCGTTTAAATGACTATAGTAAAGGTTATAGTCTCCGCAGCTCCTATACGTAAAATTTCTAGGGGAAGTGATATTAAGAGTGCGATTGCATTTAAACAGTGTCTGACAAGGTGAGGTGAGTTTGAAAGAGATAAATGGATTGTTGGGAAGAGTAAAATTGGTTACGGATTCGCATTTTTGGGTATTCAAGGCATCGGAAAGTAAAAGGTCCTTGATACGTGTAGATTGTGTGGTATTAGTGTAAGAGATATTTATAACTTTATATGGTCCTCTACCCCACCCCAGTTGGATCGTCGGAGGTATTTCGTCACATTTTACTGGCAATAAACCGCAATGTGGGTGTGAGCTATCTGTGAAAGGAAAACCGATGATACCGAATTTTCCACAGTGAAAGGGTGAACAATTTGTGAGTGTTCTGTTTACTTCTTCAGCTGAGTGAAGCAGAAAGAGGCGTGAGCGAAGAAAGAAAACAAACAGAGAGACACAAGCCATCCCAAAAAACTAAAACAACGTATGTGTGCAATTTATTTTCTTCTTGCTTTCATTAATCCATATTTATATAATATATGTGGGTTGTCTGTTTTTGCTAATCATGTGGGTTCACTGTTTAACACAGTAAAAGACAGAAATGGATCCTCTCCATTTCCTTTTGAAATGGAGAGGCTCCATTTTATGGTGGAAATTTAAACCAGACAGATCTACGCTCAAAAATTATCCACGTCATTTAAAATTTAAACCAACACTTAAACCGTAGTTCAGGGAGCTTAACCCAGGTTTAACTCAACCGGACCAAAAAAAAACCTTATTGGAGGGAAATGAAAAAACAGAGGTAGATACATCAGTTGCACTGGAAAACCAAAAAAAAAAACATTTTAGAGGGAAAACTGAAACAGAGCCCACGATTCACAGCTTCACAGATTTTAACCAAAAAAAAAAAAAAAAGCTTCACCGGATCCTCACATCGTGAACTGGAAATGGAGAAACAGAGGTAGATACGTTAGTTACATTGGAAAAAAAAAAAAAGCATTTTAGAGGGAAAACTGAAACAGAGTTACTGTGGTTCAAAGCTTCACAAATTTTAACAAAAAAAAAAAAAAAAAAGCTTCACCGGATCCTCACAGAAGTATATCCGTGCACTGGAAAACAAAAACAAAAAAACCTTTTAGAGAGAAAAGTGAAACAGAGATAGCCCACGATCAAAGCTTCATAGATTTTAACCAAAAAAAAACTTCACAAAAGGTTCAGAGAAGACATCTCTATTTCTATCTTACCAAACAGTGGTATGTCAATAAAACTTGTTTATGCTTATCTTATTTGATGTTTGATAATTTTTCTGCATTTATAGTGTTGTCTTGGTGAGTTTATATGGTTGTTTTGGTGGTTGGATGCAAGTTAGAGTTTATCTGAATTTTTATTTTTAATTTTTTGAGATAATGATTGAATTTTTATAATGGCTAGATGATTCTAGGAGTATTTTTAATTTTTTGAGATAAAGATTGAATCTTTTTTTTTTTTTTGAGATAAAGATTGAATCTTTATTAGTACACACAGAGAAACAAGCTTATGTGGGCCTAACATAAGAAAATGAACATTGAAAATTTCTTGAACACATTGTTGTTTTGATGGCCACCAATAAAAGCTACACACAGAGAAACAAGCTCACAAGTTTATATTGTTGTTTTGATGGCTGGACGAAAGTTAGAGTCTTCCTACAAAATTTCATATAATTAAATAAGATTGAACATTGAAATTTCTGTTTAGACCCCAATGTGAATTAATGAGCAAAATTATCAAATTATATTGGTGAAGTGATCCACTCAAACAATTAATTTTTCACTATAGTTAAGCAATTAACAAATCAATAAGTAATATAAAAAGCACAATTAAGCATGACATAACATTTGGTGACGAAGTGGAAAATCAAAAAATAATATCTTTAATGGAGAAACCACTTCGGAAAGTAGACTAGGAAAGTATAAACTAAAAACTAACTAGATTTTCAAACGGATAAAATTACATCAATAAATTTGAATTTATTACCATAAAATGTTATGGAATGGATCAACACTAAAATTCTTACACACATGATCCTAATTCATAGTGTAATCAATAAGTTTAGTGGCACAATTAAAAAAAAAAAAAATATATATATATATATATATATATATATATTTCAATGATGCACAAACTAACTATAATCGGTTCACAAGAAAATAGTATCAATGATGAGTTTATGTGAAATTAAAAAATGATTACTTGTATGCTTAATGTGGATTATGGACATATATAAAGAGGTGATCAAAAGGATACTATTGTGGTGTTGATCACAAGGTTTAGATATTTAAATTAATAAATTTCTCTTTTGAAAAAAAATATCATAATAAATAAGTTCTTTAATCATAATAAGAAGATTCCTTTATAATGATTTTTGATGGCATATTATGGATGCAAGATTTTAAAGAACATGTTTATTACTGTCATGTTTAAATTGATTGGCCTTTGAGTGAGTTAAGTTGAAATCATGCTTAGTCATCTTGAATTTTTATGTTTAGTAACAAAGATATATAACATTTCTCTCATATGAGGTACATCCTTATTAGTATGTTGATCATTCATTACATCCTCTTTTTCCTTTTTTTTTTTATAATTTTTTTTATTTTTTTTTACATCATCTCTATTTTGAAAACAAATGATAGGTGAAAGTTATAATAAATTTATGTTCAATTTTTTCTAGGGATAATGATGGGAATACATGTTCCTTCTAATGTGCCCATGGAATCTACCCCATTTAAAGGGATGGAGTTTGAAGCGGATGAGATTGCATATGGTTTTATAATGAATATGGCAGAAAAGCTGGTTTTAGTATTAGAAAAGAGTATGTAAATAAATGTAAAAAGACTGGAGTGGTTACTTCAAGGAGATTTGTGTGCGCAAAGGAGGGAGTTCGAGGCAAAGACAAGAGAGATCAGAATATAAAGAATCCACGAGCAGAAGCAAGATGTGGCTGTGAAGCATGTTTGGTTATCATACTTAATCGAGATAGTAAAAAATATGTGGTGAGTAAATTTATTGCTGAGCATAACCACTATCTCCACCTTCCATCAACTGTGCACATGATGCCATCACAATGGAAAGTGGATGCAACTCATGCTATTGAAATTGATTTGGCACATGAATCGGGATTAAGATTAAAGCAATCTTATGAGCTTCTTAGTAAGCAAGTTGGTGGATATGATAATCTTGGTTTTACCAAGCAAGATCATAAAAACTACTTACGCACTAAGCGACAGAGAGACATGGAGCATGGGGCAGCTGCTAGCTTGGGAAGATATTTCAGTCGTCAACTTAAGGAAAATCCTTCATATTATTTTGCTACTCAATTGGATTGTGAAGAGTTGATTACTAATATCTTTTGGGCTGATGCAAGAATGATCATTGACTATAGCCACTTCAGTGATGTAATAATGTTTGATACAACGTATAGTACAAATAGAGATGCAAGGCCACTTGGAGTATTTTTGGGTCTTAATCACCATAGAGAAACTATTGTATTTGGAGGTGCACTCTTATATGATGAAACGATTGAATCTTTTGTATGATTATTTGAGACATTCTTAGAAGCAATGTCTGAAAAGAAGCCAATCACTATTTTCACAGATCAAGATGCAGCAATGTCAACTGCAATAAAAGTAGTCATGCCTGAGACATATCATGCATTGTGTAGTTGGCATATGTGGCAGAATGCTGAGAAACATTTGGGTCATTTACTAAAAACTGAGCCTCAATTTAACGCTAATTTCTTAGCATGTATCTATGAGTATGATGGTAAAGATGAGTTTCTTACAGCTTGGAATGAAATGCTAGATAAGTACAATGTTCGTGAAAATAAATGGCTAATTAATCTATTTAAATTGAAGGAAAAATGGGCCCAAGCATATGTTAAGAGAACTTTCACTGCAGGAATGAAGACAACTCAGCTTAGTGAGAGTTTCAATGCTGAATTGAAGGATTACTTACGTACTGATCTCAATATGGTAGAGTTTTTCACTCATTTTGAAACAATTGTCAATCAAAAGCGGGATAAGGAGTTAGAAGCAGAATACAACTCTAGACAGAAATTTCCAAGATTAAAGCTCAAAAGCTCTCCTATGCTTAACCAAGTAGCAACAGTGTACACGCCTAAGTTGTTTGATTTATTTCAGACAGAATTTGAAGAGGTAATGGCACTTTCCATCCTAGAACGCAATGTGAGTCAAACACATAGTTATGTGATTGGAGTTTTCAATCAAAGTGGAAAATATGAGGTCATGTGGAATCCATTAGATGAGACTTTATCTTGTAGTTGCAGAAAGTTTGAGTCATTTGGTATTTTATGTAGGCATGGTTTGAAAGTTCTTGATGCATTGGATATCAAGTTGATTCCTAATAGATACATCATGAAGAGGTGGAGAAGAGATGCAAAAGATGGAAGCGGAAAAAATTGCACAACACATAACATTAAGCCGGATACTCGACTAGAATATGTAGATCGGTATCGAGATTTATGTCCAAAATATATTCAATTGGTGAATGAGGCATGTGAAACTAAAGAAGGTCATAATATTCTAAGCTTAGCAATTGTAGATTTGAAAAAAAAAAAAAACCTCAGTGACCTTAGGAATTGCAAAGCTAATGTAGAAGAAGACATCATTAGGCCTTTCACCGATTTTGCAGACAAAGAAGATCAATTATGTGCTTCGATTACGATTGTACCAAAATGGATTAAAAAAAGAGAGATTTATCGTAATAAAAAGCGTAGGCCGAAATCATGGATAGAAAAGATATGGAAACCAAAGGAAGGCACATCAAAAAAGCAAACAAAGAAAAGAAAAGTGCAGGAGGTAATCTTCAATTATCCTTATTTTCACAATTCTATTTTATTTTTACACATTAATATAGTATACTATTATTGTTGCTAAACTAGTACAATTTTTACAGGAAATATATGCACCTGACGTCATGGTACAAAAGAAAACTGAAGATATATTTTCTGGAAATATTACTAGTTTTACACAACTTTTAATGGTAAAGATATTTACAATTATATATTTTATTTTGATATTAATAATAGTTTAGATGCATGATTTGATAATTTTAATGCTAAGCTTGTGATATGTGTAACGTGTAATTGAATTTTTTGTAGTCGGCTTCTACAAGTTCTGCAGTACATCAGGGAGGCTTATCAGCAAGTGTTGCATTAACATCACATTTAGAGAGTACATCAAGTGTGGTAGGCTCCAACAACAAAATTAATGGTGCAGGAGGTCTCTTGACTAAAGGAAGTGTTGCAAATGGAGGTCCCTTGACTCAAGAAAGTATTACAAGTGGATGGAATCCGATGGTTCATAAAGTCAAGCCATTTTTCTAGTTTAGGATCATGTTTTATAATTTATGATACATGCTGAGATTAAGTGCTCATATTTTGTAATTTTCCTAGTTTAGGACTGGAGTTTTGATGGTCCAAAACTTAGTCACATTCAAATTTTTATATTTTTTATTATTTTGGAAAGAATACTTAATCTGCATGTCTGATGTATCTTTGCAAGGTGTTAATTTCTGCATAATTATTTGTTGCTGCAGAAATTGTTACTGTTTCTACATAATTTCTGCATAATTATTGCATAATTACTGTTACTGTTACTGTTACTGCATATTTACTGTGACCGTTACTGCGAACTGCATAATTATTGTGACCGTTACTGCATAATTACTGTGACTGTTACTGCATAATTACTGCATAATTATTGTGACTGTTACTACATAATTACTGCATAATTACTGTTACTGTTATTGCATAATTACTGTGACCGTTACTGCATAATTATTGTTCCCGTTACTGCATAATTATTATGACTGTTACTACATAATTACTACATAATTATTGTTACTGTTACTGTTACTGCATAATTACTGTGACCGTTACTGCAAACTGCATAATTATTATGACCGTTATTGCATAATTACTGTGATTGTTATTGCATAATTACTGCATAATTACTGTTACTCTTACTGCATAATTACTGTGACCGTTACTGCATAATTACTGTTCCTGCTATTGCATAATTACTGTGACTGTTACTGCATAATTACTGCATAATACTGTTACTGTTACTGCATAATTACTGTTACTGCGTAGGTTCGGTATTGCACATTCTGCATAATCATGTTTTTTTTGCATAATTGTTATGCTAGGCAAGAGTTGTTTTTATATATAAGTGTTGCTGTTTGGGGAAAAAATTTATATAAATAAGCCAAGTTTTGATTAAGTGTTGCTGCATAAGTGTTGCTGCATAATTAAGTTTTTATATATAAGTGTTGTTGTTATGTTGGGCAGGAGTTGTTTTTTTATAGATATAGGTGTGTCAATTTTTCTTTTGCATGAGTTTTACAATCCTTTTCCTCTCCTTACACACACAGCAGCTTTAATCACACCACCTATGCAACAAACCCTTACACCTACTTAACAATACCTACAAATATCAATAACCCACAACTGTCACAATCCTTATTTACAATCAAAATTCAATCCTTACAGTCACAATCCTTATTTACAATCAAAATTCAATCCTTACAATCCTTACAATAACAACTGTCACAATCCTTACAATCAAAATTCAATCCTTACAATCGAACAAATTTTATTAAAATGTACACTTTGATCACATAACAAAAATTCCATTAAAATAAGCACTTTGATTAAAATAACAAAAATTCCAACCCAAACGTGTATTTTCCTTTGGCTTTGGACTTGAATACTACTTTTGAAGACTCTAGGCCATTATGTGTAGGGCATGGTGCAGCTGATGCACTGTGAAGCTGTGTATAACACTCTTCATTCAGTTTTCCATCTTTTACTTCATCAAGTTTCCCCACCCCTCTTGTCTTGAAGTGTCCATTTTTTGGCTTGCAATCAATTGTTACTCGAAGCCCTGCACCATGATACACAAAATTATTGTTACTTGTTCTTCAACTCATCATACTGTGATACACATGAAAAAAAAAAAAAAACAGATCAAGTAGCTAGACTATAAAGGCATGTTTAGTCTTAATGTGACTCTGCTCACAGTCTGCATAAGCATCTAGACTATAAACACTTAAACTCATCATACTATCATACACATGAAAAAAGAAAAAAAAAAAAACAGATCAAGCAGCTAGACTATAAAGGCATGTTTAGTCTTAATGTGACTCTGCTCACAGTCTGCACAAGCAGCTAGACTATAAACACTTAAACTCATCATACTGTCATACACATGAAAAAAAAAAAAAAAAAAAAGATCAGGCAGCTAGACTATAAAGGCATGTTTAGTCTTAATGTGACTCTGCTCATAGTCTGCACAAGCAACTAGACTATAAACACTTAAACTCATCATATTGTCATACACATGAAAAAAAAAAAAAAAAAAAAAAACAGATCAAGAAATACTCCAATTTGGACAAAAAGAAAAATTCCTAACTTTTGAGGAATTCATTTCAAAGGTCTGCTAACAGTAGCCATGGAGATTAAGCATCAACCCTAACCTTCTCTGTCTTTCAGAGCCTAGTGCATTATCCTTTAGCAATGGCCTTGGAAGTTGGAACCCGGAATTGGCACTATGTAAATTTAATTTGCAGAATAGAATCCAAGTATTTCAGATAACCACTATACAATTGGTTTGATAAAAACAATGATATCCACTGCACAATTTTTTATTTCATGTTTGGAATTCTTGTTTGCACTAATGTCTATCCCCATTTTTTCAGCATGAATCGATCGCAATGATTCTAAAACGAAAAGATCAAACACTAAAATATCTAAATTAACAATCAATGAACCAAATTCATCAATGCACCACCCATTAAATTAATTGTTTTCTTTATATTACCATCAACCAATTCTCGAAAATAACCCAATAATACCAGCCCAGAAGCTAAACAAATGCAATTAATCAAATTCCCAGAAACCAAACCAAGAAATATGGATTACTCTTTGAAAATTGAAGTCTATCACAGCATTTCATCAATATAGCACCAACTAGTCTTCAAAATTGAACATGCAAGAAAACCCAGAAACTAAACCAACATTCAAAGTAAATGAATGGTGAAAGATTTACCTCTTCAATAACGCCCTTTTTCCTAGCAAAGGCAATGAAAGAATTCCCTCCAACAGAACCACCGCCATGCTCATATACTAAGTCCAAAATGAAACCCCAAGTCCTAATATCAAGCGCCGAGGGGCTCTGCCTCCTCCTCCTCCTCCTCCTCCACTCGTCCACTTCTTTAGTGCTTTTGATAGACTAGGATGTACAGAAACAATGGCACAAGTGACTGAGTAAGAGGATGAACCAAACAATTGGCCATATTTCTCCAAACCCAAACCCTAACATTCTTTGATTTGGGTCTGAACCAAATCGACAAGGTTGGCTCACCGCAACCACCACCTCCGATGGTGGCTTCTTCTCTCCTTCGACCAAAATCTCTTTCTCTATCTCTCAATCTCATTTCCCTCCATAGATCAAACCTGAAGGATCATCAACTTCTAAACTTCTCTGATTTGGGTCTGAAATCTTTCTCTACACCCGATTCTCTCCAAACCCCAACCTTTACTCTCTCTCTGATTTGGATTTAAAAAGGATGCGTGTATGGGTGTCGGGATCTCTGGTGAGCTAAGGATTTTTCTTTGATTTTGCTTATGGGTTTGAGTTGAGGGAGGTTGAGAGAGTTTGAACTTTGAAATTTGAGAGAGAGAGAAAGTTGGAACGGCTGGTGTGTGAGTTTTTTTTTGGTCCGGTTGAGTTAAACCTGAGTTAAGCTCCTTGAACTACAGTTTAAGTGTTGATTTAAATTTTAAATGACGTGAATGATTTTTGAGCGTGGATCTGTCTGGTTTAAATCTCCATCGTGAAATGGAGCCTCTCCATTTCAAAGGGAAATGGAGAGGATCCATTTCCGTAAAAGACTAGAAATTTGGACGCGGAAAACTTGTGAAAAATGGAGGTACTCAACCCAAACATGGCAATAAGTCTAAAGCCACCGAAAGTTTCACGAAAAGCTTCAGACTCCCTCTTTTTTGAAGTGTTACAATTATCGTTATTATTGTCTGTAGGCTTGTTGGAAACATGGTCGGCGCATTGCATGGGGATATCCATCCCTTTCATAATCATACCTCGGCTAGGGACACCACCGAGGAAAGTTCCTTACTCATCATCATTCCCATTGACACGCAGTCAAATTTTTTTAGCGGAAATTCATGTTACTTGTCTAAGACCGAAAATTACTAAGTACTTTTTTCAAGGAAAATTACTAGGTACTTTTTCTAGGGGGTAATGATGTGAAATGGTACTTTTTTCTAGGGTACAGTAATGTGGAATTCTTTCATTTCACATTGAAATTGTATTAAGAATTTAATTAGTAAAATTTTTCTAGGGGATAATGATGTGAAATGGTACTTTTTTCTAGGGCACAGTAACGTGGAATTCTTTCATTTCACATTCACGTGAGATTGTATTAAGAATTTAATTAGTAAAATTTACCATAAATGTAAGAGGAAGGAATACTATATCATCGTACTCTAAAAATATCTAATAATTATTCATATAGGAATCATGAAGATTATGTGTAATGTGAGTCGTGTGGATTTGATATAATTAGAGTCCGTTTGAGAACAACTTATTTAGCTGAAACTGAAAATTTTTTACTGAAAGTACTATAAATAAAGTTAAAAAGTAACTGAAATAGTAAAGTGAGACTCATGAATAGTATCAAAAAGTGCAATGAGACCTATAAATAATAGTAAAAAATAAATTAAATAGTAACAAAAATAAGTTAAATAGTTAAAAAAAAAAAAAAAGACTTTTTAAACCAATACTAAACACAACCTTAATTTCCCATGAAAAGAGGAGCCTGAATAAAAATGGAGCTAACCCAAACCTAAGTTTGATCAGCCCACATGCTATCCTTCTCCATTGACAAGCCTATGGTCTAAGTAGTCATTCTAAAAAGGGGAAAATTTGTTACACACCTGTGTGCATCCACGCAAGTTTGTAAGACATTGTCATTCCATAAAATATTGTATGATCCTAGTATTACATAATATCAAACCCTTTAACAATGGGGTTCATATGGGATAATGGGAAAAGCCCAATAATTCTCACATCCAAATTTTTTATTTTTTTTGTGAGAACCTACATCCCAATTTCTATGTTTGTACATTTTTTTTTTTTTGAATTGATTTGTACTGCTTTTAATCTAGTGAAATCTTATACATGCACATATTATATATAAAGTAGGTCGATAACTTAATTTAACATATGTTATTTTATTATATATAATAAAATATTTATATCAAATTAATTAAGTTTTATATAATTCAAAATATTTTTTTCTCATCTAGTCAACTTTGTAAGCTGTGAATTATCTTTTAAATGATTATATTGATCACTGTAAAGTTGTAATTTACAACTATGTGTTTTGTTGGCTTTAATTCTGTGTCAAATTTGATTGTAATTTTATTCAATCTTTTGTACTTTATATTTATTGTAGGATTTAATTGTAAGGGTTGTGTGAGAGAGAGTGTGTGTGAAGACTCAAGCAATTGAAGACTGAAGAGTTTTCACGACTAAACACTTCTTGCGAAAGCTTTTGAGCTTCAGTGACCATTCTTGTGACTGATTCACGACTGTCACGCTACTGCCTAACCCGCGAAACACGCGCTACTACCTAACCCGCGAAAAGCGCGTGTTTTCAGTTTTTATGTAGCAGATGTGACATGTTTTCAAATACTCTTAACTTCCCTCGCATTGCCTCTCTCGAACCCCATTCAACCCAAATCTTATTTTCACTTAAACTCCATCATTTTCAAGCAAAAATCTTTGCAAAATCACTTCAAGGTATGTTTGCCCAAACATTATCTTCATTTTTGTCTTAGATTATGCAGATTTTAGCTTAGGGTTCTTAAAAAATTGGGGTTTTCCGAACACTGGGTTGGGGTTCTTAATTTTGTGAATTTTTTTTGGGCTGAGTCCCATTTGATTTTTATGCATCTGTGTTGGCCCCCTGTGGCAATCTAATCATGTATTGAGGCAGTTTTCACCATGTTCATGCATTGTTCATAGTTGTAGTGCATTGTTGCATGTTAGGTGTTTGGCAGAATGCCCTAGTGACATTCTTGTGTTAAATTGGACTCACTTGAGTCTCTTTGCTTGGTTTACTCTTAATTGAACATGTATAACATGTTTTGGTCAAAGGGTATGTGTTTTTACACATTTTCCCAATTTGTGCCTCAATGCCATGCCATGCACACACTAGGCACACACTAGGCATCCTTTAGGCACACCGATGCACCTCCTACTACACTCACATGCATCAACACATGCACAACCCAGACACACACATGCACATTCACTTAAATTCATGCATTGTGTTTATTCTTTCATGTTTTAGCTATTACAGCATGATGTTTTCAGTTCTTTTGCTCTGTTTTGAGTTGGTTATGCTCTGTTTTAGGTTGTTTTACCTTGTTTTGAACTAACATGTATCTAATCATGCTTTTGTGTTTTGTTTTGTGTTTTTGCACTTATTTCTTTTCTGTTTTGTGTTCCTTTGTGTAGATGTCTCCTACTAAGCATGCAGCTCCTAAGAGATCATCCTCCAAACATGCACGCATTGATTTTGATAACTTCAGGTCTGTTGAGGTTGATAAGAAGTATAATGACTGCTACAAAAGAGCCACAATTATCATGGAAAGGGTTGTGAAATTAGATACCCTTGAGGACACCTTCATACCTGAGGTGTTCAAGGAAAGGACGTGGACAAAGCTACTAAATCCGGTTGGGGTTGTGTATTCGGAGATTATCAAAGAGTTTTTCTCCAATGCTAGTGTTGAAGGGGATAATATAAACTGCTGGGTAAGGCACAAAGAGTTTGTCATCACTAGGGACATCATTCAGGAGTTCTTAGAAGTTCATCCTCCCTCATACCCAATCATGGTGCAATATGAGGATATATTGGAATCTATTGAGGAGATGGTAAAGATACTTGGTGGTACTCCTAAGAAAACCTCCACAAACACAATCCCATTTAGTCCAAAGATGAGAACCCTTGTTCATGTGATGATCAACAATTTATACCCGGTCACCAACCTCACTACATTGTTCGCTTCGAGGACAATCTTTTTGTACGATCTCTTCACTCAGAAAGAGATTGATATTTGTGGACACATCTTCCACATTTTGAAGAGGAGCATTGAGAAGCAAAATTCCAGAATAGTTATGCCTTTTCCCTCATTGATTATAGGCCTAATTGCAAAGGCAAGGCTTGAACTTCCAAGTGGCCTCACTGTGGTTCAGAGGAACTATCCTATTGGTGCACACATATTGACTAGGAGCATAGCTCACATCAAAGGTTCCAAAACAGGTGTGCATATGATACCACAGGATCGTGTTAAGGATGAGGGTGGCAATACAAAAGAGGAAATTGATAGATTTACTTTTGCACTAGAGTCTTCAGCTCAGCCATCTTCTTCTGCACCAGCATGAGGACCAGAAAGACTCGATCGCCTTCTAGCTAGAGTAGAGCAGATGTACACTATGCTAGACTCTCATGTGAAACACACAGCGGACCAGTTTGCGTAAGTCCAGGGTCAGATCATTGCCTTATCCTCTCAAATCGATGATTTGTCAGTCGGCCATGGTTCAGATTCTGAGTCCGAGCAATTCTAGCCTCTTTGGCCATTTCAGTCAAAAATGAGGAGAAAATTTTGAAGGGGAGCTTGCACAGTTGAAGGTGAGCATAGCTTAGATCTTACATTCATTGGTTTATTATAGGCAGTTTTAGCTTTATTTATGTTTTGGTTTAAACTTTTTCAGCACTTATAACTCTTGGATAGTTGTTTTTACTGCTTTTGTTTAAAGCTTTTAGTACACTATTTTAAATTTTAGTTTTACATTCAGTATTTGTAGTTATCTCATTGCTTTTGAAGCAATTTTTTTGTACTTTTAAGATATTGCTAATATGTCTTAAGTACCTCACTCTTGTGCCCTAGTAGGATCTTGTTTCCTAGATGTAAATACTTCATTTATTTTGCGTTGGTTGAGTGTTGGACATGCAATTGATCCTTGTGAATGATCTTAATTGCATTGCATGTCCAGATGAGCATTTACTAGCTAAATGTTCATTGTAGTCATTCTTTAATGACTGGTCCTATTTGATCAAGTTATGCCTACTTGTTTTATAGTGTTTACAAACTTGATCACATTTTACTTGCTCATGTAAATACCATGTATTCAACTTGTCATAAGCTTAATGAAAGTTTTGTTTGTGTGCAAGTGTTTCAAGTTACAGGTTTATATGTGCAAGTGCTTTATAGCTTCTAGATTAGGTGTGAGTGAGTTTTGCCACTGTTACCAAACTCACGTTTAAGTCTAGAGTTTGTTTTAGGCATTTTGTCATGAAACAGCCAGAGGGGGAGATTGTAAAGTTGTAATTTACAACTATGTGTTTTGTTGGCTTTAATTCTGTGCCAAATTTGATTGTAATTTTATTCTATCTTTTGTACCCTGTATTTATTGTGGGATTTAATTGTAAGGGTTGTGTGATAGAGAGAGAGAGTGTGTGTGAAGATTCAAGCCATTGAAGATTGAAGAGTTTTCATGGGTAGCTTGCGACTAAGCATCCTGCGAAATGATGCATGTGCCCTACACTGGAATGCGAAGAGTCAGGACAGATGGCGACAGCTCTGTTTTGCGAGTAGCTCGCAGGTAAGGCCTTCCCGCGAGACACTCGCAAGACATTCTATTTTGCCAAGCTGTACTATATATCTGATACACACTTTCTGTACCCGCACTATATATACCCACATTACCCACAAATGTTGAGGAGTGCTTCAAAGAGAAAACCCTCGCCAAAAAACTTGAGAGTTAGAGATTGTTATACCCACATTTCTCTACACAATTGCTTGTGGATTTTCCTCAACTCCTACCTCTCCATTTCCATACCATTGAGAGGTTGATAGCCCAAACACTTCCCACACCCTTTCAGAGTGTCAAGTGAGGTTTGGTGTTGCTAGGAAGCATTGGAAGAAGCCAAGGATGGTAGATGCAACATGGAGCTTGTTGCAGGATCCAAAGAGCTAGACAAGACACGGTTCCGAGAAGCCTTGTTGGAGTAGGAGCTTAGAGGGCTTAGGTATATCGGGTAGATTAGACTTGGAGGGTCTCTTGCTAACCCATGTATCCCAATTGATTGTCTAGTGGATCGATTACCGCTTGGAGGGTGGTGGAAAAGTTTTTCACTAAGTTCTTTGGTTTCCTTTTCGATAACATATCGACATGTTATCTTGTGTTTGCATTTCTCTTCCCTACTCTTTTACATTCCATTTTATTGCTGTGTTGTTAAATTCATGAATTAGAGTAGCTTGTTTCTTTATCCGCTTGCATTTACACTATTCTGCACTTAGTATTAAGTTAGTATTAAGTGTGGCTTGCATCTTCAAAAGCCTTATGTGAATAGTCTAATCTCACGACGTCATAAGGTAGTGGTAATTTTGTGCAAAACAAGGGGCACACTTAACAAAAACAACATGCTTTATGTTAACTAAAGTGTGTAAGTTAATTGTTAATTAATCATAATAAGAAGGTTTTGGTACAATTTTTATAAAAAAAAAATATAAAAAATTGTCAATAACATTTATTGTTTTATCATTCTCGCAATAAAATGTTTTAAAAATAGCTCATAAACTAATGCCATAAAAATATTGGTTAGCATTTTCCAATCAAGAATATTACCATGTAAGTTATTAATGCTTAGAGCATTCCCATAAAAAATTTTAAAAAATTTGGCATTTACCATCTCAAAACTTATATTTATAACATATAACATACCACTTTACAATATTCCTTACATCAAAATTTCTATTTTTTCAACACTTCATTTAAATATTCTTTCTTTATTATTTTTTATTCATTTTTTTATTATTTCTCACTCTCCCTCTGTCTCTCTCTCCCATTGTCTTTCCATCTTTCTCAACCCGGTGAAGCTTCTCCCTCCCTATGATATTTGCTCTCAAAACCTCCATTGCCTGAGCTTTTCAAGCTCATCACTGATAAACCACGGCCATAGCCACCACCACCAACCACAACCTCAACCCCTAACCACCAAAATAATAATAATAATAATAAAAAAACCCACGGCACAAACTGAGAAGCGTCTCCCTCTCTCTGATATTTGCTCTCAAAACCTCGATGGCATGAGCTTTTCAAGCTCATCACCTCTAACCACATCCAAAGCCACAACTACCATCACCAACCACAACCTCAACCCCTAGCCACCCAAAAAAAAAAAAAAAACCCACGGCATAAACCGCAGCGAAAACCCACTACAAAACCGCCACAAAACCCACCACCCCAGCAACCCTGATACTCACCTTAACCCACGGCCTCAACCAACTCAACCCACGGTCTCAACCAACCCCAACCACCATCGAACCCAAACCCACTTGCAGTCATTGAGACCCATTAGACCCACTAGAGGGAGAATTTGAGAAAGAGAGATGAGAGAGAACGGGAATGAGAGAGTGAGAGTGATAGTGATAGTCTGAAGACAGAGAAAGAAAAAATATTGAAAAAAGATAACAGCTTGCTACTGTGCGGTCTCAAAAATGAGAGCGCACTATAGCAGTATTGTAATTTTTTTTCAATATACCAGTTTTGATGGGGTGCGTGTTTTGGGGTTCAGCTGCTAAAAAATAGGACTTATAGCATTTAGGAAGCTTAATGAGAATGCTCTTAGTGCACTACTCAAGAAATAAGAGACAATACTAGGAGATGAGTTTCTAGCTGCTGCCTTCTAGGCGAAGTGTTGGCAAGAAGGAGAAGAAGAAAATGGGAGGTGGGGATAGTCAGAAAAATAACTTGACTCTATGTTTTCTTTTTCTTTCTCTCACAAATTTTTTTATTTTATTTTTTATATTCAAATTATTTATGGGCTGAAATATGTTTTCTAGCCAAAATATAGTAAAAAAAATGGAATCGTGTGAACCACTAAAATCGGCCACGGTTCTTAGAACCATATGGCCTGACTGCGGTTCGAGCGGTTCCATGCTTTTTTCACATAGAGAAGTTCTTAGGATTAAAAAAATAGAATAACGAGGAGTTCACAGTTAACCGGATCAGACCATACGATCCAGTCCAGGTCTGAGAGCCATGATTTTAATAGTATAACTTTCTTCTCTCACTTATTTTCATAATCAAGGAAAAATATATATATTTATAGGTAGTTGACTTGGATATTGGATAAGGAAGACCTGTGAAAATAGGCTAAAATTATTATGAAACATAGTATATTAGTATGTGCACTGGAAAATCCCTTCGTTCCACAGCCAGAGACCACGAAGGGGAATTTGCCACTTATCTTCTCCATTGACGCGCAGTGGAAAGACTCACCTAACTCATTGACTCTTGAGTCAAAACCTCAGAACACTCAAAACTTTGTAATAGACACTGTCCTTCCATAAAAGATTTTGCGATCCTAATAGTACTTAATATCAAATGCTAAAAACTTTGCAATGCCCTTTAACAATGGGGTCCATATGGGATAATGGGAAGCCCACACATACATCAATCCCTATCTTATGGTTATTCTTCATTGGTTCATAAATTAAGTCTCTATTTGGTTGGGGGAATGGAAAATGATAGGAGGATGGAAAAAAAATTAATTTTCTCTCATGTGTGTTTGATTGTGATAATGAAAGGTTGAGTTTGATTAAAACTCATTTGTACATGTTTAGTTGAGAAGAAAAGAGAGAGAGAGAATGAAAAAGGTAGTTTATATAAATTTAGTCATTGGCCTTATTAAAAAAATTCATGCCTAGTTTAAAATAGGAAAAAAAGAGGAAGAAGAAGAAACAATCCACCTAATTAAAAAAGAGTAATGCTACAGTCATAAACTATTTTACAACATTTTTACAAATTATTGATGTTGCAAATTTTTACTATTTTTAATCTAGGCCACCACTAACATTACATTTTTATTTACTAATAATTATTTGAAAAATACTTAAGCCACATTAGAAATTTGTAAAAATATTGTAAAATAGTTTGTGTCTGTAGTATTACTCATTAAAAAAAAAAAAAAAAAAAAAAAAAAAGGGAAACAGCCAACATAAACAAGTAATCATGCCCAGTTGGAAAAAGAAAAAAGAAAAAAAGAGAGAGCAAACAATCAACAAAAACAAGTAATCATTACCAATAAAATAAATAAATAAATAAATATACAAAAGCAAACAAGCAATCACACCTAGTTGACGGAAAAAAAGAAAGAAAGAGGCAAACAATCAAAATGAGAGAAGAATGGTAGTCAAGTCATTTGACTTCTTCTAAAAAAAAAGTCATTTAACTGTAATTACTCTTTTGTTCCCCATTTTCTCCCTAAACTGGGGGATAATTCATTTTTAGTGGGTCTAGAGAGAAAATACTTAGACCCCACCAAAATCTTGCACCTTTTCCTCTCTCAACCAAACAATCAAAAAACCCATTTTCTCCCCTATTTTCCTCTACCCCAAAATCATCCAAATGGCCAATAAGCTACCAATTTATAGCCAAAACCGCATGGTCCATATAAATTTATCATAACTACTAGTTCTAGTGAGCTAGCTCAGTAATCTTAGCACATCCCTTAGGTTTTTGATTTAGAGGGCTTATTTTCGTACACCTTTTGTGGCGGTAAGAAAGTGTTGTTTCTTTCTATAAAAACATGAATAGTTTTTGAGGGTTTATTTTTGCTGAATAATCATTTTTATTTTACAAAACCACCCAAAGGACCAAGCCCATCTCTTTCTGCTAGGTCCGAAATAGACAAGGATTGAGAAGAGATGGCAACTAGCCTATCAGTAAATAGGACATAGCCCAAGAACTTGAAAGCCACACTATGCGCTAAAATATAAACATCTCTGCCAACATGGAAAAAATCCCAAGCAACAAAAGTAGATGATAGGCCACAAACTGAATAACCCTTTGTGATTAAACCAATTAATTAATTAGCCAAATTATTAATTAAACAATTTATCATGCAAACGAATGGAAGCACAAACAAATCACCAATAAACTAATTATGTAGCGGAAATTAAATGACACAGTGATTTGTTTACGAATGGGGAAAACTTTTGCGGTAAAAACCCCACCGGGTGATTTTCAGGTCATCACCCCCGAAACTTCACTATTATCAAAACAAGCGGTTATAAGTAAAGGAATCTCAAGTACCTTACCAACCTACAGTTGAACCCTTACCCCAATACCCAATTGGACTTGTTCTGTACTGACAGTTCCCCCTTTTGATGCACGGCTCCCAAGTACATGACTAACCAATGCGCAAATCCCAGTACGTGACTTCAACACCAATTGAAAGAGAGGTTGGCTGCAAAGTTCTTCAGTTCATCCTAAATGATGAAGATCAAGAAGATGCTTGGTCACAAAACCCAAAGGTGCAAAATACACAGCAACTTTTTCAGAAGAGATGAACTAGGTCAAAAACTTCGTCATCGGTCACAATTTGCTCCAACAAAGTTTTTTCAATATTTGTGCAACTTGTGAACTCTTTGACGGCTTTTAAAACAATCATTTTATATGTCTGGGGTTAGAAGAAAAGAAGGCCCAAAGACATATTCATGGATTCCAAGAAATCAGATAAGAATTCTGATTTTTATAAACCTCGACAGATAAAAGGTGTTGAGAAGCTATCGAGCAGGTGTTGAGCTTTCGGGGTTGAACAGCTTTTTTAAACCTCGATAGATACAGCTGTCGAGATTTAATGAAATTGCACTATAGCTTATTTTTCTTGGGTAGACTTGATGACTTCAACACTTGATCTTGAAACCTTATTTCTTGAAGTATTAAAAACACCTAGAACTACCTATTTTCAAGTAAAGTGCATTTTGTCAAAGGATTAGCCAATTACATAAAAGAATGACATATGTTCTTAATGAGAGAACTACATATGTCCTAACAATCTCCTCTTTTGGCAATCTGTGACAAAATCACAACAAACAAATGAACATATGAGAGAAGTCATAAATCACTCAACTCATATTCACTTGTTGAATACAATAAAATCTATCCTATCACAAACCCTTGAAAAACTTTGCAAGAAAAGAGTTTATGACAAGTAGACTTTGACAATCTGTATTTCTAAAACACTTTAAATAAAAACTCATCAAGGCATTTTGTGTGAAACAAAAATAATAGATTATATACAAATATAATAATCATGTGTATAAAGATAGAAAAGAAACAACACATGTAGAGATAGGTGAAAGAAACATACATCCACATATATAGAGAAAATAAGTACAATGTATGTAAAACTGGTCACAAGACCTCATAAACAAGAACAATGTATCTAAAAAAGAAAGAAAAGAAAAGATACATCATAACCTCACTACATCCCTCAAGTATCAACACTCCTCTTATCAAAAATGTCCTATACTAACTCTCCCCCTAAGATGACTATTCTCATATCCCAAAACTACTCTCCCTTTTTGTCACGAGTGACTAAGGGTAGAGTGTCAAGTAGACATCTCATCAGTAGAGCTAGCATTTCCATTATCATCATTCGAAGCATCATCATCCTCAAAATCAGAAGCTGCTGAAGGAGGTGGTGAAGGAGTAGCCTCAAGAGCAAAACTATCCATGGTCGCCTGCCATCGTGTAATACGACCAACACGAACATTCACTTGATACAACTCAGTGGAGAGTGTATTGAGGCGAGCATCCATGTGCTATAGCTGCGCCATGATGTCTCCAAGTGAAACATCGCTTATAGAGGAAGAAGGAACAAATGTAGATGGAGCAGATCTGGATGGAGCTGAATGGGAGGGAGGAGTGGAATCCTGCTGTCTCGACCTAAACTGAGCCTCACTACGCTTTACAGTAGCGGCATCTATGACACATATGAAGGTGAAAGGATTGGACACAAGAAAAGGAATGGAAAAACTGCGTAGAATCCTCGTGATAGCAGAAGGAAAGATGAGCTTATCACGGGTCACCGCATCAGAATAAACATCTATAATAGACAAAATAAAATGAGAGGAAAAATCTATGGTAAGATGCTCTAGGAGGGATAACAAAAATCAAGCACGAGGCTCAGTGATGGAGTTGTAGTGAGAAAGTGGAAAGAGTACAAAAGTCATCACCATGTTTAGGAATCTAGGACCTTTAGCAAATGGCCTACATGATGTGAACTGATGCTCACCCCACTCCGAAAGGTGCTCATAGAAAGCAGAAATGAACTCATCTTTAGACACAGTCCTCAGACGCTTACAAGACGGATAGTCAGGAAACTCTATCCTAGGATCCCTAAGCACATCCGCAACGAGCTACGGTGTAACAGGGATGCGCGTACCTCAAATGTGAGTGAAAAAGAGAGGTACAGAACGATCAATCCCGTGCATGTTGGAGTAAAACTCCTGAATGAGCACAAGAGGATCATACAGTGACTTCCATCCCCTACTATGAATGACAAAGGGAAGGTCAGTATCGGCGAAGTCCGCCAAAATGACTTGGCATTTCGAACGAACACCTCGTCTAGAAAAGTTCTCCGAAAATGCCTTGTAGGCATCATCATCATGGAACCGAAGATTAAGAGGAGTAGAATTAGAAGAGGAAGAAGCTCCAGAGTGTAGAGAGTTTTGAGCCAGAGTAGATTTACGTTTCGGTGCCATAGACACTACTAACGTAAATAGAATGAAAAGGAGAGAGAGAAAAAGACAATCAGAAAAGTCCCAAAGCAATTCAAATATATCAAATTTATTGAATAGAGAGTACGTATGCATAGGGATGTATGAACATGTGACATGCAAAAGAAATTTCATCATAGGCTCAGCCCAATCCAAACCTACCAGCACATAAACATAGTTCACATATCTAAATGCATGAAAATACCATTCTAATGTAAATGTGATGCAATGTATGACATTTTAAACACATTTGAATGAAAAACCATCCCAAATTTCTAGAAAAACTCATTAATTTTGAAAAACCCCAAAATTTTTCAAAAACCCTAAAACCTAAGATTCAAAAACATGAAATGCATGAAGAATAAAGGGAAAAGAGATCATACCAAGTGATTTGAAGCAAGGAAGGGCCAAAAATCACGTGGGTTGAAGGTTTTGGGTGAGAAAATCAAGTTTGGGAGAGGAACAGTCGCGGATAGATCGAGAGAAATCGAGCAAATGAGAACCGGATCGCAACCAAGGCTTATATAGGAACCTCAGTAATTCTCGACAGATGAGGTATCGAGAGGTGTCGAGCCATCTGTCGAGGAAAGTGTCGAGAAAATGCACGTCGACAGCTGAAAGTGTCGAGGAAGTGTCAAGAAATGAACACCATAACCAAGAACAGAAGCTTGATCGATCCATCAGGTGTCGAGAAGGTATCAAGAAGATAGAAACTTTTGCGATCGATCCACCAAGTGTCAAGGAGGTATCGAAATTGCAATAAAGAAAGGCTTGAGAAGCTCGATAGACAGCTAGGTATCGAGGAGGTGTTGAGCTTGCTTTTGAAAACAGTTTTTTGAGAAGTGAAAAATACAGATATGAATACAATCCAACATAAACCTCAACCAATGATCCAATCAACATATTAAGCTCTCAAAAACATCTCTCATCAAACATTTTAAGCATATGGATCCTCAGAAACACACACACACACTAAACAAGTCTAACCAATTTTTTTTTTCAAAAACAAGTCAAGACAGTTTAGTGAGCATACATTAGCACATGTAAATACTTATGATGGCTAAATCACATTGTACTTGCACATGTATTAAGAGTAGAAAAGAATATTGTGTATTGTATGTGAAAAACATTGCAAAATTGCATATGTGTATACAAGTTATGACGATCTGAAATATGAGAAAATAACTTTTAACTCACACACAATCATAACTATTTGATGGGGACTATCACCTTTGAGGTACATCCTAAACTCTCACATCTCTTAGAAAACATGCTTGCAATCATATTTAAAGCATTTTAATCTTTTTGCCTTTTATTTTCTTTGCATATTTTCTTTTATTTAGCATATCATGGATGAGCATATAAAAGAGAGAAAAGAAATACCCAACATGTTAAGCATAGACATTTCACTTTTGCTATGCTGAAGCATACAAATGTCTTTGACACTGCACTTTTGCTATGCCGAAGTATACAGGTGTCATTTATGATTGGTGGGCAATAGTGGTGAGATGGTTATTTATGCCTTTCTCTTAGGATTTTCTAGTCCTACTTGTCAAAAAGAGTGATACGAGTGTTAAGTTTAGTAAATAACTTAATCTTACTCATCACAAACAAGAGCCACAAAACTCACTTGCTTAGTTGTGCATAGAGATGCTCATCTAAACTATAAAAAATACAAAGTTTAGAAAACTTTGTTTCAATAGCCATCCAAGGTACACAAGTACCAATGTACATAAAATATACACTATTTTTGTATTTTTCAATTATTTATTTATTTTTATATTAAAAACAAAATAAACAAAACTGAAAATAAACAAACAAAAATATGTTATCAAAACAAAACATAAAATTAGATGCAAATGCATAAGGAAGAAGGACAAGAGAAGGAGATCAATCCATGGAGATGACACCAATGTTTTGATGAAGGAATTCAAAACGTTTGCTGTCAAGAGGTTTGGTGAACAAGTCAGCCTTTTGACCATCAGTGTGGATAAACTCAAGAGTGAGAGTACCATTTTCGACAAGCTCCCTAATGAAGTGATGTCGAATCTCTATGTGTTTGGTTCGAGAATGTTGAACTGGGTTCTTAGAGATATTGATGGCACTGGTATTGTCACAGTAAATAGTAAGATGCTCTTGACATATACCATAATCATGAAGGAGTTTTTGCATCCAAAGAAGTTGGGTGCAGCAGCTACCGGCAACGAAGTACTCAGCTTCTACAGTGGATAAGGAGATGGAATTCTGCTTTTTTGCTCATCTAAGAGACAAGATTGTTACCCACATAAAAATAACCCTCCGAAGTACTCTTTCTATCATTAGCATTGTTAGCCCAATTAGTATCAGAGTACCCAGCTAAGACACCATTAGTGTCCTTACTATACCACACACTGAACTCAGCAGTAGTTTTGACATACTTTATAATTCTTTTTAAAGCAGTCACATGAGATTCTTTGGGGTTAGCTTGATATCTAGCACACACCCCAACACTGTAACTAATGTCAGGTCTACTAGAAGTAAGGTAAAGAAAACTGCCTATCATGCTTCTATAGAGAGAAGGATCAACACTTTTACCTAACAATTCTATAGTGAGTTTAACATTTAGGCTTATAGGGGTTCTAACAGAACTAGCAGATTTCAAACCAAACTTTTTCACAAAATTCTTAGCATATTTAGATTGAGAAAGGAATATACCTGAATTTTGCTGGCGAATCTGCAATCTTAGGAAATGAGTTAGCTCTCCAATCATTCTCATCTCGAACTCGGCTTGTATGATTTTTGAGAAGACATGAGCAAGTTCATCCTTAGTCGACCAAAAGATGATATCATCAATATAGATTTGAGCAACTATCAAATCACCATCTTCCCTTTTGATGAAGAGAGTTTGATTAGCCTTTCCTTTTCTGAACCCATGTGACACTAGATATTGTGTAACTCTACCATACCAGGCTTTAGGAGCTTGCTTCAACCCATAAAGTGCCTTTTTAAGGTACAGCATATGGTCCGGAAAGTGTGGATCAATGAATCCTTTTGGTTGAGCCACATATACATCTTCTTTGAGTAACCCATTCAAGAAATCAGTCTTTATATCCATCTAATAAAGTTTGAACTTCAGCTGACATGCTAGGGCAAGGAGAATTCTGATTGACTCCATTCGAGCAATTGGAGCAAATGTTTCATCATAGTCTATTCCTTCCATTTGCGAGTATCCTTGAGCTACAAGTCGAGCCTTTTTGCGAATCACATTGCCTTTTTCATCAGTCTTGTTGCGGAATATCCACTTTGTACCGATGATGTGCTCATCTTCTGGTCTAGGTACTAGAGTCCAAACATCATTCCTCTGAAACTGAAGTAATTTGTCATGCATTGCTTCGACACAACTTTCATCTTGTAATACTTCCTCAACTTTCTTGGGTTCAACCTATGACCAGTAGCAGGAATAAGATACAAAGTTAGCAACACATTTATTAACTGTGTGTTTCCTTAATGTGAGTTCATTCATGTTTCCCACAATAACTTCTGGAGGATGATTTAATTTGATTCTAGAGAAAGGTCCCTTCTCTTCATGAGATTCAGAATCTGGTGAAGTGGGTATGTCTCAGAGTCTTCTACAACACTCGGAGTACAGGGAGTACTTGGATATGCAGGTTCTTGTTCAATAATGTCTTGAACTTCCCTAGGCTCAGGAGGAAGAATTTCTTTGGAGAGTTTCTCAATGCTTTTCTCAGAACTGAAATCTGAAGACTCATCAATGATGACATTTACTATCTCCATTACCTTCATAGTTCTTTTGTTGTATACTTGATAAGCCTTGCTTGTAGAAGAGTAGCCCAGAAATATGCCTTCATTGCTCCGAGAGTCAAATTTTCCCATATTTTCTCTATCCTTGAGAATGAAGCAAGTACTTCCAAAGATTTTGAAGTACTTCACATTTGGCTTCCTTCCTTTCCATAACTCATAGGGAGTCTTTTTGGTACCGGGTCTGAAGTATACCTTATTAACCGTATGACATGCAGTGTTTATGGCTTCTCCCTACAAGTTTCTAGCCACATCTTTGTTATGCAACATGGCTCTGGCCATCTCTTGAATAACCCTATTCTTCCTTTCTACCACACCATTTTGCTGAGACGTAATAGGAGAAGAGAATTCTTGAGATATACCTGATCTTATGCAAAAAGACTCCATGTATGAGTTCTCAAATTCTTTACCATAATTACTTCGAATTCAATCAATCTTTAGGCTCTTTTCATTCTGCCGTCTTGTGCACAAAGCCTCAATGTACTCAGGAGCATCAAACTTGGATCGTAGTAGAATGACCCAAGTGTATCTAATGAAGTCGTCTACCACAACCATGATGTATCTCTTACCACCAAGAGACTCAGTTCTGGTTGGACTCATAAGATCTAAATGTAGAAGCTCCAATGGTCTTGATGTAGCTGATGTCTGAGTACTTGGATGCTTAACTTTCGTTTGTTTCCCAAGCTGACATGGTCCACACACCACATTGCTCATTCTGCTAAGTTTTGGTATTCCCAAGATTGATTCATGCTTAGATACAATAGATAGATGCTTGTAACTAGCATGTCCCATTCGTTGATGCCATAGATCTTCATTACGCAAACGAATTCTATTACAGACAATATCAGCATCAGGAACCAATCCATAATAGTTGTCCAAAGTGCGAACCCCACTAATGAGCTTCTTTCCAGACTCATCCATGACAAGAAACTTTCCCTTTGAGAATAATACCATAAAGTCTTGATCACATATTTGACTTATACTCAATAGGTTTACTCTTTGACCTTCTACATAAAGAACATTTGTAATGTCCGGTAGTCCTAGTAGAGATATGATTCCCTTCCTTTTAATCTGTGACTTACTTCCATCACCAATAGTAACATTGCCACCTTTCTTAGACTCGAAAACCTTGAAGAGAGATCCGTCTCTAGTCATGTGTCTTGAGCAACTACTATCAAGGTACCACAGACATGTGTCCATAAATTTGTATGCAGACTTCATGATGAAACACACTTCATGTTTAGATGACAAATCAGAGGGAATGGTTCTTTCACTCAACTGCCTTTTATGAGCTAAACCTTTAACTTTCACTCTTTTCAGATGAACTCCTTTTCATATTTTCATTTTGAGACAGTCTAGTTTTTTCTTAGCCAAACTGAGATCTTTTCCAATAGTCATTATAAGAGAAATCAAATAACTTTTAGACTTGTATTTTCTAAGACACTTAAACAAATAGTGATTAGAAAAACAAGATGTATTTGAAAACAACGATTTCTTTAAGTCGGTTACAACCGTGACAACAGGGCCAATGGATTAACACAGCAAAGATTAACCCTAATTAGAGTGTGCCTGTTCTGATACTACTTGATAGGCCACAAACTGAATGACCCTTTGTGATTACACCAATTAATTAATTAGCCAAGTTATTAATTAATTAATTTATCATGCAAATGCGTGGAAGCACAAACAAATCACCAATAAACTAATTATGCAACGAAAATTAAATGACATGGTGATTTGTTTATGAATGGGGAAAACCCTTGCGGCAAAAACCCCATCGAGTGATTTTTAGGTCACCACTCCAAAAACTCCACTATTATCAAAACAAGCGGTTACAAGTAAAAGAATCTCAAGTACCTTACCAACCTGTAGTTGAACCCTTACCCTAATACTCAATTGGACTTGTTCTGTAGTGACATTTCTCCCTTTTGATGCATGGCTCCCAAGTACATGACTAACCAATGTGCGGATCCCAGTACGTGACTTCGACACTAACTGAAAGAGAGGTTGGCTGCAAAGTTCTTCAATTTATCCTAAACGATGAAGATCGAGAAGATGCTTGATCACAAAACCCAAAGGTGCAAAATACACAGCAACTTCTTCAGAAGAGATGAACTAGGTCAAGAATTTCGTCTCCGGTTACAATTTGCTCCAACAGAGTTTTCTCAATGCTTGTGGAGCTTGTGAACTCTTTGATGACCTTTAAAACAATCCTTTTATATGTTTAAGGTTAGAAGAAAAGAAGGCCCAAAGACATATTCATGGATCCCAAGAAATCAGATCAGAATTCTGATTTTTATAAACCTTGACAAATAAGAGGTGTCAAGAAGCTGTCGAGCAGGTGTCGAGCTTTCGGGCTTAAGCAGCTTTCTTAAACCTCGATAGATACAGCTGTTGAGATTTAATGAAATTGCACTATAGCTTGTTTTTCTTGGACAGACTTGATGACTTTAACACTTGATCTTGAAACCTTGTTTCTTGAAGTATTAAAAATACCTAGAACTATCCAATTACAAGTAAAGTACATTTTGTCAAAAGATTAGCCAATTACATAAAAGAATGACATATGTTCTTAATGAGAGAACCACATATGTCCTAACAGTAGAGAGAATAGTTTTCACATCATCCACAATACTAGAGAGAGACCACAATACAATAGCCAAATCACCTTCGATAATGGCAAAGCTAGAACCATGGAGCAACTTCAATTGCTATGAGAGCTGCCCTCACTATTAATGAATAGTTTCAGTTGAGCTTTGGAAAGCATATATCTTAAATATGTATTGTAGGGAAAAATTTTGGTTCTTCCTAAATCAATGGCGGAACTAAGGTTGGAACAGGAAGGGAGTTTCTGACAAAATTCTCTCAGGTTCTAACCATTTAGGTCTACCAAGTGTCCTACGAGATCACTGCCTCAACTTCTTTTCAAATTCTCTCACATGCCTTTTTGCTGAACAACGAATCATATTTGCTCGATTGAAATTCCTTTTTGTCCAACTGCAATTTCAATTCTTGAAATCCCAATTCCCAACCCAATTACAAATTGATCCACAATATACAAAATAATCAAATGTTTTATTACAAGAAAACTTTGGCATAATATGTCAACACAAAAGAAACCTAACACCAATCATGATCCTGAGATTGAATTTAATGAAGCGAGTCTAGATTTTAAAGTAACCGTAGAAGAGCCATAAATTTTGATGATCCAATAGAGAAAATGCATGGTTCTTATAGGGAATCAAGATTCATGCATTATGGATCAATATTGTTACTACAAGATGTCAACTGAAAACAAAATTTGCCTTTTTTTTTTTTTTTTTTAATTTTTAATTTTTTTTTATATGTTCAACTAGGCTTTATATATGTTGACATTGCATCCACTACCAATTCTGTGTTCTTAATAATAAAGTTGGATATTTTTTAAAATTTTTAGTTTTAATGATCGATATTACCGATCCATTCTATTGAGGAATTTAAACTATATGTGCGTTCTAGATCAAATATTTTATGATCAAGTCCACAATTTTCTAGATTTTATGCAGTTTAAGGAATAAAAATTTGAAATAGCTAACGCTCAAGAGAAATAAGGTCCACAACTTTCCCCGATGAAAAGGGAAAAAAGATATAAAATGTATCCTCCAATCTAAAACTTAATAGTTTGCCTATGATACTATTTACGTTGATTGTATTGTCAAGTAAACCATTGTTCTCAATTTGATGTCACGGAAGCCTAAAGAAAGTACACAGGATACTCTCTTAATGGAATAGAAACTAAACTATTAGTTTTTGATAATAAACCTCGAATCCACGAGAGGTTTCCTTGGATCCACAAGGAGAATAACTGGAATCTAGAAATAATTTGACAAAAAATCTGTTTTTATTGATAATAATCTAATTTGCCTCTGACGGCTACAAAACATATAAATTTTGAGAAAAACATCTAAAATCCTAATTCGCACTAATTATGCGATTAGGTGACAAAATACAAAATTTTACCAAAAATGGCAAAATTGAGTTAAATGCAGAATCATAAACTACTGACCTTAAGGGTCGTCTCAAAACAGACAAGATCTTATTTTGACTTTTAAACTAAAAATTATTAAGAAAAAACAAATATTACTATAAATAGCAAAAACATAATTATCGGGGCCTTAACAAAGGAATTCGCCTAAATTTTGGTGATGCTCATGGCATGAGTTTGGATTAGAATGCCGTTTCCCTTCAACTTGCCAAATTTCATGCAATTCCAATATTGTCGCCCCAATGGCCTCTACTAGTACCTCTTTTTGATCTTCTGTTGTGACTTCCTACACCCTTACTGCTCCAGGAAGACATGTGTTGTCTATTGTACATCACAATTAGTACTGGATTGTCAACATTACTGATTTCACTGTTAAGGCCATAAAGATTTCATCAAATATTTTAAGCAATAATGAAATAATGTTCATTGACAAGCTAAAATGAAATACAGTTCACAAAGTTCAATACCTCCTAAATTCAATGTTTCCCTTAAAGAAGAGATGTATTATATCTAGGACAGAGAGTCCTATTGTATTGATACCATTTCAGTTGAAGAATTCGTCAATGATCTTCTTGGTGGAGAAAATAGGAAAGGTTTGGGGGGGATTTGCAAGGAGTTGAGACTTCCTTCCAACATTTCCACCACTCTACTCATTGATGGTCGGTTTGAGGGGTCAGTTTGTATGCACCACAAACTCACTATTATCATCTTCCTTGCATTGTCTTCATCTCCTTCCTTTAAAAGGCGAAGCAATCCCAATTCTTCATTTAGTTCAAGATGCTTGTAAATCCAATGTGGAAAATATATTTCACTTGAAAAATTAACGGTAACATCAACATTCTTTCGGCCTCCCACCATTTCTAAGACCATCATTCCATAGCTATAGACATCTGACTTGTGAGAGACCCCTCCAAAAGTTCTACTAAATACTTCCGGAGCTATATATCCTGTGGTCCCCCTTGCACCCACCATTGATATAATACTCTTTTCTCTAGGACATATTTTTGCAAGGCCAAAATCAGAAATTTTTGGGCAGAAGTTCTTATCTAATAGAATGTTGTGAGGCTTTATGTCAAAATGCAAAATTTGTGTGTTACAACCTCTATGCAAGTACTCTAAGCCTCGTGCAATGCCAATTGCAATGTTGTATAATGTTTCCCACCCCAGTTGATGATCAGAATTTGAAGGATTTCCTTTATATATGAACTTCTCAAGAGATCCATTAGGCATAAGCTCATAGATAAGAGCTCTTTTAGATCCCTCAGAGCAAAAACCCTTAAGAGTGACAATGTTAACATGGGAAGTCCTACTAATACTTGCAACCTCGTTAATGAATTCCTCTCCGTTACCTTTCGATTCTTCCAAAACCTTCACTGCCACAAAACAGCCATCTTGTAATTGCCCCTTATAGACACAACCATAGCCCCCTTGGCCTAATTTATTACTAAAGGACTTGGTCATTGACTTTATATCTGAATACTTGTATCTTCTAATAACAAGAGGTTCGTGATTCCTTAGAAAGGCCTCGACACTCTTATGAGTTAGAGTTTTCTTCTTCCAAAAATTAATAATCTTAATTGATGAGAACTTTCTCCAAAAGCAGTAGACTATAACCATCAGAGCTCCAATTCCAGTAGATAAAGTGATTGTAACTGGAATAAAAAAAATAAAAAAAATAGAGATTATGAAGTTATGTGGTGACACGATAGTAACTCAAAACTACTTATTGATAATGTCTCGAGCCTCAATAAAATTGCATTTTACAATGTCTTGAGCCGCTCAATAAAAATGCATTTTCTTTGTGGTGACAAATGACTAACAATGAAGAAGCAAATGCTAAGGATGATTTGGCATCTAGTACCTAAAGCAGAATAAAGGAGTTAGGTTTTGATTGACAGGAGATAGGGAGCCTTGGTGGAAAATCATGAACTATGAAAATTTTAGCTATTGTACTAATGGATTCCATCCATATAACTGATACAAGTGCATCGTATTGAACCATAAAAAACTGATAGTGGAACCTTATATCATTGCATGAATATAAAATAATTACTATTAGACACGCTATGTGAAGGGGTAAAAAAGGGGTCACATTTTATGTGTTGAAGACAGATTAGATCACCTCCATATAGAATCATTTGGGTTCTATATAGGATATGCTATCCAAGCAAACATGTGTACATTAGTATCAACAAAACAATTTGATTAAAGAAGTATGTTACCTATCACCATCGCTTTCAATTTCTGACGCCTTGTATCTAAAGCACCAAAGAACATAACTGTTAGTTGAATAATAAAAATAAAATTTAATGTAACAAATTAACAGAGCCAATTTTTTTTAATTGTTATTTTTTATTATTATAATCCCCATAGTACTTAAAAAAGAACAAGGAAGATCCGTCTACAATTATTTGATATAGAATGGAACAGAAATATTTGCAGTACTTGTACTAGGATTTACCATAACATAAGAATGTAAAGAAATTTATATGCAAAGAACCCTACATGCATTTTCAATATATGTGTACATGTAGGTCCAATTTTGTTTTGAGTTATTCGATGTCTATATATACCTTTGTCTGCAATGGCACAATGAAACTTTCCATTCTGTTCGAGTTCACATAGACCTCCTCGACCATAACAACTGCTGCAAGCATCAGATACATACACTTGAAGGTCGAACTCAGCACTTACGAGTGAAAAAAGTGTATCTTTATCTGAATGCTTTTTTCTTGGGAGCTGAATAAAGGAACATTCATCAGAAGAAAAACTCAGAGAGTCATCGTTTAAATGACTATAGTAGAGGTTATAGTCTCCGCAGCTCCTATACGTGAAATTTCTAGGGGAAGTTATATTAAGAGTGCGATTGCATTTATACAGTGTCTGACAAGGTGTGGTGAGTTTGAAAGAGATAAATGGAGAGTTGGGAAGAGTAAAATTGGTTACGGATTCGCATTTTTGGGTATTCAATGCATCGGAAAGTAAAAGGTCCTTGATACGTGTGAACAGTATGGTGTTAGTGTAAGAGAAATTTATAACTTCATATGGTCCTCTACTCCACCCTAGTTGGATCGTCGGAGGTATTTCGTCACATTTTACTGGCAATAAACCGCAATGTGGGTGTGAGCTATCTGTGAATGGAAAACCAATGATACCGAGTTTTCCACATTGAATGGGTGAACAATTTGGGAGTGTTCTGTTTACTTCTTCAGCTGAGTGAAGAAGCAAGAGGTGAGAGAGAAGAAAGAAAACAAACAGAGAGACACACGACATCCCAACAAGACTAAAACAACGTGTTTGTATAATTTATTTTCTTCTTGCTTCATTAGTCATTTCTCCATATTTTATATAATATATGTGGGTTCTCTGTTTTTGCTAATCATGTGGGTTCACTGTTTAACACGGTAATAGACTTGAAATTTGGTTAAGGTAGACTTGTGAAAAAAGGGTGGTACTCATCCGAAACATGGCAATAAGTCTAAATCCACCGAAAGTTTCACAAAAAGCTTCAGACTCCCTATTTTTTTAGGTATTACAATTGTCCTTGTTACCGTCTGTAGGTACTTGTTGGAAACATGGTCTGTGCATTGCATGGGGATATCCCTTTCATCCCTCGGCTAGGGACACCACCGAGGAAAGTTCCTTATCATCATCCCCATTAACGCGCAGATGAAAGACTCACTTCTTTTAAGCTCTTCAAAACGTCGGAGCAGTCAAAATTTTTTTGCAGAAATCTATGTGACTTGTTTATGAAGGAAAATTATTAGATACCTTTTTCCAGGAATAATGATGTGGTATTTCTTCATTTCACATTTGTGAGAGATCGTACTATGAATTTAATTAGTGAGATTCATCATAAATGTGAGAAAATAGAATATAAGAGAAGGGAATACCACATCACCGTACTCTAGAAGTATCTAATAATTATTTGTGTAAGAATCGTGAAGATGTGTGGTGTGAGTCGTGTGTGTTTTGGTACAATTAATTTCCCAAGAAAAGAGGAGCTAGAATCAAAATGGAGATAACCTAAACCTAAATTTCATCAGCCCACATGCTATCCTCCTCCACTGACAAGCCTGTGGTTGGAGGTGTCATTCCAAAAAGGGGAAAACTTGTTACACACTTTTGTACATCCACACAAGTTTGTAATAGATGCACACAAGTTTGTAATAGACATTGTCCTTCCATAAAATATTGTATGATCCTAATATTACATAATATCAAATGTTAGCAACTTTCAACGCCCTTTAACAATGCGGTTCATATGGGATAATGAGAAGCCCATACTTACATCAATCCCTATTTTATGGGTCGGTTCATACATTAAGTCTCTATTTGGTTGGGGAATGGAAAATGGTAGGAGAATGGAAAAAATTTTAATTTTCTCTTATGTATGTTTAGTTAGGATAATGAAAAAGTTGGGGGATTATAACTCATTTGTATAGTTGAGAAGAAAAGAGAGAATGAAAAAGGTAGTTTATATAAATTTAGTCATTAACCTTATTAGAAAAAAATTCATGCCCAGTTTAAAATAGGAAAAACAACAAAAGAAGAAGAAGAAGCAATCTGCCAAATTAAAAAAAGAGCAATGCTACAGCCACAAACTATTTTATAATATTTTTACAAATTATTGATGTGGCAAATTCTTACTAGTTTTAGTTTGGGTCACCACTAATATTATATTTTTACTTACCAATAATTATTTGGAAAATAATTAAGCCATATCAGCAATTTGTAAAAAAATATAGTAACATAGTTTGTGTTTGTAGTATTTCTCATTAAAAACGAAAAAAAAAAAGGCAAACAGCCAACACAAACAAGTAATCATGCCCAGTAAAAATATAAATAAATAAAAGCAAACAATCAAAAAGCAATCACACCCAATAATCATTACTAATAAAATAAATAAATAAAAGCAAACAAGCAATCACGAGAGAAGAATCAAAACGAGAGAAGAATGGTAGTCAAGTCATTTGGGGGATAATTCATTTTTAGTGAGTCTAGAGAGAAAATACTCGGATCTCACAAAAATCTTTCACATTTTCCCCTCCCAACCAAACAATCAAAAAACCCATTTTCTCCCATATTTTCCTCTGCCCCAAAATCACCCAAATGGCCCGTAAGCTACCAATTTAGAGCCAAAACCTCAAGGACCATATAAATTATCATAACCGCTGGTATTAGTGATCTGGCTCAATAATCTCAGCATAACTCTTCAGTTTCCGATTCAGAGGGTTTAATCTCATACACCTTTTGTGGTGGTAAGAAATTGTCGTTTCTCAGTAATAAAAAAAAAAAGTGTCGTTTCTTTCTATTAAAACACAAATAGTTTCTGAGGGTATATTTTTGTTGAATAATCATTTTTATTTTACAAAAATACCCGAAGGACCAGGCCCATCTCCTTCTTCTAAGTCCAAAACAGAGGAGGGATGAGAAGAGATGGCAACTAGCCCATTAGTAAATAGGACATAGCCCAAGAAAGCCACACTATGGGCCAAAATATAAACATCTCTACCAACATGAACAAAGTCCCAAGCAACAAAATTAGAGAGAATAGTTTTCACATCATCTAAAATATTAGAGAGAGACCACGGTACAATAGCCGAATCACCTTTGATAATGCAAAGCCAGAACCATGGAGCAAATTCAATTGATAGAAGAGCTGCCCTCGCTACTAATGAATAGGTTCAGTTGAGCTTTGGAAAGCATATATATCTTTTCTTTTCTTTTCCTTTTTTTTTTTTTTTTGGTTGAGAATGTTAAGTATTTTAACACACACACATGAGTAGAGGAGAGAAAATCTTAAAAAAATTGACAGTGGTGTATATCTAAAAGGGTCTAACTCTGGGATATACAGCACAATCTTTAAACCTAGCTCATTAACTTAAATTTATTTTCCAATGTGGGATTAACCCACTTAAATACGTATTGTTGGGCAAAATTTTGGTTTTTCCTAAATCAATGGCGAAACTAAGGTTGGAACAGCAAGGGAGTTTGTAACAAAATTCTCTCAGGTTCTAACCATTTCGGTCTACCAAGTGTCCCCTGAGATCATTGCCTCAACTTCTTTTCAAATTCTCTCACATGCCTTTTTACCGAACAACAAATCATATTTGCTTGATCGAAATTCCTTTTTGTCCAACTTTTAGTTAAATAAAAAAAAAATATTTAATGTAACAAATCAATAGAGCCAATTTTTTTTAATTGTTATTTTTTATTATTATAATCCCGATAGTATTTTAAAAAGAACAAGGAAGATCCGTCTACAATTATTTGATATAGATTTAATAACAAGTGTCCCCTAAGAATTACGTTTATTATTTCACAAAAGGTTTGATTGTTGTCACAAGTAATGACAAATACAAGAATGTAGGTGATATGCATGATGCATTAATTATAAATTTCATACTTCTCGATTTATAGATTTATTAGTTTTCAATTAATAATTATAGCATTATGAGTTAGCAATGTGGGTAAGTGTGACAATTTTACTTTGTTATATTTGTGTTACATTTTTATTTTATTAGTTCTTTGTCTCTATCTCAAAAATAGTTAGAATAGTGTATTGATTAGAAAGAGTTAGAATACACTATATAAATTATTCAAGCACATGGTCTACACTTAGTCTATCACTCACTTGTTGCCCCCCACACATGCTGTTACCCCACTACCAACACTATTAATTTATAATAACACACTACCCTTCTATTACACAACTTAACTACTTTATTCTAACTCTCTGTCTCTAAAACACAAAGTCATAGAAATAGTCTGCCACATCTTACTTCTCACATCTCAGCTTAGCAAAACACATTAATATGTTAGTCACTAACAATACAGAGACTGGCCAATTCATTGAATTCACAAACAGAAAATTAGAAAGAGGCTTTGAAGTGAGAAAATACTTGTGAGATAGGAGTTGAGAATCACAGATCTGGCGAGGCAAGGACCGAGGAGTGGCTGGTGGTAGCGTGATTGTGGTTCGTCGGTGTTGCAACTCCCTGCCTCTCTCTCTCTCTCGTTCGACTCTTGGACTCTATTTTTCTAGTCTATACAACAATATTGTTGGTCTTTGTTAGAAGTATGTGGTTAAATGAAATATCCCAATAGCTTAAACTTTTGGGACAGTTGGTAATTTAACATGGTATCAGAACAAAAAACCCTAAGTTCAATCATTGTCTTCTCCACTCTACCTCCCATTTAAAATTCCCATGTGTTGAACCTCACCTATTAAAAGATAGTTTCAGTCCACATGTGAGGGGTGTGGGCATAATGGTCTTCTCCTAAGAGAGGGGAGTACGCCTCGACCGAGTGGACTAGGGCGAAAAAAAAGATGGAGTCGCCACCTAAATTAAGTCTAGGAATCATAAATATAACACCTTTACGTGGAAGGACTGATCTTACTACCAGAGTATGGGTTTGGAGTTTAAGTATAGGGATAGAAAGGTGTTAAGCACCCAACCCCACCCAACCCATGGGTCGACTTCCACTTATTGTGTCTTACGCCTTAATCTCATTAAAGGCATGTTTAATATTGCATCATGAACTTACACACATACACACACTAACATTCATCTAACAATCAACCTGGCAACAATCATTCCAAAACCTTAGCATACATCTATCATACGTATCATATTATCTCATCCAAGATAGCAAACAAACAAGATATTACAAGAGCAGAAACATAGACATGGTAGCAAGGTATTAACATTAAATATAACCCAAACATCTAAGCATAGTATCAAAGCATCAAACAAACATATTCATTATGTTCATCATCCAAAATGCATGTTCGTGTGAATGCATGACTTACCTCACTTATCTCACTGCATCATAGCACCTATGCATCAATGCATGATCATTTGAATGCCTGTTCATGGTATATCAAATAAAACATTGAAGGAAGACCTTAATCTGTTAGGACATGTGATTCAATGTTAGGAACATATGTCAATATTTTATGTAATTGGTTAATTCTTTGACAAAACGCACTTTACTTGTAATTGGGTAGATCTAGGATGTGTTTAATACTTCAAGGAACAAGGTTTCAAGTTCAAGTTTTAAAGTCATACAAGTCTGTACAAGAAATAAGTGAAGAAGTACTGGTTTTTAAAACTCGACAGCTAAATCTATCGAGGTTTAAAAGTTGTTTTAGCCCGTGGCTCGATAGCTATCTCAATAGATGGCTATCTATCAAGATTTATAAAACTCAGTTTTCCAGAGTCGTTTTTCATCCAATCGGGTTTTCTTTTCTCACAACCTTAAACATATATAAGGATTATTTTTAGGGTCGTCAAATATGGCATAGTTGCACAAGTATACAGCAAAGTCTTGTTATGCAAATTGTGATCGGAGCTAGAATTTGCCATAGTTTATCTTTCTCTTGAAGAAACTACTTTGTTTGTACACTTTAGGGTTTTGTGACCAAGGAGTTTCATGATCTTCATTATCTAAATGAATTGAAGAACTTTGCAGCCAACATCTTTCTTAAGTTGGTGATCAAGTCGCGTACTGGGATCTGCGCATCTATTGGTTTGTCACATATTGGGAGTCGTGCATTGAAAGGAGAGATTGTCACTATGAAACAAGTCCAATTAGATATTGGGGTAAGAGTTCAACTATAGGTTGGTATAAGGTACTGAGATTCCTTTACTTGTAATCGTTTGTTTTGATAATAGTGAATTCTTGGAAATGGTGACCTTAAAATCACCTAGTGGGGTTTTTACTGTGTAGATTTTCCCATTCAAAAACAAATCACTCATGTTAATTTAATTTCCGTTGCATTTAGTTTAATTGGTGATTTGTTTGTGCTACCATGCATATTGTATGTTAATTTGATTAATTAATCAACTTGGCTAATTAATTGGTTAATTTATCACAAGGGGTCAATACATTCTTGGCCTATCATAATCTAACGTGTTAAAGATAAACATATACACGAAAACAGAGAAACAGAGACTTATGAGCATAGAAAGGAACAAGGCAGAAGCATGTTGTATCAAAGAAACAAAGAAACATAAGCAAAAAGATTTGGATCAGAGGTTTTGGGCTTGAGTATGCGTGTACATACATAGGACTTACGTACGCATACTTTGAGTATGCGTGCGCATGTAGAACGCATGTGTACGCATACACACCTCAAACCCTAACCCAGAAATAGCAAGAACAAAAACAAGGAAAAAACTAAAACTAATAAATCTAACAACCTAACATGCTTAAAGACAGAAAAACTACGTAAACCTAAACTAAACAAAAATATTATAGCATATATAAACAAGAAAAACAAGGAAAACAATAATCGAATTAAAGAAAAGAAAAAGGACTTGGAGTATTACCTCAAGAACAAAGCTCATTGGCTTGATTTTAACCGTTCCTCTCAGTCAATCTATTCACAATCAAATATAAAAGTGATTAGTAATCTTAAAACTCGAAGATCAATGCCAAAAAAGGCCCCAATTAGAAAATATTGACTTGAGGATGTTTTGTGAAAAACTCTCTCTTTGATTCACTATTTCTAGTGAATCATGTGTTTTCCCATAAAAGTTTCTATGTATTTTGAATAGGTACCATGTATGGCTTTTTATATTGGAAAAATGGGGGTTAGGAACGGTTCCCAAATGATGTGAAATTCATTCCAAATCTCAACTTTAATATAGAAAACTTGCCTTTCATAGTTTCTAGAACCCTAGCATGCATACACAAGTTTGGACCATGCGTACACATACGCGTGTTTGTGTATGCATGCCTTAGGGTTTCTGTAGCCTTTATTTTCCAAAAATAGTTTTATTCAGCTCATAAAAGAGCTATATTTTTCATAAAAACCTTCATCAAGTCAATTTCAATATGATTCGGCTGTAAACTAACCTTGGGCTTTAGAATTTTACCATCATTGGGGAACAAGGGCCTGAGTTGTAAGAGGTACAAAATGTGGTGTCTACAAGGAGGAGTGTTAGAAGTATATGGTTAAATTATTAAATTTACCGTATCACAATAGCTTAAGCTTTTAGGATAATCAGTAATTTAACAGTCTCTTTTCAAAAAAAATTTTTTTTGGTCAATATCTCATGATAAAATGGGCTGATCTGTGGATATGTGGACTGCAGGTATCAATTTTTTTAATTAATTTTAGCCAATTTTTTAAATCAAATTTTGTGGGCTAATGATTTGTGATTGTTTAGTTTGATTTGTGATGCTATTTATGTTAGATTTTGGTTAAGGGCCAAGACTAGAGGGAGGGGTTCAAGATTTTGGAGGGAGGGGGGGCCATGTTAGGATGCATCATGGCATATTGGCATGAAACAGAAGGGTTTGGTTTACCTTTAGTACTTTTTTAACTGGAATCTTCTTTTATTTTAACAAGAAACTGCTATATCAACCATTAACTAAATAAAAGGTAGAGATTAAAACCCACTACCACTTCCCATTGTGTATTTAAAATAAAAAGAGACATCTAGTTAAAAAATTACTGAAGGTAAGTCAAATCCGAAACAAAAATACTTGCAGCACTTGTATTAGGATTTACCATAACATAAGAATGTAAACAAATTTATATGTAAAGAACTCTACATGCATTTTCAATATATGTGTGTAGGCCCAAAATTTTTCGAGTTATTCGATGTCCATACCTTTCTTTGCAATGGCACACTGGAATTTTCCATTCTTGTCAAGTACACACAGGCCTGCTCCACCATAACATCTGCTACAAGCATCGTCTACATGCACTTCAAGATTGAACTCAGCACTTAAGAGTGAAAATAGTGTATCATTATTTGTACGCTCTTTTTTTGGGAGCTGAATAATTGAACATTTAGAAGGAAAACTCAGAGAGTTATCGTTTAAAAAATATAGTAAAAAAAAATTGGAACCGTGCAAACCGCTAATAAAATCGGCCACGGAAACCGTATGATTTGATTGTTGTTCAAGCAGTTCCATGTTTTTTTCACAAAGAGAAATTCTTAGGGTTAAAAGAACCAAAATGACGAGCATTCATGGTTAATTGGGTCGGACCGTACGGCCTTGTCCGGATCTAAGAAGCATGATTTTAATAGTAGAACTTTCTTTCTCTCACTTATTTTCATAACAAAGACCTCTTATAATAATAATAATAATAATAATAATAATAATAATAATAATAATACTGGCCTAATTTGACATCAACCCTCTTATCTGTCATCACGCATATCATAAAATTAGATTTCAATGTATCATGCTTTGAAAAATAAACAATCAAAATGGAGATTTCAGAGAAAGTCATCTTCATATTCACCTTTGTTGGAAATTTAGACCCCTTAAATACACAGATTGCGTAGCCTAGATTAATTAGCCAAGTTGTTACTTAGTCAAATTATGCAATTCTAGGTTAAAGCAATCAAATAATCATATCAAGATATAAAGCAGCGGAATAATAAATAACACAAGATATGATCACCCAGAAAACCACTCGGTAAAAACCTGGGGAGGATTTGACCCACCGATCCTTAAGGCATAATAGAATTCACTATGAAAGAATTTAAGTTCTTACAGAAGGACTACAAGCTCCCCGCTCGACTTCCTAATGCTACCCACCAGTAAAACTTCCTGACACGACCACGCGCAGGCTCCGAATCCACGGACTACTTCTTTCTTGAATTCTTCAATCAGCTACAAGCTCCCCGCTTGCTTTTCTTTTTAAGTTCCAATGGTTGCAACTATAATGATCTTCAAGATGTTGAAATCATCTCTACCTTGAAAACCCTAAGTTTTGTGTAAAGGAAGTCTCCTCAAAGATCTCACATGAGATTCACACAAAACAGCAATGTATGAGCAACAAAGCAATATGGACAACCTTCAAAAACGTGGCTAGGGTTTAGTTTATATACCTAGGGTAAAAACACAAAACCCTAAACGTTTAATGAAGTAGGGCTGAGTTGGAAAATCTGCAGAAAATTCAACCTGTGCGATTTTCGATCGATCGAGTCTATTCTTCGATCGATCGAGCCAGGCCGAAAGTCCCAAGTACTTCTGCAGCCACTCGATTCCAACTTTACAATATTAAACCAACTTTGAGCAATTCTAAACAAGACTAAATACAGTGTTTTGATCATGGTTTGCCAACATTACAAATTAGAGTTCTAAATACAAAAACTCCTAAGACCTTAGAACCTAACAAACTCCCCCTTTGGCAATCCGTGACAAAACCCTAATTAACAGCTCAAAGTTTTACAAATAAAAAGCCCTTTACAAAGGTAATGCTCATAAAATCAAATTCAGCCTAACTACTATCCATCAGTTGCAAGTGTAGACAACAGCTTAGTTGAATCAACCTGTATATTCCTGAAATACTCAACAAACGCATAAACGCATGTGTGACAGAAAAGAGTAAAAACAACAGGTATAACATTCTTGTAAGATCCACACAACACAAAATAAAGACATATAAAAATGAACAAGTCATAAATATAAATCAATACGCAATGAATCATAAAGCAACAAGAATCAATAAAAAATAAATGTATATCAAACAATGTTACTCCCCCTAACATGAATATCCAAAAAAAAAATGATATACATAGTGAAGCACCTAGATACAATCTAAAACAATATCTCCCCCTAACAACAAAAATCTCCATAAGACAAAACTCCAAGTCAAAACTCCACTCCCCCTTTTTGTGACGGAATGCCAAAGAGCAATCATGAGTCGCCATCAAAAGGAGGTGGTGAGGAAGAATGAAGACGTGCTAAATCCACTCGAAGAGCACGAATCTCATCCAGCAAGTCCACCAAAATCTGACCATGAGCCTGCTGAACAGTCATGACAGTCTCCAAAGTACGACGAACATCAAAGTCGGCCGAAAGAGGTGAAGGAACATCAGCAGCAGCAGTATCAGCACCAACTGGATCAGGAATATCCTCACCAGCAGGACCTGTAGAAGAAGAAGGAGGAGGAGGTACGCTACTAGAGGGCTCAGACCTAGGGTGTTTAGAACCAACTCGAAGATGAGCAGCCCTCTGTCTAAGAAAAGACGCACCGATAGGAGCAATCACATGAACAGGCTCAGAGGAAGGAAATCCACGAAGCTCAAGATGGAGCAAAATCCTATGAATGAAAATAGGATGAACAAGGGCATGTGAAGAAGATGAACTCCTATAAACCTCATTCAAAGAACGAAGAAACAGATGGGGAAAACTGATAGGAGCATCAGTAACAAGAGCATACAAAAATACACACCTCTCAAGAGGAATGGTGTGCACATGAGAAATAGGCCAGATGGAATGACAGGCTATCCTAAAGAAAAGATAATGTAACCCGGAGAGCTCAGCAGAAGTGATCCTAGGATCAGAACCCCACTGGACAGAAGTATCAGTGATGTAAGACAAAACATCGCTTAGCTCGGGAGACTCATCATAAGGATAGACAGGATCCCTAACCAACGGTACCCCTAGAGCAGCAGCCACTACCTGAGGAGTAATGGTGTACCCAACACCTCGTATCCAACTCTTTACCAAAGTGTTGGAATCATAGATGTGGATAGAGATGTTCGAATAGAACTCTCTAATCAAGGCAGACGGTGGAGGAGGATCAGAGATGTCTAACAAAGGTAACCAGCCCCGACGCTCAAAGTTAGCCCTAATGGCCGGATCAAGCTCATCTAACACAACAGAACGCTCAGCCCAAATCTTCCTCTTAAGGTTAAGCTTCTCAAAAAGATCTTGGTTTTTCTCACTCGGAAACCTCTCACGGTCAAAGGAGGGAGGGGATGGAGAGGAAGAGGGAAGGGACCTATGGGCTCTAGTTTTCCTAGGCATGATGCTAAGGAAAGGACAGAGACACAAAGAGAAAACCAAAAGAACAAAAAAAAAAAAAAAAAAAAAAAAAAAAAAAAAAAAAAAAAAAAAACAAAGGCAGACTGCAAGTTAGCACAAAAAACAATAGAATTAAAATCTATATGTTGCATGAGCAGATACAATGCCATGATGCATGTACTAATATAGTGAGCAATTAAGTTCAATTGAGATTAAATTGACGAAATTGGCTTGAACAGGAGATTTTCTTAATAAAAACCCCAAAAATTTAACACAAATTGAAAATTTTTAAAACCAAATGATGAATTGAGCATCACAAAACACAACACATAGATTATAATTCTTAATTTCATCAATCCAACAAGCCAATTGCATCAAATTCTACTCAATTTCACAAAATCCCCAAATCGGATCAATTAGTAAACCCTAGATTTTTCAATTTCACATCAAACTCAAAATTGATCAAATTAAACTATTTAAATCATGTCTATAACATGTCCCCACAAAAACCCAATGATCAATTGCATCAATTATGGCTTGAATCAAAAGAAAAAACCAAAGAAGCAAAGTGCGAAAATCACCCCTTAAAAGCATGAATTTATGCATGAAATGATGAAAAATAAATCAAAAGGAAGGACAAAAGGGTCTTACCGGCTTGAGGAGAGAGAGATTGTGCAAAGACTTTGGAAGAAAACGACAAAAAAATCACAATACCAAGCTTGCCAACGCGGAGAGAGGAAAAAGGTTTGAAAAGTTTTGAAATAGGATCTTTGAAAAAGTCAGAAAAGTGCCTTTTAAAAACCTTTTTCACGATATTCAATCGATCGAAAATTACATTCGATCGATTGAATGTGACAGTCGTTTTAGAACAAACTAAGGCACTTTTTCGATCGATCGAAAAACAGGCTGAATCGATCGAAATGGGCAGAGGCTCACTAAATTTTTTAAAAAAATCCAGTTTTGAAAGACACAAACCAAAATTTTGTAAAACAACTCCTCAAAGCATTAAATTGTAAAAACAAAATGCATGAGTATGAGATGGAATACTTTTTCAAAAACCCAAAATTTTAAACCCAAATTATGTCAAAAACACGTTTCAATCATTCCCCCATTGAATTTTCTCAAGCAACAAAAATGTTGTGCACAAATCTCAAGATATTTTCAAACTTGGTTGGTCAGACCATAAACACACACACTCGTATGTACAGTGTTTAACAAAGAGTAACTTGTGTAGTGTGTGATACTAGCAAAAACTTGAGATACATGTGAGGTGATATGTGAATGGCAATCAAACACAAAGTCTACACAATTCATCACATAGAATTTAAAAGAGACTATCACCTAAAGAGTTACATTCTATAACTCCCACATCTCCTAGAACAAAAGCTTGCAATCATGTAAGTTTCTTGTATTTTTGCCTCTTATTTGTATGAGATGGCATTCAGCCTAATAGTACACACCGGTTTGAATTAAGTGAATTGGCATTAAGCCTAATAGTACACACCATTTTGAATTTATTTTGAGGCTACACCTTATGTTCTTTTTGTGCATGTGCTACACTTTCTCGAGCACAGAATCTTATAATATGCACTAAGGTGTTCATGATTGGCTAGTGAACAGTGGTGAGATGGTTATTTATGCATTTCTCAAAAGAATCATGTCCGACAGTTAAATAACATATGACTTCATAATTAAGACAAGGAGAATAAAAACCAAACACATCTTTCCCACACAACATGCACTACAAAGTTTTAACTAGTCAAGTGCAATGAAAAAGTTCATCAAAGTTAAACAAGGCACACAGACCATGATATGTGTCACAAGATAGACCAACCTTGTTTTTCAAAAATCAAGACAAATAGTGTCTAACAGAATGTTTGCTTCCCCCCCCCCCCCCCCCTTTTTTTTTTTTTTTTTTTTTTTTTTTATTAAAAGAGAAAACAGATACATCCTAGAATGAAATGCATGAATGTAATGCAATGCAAGTCCTAGAACAAAAACAACAAAAAGACAAAAAAAACAAAGAGCAATGGTCACCAAAGGAAAAGGCAATTAAGCACAAGGACCATGTCAGAAAGACTCAGTTAGTTCGAGTCTTTTGCATCCAAGACCTTTTGGATGCACCACGAGCATTGGAGTTCATATTCACATTCGAGTGATTCCCAACTCCAAGATTGGAATAAAGGTTTAACACCTTTACCAATTCACCAATTAGTGCCATAGGGTCTTGTGCTTGAGGCACAGACACTTTTGGTTTAGTTGCTCTCTTATCAGCTTGACGCTTGTAACAATTAGGACGAATATGTCCAAACTTACCACAATAATGACAAACCCAAGCAGGTTTACCATGCATCTTGTCCTTAGATTTGGTAGGCTCCCTAGGTTTAGATTCTCTTAAGTCTACCCTAATCTTCTTAGGTGGTGAAACTTCTATAGGATTAACTACCTCACTCACAGGTGGTTTGATAGTTTCACTCACAACCTCACTAGCAGAAGGTTCAGAAGAAGAAGCAGGAACAAAATTTGTGGAATGTGGAGTAGAGCCAAAGATGCTTTCAACATATCCCAAACCAGATTTATCCGCAGGATACTTTTGAACATTTAACATGTGATCAAGTTTAGAACTAGCAGATCTAGCAATAGATAAATCATGTTCTAAGGTTCTAACTTTATCAAGCAAAAGCATGTTCTCAGATTTAACATTATTTAGAAGCTCATTAGCATCAAACAGTTTAACAAGCAAATTTTTCTTTTCAAGCTCCAGAGAGTCAATTTTCTCTAGGCCAAGATCAACTTTCATAGCATCCTTTGCAGCAATTTTGCAAAGTTTGTTATAGGCCTCTTGAAGATCTGCATCTTCAGAGACTTCCCCATCAGAAGGGTTCTCTTCAGCAGATACGCTTTCACTGACCATAGCAGTAGCTGTGAAAGCAATGAAGTTTCCATCCTCGTCACACCCGGACTCATCATCAGAAACCTCATTATCACTAAGGGTTACAGCCATAGCTTTACCCTTAGTCTTCAAGAATGTAGGACATTCAGATTTCATATGACCATACCCTTGACAACCAAAACATTGAGGACCCAAAAAATTATTAGAAGATTGACCACCTCTATCATTTGATTTTTCAAAATTATTTACCTTAGTGGGATCATTCTTCCTAAAATTTCTAGGTTCAGCAGTGTTGGTACCTCTTGCCTTTCTATTTGTATTCCTAAGAAAATTCTTAAAGTTTTTTGCAAGATAGACAATCTCTGTAACAGAGAGCTCATCATCAAATTCAACATCATCAACTGACTTAAGAGCCATTGATTTGGATTTGTTTACTTTAGGTAGGTCAGACTCATAGGATTGGAGAGATCCTACAAGTTCATCTACAGGGATGGAGGTAAAAGCAGAATTGACAATATCATTCAGTTTGGCATAAAATTTATCAAAGGATTCATCATCAGACATCCTAATACTCTCAAACCTAGAAGTCAATTGTTGCAATTTATTAATCTTGACCGCCTTTGTGCCTTCATGCACAGTTTGGAGGATTTTCCAAGCAATATGAGCAACCTCAACATTAGAGATCCTTTTAAATTCCTCCATAGAAACAGCATTGAAGATGGCATTCATAGCTTTGCTATTGAAGCCTGCTGCTTCTTTTTCAGAAGTTTGCCACTCACTCACAGGAGTAGTGGGCTTCTCCCATCCGTATTCAACAGAATTCCAAACCCTTTCATCAATGGATTTCAGGAATGCTTTCATCCTTACTTTCCAATAAGCATAGTTGTTCCCATCAAAATGAGGAGGAACGAACAAAAAGTGTCCATGCTCCATGACAACTGGGGTCAAGGATCAGCTCAGAGATAGAAATCTCAAGCAAAAAGAGCTACCACGCTCTGATACCACTTGTTGGAAATTTAGACCCCTTAAATACACAGATTGCGTAGCCTAGATTAATTAGTCAAGTTGTTACTTAGTCAAATTATGCAATTCTAGGTTAAAGCAATCAAATAATCATATCAAAATATAAAGTAGCGGAATAATAAATAACACAAGATATGATCACCCAGGAAACCACTCGGTAAAAACCTGGGGAGGATTTGACCCACCAATCCTCAAGGCATAACAGAATTCACTATGAAAGAATTGAAGTTCTTACAGAAAGACTACAAGCTCCCCGCTCGACTTCCTAATGCTACCTACCAGTAAAACTTCCTGACACGACCACGCGCAGGCTCCGAATCCATGGATTACTTCTTTCTTGAATTCTTCAATCAGCTACAAGCTCCCCGCTTGCTTTTCTTTTTAAGTTCCAATGGTTGCAACTATAATGATCTTCAAGATGTTGAAATCATCTCTACCTTGAAAACCCTAAGTTTTGTGTAAAGGAAGTCTCCTCAAAGATCTCACACGAGATTCACACAAAACAGCAATGTATGAGCAACAAAGCAATATGGACAACCTTCAAAAACGTGGCTAGGGTTTAGTTTATATACCTAGGGTAAAAACACAAAACCCTAAACATTTAATGAAGTAGGGCTGAGTTGGAAAATCTGCAGAAAATTCAACCTGTGCGATTTTCGATCGATCGAGTCTATTCTTCGATCGATCGAGCCAGGCCGAAAGTCCCAAGTACTTCTGCAGCCACTTGATTCCAACTTTACAATATTAAACCAACTTTGAGCAATTCTAAACAAGACTAAATACAATGTTTTGATCATGGTTTGCCAACATTACAAATTAGAGTTCTAAATACAAAAACTCCTAAGACCTTAGAACCTAACAACCTTGAAAAAGAAACATAAAGAAAATTGAAAGTGAGATTTCATTTGATTAATTAAAAGCAATATAAAGCAATTCCCAAAAAAAAAAAAAAAAAAAAATGCAGTGAGCTCAAGTATAATAAAAAACCAGATGTATGCCAACAATATATGCAATCTCCAAACCTCAACATAAACTATTCATAGAAATGGCACTTACCCTTTACAAAAGGTGGACGAGATTACTGAGCCAGCTCACCAGAACCAGCGATTATGAGAGATTGTATGGACCTTGAGGTTTTGGCACTATATAAATTGGAAGCTTAATGTACAAACCGAAGAGGAATAACTATAGATCATTGGGATGTGGCTATTTGCTTCCCATTATACCATATGAATCGTCATTGTTAAATGACATTGCAGGGTCGCTAATACTAACCTTGTATATGATTATTTAATTTTCTCAATGGTATATACATGGTTTTAAAAACTGAACCGATCAAAGATCCAAAAAAGAGAGTGGTTCTTAGTTTTATGGTCTGATCAAGTTTGGACCAATAGTTAAACTGATGACATCATAATTAATAAAATAAAATAATTAATTTTTAAAATTATTTTTATGTAAATTTTCATATCTTATGTTAAAATAATTATAAAATAGAAAGAATTTTTTCTAAATCTTTTTTTTTAGAGAGTTTTAACTTACAGCGTCTGCTTCTTATGATAGCTTTTTTTTTTTTTTTTTTTAAATATATATATGAGACATCACAAAATTATACACATTTGCAAAAACAAATGTACAACATTATACACATTAATGTCTTTTATATATATAATTAATTAATTTCATGGGAAAATGTCTATTAACTTTTTTTTGGGTTTCATAAATTAATTTATTGTGAAATGTCTATAAGATCTCTATATTTATTTGGATTTTTTATTCAATTTTCTTAATTTTTTTAAAATTTTTACTAATTTAATATATTTATTATATTTTAAATAATTATTAAATTAATTATGACATTATTACTGTTCAATTTCGGTTTGATCTCAGTTGGATCTCAAAAACCTTAAACTTTTCTCTTTTATGGATTATTGAACTGTCCGGATCTGAAAACCATAATAGTGTATATAGACTGATCATCAATGATAAATGGAAAGAAGGTTTAGCAATAATACTATTATAATCGACAGATTCCATACTACTTTAATTAAGTCCTTTTCTTTTTACTGGATACTGAAATTAAAAATACTGCTTCTCCAGTCTATCTCTTGGTTAATTGAAAAAAAAAAAAAAAAATCTTCTTCTTCAACATTTATGCATAAAAAAAAAAATCATTTAAATATAACAAAATGAGTAGTTAAAAAAAAAAAAAAAGTGTTTTATGGAAAATGGGTCGTTTTCTAAAAACGTTTTCCGTCCAAATAAATTGAGGATTAGTTTACTTATATCCATCAAAAGTTATCATATGCTCATCTTCATGAACATTTGAATTTGATAATAGTATGTAATAAATTTTCATGCAACATCTTTTGCGTGATTGATTTTGCAAACTGCTTTCAATTACGAAGTAAAACAGATAATGCTGAAAAAGATAAGAAAAACATTGTTGTATTTTCTAAATGATATTTAAGAATCCCAAAGTTATATTGTCATCTTAAAGCTATAAGTATAAGATTTATTTTTTTGAGGACGGTGTAATAAATTACCGTTTCTCTAAAATACCTAAACTATTAAAATATGATAAATTTAATTATTTAATCACGTAATTCTAATACTCGTCATTGTGAGTTCCAATTAGCTCAATGGATAAAATTTTTGATGGTTGTATAAGAGATCTGAGATTCAATCTCCGCCTACACCAAAAACTGATTAATATCTTGGTCTGATGATAAAGAACAATTATCAGGAGCGGATGTCATAAGTTGAAACTCTCTTAAAAATAATAATAATAATAGTAATAATAATAAAAAAAAAAAAAAAAAAAAAAAAAAAACTCTCGCTTACATGTGGGCCCAAACTACTTTAATAGGAGAGCCCAACAAATGAGATTTTGAAAATGGGAGGTAAAGTGGAGGAGATAAGGAATTAAGGATTGAACTCAAATCTTCTTGCTCTAATATCATAATAAATTATCGATTCTCTTAAAAGCTTATTAAATTACCGATTCTCCTAAAAATTAAGCTATTGAGATATGATAAATTATATTATTTAACCACATAATTCTAACATGGGAGAGTATTGTAATGGGACATGCATCTTGTATTTTTGCTGAAGCCAAACAATCCAACAAAAATATTTAAAACCTTTCCAAAACTTACCAAAATCAATATCTGGTAGACATGTTTGTGTTTGAAGTTTAATATAGATTGAAAGTTTAATTTGTTACATGCTTAAAATGAAATTTACCCCAAAAAAATAAAAATAAATACTTGCTAATTGGTCTAGTGGTTATATAGACAAGATATTTTTTTGTCTCAATTTCAATTTTTTATTGTAAAGTTTTGCTCTTGTCTCTACTAAAGTTTTTTGTCATTCATGTCTTTTCAGATTTCATTTCAATTGAATTTTTTTTATTCACTGAGGAAAAAACTTTAGTAATTTATATTGAAAATGAAAATTTTTAATATTTTATTACGGAGATGTTAAAATATGATTTTTTTTTTTTAATGACTAGAATATGAATTTCATATTATGAAAGATTAATCATTGAGCATAAATTGATAGAATTCTTTTTTTATAGTTTTTTAATGATATATATATATATATATATATTTTTTTTTTTGGTATATATCTAACATTATTATACAATACAACTTTTTATACTCATTTGAGTTTAAAAACTTCGAAGTTTTCCTACAAAACTATTAATTAAAAATTTTAAAGTAAACATTGGGTTCAGGTTAGTTAGCTTCATTTTGTTACAGGCGTGATGCCAAGACTTTGGCCTCTGTGGCCAGTTTATAATTGCTGTTTGTTGTTTTGTATATGGACCTGATAAACCAAAAAAAAAAAAGTTAGATCCATTTTGCTTCAGGGGCGGCAGGGGCAATTAATTGTGTCAGATGAAAACGATTTGGTCAAGATTTAAAGCAGCAGCAAAGATTTCCATAACAAAGTTTTTAGTGTTTCGGGGTACCCTGCCCACCTTGCTCCAATAATTTTAGCCTGCTTTCACAGTTCTTCCTTATCCAATATCCAAGTCAACTACCTGTTAATATATATATACAAGTCAATATTAGAAAAATATTTATTATTTTTCAAAAATGAAAAATATAATAAGAATCTCTAATTCGTATCCATAAAATCTACAATTGTTCATTCGTATTTTAAAAAAAATTGTGTGTGTGTGTGTATATATATATATATATATGTAATTCTCCTAATGCAAAATAATAATAATAAAAAGTTTTCTTCTTAAAAAATAAAGAAGGCTTTTATTAAAAAAATACTTATTGATCTATTTATAAGAAAATTAAGAATAATCAGAGAAAAAATTGTTGCATCAATTATTTATGTAAAATATACCTTAACCACTTCAATTAATGAAAACTATGTATGGTATAAAAGTAATAAGAAGAAAAATATTTAATGCATCTGTCATTTACATAAAGTGGAAAACATTGACACAGTAGGATTAACAGCATTGCTAGAGCACTTTTGTGTGGACTAATATTGAATGTGAACCAATGATAAGTGTGGATGCACTTTCTGGACATTTAGAAGTCTTTCCTAGGATTCTCTCATAGAAAAGAAGTCTTTCCTGGGAAAATTAAGTCTCTACTATTGAGGGTGGTTAGTCTTAACCAAAGACTTTTTCTCGTGCTCTTATTGGGTGCATGGGTTAAAAGAGAGGCTGTTTGCTTCTCATAATCTCTGGAAATGTGGTTAAATCATTGTGTTTCAGATTTTTTGTGCCTTAGTCTTTTCCTCCTTTAGTGTGGCTCGCACCGGCAAAAGACTTCAGTATATAATAATATATATACTTTGATTGATATAAAACAGAGAGAGGAAAAAGTAACATAAGCTCAAGAAAACTTTATCTCTATTTGGCACACAGGTTTTTAAAGGATATTCACTATTTAGAGGATCATTCTTAATTGAATAAATGAAAAGTTAATTGATGCCTTAATAAGGGCAATGTTTATGAAATATTTTTAAAAACTTTTTATGAAACAAAGGAAAAAGCAACTGATTTTTTTAATAACTTCTTATAAATTTTATGAAAGTTGTATCAAAGCTTTCATAAAATGGTTTATTAATAAATGTTCTAAAGGTACCTGTCACGTTCCAAACCAAAAGGGTCCAAAGCATGAGAAAAACATCTCAAAGGTACTTGTAGGTTTTTCCTTTTTGACGATTTAATCCAAATAATTCATATCAAGAACCAACATCAAGAATTATCATAATAATTTTTTTAAAAAAAAATACTCCGAAAGTAAGTCAGAGATCTATACAATAATTATAATGACTATTGGCCACAAAAGAATAGAGGTCTGAATAAATATAATTACATATCATCAACTTGTCTCATCAGTAGGAATAAAAGTCATCACCACTATTAGATACAAAAGAATGAGTCAAGCTTACTTTAAGATGTACATCTAAAGATCACCATAACAATAGTTCAGCCTCCATAAGTAGTTAGTCTAACTACTGCTAGCCACAAAAACCTATCTCAAAACGATTGTTGCATGCTCTAAAAAAGTTTGAAAAAGAATGGAATGAGATAGAGCCCAGTAAGTAGCATAATTAATGGAGGTGGGGGAAATGAAAGTCTCATGATAACACGGTTTTTAGGCCCATATCGTTTAATGAATCGGAAAAGGGAGAGGTTCAAGGTTTTTAAGATCGACCGAGGTTCAAAGAAGGTCGAACCGTGATGATGTCATAATTGATTTAATAATAAAATACAAATAAAAGTATTAAAATGGCAAACATTAACAAATTTTTCCTAAAAATATGTCTAAAAAATTAAGCAACTTTCAAATGAACTTTTACCATTATTATAAGGTTAATAGAAAATAATAAAGCATAAAAAAGTATAAAAAAATTGTGTTTAGTAATCTTTCAAATAAAAAATGATCTAAAATAAAATCATTTTCAACATAAATTAATACATTGTATATTCACATGTAAAAGATATAGTTATTGAACCTATAATAAAATTATCAAATAATAATATATTGAGATTTGTAATATAATAAATTGGAAAACTACAATCTAAATTGTAAATAAATAAAATATTAAATCCAAGAATGACACAACAAAGGAGCATAACCTATTGGTTATTGTACCAGTATTTGACCTACTAATCCTTGGTTCTATCCCTGCCAACACCTATTTGGAAAATTTTATATTTAAAATGATTGAAGCATAACTTCCCCTTAAAAAACCGAATTTCTACTCGGCTCAAGGTTGCCCAAGTCGGATCAACCGGTCCGGTTCGAGTCTGCAACCTTGCATGATAATGAGCATTTCACAAAACATGCTATAATTTGGGAATTTCCATGTAACACCAAGCTTCCCAATATCATGGCACAATGGTAAAACTACATCAAAAGCTCACAAGCTAATGTATTTGAAATACATGGTTCACTTTCAAGTAGTTTCATAAAATAAATCCATAACCAAATATCCACAATATTCTCAAAGTCCTCAAAATCATTTCTTCTCATAAATATTTTGCACAAATTTCCCAAATAATACAAGCTAAGATAAAACATTTTTAGAATTTGCAAATAATACAATAAATCCATAAAATCCATTCCCAAGAATTTTATAAAAGATGCTTATCTTTTCCATGCTAACAAATTATGCATTTCCCTATATGCGTTACTAAATATGATGCACTTTTCATAAATATTCATATATAATAGGGTCACAACACAATACTTTTTAAGAAAACATAATCTCACAAATAATTTTCTGTTTCACCAAAAAAAAAAAAACATTTATGCAACATGGTTATTTTCCAAAAATCTTATAAAAAAACTACTTATCTTGCAACCTGCAAAACCTAATTCTCTAAGCTCCAAAAGAGATTAGCTAGAACTTAAACAATACCAAGCAAACCTATAACAATAAACATAAAACTTGAAATTGTATTTAGCTACAAATTAGGAATTGCCAAATAAGCATTTAATTAGGCAAGCCTAGTATTTAGTTTCACAAATAATGTATTCCACATCTAAAGTTTCTCAACAATATAAAATACACAACATAAACTCCAATTTATACTCATAAATCATTTAAGGTATTATCTCTAACATCAAACTTCAACACTTAATAAGTAGTTCCCACAAGATTTATATAATATCATCAAGAGACTCATAACACCAAAATCATAATATTCTCCAAGACAAACAATTAGAATCTTTAACTAGTTCCAAATAATCAATAAAAATTATTTTCACCATCTATTTCACATTAAAAAGCCAAAACTCCAAAAATCTTCACCACTTAGATAGCCATTGATGATGCACGAAAATCATTAGGCTGGAGTGCTTCGAACTATGGTAATGGATTTTGGTCCTAAAAGAAAAGAAAGAATTGTCAAAGGTGAACAGTGTAACCCGGCCAAAGACCCTCCGACGGTTAAGTCAGTTTTTTCTTTAGAATACAAGGAAGGGAAAAATAATGAATGGTGGTACTTACCTTGAGTGAATAGGACTTGTTCCTTTTATAGAGAGTTAGAAGTGGGTCTACTTGTTTGGATCCACCACCATTGTGGGTGATGTGAGTAGTTAATGGAGAAAATGGGTAAATGGAGTACGTGAAGTGAATTATGAGGAACTCCTACGTTTTGAGGTAGTACACTATGGTCAGATCATAAGGAAGTTTATGAGAAGTCCTTTTGTAGAATTCACCAAGTGTTATTTGGTCATCCTTATGTTTGTACTATGGACAACCTACTTGGTCTTCTTATAAAGGGTCTTGTATTGTTCCTAAGTACAATGTTCTTGTTCTCCTCTTCTTAAGGTTTCCTGGACGTGGTCAAATTATGGACATGGTGACTGTGGACGATCATCATGGTCGAATATCCTTAACTTAGTCCCCATCAGCCACCATTGTAAAAACTCTAAACCCACTCATCAAATAATTCCACCAACACAAAACTCATACATACAAACACATGAATATCACTTTTAAAGCTCATAAATCACATGGGTATCATTATCAAAGCTTAGATAAAAAAAACATCTAGCAAAAGCATATAAACCCACCAAAAAGATTATAAATTTTACCTCAAATAAAATATATGAAGGTGCTTAGAGGTTCTTAAGGATTTTCCGGTGATCTTGCCAAAAAAATGATGGTGGAGATGGTGGTAAAGGAGGTACAGTCGTGGGAGAGGATGAGAGAGTGAGGGATATTTATGAGAATGAGTGGTGGGGGATAGAGGGGTAGGTAGGGCACGTGGGACACCAAAAAAAATCTAACTTCCATTTTTTCTTTTCTTTTTGACTAGGGCGTTACATTCTTCTCATCTAATAAAAATTTCATCCTCGAAATTGTACATATTAAACTTAGGTCTAATTCCTTTATGCACCTTATCCATATTAATTGAGAGTCACTGCCTTGCAACAATTTCATTCTTTTTACTAGAGTTGGTTGAACTCTCAACTATCCAAGTAGGTCTCTAAACGACTTATACAACCTCAACTCCCAACCTTTCTAAATCAATAATGATTTCCCTCTAAGTGGTATGCAAAGTCGCTGAAAAATAACCGGAGACTTTCTACTAAGTGCACTAACAATGACATAGCCTTATAGAGATGATAGTTAATAAAGAAATTATAGTCCTTAAACCATTATAGCCATTGCCGTTGTCTCATATTTAGCTTATTCCAATTAAAGAAATACTCTAAAATTTTATGAACCATAAAAGTCTCACGTCTCTCTCGTACAAATTGTAGCCAACTCCAAGTCATGTGGGGTAATCTTTCTTGTAATTCTTATATCCTTCCAACATCCAATGTATTTCCATCCTTAGAGATCACATAACCTAACAACACTACTTGATTCCACTAGAATTCACATTTCCTCAATTTAGCAAACAATTTATTCTCTTAGAATTTGTAAAACAATCCTCAAGTGTTCTTCATGCTCTTCTTGGCTCTTAGAATAAATCAAAATATCATCAATGAACACAATGACAAAGTGATCCAAGTAATCATGAAACGCCACATTCATCAAATCCATAAAGGTAGTAGGGGCATTAGCTAATCCAAATAGCATCATTAAAAACTCATAATAACCATACCTAGTCCAAAAGGGCGCCTTTGGTATGTATGTCTTAAATTTTCAACTATTGGTAACCAAAACAAGATCAATTTTAGAAAATACTTGTTCTCTTTGCCATTAGTCAAGCAAGTCATCACTGCAAGGCAAATGATATTTACTCTTAATGGTAACTCAATTTAGATCATGGTAGTTGGTACATAACCTTATAGATTCATCCTTCTTCTTAAAAATGCATGCAAGCATGATAAGAAGCCAACTGGTCCATGCCTAGGATAACATAAAAATCATGCTTATTTAGCAACACCATTTTAGCCAAAAACTCTCTATCCTCGATAAAAAGATAGAAGACTTGAGCACGAGATTATTCCATATAATATCACCAATTGGGGTAGAAGCTAATAACTTAAAATCAAGGAGTTCTAGGCTCTTATCACAACTTTTTGTAAGGCAATAGAAACAAAGAATGCATAGAACCAAGATCAAAAGAACTCTTCTAGCATGTGCGGAGAGCAAGAAACTATACCTGTCACCACGTTGTCTATGGCCTGAACATCTTGAGCAGCCAATGCATACATTCTACCTTGCACCTTCTTCCCATTGTTATTACCCTTAATAGTTTGAGGCAAAGAAGAAGAACTTGAGCCTTTAGCAATTGGGCATTCTCTAGCAAAGTGCCCAGGTTGCTTACAATTGTAGCACAACTTCACTCCACCACAAGCATGACCATTATGAAATCTATCACAATGGGAGTAAAGCTTCTTTTCACTTGATTGAGGCAAGGCACCATTGTCTTGCCCATAAGAATGATCCTTATTACCAGACTTCTTAAAGAACCCCTTTTTGAAAATTTTCCCCCGACCCTCTCCATGTTGAAAACCAGAGGGCTCTTGCTTCTTTTCATCCTCCCTAGAATCGAGGTTGCACTTAAAGTCCTCTTCAAGACTCATTGCTTCACAATCTTAGTAAAAGTACTAACTCAGAGGCTATAATGTTGGGGCGAATCTTATGATTAAGACATTTTTGAAACTTGCTTACTTTCTTAGGTCCATTCGGAATTAAATAGGGAGCAAAGCGGGGGAGCTCAACAAACTTTGTAGCATATTCGTCCATAGTCATAGTCCCTTGAACCAAATAAAAAAATTCTCTCTCCTTTTAATCCCTAACTACATCAGGGAAATAAGTCTCATTAAAGACTTCCTTAAACTTCTCCCAAGTAATAGAAGTGTCCTTTCCCAACTCCATCCTCAACAATTGCTCAGCGCTCGTCCACCAGTTCACAACAGAATCTTGAAGAGCAAAAGTAGCATACACCACCTTTTGAGGATCAGTGCATTCAAGGGCTCTCAATAACTTTTCCATATTTAGCAGCCAATTCTTTGCTGCCATTGGGTCAGGTGCACCATTAAAAGTTGGAGGGTTTTGCTTATGGAAATCCCCAAAAGAACAACCCTCCCTCCTATGCTCACCACCTTGAACCACTCTAGCAATCCTAGCATAGATCCTGTTTGCCACCTTATCAATCTCACCACCATCTGGAGTGATAGATCTCTCACACTCTTGATGTTGCTTAGGGCCATGTTTTGGAGTTGTAACCTCATCTACGTGCCTTACTTTACGTGCTTTCTTTTTAAGACACATAGTGTACAAAGGTACTTATACCTATACCTAAGAAACAAAGCAAGTAAATCACAAGGCAACATAGAAGGTTAGCATAGACAAGCTAGATAAGGATAAAGGAATAGCATGTGGAAGCTTCAACAAATGCACTAAATAAATGATTCATTAAACCCCTAATGCTTTGACTTATATCAAAATCAATTCCTATTTCAAAGTCTACAGAATCATGACCTAAGCTCTAATACCATAGTTGTCACACCCCAAACTGAAAAGGGTTCAAAGCATGAGAAAAACGTCTCAAAAGTACTTGTAGATTTTTCCTTTTTGACAATTCAATCCAAATAATTCATATCAAGCACTAACATCAAGAATTATCATAATGATTTCTTTAAAAATACTCTAAAAGTAAGTCAGAGCTCTATGCAATAATTACGACGCCCATTGGCCACAAAAGAATGGAGGTCTAAATCAGGGAAGTCAATTTCGTACCGTACCGGCCGGTACCTCTGGTATTTAACGTTCCAGTACCTTGGCCGGTACAGAAACAAGGTTGTTTCGTAGCGGAAAATATACCGACCTATACTGGGTCATTTCGGCCATGCCGGCGAAAATATCGAATTTCGGATGGTAAATGCATACCAGACCAGAAAAAGAAAAGTGTTTCTTTCTCACTCTCACCTTCCACCAGTGACGATCTCTACATTCTCAACCTCAAGTCGGGGCTGTGGACTGATTTTGGCTGCTGCTACTTCATCTTCATCTTCTTCTCCTCTTTGTCTCGCTCTCTGTCTGTCTACCTTTCTCTTTCTCTCTCTCTCTTTCTCGGTTTTTCAAACCTCTCAAATGATATTTGCACGCCCAAGAAATATACTTTACAGCTTGCATGATTTTTTACTGATAGTTGTTACTTTATAGCTAGCATGTTTTGACTTTTATTACCAAATGAATTGAAATTTTAAAAGCCTCACGTGATGGCAGATTGGCTCTTATTTTTAATAAAATATAATATTAATTTGATTGTTATTATTTTTAAATAAATGTACATATTTCCTTTTTTTTTTTTTTTAGCTTGGATTAGATTGAGTCATTAACAATATGGTTATATAACTTATATTAATGAGATTTAATCAATAAAACTTAAATTAATGAATATATATTTATTTATAGCGGTAAACTTGAAACGGTATACCGTTATTGACCAGTATCCAAAATATATCGTACCTCTAGTCAAACCGGTACAGCCTCCGGTACGGTATTGACTTCCTTGGTCTGAATAAATATAATTACATATCATCAACTTGTCCCATCAGTGGGAATAAAAGTCATCACCACTATTAGATACAAAAGAATGAGTTAAGCCTACTTTAGGATGTACATCTAAATTCACCTGGTGGGGTTTTGCCTCGATGGTTTTCCCCATTCGTACACAAATCACCTGTGTCAAATTTATTTTTTGCTGCATTTAGTTATTTGGTGACTTGTTTGTGCTACCATGCTATTGCATGAAATTTGATCTAATTAATTAACTTGAGTAATTAATTAATTAATTGCAAATGGTCAATTCATTTTAACCCAACACACACTATGGGCCAAAATATAAACATCTTTGCCAACATGGACAAAGTCCCAAGCAACAAAAGTAGAGAGCGTAGTTTTCACATCATCCACAATACTAGAGAGAGAACATGGTATAATAGCCGAATCACCTTCAATAATGGCAAAGCTAGAACCATGGTGCAACTTCAATTGCTAGGAGAGCTGCCCTCACTATTAATGAATAGTTTCAGTTGAGCTTTGGAAAGCATATATCTTAAATATGTATTGTAGGGAAAAATTTTGGTTCTTCCTAAATCAATGGTGGAACTTAGGTTGGAACAGCAAAGGAGTTTGTAACAAAATTCTCTCAAGTTCTAACCATTTCGGTCTACCAAGTGTCCTGCGAGATCACTGCCTCAACTTCTTTTAAAATTCTCTCACATGCCTTTTGGCCGAACAGCAAATCATATTTGCTAGATCGAAATTCCTTTTTGTCCAACTGCAATTTCAGTTCTTGAAATCCAAACCCAATTACAAATTGATCCACAATATACAAAATAATAAAATGTTTTATTACAACAAAACTTTGACATAGAATATGCCAACACAAAAGAAATCTAACACCAATCAAGATCCTGAGATTGAATTTAATGAAGCGAGTCTAGATTTTAAAGCAACCATAGAAGAGCCATAACTTTTGATGACCCAATAGAGAAAATGCATGGTTCTTATAGGGAATCAAGATTCATGCATTATGGATCAATATTGTTACTACAAGATCTCAACTGAAAACAAAAGTTGCCTTTTTTTTAATATGTTCAACTAAGCTTTATATATGTCGACATTGCATCCATTACCAATTATGTGTTCTTAATAATAAAGTTGGATATTTGTTAAAATTTTTGGTTTTAATGATCAATATTACCGATCCATTCTATTGAGGAATTTAAACTATATGTCCACAATTTTCTAGATTTCACGCAGTTTGAGGAATGAAAATTTGAAATAGCTAACGCTCAAGAGAAATAAGGTCCACAACTTTCCATGATGAAAAGGGAAAAAAGATATAAAATGTATCCTCCAATCTAAAACTTAATAGTTTGCCTATGATACTATTTGTGTTCATTGTATTGTTAAGTAAACCATAGTTCTCAATTAGCACTGGACTGTCAGCGTTACTGATTTCATTGTTAAGGCCATAAATATTTCATCAAATATTTTAAGTAATAATGAAAAAATGTTCGCTGACAAGCTAAAACGAAATACAGTTCACAAAGTTCAATACCTCCTAAATTCGACGTTTCCCTTAAAGAAGAGATGTATTATATCTAGGACAGAGAGTCCTATTGTATTGATACCATTTCAGTTGAAGAATCTTGTGGTGATCTTCTTGGTGGAGAAAACAGGAAAGGTTTGGGGGGGATTTGCAAGGGGTTGAGACTCCCTTCCAACATTTCCACCACTCTACTCATTGATGGTTGATTTGAGGGGTCAGTTTGTATGCACCACAAACTCACTATTATCATCTTCCTTACACTATTTTCATCTCCTTCCTTTGAAAGGCGGAGCAATCCTAATTCTTCATTTAGTTCAAAATGCTTGTAAATCCAATGTGGAAAATATATTTGACTAGAAAAATCAATAGTAACATCAACATTCTTTCAGCCTCCAACCATTTCTAAGACCATCATTCCATAGCTATAGACGTCTAACTTATGAGAGATCCCTCCAAAAGTTCTACTAAACACTTCCGGAGCTATGTATCCTGTGGTCCCCCTTGCACCCACCATTGATATAATACTTTTTTCTCTAGGACATATTTTTGCAAGGCCAAAATCAGAAATTTTTGGGCAGAAGTTCTCATCTAATAGAATGTTGTGAGGCTTTATGTCAAAATGCAAAATTTGTGTGTTGTAACCTCTATGCAAGTACTCTAAGCCTCGTGCAATGCCAATTGCAATGTTGTATAATGTTTCCCACCCCAGTTGATGATCAGAATTTGAAGGATTTCCTTTATATATGAACTTCTCAAGAGATCCATTAGGCATAAGCTCATAGATAAGAGCTCTTTTAGATCCCTCAGAGCAAAAGCCCTTAAGAGTGACAATGTTAACATGGGAAGTCCTACTAATACTTGCAACCTCGTTAATGAATTCCTCTCCATTACCTTTCGATTCTTTCAAAACCTTCACTGCCACAAAACAACCATCTTGTAATTGCCCCTTATAGACACAACCATAGCCACCTTGGCCTAATTTATTACTAAAGGACTTGGTCATTGACTTTATATCTGAATATTTGTATCTTCTAATAACAAGAGGTTCATGATTCCTTAGAAAGGCCTCGACACTCTTATGAGGAGAGTTTTCTTCTTCCAAAAATTAATAATTTTAGTTAATGAGAACTTTCTCCAAAAGCAGCACACTATAACAATCAGAGCTCCAATTCCAGTAGATAAAGTGATTGCAACTGAAAAAAAAAAAAAAAAAAAAGAGCTTATGAAGTTATGTGGTGACATGATAGAAACTCAAAACTACTTATTGATAATGTCTCAAGCCTCAATAAAATTGCATTTTACAATGTCTTGAGCCCCTCAATAAAAATGCATTTTCTTTGTGGTGACAAATGACTAACAATGAAGAAGCAAATGCTAAGGATGATTTGGCATCTAGTACCTTAAGTAGAATAAAGGAATTAGGTTTTGATTGACAGGAGATAGGGAGCCTTGGTGGAAAATCACGAACTATTGGAAAATTTTAGCTATTGTACTAATGGATTCCATCCATATAACTGATACATCGTATTGAACCATAACAAACTGATAGTGGAACCTTATATCATTGCATGAATATACAATAATTACTATTAGACACACTATGTGAAGGGGTAAAAAAGGGGTCACATTTTATTTGTTGAAGACAGTTAGATCACTTCCATACAGAATCATTTGCGTTCTATATAGGATATGCTATCCAAGCAAACATGTGTATATTAGTGTGGGGCCCGAGGGCCCAGAGCCCCCGGCCCACCTTTAGGCTGGCCGAAGGCCCAAGCCGAGGAGGGCAATCATCCCAGATAGTCGGCCAAAGGGTTTTAGCCTTTCTCAGACCCGAGCCGAGGACACACCCCTCCTCGGCACACCTAGTCTAATCCAGGTAGGGGGCAAACCCAGAATAGGTGGTCACATCCACACTTAACGAGTCTGTCTGACCCTCCAGGCTACATTAATGATGACAAGACCCTTCACTAGGAAAACCTTGGAGGCAGCAACCCCCAGTATGGCGAGGAACCAGTCTGATGGGACAAGTCCTGGACCAGTAGCCCGAGTGGCCAACAGCTGTAAGGCCAGGATCGAGCTAAAGGACGTATATAAGGCAAAGAACCCCCCTTGTGAAGGGGGGCCTCCTCGGACGACAGCCGAGGAGCAACCCCAGACGAAGAGTGACAAAGGAAAAATGCGAGGAACAACCGGCGAGAGGCCGGCCGGAGCCAAACCCTTTGCCCCACTCTCTACAAATTCATTGTCGGGGGCCCACCTCCGAAAAAGGAGCCCCTACAATTGGCGCCGTCTGTGGGGAGGGTTAGAGCACCGGCCGGCAGAACCGGCGGTCGTTCCAAAGTAGTTGCTATGCAAAGTTGGCGATGCAAAAGAAAAAAAAAAAGAGAACAAGAGAAGAGTTGCAGTATAAAAAGAAAATTCAACAGCGAAATAAAGGAAAAGTTCTTTATTATTTCAGAAAAGATTACAAGTACAACAATCTTTATTATTTCATTAAAAAAAAAAAAAGTTACAAATACAATCAGAGGCTCAGACAGGCATGTTTTACAAAAATCCTACCAACTAATCCTACAATCAGAGGCCCAGGCGGACCGGTCTTGGAACTGGCCGGGCAAGAGGCTCGCAAAGAATTAATATCAAGAATGAGGGAAGTGTCAACCCGTGCTTTTACCGGCGTCCAGAGAATGGGAGAACTGGACAGTAAAAGCACAGGAAGGGGGGCTGGGGGCTGGCTCACCTTGAAACCAAAGCTTGAACAAAGTGAGGAGCCGACCCCGAGACCCCGGAACACCTTCCCTCGTGATGCTTCCTCGACCCTCTCCAAACTGCACGAGCACTGACCGTCGGAGGCGGCAATGCTCGGGCACCAGCCGTGACGGGAGTTCGCGTGCCTCCTTCGTCGGAGGTGCGCTCTGCGAAGGGGCGTTAGGTACTTCAATGACGTCCCCCCTGGCCACCACACGAGGCCCTGCCAGTGTTACGCCTAAACTCTGCCGCGCCGGCAGCCCAGTGGGGGCTGCGGCCACGGCGGCCCTTAACTCCAGGTCTCCTAACTACGGTCACAATCCTGGTGGCGGTGTCAAAGGGGCTCAGGAAGGTGAAAGTGTATATTTCTGTTCATGGTGGAAGATTCATGGAATGAGGAGAAACACTCCCCCCAGAACGCCTTTTATGGAGGGCGAAAACCAGTGGGAGTTGAGCCGCGCGGAATTCGAAGGGGGAATTGTCAAAGGGAATTAATTCCCACCCAATTCCAAGGGGATTGCCAGCTGCCTAATTCGTGTTAATTCACGAGGGCATTAATGGAGGCGCGTTACGGGCACCGAAGCGTCAAACATGGAGCACGGAAGGCCAAGCGACGCCTCGTAAACCAGAAAGATGAGGAACACGAACCAGAAGCAAGATCAGCCCCACGTGCGAAGTCACAATCCGACCCGAGGAAAAACAGCTCACAGGAAAAGACCCGTGGACGTCTTCACACCAAAAGCGAAGTTCTCGGATCCGAGGACGAACTCTTATTGAAGGCAACTGTGCAGTAGTGGTACAATGACTCTTGCTCCAGTAGCCTGCAAGGGGCTAATGGGAGGGACTTCTACCCGACGTGAGACTGAGTTGCCCAAAGAGGTGAACACTGTGTCCTCATGCTCGGGGACGAAGCCACTTACAAACAATGGCAGCAATTGTACCTAGGACTTGCATGGTCCTCGGACCCAAGCCTACGGGGAGCTGGCCACTCGTACTGAAGGCAGCAATTGTACCTAGGTCTTGCATGGTCTATGGACTCAAGCCTATGGGGAGCTAGCCACTTACAAACGATGGCAGCAATTGTACCTAGGACTTGCATGGTCCTCGGACCCAAGCCTACGGGGAGCTGGCCACTCGTACTGAAGGCAGCAATTGTACCTAGGTTTTACATGGTCTACGGACTCAAGCCTATGGGGAGCTAGCCACTTACAAACGATGGCAGCAATTGTACCTAGGACTTGCATGGTCCTCGGACCCAAGCCTATGGGGAGCTGGCCACTCGTACTGAAGGCAGCAATTGTACCTAGGTCTTGCATGGTCTACGGACTCAAGCCTATGGGGAGCTAGCCACTTACAAACGATGGCAGCAATTGTACCTAGGACTTGCATGGTCCTCGGACCCAAGCCTACGGAGAGCTGGCCACTCATACTGAAGGCAGCAATTGTACCATGAACTCGCATGGTCCTCGGACCCAAGCCCATGGGGGGCTAGCTGTTTACGACAGAGCCAAGGCGCTACGTGGTCCAAAGACCTAGTCCCGTGGAGAAACTAACTACCTACTGAAGAGTCTGAGTGCTGATCCGGCCACTCAAGGAAGAACCAGCCAGCCGACGGCCTTCCGGAACATAAGGGCCGAGGTTTACAAAACCCTCCTCCCCGTTCGAGGAAACGTGCAGCAGGGTTTTGAGGAGCTATTGTGGGGCTCGAGGGCCCAGAGCCCCCGGCCCACCTTTAGGCTAGCCGAAGGCCCAAGCCGAGGAGGGCAATCATCCCAGATAGTCGGCCAAAGGGTTTTAGCCTTTCTCAGACCCGAGCCGAAGACACACCCCTCCTCGGCACACCTAGTCTAATCCAGGTAGGGGGCAAACCCAGAATAGGTGGTCACATCCACACTTAACGAGTCTGTCTGACCCTCCAGGCTACATTAATGATGACAAGACCCTTCACTAGGAAAACCTTGGAGGCAGCAACCCCCAGTATGGCGAGGAACCAGTCTGATGGGACAAGTCCTAGACCAGTAGCCCGGATGGCCAACAGCTGTAAGGCCAGGATCGAGCTAAAGGGCGTATATAAGGCAAAGAACACCCCTTGTGAAGGGGGGCCTCCTCGGATGACAGCCGAGGAGCAACCCCAGACGAAGAGCGACAAAGGAAAAACGCGAGGAACAACCGGCGAGAGGCCGGCCGGAGCCAAACCCTTTGCCCCACTCTCTACAAATTCATTGTCGGGGGCCCACCTCCGAAAAAGGAGCCCCTACAATTAGTATCAACAAAACAATTTGATTAAAGAAGTATGTTACCTATCACCATCGCTTTCAATTTCTGACGCCTTGTATCTAAAGCACCAAAGAACATCACTGTTAGTTGAATAATAATAATAAAATTTAATGTAACAAATTAACAGAGCAAATTTTTTTAATTGTTATTTTTTATTATTATAATCCCGATAGTATTTAAAAAAGAACAAGGAAGATCCGTCTACAATTATTTGATATAGATTTTATAACAAGAAAGTTCTTTTTTTTTTTCTTTTTCTATTAATCTAAAAGGATTTAATTTGAATATATTGGGGGATTCAATATCAAACGTTATAAAGAATTCGAGTTTTTCTTCCTCATTACCAATTGATTTTGAAATAAAGTGACATAACTTATGTTCCGGCAAATGGTATCAAAGCCAAGGACATAAGTTCGAGTCGTAGAAGCATAATTATGAGAGGGGGTTGTTTTTGGCGGGCCACAATTTGACTCACCACAACCACCTTAAAAACAAGTCCACAGGCCGTGATGTTAAATGCTATAAAATACTTGAGAATGTCTTCATCATCATTAATCATGGTCTAGCACATGCCCAACCCAATCCAAACCAGCCCGTATGGGCAGGCAATGCTTGTGTGTTTGGTGCCCCTTAGGATGCATCATGTATAGTGCGGGCAAGCAAGAACGAAACTAGGATTTCTAGTTAGGGGGCTCAAGTATAAGTGCCAAAAAAAAAAATTATAAAGCTCCAAATAAGCATCAATTTAGTATTAACAAATTTTAAACAAAATACAAAACAAAATCATTATTTCTTAATACATTACAGTGCAATCATCTACCAATAAAGACAGTGGCACAAATCAAATAAGAATTACATTTATTATTTCACAAAAAGGACTAATTATTGTTACTATGTAAAGACAAATACAATAATGTAGCTGATATGCATGATGCATTAATTATAAATTTCATACTTCCCAATTTATAGATATATTAGTTTTCAATCAATTAGTTATAGCATTTCTAAGTTAGCAATGTGGGCAAGTGTGACAATTTTATTTTGTTATATTTGTGTTACATTTTTATTTTATTAGTTTTTTGTCTCTATATCAAAAATAGTTAGAATAGTGTATTAATTAGAAATAGTTAGAACGGACTATATAAATTATTCAAGCACATGGTCTACACTGTACACTATCACTCACCTGTTGCCCCCACACACACTGTTACCCCACTACCAACACTATGGTAATCTTACATGCACAAACTATTTTACAATATTTTTATAAATTGTTATTGTGGTCAATTTTTTACTAGTCTTTATCTAGACACACTAATAAGATTATTTTTTTTATTTACCAATAATTACTTATCACACCAACAATTTGTAAAAACTTTTGTTAAAAAAGTTTGTATTTTCTAACCTTTACCTTAATTTATAACACACTACCTTCTATTACACAACTACTTTATTCTAACTCTGTCTCCAAAACACAAAGTCATAGAAATAGTCTGCCACACTTTACCCTACTACTGGCTATTGCCACATCTTGCTTCTCGCATCTCAGCTCAGCAAAACACACTTATACGTTAGTCACCGGCAACAATACAGAGACTCACCAATTCACAAACAGAAAATTAGAAATAGGCTTTGAAGTGAGAGAAATACTTAATGTGAGATGGGAGTTGAGAACCACAGATCTGGCGAGGCGAGGACTGAGGAGTAGCTGGTGTCGGAGCGATCTTGGTTTGTGGTTCGTCGGCGTTGCAGCTCCCCGCCTCTCTCTCTCTCTCTCTCTCTCTCTCTCTCTCTCTCTCCATTTTCTCGTTCGACTCTTGGACTCTATTTTTCTAGTCTATACAACTATATTATTGGTCTCTTTCTCTTTTCTATTTTTTTTTTCAATATCTCATGATAAAATGGGCTGATCTGTGGACTCTGGATATCAATTTTTTTATCAAATTTTGTGGGCTGATGACTAATTTGTGATGCCATTTGTGTTAGATTTTGGTTAAGGGCCATGATTGGAGGGAGGGGGGGCCACGTTAGGATGCATCATGGCATGAAACAGAAATACTTGCAGCACTTGTATTAGGATTTACCATAACATAAGAATGTAAATAAATTTGTATGTAAAGAACTCTACATGCATTTTCAATATATGTGTGTGTAGGCCCAAAATTTTTGGAGTTATTCAATGTCTATACCTTTCTCTGCAATGGCACACATGGAATTTTCCATTCTTGTCAAGTACACATAGACCTGCTCCACCATAACATCTGCCACAAGCATCAGATACATGCACTTCAAGGTCGAACTCAGCACTTAAGAGTGAAAACAGTGTATCATTATCTGTACGCTCTTTTTTTGGGAGCTGAATAATTGAACATTCAGAAGGAAAACTCGGAGAGTTATCGTTTGAATGGCTATAGTAGAGATTATAGTCTCCGCAGCTTGTATAAGTAAAATTTCTAGGGGAAGCAATACCAAGAGTGCGGTTGCATTTAAACAGGGTCAGACTGGGTGGGGTAAGTTTGAAAGAGATAAATGGAGAGTTGGGAATAGTGAAATTGGTCAAGGATTCGCATTTTTGGTTTCTCAAGTCCTTAGAAAGTAAAAGGTCCTTGATACGTGTAGATTGTTTGGTGCTAGTGTAACTATAAGAGATGTTTATAACTTCATATAGTCCTCTACTCAACCCTAGTTGGATCGTTGGAGGTATTTTGTCACATTTTATTGGCAATAAAAAGGAAAATGGTTGAGAGATGTTGGTGAATGGAAAGCCAATGGTACCTAAAAGTTCGAAAATTTGTTGAAAACACAAGAGCAATTTAGACCCTCTAATTTAAAGTTACGGCTCGATAGTATTTACACTAACTTAATACAAAGTGCGGAATAATGTAAATGCGAGCGGATAAGCAAAAAGGCTACTCTAATTCATAAACTAAGCAACACAGCAGTATAATGGAATATAAAAGAGTAGGGAAGAGAGATGCAAACACAAAAAACACCAAGACGTGTTTTCGAAGAGGAAACCGAAAAACTCGGCGAAAAACCTCTCTGCCGCCTTCCAAGCAGAAATCGATCCACTAAACAATCAGTTGGGATACATGGGTTAGCAAGAGACCCTCCAAGCCTAATCTACCCGATGCACCTAAGCCCTCCAAGCTCCTACTCCAACAAGGCTTCTCGGAACCGTGTCTTGTCTAGCACCCCGGATCCCGCAACAAGCTCCATGTTGCATCTGCCATTCCAGACTTCTTCCAATGCTTCCCAACAGCACCAAAACGTCACTCAACACACTCAAAGGGTGAGGTAAGTGTTTGAGCTATCAACCTCTCGGTATAGAAATGGAGAGGGAAGAGTTGAGAAAATACCACAAGCAAGTATATAGAGAAAGGTAGGGATGACAATCTTTAATTCCCAATGTGTTTGGCTAGGGTTTTCTCTCTGAAGCATTTCTGAACTTTTGTGGGTAATGAGGGTATATATAGGATAGGTGCAAAAAGTGTGAGTCAGTCAGTACAGGTTGGCAGAACAGGTTGCCTCGCGGGTGTCTTGCAGGAAGGCCTTACCTGCGAGATACTCACGAGAGACAGCTGTCTCTAACTGGCCTGACTCTTCGCATTCCAGCATGTGCAAAGCACATGTTTCACTTCGCGAGAAGCTAAGTCGCGACAAACCCGCAAGAATCCTTCAACCTCTAAATGCTTGAGTCTTCACACACTCTCTCTATCACACAACCCTTACAAAAAATCCCACAATAAATACAGGGTATGAACAATTGAAAGTAATTACAACCAAATTTGGCACGGAATAAAAGCCAACAAAATACATAGTTGTAAATAACAACTTTACAATCTCCCCATTTGGCTATTCTGTGACAAAACCCTAAAACAGACTCTAGACTTAAACGTGAGTTTGGGAACAAAGGCAAAACTCACTCACACCTAATTCTAGGTTCTGATACGCTCTTGAAACATATGAACAAGTATCTCCTGAAACACAACACAATAACATCATTGTATGCAGAAAACTTGAAAAGCATATGGAGCAATAATAGCATGATCAAGCAAAATGAAATAGAAACACTAGATCATGGCAAGATCAAACGAGCAATCACTATACACAAGTGATCACTATGCTCATTCACACAAGGAATGAATATCCGGATATGCAAGATGATAAGCTCACTTGAAGAGTATTATTTGCAAATCCAACACTTAACCAATACGAAATACAAGAAGTATTTGCATCTAGGAACAATCCTACTAGGGAACAAGAGTGTTGTATTGAAGAAAAATGTATGACATTCAACTTCAAGTACACAAGCATAAAGGCTGCATACGCAAGGAACTGCATATGCATGGCACAAATCATAAAAGCCTACATAATGCAATGAAACAAACCCTTAAAGCTTACAAAAGCAACATGGGTACATGAAAGACATGCTACAAAGCATAGACAAAAACACAAAAGAAACTACTGAAATTATACTTAAATAAAAACAGAGTATCAAAGCTTTTAAACCAAAACAAACGTAAAACCGTTATAAAGACTAAAAGAAACTGAATAAAACCGTCTGAAAACCAATAACCAATGTTACTATGTTTCTAAACTATACTCCCCCTAACGCTGTGCAAGCTCTTCTCCAGCTCCCCCTCAAAATTGTCTCTCCCTTTTTGACTGAAATGGCCAAAGGACTAGAACTGATCTGACTCTGAATCTAATCCATGAGTGGAGGAAAAATCTTGAATCTGCGATGCTAATGCAGTGATTTGTCCTTAAAGGTACGCGAACTGATCTGCTGTGTGCTGCACATGAGAGTTAAGCACTGTAGACATCTGATCCATCTTAGCAAGCACCTGATCAAGTTTGCTTAAGCCTTGTGGTGGAGTTAAAGATGATGGCTGTGTAGAGGGCTCTGGAGCCAAGGTGAACCTGCCAATTTCCTCCTCTGTATCTTCACCTTCATCTTGCTGAACTCGTCGTGGTGGTGGTATGGTATGCACACCAGTCTTGGAGCCTCTAATGTGGGCTGTGCTCCTAGTCAAAGTATTAGCACCAATGGGATAGTCTCTCTGAACTATCGTAAGACCACTTGGAAATTTTAGCTTGGTCTTAGCGATGAATCCCATGATTAGTGTGGGAAACGGCATTATGGTTCTTGTATTTTGCTTCCTAATGCTCTTTTTTAGAACGTGGAAGATGTGGCTACAAATATCAATCTCCTTGTGAGTGAAAAGATCATAGAGAAACCTCGTCCTTGGAGTTAATAGTGTGGTGAGGTTGGTGACTGGATACAGGTTATGAATCATCACATATCTCAAAGTTCTCATTTCTGGGGAAAACTTGAGTGTATCCATTAATGATTTCGTTGGAACCCCTCCAAGAGTCGATCTCATTTCCTTGATAGACCCCAATCTTTCATCATATTGAACTGACATGGGTTGAGAGGGAGGATGTATCTCTAACAAGTCTTGAATGATGTCCCTTGTAATTACGAATTCCTTGTGCCTCACCTAGCAAATAATCCTGTCATCTTCCATATCAGCATTTGAGAAGAACTCTCTAATAATTTCTGAGTACATAGTCCCAATTGGATTCAACAACTTGACCCAAGTTCTCTCTTTGAATACATCTGGAATGCATGTGTGCTCAAGTGCCTCTAATTGAACTACCTGTTCCATGATGATGGTTACTTTCTTGTAGCAATCATTGAACTTCATATCTGCTTTCGCGGATTTGAAGTGATCAGAATCAGTGTGTGCACGCTTTGAGGATGGTTTCTTCTTAGCTGCATGCTTGGTGGGAGACATCTGCACAAATTCACAAAGAAGAGGGAGAACAAATGCACAAATACCAAGACAGAGCACACAAACAAAAATGTGATTAGGTTCAAGTTAATCCCAACACAAGGAATAAGCAACACCATTAAAAGGAAGGAAAAATAAGCAAAGTGCATGCAAGTAAGTAACTGTGCGCGTGTGTGCATCTGTGTGCATATGTTGGTGCATGTGTGTGCAGCATGGCATGGGGGTGTGCCTAGAGGGTGCCTAGGTGTGTGCCTAATGAATGCATTATGTGTAAAGTGTAGGAAACCCATGAATAAAGTCCAAACTAAGTAAAGAAAGGTTAAACATGTGGAAATACAAGAATAATAAATCATGTGAAATGAATTAGGCACAAAAATGTCACTCGGACATTTTGACAAACACCTAGCATGCACAAATGCAAATATAACATGAATAATGCATGAACATGGGAAAAACTATCCTCAATACATGATAAAATGCCACAAATGGGCCAACAAAGATGTAGAAACAACAAATGGGACACATCCCAATCAAGAATTTGACAATAATTCACTCAATTTTGAAAACCAACCCAAAAATTCAAAAATCCCCAAATATCAAAGCCCTAACAAAAAAATCTGCATAATCTAAGTAAAAACTTAAAATGAAATGTTTAAGAAACATACCTTGTGAAGGAAAATGCAGAAAAAATTGCTTGGATTGAAAGGGATAGAATGGAATAGAGATTTGGGATGAAAAGGTTCGAGAGAGGTTAAGCGAGGGAAGTTTTTGAGATTTGAAAAAACTGTCACATCAGCAATATAAAACTGAAAACAAGCGTTTTTTGCGAGTTAGAAAGTAGCGACACAATCGCGAGACAATCACAAAAATGGCCACTGAAGCACAAAAGCTGTCGCGAGAAGCTTTAAGTCGCGAAACAGTCACGAGACAGTCACAATAGTTTCTGTCTGAATTTTGAGAAAATCCAATTTTTGGCCAAACAGCATTTCGCGAGAAGCTGTTGGTCGCGAGACAGTCGCGAAAGTTTCTATGTGACAAGATGAAAACTTATCTTCCTTAAGCCCTTTTCGCGGGAAGCTCTAAGTCGCGAGCTTCTCGTGATACAGCCCCTGAACCAGTTTTTGAAGTAAAACACAAAAATGCATTTTGAACAAAAACAAAAGACACAAAAGTATAAAATCACTTTCAAAAACAAATAAAACACTCAAAAATCTTTTTGGGTTTGATCAACTAATTCTTGAGCATACACATCACATTTGAACATGTACAATCACACAAATGAGATAGGCATTAATTGAATTAAAGTCTTGTGTGTTGTGTGTAAATATCAAATGTGGAATAGCCTATAGACCAGAGCAAAGCTTCAATGATCAATTTAAACGAGTCATACACAACTGATACGAAATCAAGTGGACCATCTACGTTATAGAAATGAGTATATATGACCTCCCACACATTAAATACAGAATTTAGAAGCTTTTCATTTGGCTTCTACAAAAAGCATAACAAAAGGTCCACTTAATTTTGTTTGGACAAGAGCATCTCTTTTTGAGATTAGTGCTTGAAATTTATGATATTTCAACATTGACGATTAGCCTTTGGCTTTTTGAGTACCAAATAAAACATATTAAGAAAAGTCACTTTTTCTTTTTCCTAGTCGAATACTATTGTGTGTGACAGGCTTTTGTAGCTCAATATCTCTTTTCATTTGGAGATATACATTTAGTGAGCTCTTTTAGCAAAACATAAAAATAAAATAGAAAGAGATATAGACACAAGTCTATGCAAGTATCAAGACCAACAAGACTATTGACCAATTATTCATGACAAGCTTGAAGATCTATTTACAATAGTCACACATAGTGTTCAAGATTTCTTCCACATAGAAATGAGTGCATACAAGACAAGCCAAGATAGTAAATGCACTACGCCATAAGTATGAAGGTACTAGGCTAAACTCACATATGACATGCACAAAACATGTGATCAAACTTTTGAAAATTTTCAAATTTTATGGGTTTTTTGAATTTTTTGAACACACCTAAAATAGAACAAGAAAAATAAGATCAACAAAAACAGCTGGTACAAACCAACCGGATAAAGTAACAACAGCAAAAAGAAAGCAATGCATGAAGTGATGCAACAGCAAATGTCCCTAAACATTGAAAGAATTTATGCATGGACATGTTATAATGCTTATGCATGAGTGCCCTCTTCACTCACACATCACGTGCGTTTGGGGTGATATCCTTAATGGATTGGGTACGAGAGTTTGAACTTTCAAACCTTTTGGTGAAACTCTCCAAGCAAGTGGTGAAGGCACCGATCATTTTCATCACATCCGTCATACCGAGATCACGATTTTGACTTCTTGGTTGCTCACCACCCCAAGATCTCATGTCATTTCTCCTTCCTCGTGACCGAGGTGCGCTTGCATTGTTGTCTGATCTTAGCTTTTGACAATTGGGTCTAGTATGTCCTTGCAATCCGCAATAATAACACACATAATCTGTTTTGGGACTTCGTTGTGATCTTAGGAGAGATCTTCCTCTAGTTTCATGTCTAGCCATAAACTGATTTTGGGACTTATTCACCCTTCGTTACTCAGCCACATTCTCCCTTTTTTCATCCTCAACTTTCTCAAGAATGGGCTCTTCAACAACCGTCTCGTTTGCCTTCACAAACTTTACTCCTTTGGCTGATAAGCAGCTTCCTCCAGTGTATCCCAACCCGGATTTGTCTAAAGAAGGTTTTTGAGCTGATATAACATCTTCTAACTTCTGAAAGGAGACTTTCTCTATCTTAGCATGAGCTTGCACAACCTCTTGCTCAAGAAATCTCACTTTCGTATATGCTTTAGACAGCTCACCATTTAGTGTTTCAATCTCACACTTAGCCTCTTTATATCTGATCAAGAGACTTCTGTAATCTTTCTCAGCTTTCTTCATTTTCCTTATAGCTGCCTTAGCTACTCGAGAATACTCTCCTGACTTCTCAAGTAGTAAGGAGTAATTTTCTTGAAGATTAGCTGTATTCTCTTCCTCTTTAGCATCTGATTCTTCCACAATCCTAATAGACTCTGAATCAGAATACTCACCAAGCTCCTTCACAAGTGCACCCAAATCATCCGATGACTCCACATGAGTAATGGTCATGAAGGCTGAGTAGTTTCCCTCTCCGTCACAGCTCTCTTTTGAGTCAGAATCAGAAGATTCTGAATCACTGAACGTTGTGGCATAAGCCTTGCCTTTTCCTCTCAGAAAATTTGGACACTCATTCTTTAGATGTCCATGGTCGTTGCACTCAAAGCATACAATGTCTGAAGAAGGTTGGTAATCCTTCCCTTCTTTCCTAATAAACTCTTTCCTATCACCTCTTGAAGATGAAAATTTTCCTCTGTTGAATGTTTTTCCACTGTTCTTCATTTTCAAGAATTTTCAGAAGTTTTTCGCAAGATATACTACTTCTTTCTCCACTCCATCTTCTTCGGAAGGATCATCCATTCTTTCGGTGATAGTTTTAAGAGCAAGTGATTTACTTGTCTTGTGAGAAGGTAGTCCAAGCTCATACGTTTGAAGTGATCCAATGAGCTCTTGGATCTTAATTTCATCCAAATCCTTACTTTCCTCTATGACTGTGACTTTTGCCCGAAAGCTCTCCGATAAGGACCTCAAAATTTTTCTCACCACCATAGTATCTTCAATCTTCTCCCCAAGATTGAGTTTAGCAATTACAATTTCATTGAGCTTCCCATAGAATGAATCAAATGGTTCATCATCCCCCATCTTAAGCTCTTCAAATTTGGTGGTAAACATCTGAAGTTTTGTGTCCTTAACTTTCTTTGTACCCTCATACGTCGTCTCCAAAATCTCCCAAAGTTCCTTGGCTATCGTCATATGAGAGATCCTGTGGAATTCATCAGGAGACACACCACAAAAAATAGCATTTAACGCTTTACTATTAGCATTGGCTGCTGCAAGAGCTGCCTTATCCCAAGTGGACTTAGGATCCGTCGGCTTGGTCCACCTAATCTCAACTACATCCCAAACGGTATCATCTATAGAGCATAAAAATGCTCTCATTCTGACTTTTCAGAAGGCATAATTGTTCCCATCGAAAAATGGTGGAATATTGAGCGATTAAGACCAGTCCATCTCAAATAGGGTCAAAGATCACACTTAGGTATTTAAATCACAGCGAGTGTACCCGCTCTGATACCAATTGAAAGCTCGAAAATTTGTTGAAAATACAAGAGTAATTTAGACCCCCCCAATTTAAAGTTACGGCTCGATAGTATTTACAATAACTTAATACAAAGTGCGGAATAGTGTAAATGCGAGTGGATAAGCAAAAAGGCTACTCTAATCTATAAACTAAGCAACACAACAGTATAATGGAATATAAAAGAGTAGCGAAGAGAGATGCAAACACAGAAAACACCAAGATGTGTTTTCGAAGAGGAAACCGAAGAATTCGGCGAAAAACCTCTCCGCCGCCCTCCAAGCGAAAATCAATCCACTAGACAATCGGTTGGGATACATGGGTTAGCAAGAGACCTCCAAGCCTAATCTACTCGATACACCTAAGCCCTCCAAGCTCCTACTCCAACAAGACTTCTTGGAACCGTGTCTTGTCTAGCACCCCGGATCCCGCAACAAGCTCCATGTTGCATCTGCCATTCTAAGTTTCTTCCAATGCTTCCCAACAGCACCAAAACGTCACTCAACACACTCAAAGGGTGATGTAAGTGTTTGGGATATCAACCTCTCAATGGTATGGAAATGGAGAGGGAAAAGTTGAGGAAATACCACAAGCAAGTGTATAGAGAAAGGTGGGGATGACAATCTCTAATTCCCAATGTGTTTGGCTAGGGTTTTCTCTCTGAAGCATTTCTAAACTTTTATGGGTAATGAGGGTATATAGGATAGGTGCAAAAAGTGTGAGTCAATCAGTACAAGCTGGCAGAACAGGTTGCCTTGCGGGTGTCTCGCGGGAAGGCCTTACCCGTGAGATACTCGCGAGAGATAGCTGTCTCCACCTGGCCTGACTCTTCGCATTCCAGCATGTGCAAAGCACATGTTTCACTTCGCGGAAAGCTAAGTCGCGACATACTCGCGAGAATCCTTTAGCCTCCAAATGCTTGAGTTTTCACACACTCTCTCTATCACACAACCCTTACAACAAATCCCACAATAAATACAGGGTATGAACAATTGAAAGTAATTACAATCAAATTTGGTACGAAATAAAATCCAACAAAATACATAGTTGTAAATAACAACTTTACAGTACCGAATTTTCCACATTGAAAGGGTGAACAAGTTTGGAGTGTTTTGTTTACTCCTTCAGCTGAGTGAAGCAGAAAGAGGTGTGAGAGAAGAAAGAAAACAAACAAAGAGAAACAAGCCATCCCCAAAAAAAAAAAAAAAAACCAAAACAAAGTGTTTGTATAATAATTTCTTGTGTTCTTGCTTCACTACTCTGTATTTTTCTATTTTAATATATAATATGTGGGTTCTCTCATCTCTGCTTAACACGGTAGTGGACGTGAAAATTGGATAAAGAAGACTTATGAAAAATGGGAGTATTCATCGGAAACATGTTCTAAAGCCACCGAAAGTTTCAGACTTCCCTATTTTTTTAGTGTTATTAATTGTCGAGTGGTTGAAACATGGTCTACGTATTGCATGGGATATGATATGATATAAAATCCCTTCATATATAGTTCATACCATTTACCACGGCCAAAGACATCTTGATTCTGAGGGAAGTTTCCTCACGCATAATATGTTATGGAAACTCGAAAGTTTCACTGTATTTACTCTTTTTTTTTCAGTTTTATTAAATGTCAATGTCTATCGATTTGTTGAAACATGGCCAGATGACTATAAAAGAAAAGAAAAGAAAAGTATGATATTATTTTAGTCATATTAAAATTCAATGATTGAAAGATGTGGGTGCAAAATAATGTAATCAACATTTCACAATTACTTTCAAAGGTGTTAATTGGTAATTATATTTTGCGCACTTCTCTCTCATTATTATTGAATTTTTTATTACTAACATAGTACCATTTGATACCAGATAACTTCCCAAATCTGAGATAAGTTTTCTACTCATCAGTCATCATCCCCATGCAGTGAGAACCCAAAAGATTCACTTAGTTAGTTTACTTTTTTTCCCTCTTTTCGGTGCTCTTCAAAATATCGGGGCAGTCAAATAGAGAATGTTGTGGAAATCTCTGTGGCTTGTTTGAACCGTGAAGAAGAATGTAGTCGTGTCGTGTAGATTTGATATAATCGAATTAATTTCCCATGAAAAAGGTAGCTTGAACCAAAATGGAGCTAACGACCAGAAACTAAATTTGACCAGCCTCCTCCATGGACACGCATTTGCCTGCAGTTGTATGATACCAATTTAATTATTGACTGATAAATCTAATCTAAAGGACCATATACCACTAAGAAAATTACATAATATGGTTATTTAGCAAAAAATAAATTACATAAAATGGTTAGCTTAGGGACCCTGCAAGGCTGCAAATGCAATGTCCTTAAACAATGGCGGTTCATATATATATATATATATATATATATATATAGGATAACGGGAAGCCCATTAATATAAGAAATATATATATATATATATACACATCCCTTTTTTTTTTTTTTTTTTTTTTTGGAGAACCTTCCAATTTCTATGTTCGTACATTATGCTGATAATTATTATTATTTTGGAATTTGTTTGTACTGCTTTTAATAAAGTGAAATCTTATTTTCATTTTTTTTTTTTAATTTTTGCTAACTTTTCAAGGTAAATAAATATGAAGGTGACTTTTCCTGCAATCTCCATTTTAATTGTTTATTTGTCAGAGCATGATAAACTGGAATGTAATTCTATGAAATGCGTGATGACTATACATATACAAAGATACATGCACGTACTATACATAAAGTTTTTCGATAACATAATTTAATATATGTTATCTTATTATATATAATAAAAATATTAATATCAAATTAATTAAGTTTTATATAATTCAAAATATTTTTTTCTCATCTAGTCAATTTTGTAAGCTGTGAATTATCTTTTAAATCATATTGATCACAATTAACATTTTTTAACGTTTAAACATTTTAGAACAATATTTTTTGTTAAATGATTTAGGTATTATATGGTTAATGTTTACTAATATTTTTAAAAGTTATGAAACATATACAAAAACTAATTTATTTTAAATAATTTCGATAATAAATCCCACTTTATGTATCTCTAAATTTATTCAAGTTAATATAAGAAAGAAAGAAAGAAAGAAATATATATATATATATATATATATATTTTTTTTTTTCTTTTTTCGTAGATGACAAATACAATAAAGATCTCTAATTCTTATCCATAAAATTCACAATTGTTTACTCTTTTTTTTTTTTTTGGGTATATATCTGTAATTCTTCTAACGCAAAAAAAAAAAGGTGGTTTTGTTCTTAGAAAATAAAGGAGAATTTTTTTTAAAAAATATTTAATAATCTATTTATAGGAACATAAGAATGATCAAAGAAAAAAAATGTTGCATAATGTGCTGATCTACTTATCATTAACGTCAACTTATCTACTTTTGGGAAAATATACCTTAAACAATTTGATTAATGGCTATGTATGGACGTATGGTATACAACAAATGAGAAGAAAAAGATTTATTGCATTTTTCAGATCCTGGCCAGAGCACTTTTGTGTTGTGTGGACTAATATTGAATGTGAATCAATGATAAGTGTGGCTGCACTCTCTGGACATTTAGATTCTTTTCCCATGTTTTTTTGTAGTTCTAGGTATTAAGTCCACCATCGAGGCTCATTAGTCTTAACTAAAGACTTCTTTTTGTGTTCTTGGCTGCCGTGGTCTTTTTCTCCTTGGGCGTGGCTCGTATCGTCAAAAGACATGTGAATGGTCAAATCTCACTATTAATCTAGGGCTTCACGAGGTCATGAGGTAGTGGTTTTGTCAGGCAAAACAATGAGCACAATTAACAAAAACAAGATGTGTCATGTTAATGGACAAATTGTTAATAAATCATAATAGAAAAGTTTTGACAATATTTTATTGTTTTATTATTCTCTCAATAAAATGTTTCTAAAAATAGTTTCTAAACTAATACTTTAAAGGTATTGGTTAACATTTTCCAAACAAGAATATAGCTAAACAAGTTATTAGTGCACTACTTAAGAATATAGCTGATAGGAATGATGAAATCAACTGCAGACGAACTCAATAAGACAGACGAGGCCATTCTCTAAAGACGAGCCCAAACAAGTGCCCACGTCATCGACGAGGGTAGTAGGACCATTCAATACCGCCAATAATGCTTCGGACAGTTACAAAACCAGCTATACAGACCGTTGGGAGCATATTAAAACCCCATTACTAAGCAGGAGGCGTTACCAAGAAATGTATTAACACCACAATATCAACCACAACGGCTAGAATCCAAGGCAACATATATAAAGCCCTCACATTGCCAACACAAGGTATATAGACACGCTTAGAAATATTTCTTGCTCTGTTACATTGCATTATTCTTTCCAAAAGAGTTTCTTTATACTAACTTTGGCATCGAAGACGTTGTGGCAGGCACCACAATGGTGACCATTCTAAGAAAGTTGTTCTACTATTCTTATCACAGTGACGACATCTTGGCTCCATCTGGATGCACTGAATTAGACTGACGAATTTGCACTTCATCAATTTGGCGTCGTCTGTGAAAAAGACATTTTTGTATTCAAATTCGAAAACGTAGTTTCCGATCAATTGTAACATTTAGATGGAGTCTAATCAAGATTTCGCAGCCTTGGCTCAGCAAGTCCAGGCCCTAGTAACCACTGTTGAAGAGCTTACTAAACAAAATCAGGAAATGAAGTTACAGCTTCAACAGGAGGAGAATCGATCCAAAGGCAACTTGGAGGACAAGGGAAATAGCCATAGAAGAAAAGATCATCGAAGACCTACTACTCCGGATGAACAGAATTCAGATCTTCTTTAAGAAATGAAGAAGGAAATGGACGAATTAAGGAATGCAATCAAGGAGAAAACAGATCGGAGTATGGATAGAATGGTCAGGATAATAGACTCGCCCTTCACTACGATAGTCTTGGAGTGTTTGGTGCCGTCGAAATTTCGACTACCCCAACTTGAGTCGTTCAACAGGCTTAAAGACCCCCAGGACCACCTTAACACCTTCAAGATGGCGTTAGGCCTTCAACAGCCACCTAACGAGATACTGTGTCATTCCTTTCCCACCACCCTCTAAGGAGCGGCAAAAGAATGGTTCACCAAGTTGCCAATATTGTCTGTTGATAGTTGCGAGCAACTAAGTAACGCCTTTTTACATCACGTCATTGGAGGACAATGCCCTAAGAGGCCGGCGGACCATTTACTCACCATTAGACAAGGAGAGAAAGAAACCCTGAGGTCGTATGTACAACGCTTCACTCGGGAGACCTTGGAGGTAGACAAAGCTGACGACAAGGTGCAGCTGACAACCTTCTAAGTGAGACTGAGGTCCAGAGATTTCGTGTCTTCACTCACGAAGTATCTTCCTAAGACGATGGCAGAGACACTCTTGAAAGCACGAAAGTATATGAATGCTGAAGATGCATTAGCAGCCATAAGGGATGTACAGAGGCCAGGAGACAAGGGAAGGAAGGAAGACAAACGTAAAGGAAAAAAGAGGGAACGCCTTGATCGTCGGAGCAGTGACGGGGGAAAAAGGAAAGACGATAAAACTCCTCGAACGGTAAAATTTACTCCTCTAGTTATGCTTGTTGACAAAATTTTAATGCAGATTAAGGATGAGCACTACCTCAAATAGCCGAGGCCATTATATTCATCCCCCAACGTCCGTGATAAGAATAAATACTGCCAGTTTCACAAGGATCATGGCCACTACATAGAAGATTGTCGAGACCTAAAAAAGCAGATAGAGGAGTTGATACAGAAAAAGAAGCTGCAAAAGTATATACAGAAAGGAAAGTCTAGCAGGTTCAGGGATGGTAACAAAAACCAGCGTGACTCTTCGTCAAGAGACGAAGATAATGCGTCCTAACCCCAACAGAATGTAATTGGGGAAATAAAGACAATTGCATGAGGACCATTCATGGGTGGGTCATTCAGATCCCCCAGGAAAGCATGTCAGCAGTAAGTGAACAACATCCATATGATACCCTCGTTTAAGCAAAGACGGACAGACTAAGACATGTCTTTGAACGAAGGAGATGCTAGGGGAGTGAAGCAGCCGCACAACGACCTCGTGGTCATAATGCTCACGATAGAAGGATTCAATACCAAGAGGATCCTTGTAAACAAAAGTAGCTCTACAGACATCATCTACCATCCCGTTTTCTAGCAGCTGAAGCTAGATCCAAGAAGATTACGCCCATTTGATTCCCCCCTCATCAGTTTCAGTGGAGACAGGGTATATCCCAAGGGCATAATGACGTTGACGATAATAGTGGGGACCTACCCAAGGTAGTTGACCCATCAGCTAGACTTCTTGGTGGTAGACTGCCCCTCATCCTACAATGTGATTATTGGAAGGCCTACATTAAACCGATGGAAGGCAGCCACGTCCACCCATTGCCTGTAAGTAAAGTTTCCAATGGAGAACGGTGTTAGCGAGGTAAAAGGAGATCAAGTCTTAGCTAGAGAGTTCTACTAAGCCGTCTTGGCTGCAAAGGAGAACCATACATGGATGATCGAAGAGAAGGAGGAAGATAAAGTGGAAGCCCTGAAAATAGTGAAACTGGCTGAAGGAAAGGCAACCAAGACGACAAGAATAGGGACAACGCTAAGTCTTGAGATGAGAACAAGGCTCATCAAGATCTTTAAAGAAAGCCTAGATGTCTTTGCATGGAGTCACGAGGACATGCCAGGTATATCTCCAGAAGTCATTTAGCATAAGTTGAATGTGGACCCGAAGAAAAAGCCCATCCAATAAAGACGGAGAGTCTTCATCCCAGAACGAGACCAAACGATTATAGATGAGGTTAACAAACTGTTGACAGTAGGCTTCATTTGAGAAGTGTACTATCTTGACTGGCTCGTAAACATCGTCCTAGTGAAGAAAGTGTTAGGTTCTAAGGTCTTAGGATTTTATGTATTTAGAACTTTAATTTGTAATGTTGGCAAACCATAATCAAAACAATGTATTTAGTCTTGTTTAGGCTTGCTCAAAGTTGGTTTATTATTGTAAAGTTGGAATCGAGTGGCTGCAGAAGTACTTGGGACTTTCGGCTTGGCTCGATCGATCGAAGAATAGACTCGATCGACCGAAAATCGCACAGGTTGATTATTCTGCAGAATTTCCAACTCAGCCATACTTCATTAAACGTTTAGGGTTTTATGTTTTACCCTAGGTATATAAACTAAACCCTAGCCACGTTTTTGAAGGTTGCTCCAGTTGTATTGTTGCTCATACATTGCTGTTTTGTGTAAATCTCTTGTGAGATCTAGAGGAGCTTTCCTTTACACAAAGCTTAGGGTTTTCAAGTTAGAGATAGTATCAATATCTTGATGATCAACTTGGTTGCTACCATTGAAGCTTAAAGATAAACAATCGGGGGTGCTTGTAGCTGATTGAAGAATCCAAGAAAGAAGGAGTTCATGGATTCGGAGCTTGCACGTGGTCGTGTCAGTAAGTTCTATTGGTGGGTAGCATTAGGAAGTCAAGCGGGGAGCTTGTAGTCCTTCTGTATGAATTTTGATTCTTTCGCATAGTGGATTTAGGTTTACCTTAAGGATAGCTAGGTCAAATCCTCCCCAGGTTTTTACCGTGTGGTTTCCTAGGTCATCATATCTTGTGTTCATTTATTTTCTACTGCTTTATATCTTGATATGATTATTTGATTGTTTTAACCTAAAATTGCATAATTTGACTAAGTAACAACTTGGCTAATTAATCTAGGCTAACCAATCTGGTTGTGTTTTAAGGGGTCTAAAATCGTTCAAGTGGTATCAGAGCAGGTTGCTTTGTTCTTGGAGATTTCTTGGTCTCTGAGCTGATCCTTGACCCCTGTTGTCATGGATTCTTGGAAAATCTTTGTGCTTAATTGTCAACTTGTCTACTTGCTGTCTTTGCCTTTTGTTGTTATTAGTAAATCTTTCCTTAAGTATCTTGGCACAATCACATGTGATAAGAATTATGTATGTTATACTGCTTTAACCGCCTTAAAGGCACATGATTCTTGTCTTTGGTATTTGGATAGTGGTTGTTCCAGGCATATGACAGGAAATAAAGGTTTATTCAAAACACTCTTCGAAGGAAAGATTGGGACAGTCACTTTTGGAGATGGAAGTAAATCTGTGGTCAGAGGCATTGGTACTGTGGACATTCCAAGATTGCCAGTGTTTGAAGATGTTTGGTATGTTGATGGATTGAAGGCCAATTTACTCAGCATAAGTCAGATTTACGACAATGGACTGAATGTTCTTTTCACCAAGTATGAATGTGAGATACTTGATGGAGGAGGTGACTGTATGTGTGTTGGTGTGAGGACAGCTGACAATTGTTATGGCATAACACCAAGTGTAAACAACAAGTGCTTTAGTGCAAAGATTGATCAAGTTGATTTGTGGCATCAACGGTTAGGGCATGCCAGTCATAAGCAGTTAGAGAAGATTTCCAAGTGTGAGGCAGTTATCGATTTACCTAAATTTGAAAAGATTGATAAGTGCATTTGTGGACCATGTCAGATAGGTAAACAAGTAAAATCCAAGCATCCCTCTGTGACTAGTGTTCAAACTTCAAGACCTTTAGAGTTATTACACAATGATCTCATGGGTCCTGCCAGAGTTCAAAGTTTGGGTGGAAAGAAGTATATTCTAGTTGTTGTAGATGACTTTACTAGATATACTTGGGTTGTGCTTTTGAAGGATAAAGCTGAGGCTCCTGAGAAGATGATACATCTATGCAAGAAATTGCAGGTTGAGAAAGATACTGTGATAGCCAGAATCAGAAATGATCATGGAAGAGAATTTGAGAATACCAAGCTGGCTACTTTCTGCAATGATCAAAGCACTCACCAAGAGTTCTTATCACCCAAGACACCTCAACAGAATGGAATTGTGGAAAGGAAAAACCGGGTTGTACAGGAGATGGCTCAAGTCATGCTACACAACAAAAATTTGCCAAAATCCTTCTGAGGAGAAGTAGTTAACACTGCTTGCCATACACTCAACCGGGTGTATTTTAGACCTGACTCCAAGAAGACTCCCTATGAACTCTGGAAAGGGAAGAAACCTGTGGTCAAATATTTCAGGATATTTGGCAGTGACTGTTACATTTTGTGTGATAGAGAGAACCTAAAAAAATTTGATGCAAAGAGTGACAAATGATACTTTTTAGGATACTCTTCCACCAGTAGAGCTTATAGAGTGTACAATCTAAGAACCAAAACAATCATGGAATCTTCAAATGTTGTGATAAATGATGAAGTATCTTCAGAAAGCATTGCTCCTGCTCAAGATAAGTCCCTAGAAGTTAATGATTCTTTTCCTACTGAGTATGTTGGGAAACATAGTGAGAAAGAGCTGTTGGTGTTGAATGATACAGTCTCAGTACCATCAAGTTCAGAACCATCCACTCCGGTTCGTGACACTCGATAGATACAAAGTGAGATCAGTCTTCCATCTGAACAGAAAGAAATCACAACATCTCTTGTCAAACGTCCATCCTCTAGAGTGAGATTGAATCATCATTCCACAAATATATTGGGCAGTCTGAATGACAACATGAGGTTGAGATCAAAGGCCTTGAATGTGATCACGCACTTATGTTATCTGTCCCAATTTGAACCGAAGAAGGTAGATGAAGCACTTCAGGATGCTGATTGGGTAAATTCCATGCATGAAGAACTTCATCAATTCGTTCGGAATGATGTGTGGGAACTAGTTCTTAGATCGGAGAATGTAAATGTGATTGGAACTAAATAGATCTTTAAGAACAAGTTAGATGAACATGGCACTGTGATCAGAAATAAATCAAGACTTGTTGCACAAGGGTACACACAAATGGAGGGAGTTGATTTTGATGAGACCTTTGCACTAGTGGCTAGGTTAGAGTCCATCCGGATATTGTTAGCCATAGCAAGTCATCTAAACTTCAAGCTTTATCAGATGGATGTTAAGAGTGCTTTCTTGAATGGAATGCTACAAGAAGAAGTCTATGTTGAGCAACCTAAAGGCTTTGTTAAGCCTCACAGACCTGATGATGTCTACAAATTGAAGAGAGCTCTCTATGGTTTGAAGTAAGCTCCTAAGGCTTGGTATGACAGATTGACTGCATATCTCACTGAGCATGGATTCAAAAGGGGATTTGCAGATACAACTCTCTTCATAAGAAAGGATAAGACTGGTTTTGTTGTAGCTCAAATTTATGTTGATGACATTGTTTTTGGTGCTACTAATGATTCTCTTGCTCATTCTTTTGCAGATGAAATGAGGGCAATGTTTGAAATGAGCATGGTTGGTGAATTGACTTATTTTTTGGGATTGCAAGTAAAGCAAACAGAGTCAGGAATCTATATCAATCAAGCTAAATATGTAAGAAATTTAGTCAAGAGATTTGGCTTAAACAAGGCTGCTCATGCTAGAACACCAATGGCTGCTAATGCAAAATTAACAATTGATCTATCAGGTGAATCTGTTGATATTACTTTGTATAGAAGCATGATTGGATGTCTGTTATATTTGATTGCTAGTAGGCCTAATATATCTTTTAGTGTTGGTGTTTGCTCTAGATTTCAGTCCAACCCTAAGGTTTCTCATTTAAATTGGACTCCAATTAATTGTGTCATGTATCTTATCTAAATTTTCTAATTTTTGTGCCCAAATAAATGATGCATTAACATTTAACACGGAAGCCAAGAAAACCACAATGATAATACTCATTGGTCTAAGCAAGAACATCTCACCTGCACACTTTTATGGGTGATCTCAATAGAGTCTGGAGCTCTTCTAATTCCACAACAAGAACCAAGGAGTCCAACGAGAAAGACTATAAAAGTAAAACATCATCTTCTCCTAATTCCATATCGTCATCCCATGTCTCCTCCTCTCTCAACCTCTACCAACTAGATCCACACACTACCTTCTCCTCCTCCTTATGGATTTCTTAGAGCAAGGCCGGGTTCAAACACAATGTTCAATCCCACTCTTTCTTGCTTCACACTCTCACACATTAGCGCTTCATTGGCGCCTCCAAGAAGATTCCAAGCTCAGTGATCAGTTTTATTTTTTAATGTCCCTTTATATATTTTAAATAATAAAATGCAATATTCTCTTTTTTTTATTCATTGTTTTATCTAATGCTATCCTATGTATGATAAACCAAAAAAAAAAAAAAAAGACCAATAACATTACTTAAATAATAAAATGCAATATATATTTTTCATTGTTTGATTTGATTCTATCATCCGTGTGATAAACTCAAAAAAACAAAAAAATTAGCCAATAACATTATTACAATTAACCAGTCTCGTGTGGGGGTTACATACTAGTTTAATATGATATTAGAGCAAGAAGTTCTGAATTCAATTTTTATTTTCTCCACTCTACCTCCCATTTTTAAAAATCTTATTTGTTGGGCTCTCCTATTAAAAGGTAGTTAGAGCCCACATATAAGGGAGAATATTTAAATTACGTGGTTAAATTATTAAATTTACCATATCTCAATAGTTTAGGTTTTTTAGAGAATTGATAATTTATCACCCCATCCTTAAAATAAAAATATTTAAAAAAAAAAAAATCTTATATATACTTATAGCTCTAAGATGACAATATAACTTTGGGATTCTTAAATATCATTTAGAAAATACAACAATGCTTTTTTTTTTTTTTTTCCAATCTTTCTCAGCATTATCTGTTTTACTAGTACTTCGTAATTGAAAGTTTGCAAAATCAATCATGCAAAAACATGTTTTATGAAAATTTATTACATACTATTATCAAATACAAATGTTCATGAAGATGAGCATATGATAACTTTTGATGGATATAAGTAAACTAATCCTCCATTTATTTTGACGGAAAACGTTTTTAGAAAACGATCCACTTTTCATAAAACTCTTTTTCTTTTTTTTTTAATTACTCATTTTGTTATATTTAAATGATTTTTTTTATGCATATATATATATATATATTGAAGAAGATGCTTTTTAAAATTTTTTGAAAAAACTAATCAAAAGATAGAACGGAGAAGTTGTATTTTTAATTACAACGTCCAGCAAAAAGAAAAGGACTTAACTAAAGTAGTATGGAATTTATCGATTATAATAGTATTATTGTTAAACCTTCTTTCCTTTTATCATTGATGGTCAGTTTAAGGAGTCAATTTGTATACACTATTTAGATTTTTAGACTTGGATTATTCAATAAACCGTAAAAGAGAAATGTTTAATGATTTTGAGATCGGACTGAGGTCAAACTGAGATTGAACTATGATGGTATCATAATTAATCTAATAATTATTTAAAATATAAATAAATATATTAAATTAGTAAAAATTGCATAAAAAATCCAAATAAATATAGAATTCAGTCATATGGGTATTTAAGTAAAAAATACACTTCCATCCTATGAGAAAAAATTCACATGACTGAATTTTCAGAGGGGAACCTAAGGAATAACACCTAAGTATTGTATTTAAATCTTGTCCATACATGTGTACACCTATGGTTTAAAAATCGAATCGAAACGGCCGGTTCAATTGGGAACTAAACATTAATTCGGCCTAATTGCTTCAAAAATAAAAAATTAAAGAAAATGGAAGAAAAATTAGAAACCTCCGGTTCAATTAGCAAAATTGAAAACCAGAATAGCTAAACTAGTTCTTGTAATTGAAAAAGAAGAAACAAAACTAGAAGCCAATGAGATAAAAATTTTATATTTGTAGTAAAATGAAAAGAGATTTGAGAAAAATTTCATATATTTCGGTGAAATGAGACTGGAACCTATAGTCTTGCCCATACATGTATATACCTATGGTTTTAAAAATCGAATCGAACCGGTTGGTTCAACCAGGAACTAGACATTAATTCGGCTTGATTGCTTCAAAAATCAAAAATCAAAGAAAATGAAAGAAAAATTGGAAACCTCTGGTTCAATTAGTAAAATTGAAAACCGGAGTAGCTAAACTAGTTCTTGTAATTGAAGAAGAAGAAACAAAACTGGAAACCAATGAGATAAAAATCTTATATTTGTAGTAAAATGAAATGAGATTTGAGGAAAATTTCATATATTTGGGTGAAATGAGACTGGGAAAAACTCAGATATGGGGGTGAGAAAAGGAAAATGAAGAAGAACTACTTTGTTGGATGATATGAGAAGTCCATAAGCTTCAAGCTTGACTACCATTTGCTGAAGAACTCTGGTACTCAGAGAGAGAGAGGGCCAAACTAATAATAATAACTAGCCTCATCACACATGCTTCGTGTGTGAGATGAGGCATTTATTTATTTATTTATTTTAGTGGTCTTATTTTGTAGCAAAACAAAAATTTGTGTTTTATTTTGAGAATCTAATTTATAAATAGATAAAGCAATTTGAAAATTAACAAGAAAGTAACTTCAAAAAAAAAAAAAATCAACAAAAGAGCAGTTCTATTTTTTAGACAATGTTTTAATGGGAGTTAAAGTTGTATTTTTACTGGATAATCTTTTAGTTTTGTCTTTATTTAAACAGAGAAGTGTAGGGACATTTTTGAACCAAAAAAATGAAAAATCAAAACAGGAAAAATCCCTTATATAATAATAATAATAATAATAATAATAAGAGGGCTAAACTAAATATATTAAAATAATTTAAATTCATATATATATATATATATAAACACACACAAACAGATTATACATAAAGTATGTTGTTTACATAATTTAAAATATGTTATTTTATCATATATAATAAAATAGTTACATCAAGTTAATTGGATTTTATATAACTTTTAGTCAGTGTTGTAAGCTATGAACTATCTTTTAAATCATATTGATCACAATTAACATTCTTTAAAGTTTAAACATTTTAGAACAAGAGTTTTTGTCAAATAATTTAAACATTATACAGTTAGGAGTATACTAATAGTTTTAAATGTTATGAAACTTATAAAAAAATTTAAATTAAATTTAAATAATAATAAATGTCACTTTATAAGTTAATATATATATATATATTGTGGGGCCCAAGGGCCCAAAATCTCCGGCCCACCTTTCGGCGGGCCCAGGGCCCAAGCCGAGGAAGGAGATCTCCCCGGATGGTCGGCCTAAAGGATCCAATCCTCCCAAGGCCCGAGCCGAGGATACACCTATCCTCGGCGAACCTAGCCTAAGCTGGTTAGGGGACAGACTTACTGCATATAGTCACATCCACCCTTAACCATTCTGCCAGGGCCTCCAGGTCCCATCAATGCTGACAAGACCCTTCACTGAAAAGCCTTGGGGGCAGCAACCCCTGGCATGGGAGAGAACCTGCCTGATGGGACAAGCCCTGGGCCATTAGCCCGGATGGCCAACAGCTGTAAGGCCAGGATCGAGCCAGAGAGAGTATAAAGGTTAAAGGATCCCCCTAGTGCACGGGGGCCTCCTCGGACCCCAGCCGAGGAGCAACCCCAGACGGAGAGCAAATAAAGGAGAAGTCCAAAGAAGACCGGAAAAGGGCCGGCCGGAGCCAAACCCTTTGCCCCACTCTCTATAAATTCATTGTCGGGGGCCCACCTCCGAAAAAGGAGCCCCTACAATTGGCGCCGTCTGTGGGGAGGGTCAGTGTGCCGGCTGGCGCAACCGGCGATCGTTCTAAGGCAATTATCGCTCAGAAGTTGACGATGCAAAAAAAAAAAGAGAGAAAGCAAAGGAAAAGGGGAAGAGAAGAAGGGCAGTGCGAAAAGAAAACTCAGCAACAAGTAAAAGAAAGATCTTTTATTAATTCAGAAGAAATTACAAGAGACTACAATTACAACTCTCATTATTTCAAAAAAAAAAAGAAAGAAAAATTTAATTACAAATACAATCAGAGGCTCAGACAGGCGTGTTTTACAAGAACTCCTACCAGCTAATCCTACAATCGGAGGCTCAGGCGGACCGGTCTCGGGACTGGCTGGGCAAGAGACTCGCAAAGAATTGCCGTCAGGAATGAGGGAAGTGTCAAGCCGTGCTCTTATTGGCGTTAAGAGAATGGGAGAGCTTGACAGGAAGAGCACGGGCCGGGGGGCTAGGGGCTGGCTCACCTTCAAACCAAAACTTCAACAAAGTGAGGAGCCCCCAGACCCCGGGACACCCTCCCTCGTGATGCTTCCTCGACCCCCTCCGAACTACCCGAGCATTGACCGTCGGAGACGGCAATACTCGGGCGCCGGCCATGACGGGAGTTCGCGTGCTCCCTCCGTCGGATGTGCACTCTGGGGGAGGACGTTAGGTATTTCAGTGACGTCCCCCTGGCCACCATGAGAGACTCGGCCAGTGTTACGCCTGAACTCTGCCGTGCCGGCAGCCCAGTGGGGACTGCGGCCACGGCGGCACTTGGCTCCAGGTCTCCTAACTGCGGTCACGACCCTGGTGGCGGTATCAAAGGGGCTCAGAAGGATGTAAGAGTGTGTGTCTGTTTGTGGAGGAGAGTTCATTGAATGAGGAGAAACGCTCCCCCCAGAACGCCTTTTATGGGGAGGCGAAAACCAACGGGGGCTGAACCGCGCGGAATTCGAAGGGGAATCGTCAAGGGGAATTAATTCCCACCCAGTTCCAAGGGGATTGCCAGCCGCCCGCAGCGTGTCGATTCACGAGGGCATTAATGGAGGCGCGTTACGGACACCGAAGCGTCAAACAGGAAGTGCGGAAGGCCAGGCGACGCCTCGTAAACCAGGAAAATGGGAAGCACGGACCAGAGGTAGGACTAGCCCCACGTGCGAAGTCACGAGCCGACCTGAGGAGAGAAAGTTCACGGAAAATACCCGAGGATAACCCCCGCCAAAAATGAAGTCCTCGGATCCGAGGACAAAATCCTATTGGAGGCAACGGTGCAATCGTGGTACAATAGCTCTTGCTCCCGCACCCTGCAAGGGGCTAGGGGGATGGACCCCTACCCGACGTGGGACTGAGTTGCCCAGAGAGGTGAACACTGTGTCCTCACGCTCGGGAGCCACATGGAAACGATGGCAGCAATTGTACCTAGGTCTTGCATGGTCCTCGGACTCAAGCCTACGGGGAGCTGACCACTCGTACTTAAAAGGCAGCAACTGTACCTAGGTCTTGCATGGTCTACGGACTCAAGCCTAAGGGGAGCTAGCCACATGGAAACGATGGCAGCAATTGTACCTAGGTCTTGCATGGTCCTCGGACTCAAGCCTACGGGGAGCTGACCACTCGTACTTAAAAGGCAGCAACTGTACCTAGGTCTTGCATGGTCTACGGACTCAAGCCTAAGGGGAGCTAGCCACATGGAAACGATGGCAGCAATTGTACCTAGGTCTTGCATGGTCCTCGGACTCAAGCCTACGGGGAGCTGACCACTCGTACTTAAAAGGCAGCAACTGTACCTAGGTCTTGCATGGTCTACGGACTCAAGCCTAAGGGGAGCTAGCCACATGGAAACGATGGCAGCAATTGTACCTAGGTCTTGCATGGTCCTCGGACTCAAGCCTACGGGGAGCTGACCACTCGTACTTAAAAGGCAGCAACTGTACCTAGGTCTTGCATGGTCTACGGACTCAAGCCTAAGGGGAGCTAGCCACATGGAAACGATGGCAGCAATTGTACCTAGGTCTTGTATGGTCCTCGGACTCAAGCCTACGGGGAGCTGACCACTCGTACTTAAAAGGCAGCAACTGTACCTAGGTCTTGCATGGTCTACGGACTCAAGCCTAAGGGGAGCTAGCCACATGGAAACGATGGCAGCAATTGTACCTAGGTCTTGCATGGTCCTCGGACTCAAGCCTACGGGGAGCTGACCACTCGTACTTAAAAGGCAGCAACTGTACCTAGGTCTTGCATGGTCTATGGACTTAAGCCTAAGGGGAGCTAGCCGCATGGAAACGATGGCAGCAATTGTACCTAGGTCTTGCATGGTCCTCGGACTCAAGCCTACGGGGAGCTGACCACTCGTACTTAAAAGGCAGCAACTGTACCTAGGTCTTGCATGGTCCTCGGACTCAAGCCTACGGGGAGCCGACCACTTGTACTTAAAAGGCGACAACCGCACACGGGTAGCTGCCTATTTTACGACAGGGTCAAAGTACTGCTTGGTCCGAGAATCCATTCCCGCGAAGAAATTAACTACCTAATGAAGGGCCTAACGGTCGATCCGACCACTCAAGAAAGGACCAGCTGAATTGACGGCATTCCAGACCATAGGGGCCGAGGTTTGCAAAACCCTCCTCCCCGTCCGAGGGTACGTGCAGCAGGGTTTTTGAGGGGCTATTGTGGGGCCCAAGGGCCCAAAATCTCCGGCCCACCTTTCGGCGGGCCCAGGGCCCAAGCCGAGGAAGGAGATCTCCCCGGATGGTCGGCCTAAAGGATCCAATCCTCCCAAGGCCCGAGCCGAGGATACACCTATCCTCGGCGAACCTAGCCTAAGCTGGTTAGGGGACAGACTTACTGCATATAGTCACATCCACCCTTAACCATTCTGCCAGGGCCTCCAGGTCCCATCAATGCTGACAAGACCCTTCACTGAAAAGCCTTGGGGGCAGCAACCCCTGGCATGGGAGAGAACCTGCCTGATGGGACAAGCCCTGGGCCATTAGCCCGGATGGCCAACAGCTGTAAGGCCAGGATCGAGCCAGAGAGAGTATAAAGGTTAAAGGACCCCCCTAGTGCACGGGGGCCTCCTCGGACCCCAGCCGAGGAGCAACCCCAGACGGAGAGCAAATAAAGGAGAAGTCCAAAGAAGACCGGAAAAGGGCCGGCCGGGGCCAAACCCTTTGCCCCACTCTCTATAAATTCATTGTCGGGGGCCCACCTCCGAAAAAGGAGCCCCTACATATATATATACATACAAGTCAATATTAGAAAAATATTTAAAATATATATTAGTTTCAAAAATGAAAAATACAATAAGAATCTCTAACTCGTATCCATAAAATCCACAATTGTTCGTTTGTCTTAAAAAAATGGTATTTATATATGTAATTCTCCTAATGCAAAATAATGATTAAAAAAAAAGTTTTGCTCTTAAAAAATAAAGAAGGCTTTTATTAAAAAATACTTATTGATCTATTTATAAGAAAATTAAGAATAATCAGAGAAAAAAATTGTTGCGTTGATTATTTATGTAAACTTATCGACTTTTAGGAAAATATACATTAACCACTTTGTTTAATGAAAACTATGTATGGTATAAAAGTAATAAGAAGAAAAATATTTAATGCAATTGTCATCTACACAAAGTGGAAAACATTGACACTGTAGGAGTAACAGCATTGCTAGAGCACTTTTGTGTGGACTAATATTGAATGTGAATCAATGATAAGTGTGGATGCACTTTCTGAAAATTTATGGTGTGTTTGGATATCGCTTATTTTACTAAAAACTGAAAATATTATAGTAAAATAATTTTTAAATGTGTGAATAATGTTGTGGAACCCATTTTTAATGAAAGTTTTGGTAAAAAAAGAGGTTTGTGGGTCTTGTAAACAGTGCATGAGACCCACCGAAAAGACAGAAACACGCTTCTAAAAAAAAAAACGCAAATGTAGACGCTATAATTAGTATTCAAACGGGTACTTAGAAGTCTTTCCTAGGATTCTCTCAATGAAAAGAAGGTCTTTCCTAGGAAAATTAAGTCTACAATTGAGGCTGGTTAATTAGTCTTAACCAAAGACTTTTTTTTTTTCGTGTTCTTAATTATTGGGTGTATGGGTTAAAAGAGAGGCTGTTTGCTTCTCATAATCTTTGGAAATGTGGTTAAATCATTGTGTTTCAGATTTTTTTGCGTGATAGTCTTTTCCTCCTTTAGTGTGGCTCGCACCGACAAAAGACTTAAGTATATAACAATTTTTTTTTTTTTTTTTATAAATTTTTATATTTTCCATGAAAGTTGTATTAAAAAATTTCTAAAATGATCCATTAATAAATGTTTTAAGGCCCTTTTGGATATGTATCATTGTTAGTTTCTTTAAGACCTTCTCTCATCTTCTCGTGTGTGTGTGTTAAAATACTTAGTATTTTAAAAAAAAAAAATAATAATAATAATAAAATGTTCTAAGGTACCTATTAACATGATCCATTAAACACTACTACTTACTTTCTACGGTAATGGATTTTTGTGTTGCACGCCGGATAGTCATCATATCCTAAGATCTTAATGGTTGACAAATTGTCATCCCGTCCATATTTTTAGCGTGTCAGGTTAAGTTTGAATCTTGATGACCAAAACTTTACAATTGACCTGGAAATTAGTGTAATTTTGAGATTATTATTGTTGGAGCATTTTAATATTATATAATTAAAATGGATTAATATGACAATATAAATATAAAGATATGTGAGTTAATATGGAAGATAAGAAGTTAGAGAAATGTTTAATCCCACATTGAAAATGAGAGAGACTATTTTATTTTATTTTTAATTGTGGTGATTAATGGGCTGATATGTATTGGTTACAAAAATTAGCCAACCAAGAGCTTAAATCTCCTTAAAGAAAGCGAGTGTCACGCCTTAGTCCAAAATAATATTGTCTTATTTCCATTATTATTGTGTTTGCACCAACATTAACATTATTAAGCACCAGTACTTATGTCATCCTCCAGCAAAAAGGCGATTAAATTATAGAATGGTAATTGATGATTTTAAAAGAAAAAAAAATATAGATGGGTTTTAATTCTTTTCTCCACCCCCGATAATGGCCCTAAAATATTGGGCTAATAGAAATCCAATCCAATTAAAACTATAACTTATTTCTCACAAAAAAATGAGTTTTAGTTAGCTTAACTGGTAAAGAGTTTTGACGCCATGGGTTATAAATTACCTCAAAAAAAAAAAAATTATAGCTTATAAATGTATAAAGTTGAATAAATACTTGTGTCTAAACTACAAGAAATTTTGTTATTTTCAACGGTTGAAACCATTGAAAAAAGTACTAAAACCGACGAAAAATGTATTTTCAATGGTTGGAGTGAATGTAGAGAACCGTTATTAAAAACCGTGTTGAGAATATTTTTCTACGGCCTATACAACCATTGAAAAATGATTTACTCTTTTATCACCAAGCACTTAACTGTTGATAAAGGGCATTTTGAGATAAGTTTCAACAGTTTGTAACTATTGAAATAATTATTTATCATTAAAAAAAAAAATTGGATGTGCTATTTCACATTGATCAAAATTTAATATCCACATTCAAAATATAAGTATTAATAATGACCAATTTCAAACTTGTACTACTATAATATAATTTACAAAAGAAAAAATATCATGGACATATTGTTACGAATTTACACAATTTGTGTGTGTTTTTGCCAAGGCAAATGTAGCAGTATGAACAAAAACAACTTAAGCTCATCTCACATTTTCCTGTTGCTCCTCGCTACCTCCGGTTACCTATAGTAAAGAAATTGCATACAAAAACAGCTTAGATTTTGTATACAAAACCACTATTATTATAGAAAAAATAAAAGAAAAAGAAATAGAACAATAACTAGTAAATAAGACCTTTACTTTAGAGGAACTTTAATTACTTATTATGAAGCAAGAGCATGTGATTTAATATATGGGTAAGCCTAATCTATGGACCATTTATTTTAATAAGCCCATCACCTAAATAACTAGCCCAAAGAAAGTATAACCCAACAATGAGTCCATAGTCTCGAACGTTAGTGCTTAAATATCTGATGGCAATGTTTACTATATTCACTCCATAACCCCAACTTAACACGTCTCCCCAAAAAAAATTACAGCTTATATATGTATAATTTTTTTTTTTTTTTGGGGAGGGTGTATATATGTATAAAGTTGAATAAATAATTGTGTCTAATTAAGAGTATAGAATTGGGTTAAATGTTATTGGTCATGTTTCATCTCTCTAATAAATAAATAAAGAACGAGCAAGAATATGGATATGTACATATCTAGATGTTTGATTCGTCTATTCAGCACACAAGTTTTAAAAGGATACTGGTTATTTAGAGGCATAATCTTGAATCAGATTTCAATAGTGTCAATGAGAATGGATCCAGTAAAGCGAGTCTAGATTTCGGAAATAACTGTAGAAAAGCCATATCCTTTGATGGTCCAATAGAGGAATTGAATGCTTCTTACAGGAAAACAAGGTTCATGCATTTTGGAGCAATATTGTTACTATTAAAATCCCATCAGTTATATTGTGTATACGTTGACATTACATCCAATACCCAATAATAAATTTGGATATCTATTGAAAAACAAAATAACGCACTTGTCACTGAAATATTCCTTTTCAAAATATGGAAAACTACTTATTTTTATAGAACTTTTTTTTTTTTTTTAAATTGATCCAACCAATATACTCTACTGAAGGATTCAACAAATTCTGATTATGTCCAAACTTTTTTTTTTTTGAGAATGGATTATGTCCAAACTTGAAATTATAATTCCCATCATTTTAAATTTTCTACAAATATTATAGTCAAGAAGTAAGAAAATTTATAAATGACGGGATTTTAAATAATGAGGATGTAAATCCCATCATATGTGTATTCAACAAAATTTTCATCCAAACACAGGGTCAATGGTATTTCCAGTTTATAGTCAAGAAGTAAGGAAATTTATAAATGATAGGATTTTAAATAATGAGGATGTAAATCCCATCATTTGTGTATTTAACAAAATTTTCATCCAAACACAGGGTTAATGGTATTTCCAATTGAATAGGTATTTCCAATTAATTCAATGGAACCTTTCAAAAAAAAAAAAAAATCAATGGAAGAATTTAAACTATAAGCAATATTGATTAAATATTTTATGATAAGGTCCAAAATTATGGTTTTGTAAAATAAATTTTTTTCCCAATATGTAGCACTTTCATTTTAGTTTTGAATTATAGTATACTCAAATTTTAGTATGGCAATTTTGTGCGTTGGGACTAGCTTATAAGCTAATATTTTGCTTTTTGGCTTTTATGCATTTTTTAAAATCTCACTTTTTCTTACTTTTTTAAAGTACAAGTATAATTTAGCACGTTTATAACAAAAAAATTTCAACAAAAAGCTAAATAAGTTATTTCCAAACAAACAAAAATCAAAATTCTCAAATATACTACTGGACTTTTGGCATTACTAATTCATTGTGAGGCCATAAAATCAGGTTTCATCATATATTTTAATGAACAAAGAAAAGATGTTCATTGCCAAGCTATAAATAAATACAATTCACAAAGTTCATTGCCTTTTAGACCCAAAGATTCCCTTGAAAGAAGGGATGTATTTTAGTACATAGAGTCATATTGCATTGACACCATTACAATGGAAAAAGCTATTTGTGATCTTAGGGGAGAAGACAACTAAGGTTTGGAGGGGATTTGCAAAGAGTCGAGACTTCCTTCCAACATTTCCACTACACTACTCATTGATGGTCGGTTCGATGTATCAATTTGTATGCACCATAAACTCACTATTATCATCTTCCTCGCATTGTCTTCATCTCCTTCATTTAAAAGGCCTAGCAGGCCTAATTCTTCATTTAGTTCAAGACGCTTGTAAATCCAATGTGGAAAATATATCTCACTAGTAAAATCAACACTAGCATCAATATTCTTTCGGCCTCCTACCATTTCTAAAACCATCATTCCATAGCTATAGACATCTGACTTGTGAGAGATTCCTCCAAAATTTCTACAAAATACTTCGGGAGCAATATATCCAGTAGTCCCTCTTGCACCAACCATTGATATCATACTCTTTTCTCTAGGGCATATCTTTGCATGGCCAAAATCAGAAATTTTTGGACAGAAGTTCTCATCCAAAAGAATGTTTTGAGGCTTTATGTCAAAATGCAAAATTTGTGTGTTGCAACCTCTATGCAAGTACTCTAAACCTCGTGCAATGCCAATAGCAATCTTGTATAATGTTTCCCACCCCAATTGATGATTAGAACTTGAAGGATTTCCTTTATATATGAACTTCTCAAGAGATCCATTAGGCATAAACTCATAGATAAGAACTCTTTTAGATCCCTCAAAGCAAAAGCCCTTTAGAGTGACAATGTTAACATGGGAGGTCCTACTAATGCTTGCAACCTCGTTAATGAATTCCTCTCCATTACCTTTTGATGAATTATTCAAAACCTTCACAGCCACAAAACTGCCGTCTTGTAACTTCCCCTTATAAACACTACCATAGCCCCCTTGGCCTAATTTATCATTAAAGGACTTGGTCATTATCTTTATATCTGAATAATTGTATCTTCTAATAGTAAGAGGTCCATGATTCCTTAGAAACGCCTTGACTCTCTGATGAGTTACATTTTCCTTCTTCCAAAAATTAATACTTTTAATTGACGAGAGCTTTCTCCAGGAGCAGTAGATTATAACAATCAAAACTCCAGTTCCAGCAAAAGAAGTGGCTGTAATAAAAGAATAGAGGTTATGAAGTAATATGATGACACGACAATAACTCAAACTACATGTTGATAATGTCTTGAAGCTCTATTGCATTTTCTTGTGGTGACACAAGAATAATGACTTGGCATCCAGTATTATAAGCAGAATAAAGGATATATGTTTTGATGGATGGGAGATAGGGAGCCTTGGAGGAAAATCATGAACTATGAAAAATTAGCTATTGTACCGATGGATTTGAACAAACAAGTACATGGTATTGAATTATAAAAAATGGAGCAAATGGAGCCATTACCAAAACTGATAACAAAACCTAATGCCATTGCATGAATAATACTCTAAAAGATTTGATAATTAGACACACGGTGAGAAGGGGTTAAAAGGGGTCACAGTTTAAAAGTTGAAGACATACTAGATCACTTCCACATGGAATCATTTCAGTTCTATAGAATAGGCTGTCCAAGAAAGCATGTAAAAATAATAAAAAAATGATTTGATTAAAGAAGTATGTTACCTATCCCCATCACTTTCACTCTCTTACACCCGGTATCAGAATCTGCAAAGAACATTGCCATTGGTTGAATAATTTTAAAAAAAAAAGTAATTTATGCAACATATTGACAGAGCAAAAATTGGTATTCTTTGAAATCTCAACAGTATTTAACAAAGAGCAATGAACTTCAGTCTACATTTATCTGATATAGATTTTATAACAAGAAAGTTCAATCTATTTCTAATTTCCTAAAAGAAGTAGCCAATCTGAGTCTACTAAATCTAGGGCTGCAGAAGAGTGGTATGTGGATTGTGGCATAGAACAGAATAGCAGCAAGTCATATACATATATTAAGAATAATTAATGCATAGAAACCAACGAAATTTATAGGAATTTTTGCTAATTTGAAAATTCCCTTGTCAACACCTTTTTCCAAATTGGCACAATGAAAAATCCCTCTACTATAACAATAGGAACATTCATCAAACACATAAACTCTGCTATAAAACTCTCTGTTTTATTGTTTCATAGTAACATGATATTAGGGTGAGAGATCATTTCAAAATTGTACTGTCTCCCACTGCTCTTTAGTTGGATCTTTGGAGGTATTTTAAAAGTTCTATTTTTTATAACTATGCAAAATGCACAAACTACTTTCTGGGTGTGAGCTATTTCAGAATAGGAAGCCCACCAGTAACAAAGTTAATTGTATTTCTAATACACTAATTCTGAATGTAAAGGATTTACTATAACATAAGAATGTAAAGAAATTTATATGCAAAGAACTCTACATGCATTTTAAATATATGTGTAGATCCAAACCTTTTTGGGTTATTCCGATGTCTACATCTTTCTCTGTAATGTTACAATGAAATTTTCCCTTGTTGCCAATAAGTTTACATAGACCTCCTCTACTATAACAACTGCTACAAGCATTAGATACATGGACTTCAAGCTCGAACTCAGCAGTTATAATTAGTTCATCTTTATGTGAATGCTCCTGTACTGGGAGCTGAATAGATGAACATCCAGAAGGAAAACTCTGAGAAGCCTTGTTTGAATGAGTATGGTAGATTTTATAATCTCCGCATCTCATTTTTTTAAAATTTCTAGGGGAAGTAAAACGAAGAGTGCGATTGCATTTAAATAGGGTCCGAATGGGTGTGATGAGTTTAAAAGACATAAATGGAGAATTGGGAAGAGTAAAATTGGTAAATACTAATAAGTATTCACATTTGTTGGTATTCAAGTATTCCCAAAGCGAAAGGTCCTTAACACGTATGTATTGTGTGGTGTTAATGTGAGAGATGCTAATAACTTCGTATGGTCTTGTGCTCCGCCGCCCCAGTGGCAGCTGGATCGTCGGAGTTGTTTCGTCACAATTAACTGTCAGTAAACCACACCGTGGGTGTGAGCTTTTGGCGAATGGAAAGCCAATGGTACTAAATTTTCCACATTGAAAGGACGGACAATTTGGGTGTATGCTCTTTTCTTCTTCAGCTGAGGGAAGCAGAACGAAGTGTGACAGAAGAAAGAAAGCAAAGAGAGAGACAGAAGACATCCCAAAACTCCCGATTCACTAGCAAAAATCGAATATTACAATTCAAAAACAACAATCTAGATATTACTCAAACAAAGTGGTTGGATAGCTTCTTTTCTTCTTCCTCCACTATATGTAGTTGCTCTAACAAGCCTGTACTTGACTTGGAAACCTATAAAAAGGAAGACTTGTGAAACCAGGTTGGAACCATTAGAGCAAGGTAGGGTAGGCCAAAATGCCACAATAGCACTTTTTATTAAAATATATATCAATCTATTGTTGTTTCGAAAATATGTAGAGATTTACCATTTTTTGAGTACTCGAGTTTGGAAAACTCAAGTTTTTCATGGTATTCGAGTTCCATTAACTAGAGTTATATCAAAAAATTTCCGACAATTTTTTCAAATATCAACTTGAATTACATGACAAACTCGAGTTTTAAAAATATGGTAGAAAATCTTATATATTTTCAAAACAATAGTAAATTGATATGTATATATTTCGATAAACAGTAGTATTTGGCCATTTTGACCAAATGGGTATAGCCGTCTGAAACATAGTATGTGCATTGGGAAATCCCTTCCTTCCACAGCCATAGACCCCACTAGGGAATTTCCCACTCATCTTCTTCATTAACGCGCAGTGAAAAGACTCACTGACCTCATTTTTTTATTTCATTTTCAAAAGTTCAGAGGTGTCAAAAGTTTGTTTCGGTCCCGCATTGTTTGAATCGTGTGATTCGGTACAATTAATTGCCCATGAAAAACGGGGGCCTGAACCAAAATGGAGCTTAAGCCGAACCTAAATACGACCGGCTCACATGCTATCCTCCTCCTCCACGGAAACGCCTAGCGACCCAGCAACGTCCTTTAACTTCATATCGTATGGGATAACGGGAAGCCCATATTCACATCCCCAATTCTATTGTTATTAACTTATTCCTCTTTCTGCTCGTACATTAAACTCCCAAGATCCATATAAATCTCTCATAACAGCTAGTCCCAGTGAGTTGCCTCGTTAACATTCTTTGGAGTTTAAACATTTTAGAACTTGATTTTTTCATTAAATAATTTAGAGAATATTTAGAACTTGATTTTTATAAACGTGGTTTTACATTTCTGAAGTCTAACTTATACTAGTCAATCTAAGAAAAATATAAATTTTTTTTTTTTTTTTTAAATAGATGACAAATGCAGTAAGAATCCCTAACTCCTAGCCATGAAATTCACAATTGTTCATTCTTCTTTAGAAAAAAAGTATTTATATCTCTAATTCACCGAATGCAGAAAAACAATAATATAAGTTTTTTTCTTGGAAAATAAAGAAGACTTTGATTTAATTATCTATTTATAGGTCTCTTCTTAAAAAAAATTATCTATTTATAGGAACATATCTTTTTTTAGATAAAGATAGTAACATATATATATATATATATATATATATATATATATATATATCATATCTTGAATATGTTATAAGAATAATAAGAGGAGGAAAAAAATGTTACACCGATCACTTATTTAAACTTATCCCTTTTTTTTTTTTTTTGGGAGAAGCAACTTATCCATTTTTAGGAGAATATACCTGAAACATTTTGATTAATTAGCTATTTATGGTATAAAAGTAATAAAAAGAAAAAAAAAATTGATACATTTGTCATTTATATAAATGTAGTACAATTTTTTTTTTAATTATATTATTCAGGAAAAAAAAAAAGCTTCAATTACGGAGTATGGAATTTGTTGAGTACTATAGTAGTATCATGGTTAAACATTTTCTTCTTTCTTGTGTATTACACGGGTTAACAGCAAGGTCATTGTGAAAGGCCATAAAGTCAGATCTCATCAAATGTTTTCAGCAACAAAGAAAAGATATTCCTTGACAAGCTAAACATAATACAGTTCACAAAGTTCATCGCCTCCTAGAGTCAATGTTTTCCTTAAAGGAAGAGGTTTATTTTAGTGCGTAAAGTAATATTGTATTGATATTATTACATTAGAAGAGCCTATTGGTGATCTTTTGGTGGAGAAGACAAGTAAGGTTTGGGAGGGATTTGCAAAGAGACAACACTCCCTTCTAGGGTCCATTTGAATACAGCTGAAAACTGAAAACTAAAAACACTGTAGTAAAATAATTTTTAAATGTGTGAATAGTATTATGAGACCTATTTTTAATGAAAAAGTTGATGCAAAGTGATATTTGTGGGTCCGTGAACAATGCATAAATGCATTGTTCAGGGTTGAAAAGTCAGCCTTCACAGCTGAAATTAAAAAAGAAAAAAAAGAAAAAAAAATGCATTTGCACCTAGACGTGGATACAAATTGCAGTACCCAAACGAGTACCTAATATATCCACCACTCTACTCATTGATGGTTGGTTTGAGGGGTCAGTTTGTATGCACCATAAACACACTATTAGAATTATCATCCTTTTTTCATTGTCTTCATCTCCTTCCTTTTAATAGGCTCGACAGTCCTAATTCTTCATTTAGTTCAAGACGTTGGTAAATTTAATGTGGAAAATATATCTCACTAGTAAAATTAATACCTACAACAATATTCTTTCACCATCCCGCCATTTCTAAAACTATCATTCCATAGCTATAAACATCTCACTTGTAAGAAATTTTTCCAAAATTTCTACAAAATACTTTGGGAGCTAATACCCAGTAGTTCCTCTTGCACCCACTATTGATATAATACATTTTTCTCTGGGACATATCTTTGCAAAGCCAAAATAAGAAATTTTTGAGCAAAAATTCTCATCCAAATTAAAGAATGTTGTGAGGCTTTATGTCAAAATGCAAAATTTGTGTTGCAACCTCTATGCAAGTACTCTAAGCCTTGTGCAATGCCAATTACAATCTTGTATAATTTTTCCCACCCCAATTGGTGATTTGAATTTGAAGGATTTCCTTTATATATGATCTTCTCAAGAGATCCATTAGGCATAAGCTCATAGATAAGAGCTCTTTTAGAACCCTTAATGTAAAAGCTCTTAAGAGTGACAATGATGACATGGAAGGTCCTACTAATACTTGCAACCTCATTAATGAATTCCTCTCCATTACCTTTTGATTCTTTCAAAACCTTCACTGCCACAAAACATCTGTCTTGTAACTTCCCCTTATAAACACTACCATAGCCCCCTTGGCCTAATTTATCATTAAAGGACTTGTTCATTGTCTTTATATTTGAATAATTGTATCTTATAATAACAAGAGTTCCACGATTCCTTAGAAAGGCCTCAACAATCTAATGAGTTTGAGTTTCCTTCTTCCAAAACTTAGTATTTTTAATTGACAAGAAATTTCTCCTGAAGCAACAGATTATAAACATTAGAACTCTAATTCCTATAGATAAAGTAGCTGTAATAAAAGAACAAAGATTATGGAATTATGTGGTGATAGTAACTCAAACTACATATTGATAATGTCTTGAACCTCAATAAATTGCATTTTCTTGTGGTGACTCGAGAGTAACGATGAAGAAGCACATGCTATGGATCAATTGGCATTCAGTACCTTAAAAAGAACGAAGGAGTTAGTTTCTAATTTATAGGAGATAGGGAGCCCTGAAGGAAAATGATGAACTATGAAACTTTTAGTTTTTGTACAAATGTATTCCGTACATACAAGTAGTAAGTACATCGTATTGAATGATAAAAAAATGGAGCAAGCGGAGGCTTTACCAAAAATGATAGCCGAACCTTATATATCACTGCAGTTTATGCGTTGAAGACTCTAGATCAATTCCATATGGAATTATTTGAGTTCTATAGGTTATATTGTCCAACAAAACATGTGGATATTAGTATCAACATTAAAAAATTTGATTGGGAGATCTACTTGTTGAAGTTATGTATGGGGTTTGGGAGATCTATTTGTTGAGCTGTATGCCCTTTTAGTTGATGGTTTTTTGTATTTGAGGTTAGGTGGGTTGGGGTTTACGTGTGTCTAGGGTTTCTTTGGGGTTGCTTTATCAACCTAGTGTTTGCAACTTGGCTGCTTGTTTCTTTGAGTTGTTTTGAGCTGTATTTGTTCCACTTTTGCTTATTCATAAAAATAAATAAATAAAAATGATTAGATAAGCATGTTACCTATCACCATCACTTTCAATCTCTGGCTCCATGTATCAAAAGCTGTAAAGGACATTACTATTAGTTGAATAAGAAGAAAAAAAATTGAATGTCCAAAATGGTAGTATTTTTCTTTTATAGAAATATCAACAGTATATCAATTATAACAAGAAAGTTAAAGGATTACGGCATGAGAAGTGCTACTATATTTACAAAATTTTTACAACAAATTAGAAGTAGTAAGTTGTTATAATTAGTTTTAATTTAAACCCATAATTTTTTACCTACTAATAATAATCAATAACAACATGCAACTTCTGATTTCTTGTAAGAATATTGTAGAAATTAACATTTCTCTTATAGCATATATAAATCAGAATCGCAGCAAGTCATAAACATGCATTATGGATAATTAATGCATTGAAACAACTAAATTTATAAGCATTTTTGCAAATGCACATGTGTGTTCCCTTGTCAATACCTTTCTCCATATTGGCACAATGAAAATTCCTCTATTATGACAACTGTAACAATCATCAAACACATAATTTCAATTACACTGCAATTTATTGTTTCTCCCATTTGCATTTAAGGGGAAGCTGAATGATTGAACATTGGGGTGTAAGAGAGTAAATTTTCAGGTGGATAAGACGGATGGTTTCAAATCTGTACTGCCTTCCACTCCTCTCCAGTTGGATCTTTGGATATATGTTGAAATTTCTTTTTTCAAAAACTATGCAAGATGCACAAACAACTTTGTGGGTGTGAACTAAGAATGGGAAGCATACCAGTAACAAAGTTATTTCTATTCCTCAATGTGAAAAACAAAACAAACGTTTTTGTGCAACTTATTTTCTTCTTCCTTCCTTGTATATAATATAATATGTAGTTTCTCAGATTAACAGGGTACTTGACTTGGAAATTTGATAAGGAAGACTTGGAAAACAGGCTGAAATTGTTAGAGAAAAGTGAAACATATTGTCGGTGCATTGGAAAATCCCTTTGGTTCCACAGCCAGAGACCCCACAGAGGTGAATTTGCCACTCATCTTCACCATTGACTCCAAGTGGAAAGACTCTTTAAAACCTCAGAGCACTCAAAAAACGTTGTGGGCTTGTTTAGGAATCGTGAAGGTGTGTGGAGCCGTGTGCAACGGGTACAACATTAATTGCCCATGAAAAAAAAAAGGGCCCGAAGGACATGCCTGAATCAAATTGAGGCAACCCGGACCTGATTTTGATCAGCCCAGCCCACATGACATCGTCCTTGTCCACGGACAGATGTATCAAATGGTGTCATTCTATCTATATATATAATTTAAGACCAAAACTAAGAGAAAATCCTATAAAATTTCAAATTAGATTTTAATTATGGGCTAATTTTGTGTCATGTGTCTACTTAAGTTTTTTAATTTTTGTTTCAAGTGAGTTAATGAGTACAAACTAGTGAAAATACTAATTAAGAGTATAATATTAACGAACTATAAAAAAAATAATAAAAAAAACCAATTATATATCTACTCAATAAAAATTACTACACATTCTATCTTATTAAAAATTATATTAAAAAAATTATCATAAGTAATATTAAATTTAGACAAGAATTTTAACATGCAACTTATTACATTTACTTTTTTTTTTTTCTAATAATTCAACTAATTATTTTATATTTTTATAACAAAAATGTTTTTATTTTTAAATGCATCCATGCATATGCATAAGTTACAAGCTAGTTACCATAATGATCCAAAAAAATAATTTCTTTTAAAAAATAAAAACACTTTCCTCCTATATGTTTAAAGATAATTGACAAATTTTTCCCCTAAACTTTTGGATGTCCCGTATGTACCAAATATTATAAGAATAGTCATGGCAAATATCATGCTTTTAAGCGTTTCCACAACATTTTTTTTTAATCTCAATTGGAAGCAACTTTCCTCAAGTATTACATTTTAAGCTAAATTACTAATTTGAACTTTCAATAATTTGAAAGAGATCCTACAAAAACTTCTACAAAATACTTCAAGAGCTATATATCTTGTAGTCCCTCTTACACAACCATAAATATAATACTCTTTTCTCTAGGACATGTCTTTGCAAAGCAAAAATCAAAAATTTTTAAGCAAAAGTTTTCATTTGACCAACTCAATTCTACTCTCCATCATCCAATAATATGGAGAATTGGGAAGAGTAAAATTGATTAAGTATTCACATTTATTGGTGTTCAAGTATTCCCAAAGCAAAAGGTCCCTGATACGTGTGGATTGTGTGGTGTTAGTGTAAGAGATGTTTATAACTTCATATGGTTTCCCACTCCCCACACCCAATGGCAGTTTGATCGTCAGAGGTGTTTCATCACACTTTACTAGCAATATACCTCAAAAGGGGGGTGGGATATTGGTGAATGGAAATCCAATGTTACCGAGTTTCCCACATTGAAAGGGGAAACAATATGGGTGTTCTCCGTTTCCTTCAGCTGAGTAAAGTAGCACAACGAGTGACAGAACAAAAAGAAAGAAACAGAGAGACAGAAGTCATCCCAAAATTCCCAATCCACCAACAAACTAAAACAACGTGTTTTGGGATTTTTTTTTTTCCCCATTTAGCATTATTTGAGCAACAATTTCATTAGTTAGCATGTTTTTTAAACATTTTAGCACACTAACATCTCGAGTTTGTTAGACTTGATTTCAACTAAGGAAATTGAGTCTAATACACTCGATTTATGTTCTGCCAAAGGCTGATATGGATTTTTTGTACATGTGGATCTCAGGTCCAATACACTTTGATGGTGCAAGAAAAACGCCAAGCTGATTACTCGTCCATATGGCCGTCCATAACAATGTACAAAATGAAGAATGAAGGGCTGATATACTCGTCCTTCTCTTACCATCCTCTTACACTCGTCCTTCATTCAATTGTCCAATGAAGAACGTACTAGCAATTAACCTCGTCCGTCCTTAGTGATGGACGAGTGAGGTTCACCAAGAGTCATTACACTCTTCCAAAAGCCAAGAGTCATGTTGAAGAGTCATGTTGTTTGAATCATAACACAAGTCTCGATGAGGTGGCTCCTATGACAGTTGTGGAAGTTACTCTCTGAATCCTCCAAACTCTCTGAATCCTCCAAACTCTACGACGATAGGAGAAATAACTGTCAAGCTAACACTATATAAAGACCCTTCTGCGTAGAGATATGGACACTTTTTTTTTATTCTAGAGAAAAATTGGTGAAGTCTTTGAAGTGCTTTCTTTTCTACTTTAATCCACTAACTTTACCATCGGATGATTCAAGACCGGTCTTCTCGGATCTTCTTTGGTTTTTCAGGACTCACTCTTCAAGATCAACAACACTCGAAGACCTTTCAGCCTACTGATTTCTAAGGACTCATTAGTTGGCGCCATTTGTGGGGAGAAGTAAGAAATTTGTTGTCTTTTGAACTTAGTTTATTAAGTTCTGTAATTTCTTTCTTCAATAAAGGGTTGAAATGGTTCGGACAAGATCTAGGGCTACTAGTCCAGGCCCCCAACAAAGCAGGGACGCATCTAGTAACCCTCATTGCGATCGTTAGTCAGCACCCACCATGCAACCATCTTCGTTCCAACATATGCAATCCATGGCCGCTACTATGGCGGACTTAACTCGTCAAAACCAAGAGTTGGTCAGACAACTTGAGTTAAGGAAGCAGCATCATGAATGGAACACTGAAGAACAGGCCCAAAGTCAAGAAGAGGAAAGGAATGTTGAAACTGAAAATCAGTCAAGAGGTACCGCTTCACAGAGAGTACCTCATTTGGAAAGGGAAATTGATCAAATGAGAAGGGTCATGGATGAGATGAGGGAAAATATGACTAAAACAAACCCTGTAGAAGACTTAGTTCACAGAACTGATTCCCCCTTTGTGGCTTCCATCAATGCTCATCCTTTGCCACCTAAGTTTAAGATGCCTCTTTTAGATTCGTATAACGAGACGCGAGATCCTTTTGACCATATTGCCACCTTTAAAACTATTATGCATCTTCAAGGAGTTCCAGATGAAATAATGTGCAGAGCTTTTCCTACTACCCTCAAAGGACTTGCACGAGTGTGGTTTAGCAAAATACCTCCTAATACAGTGACGTCCTTCGAAGAGTTAAGCAAGTTGTTTGTTAACAATTTTATTGGAGGGCAGAGACATAAATGTTCTTCGTCTAGCTTGCTAACCATAGAGCAAGAGGAGAATGAAAGTTTGTGGTCCTTCATCACGCGCTTCAACAGGGATGCCTTGGCGATGGACAAGGTGGATGATAAGCTCCTTCTGGCAACATTTTATAATGGACTTCATTCTGATTTATTCATCCATAAGTTATATGAACAAGCGCCTCAAACCATGGCTGAACTAATTCATTCAGCCCAGAACTTTATGAATGCAGAGGATGCTATCATAGCCAAGAAAAGGAAGAGAGTTGAGAAAGTTGAAGCCAACTCAATACGTCAGTCGGAGCAAGGCCCTCGTCTTAAGAAGGGACGAACAGAAGATAAGAGGGATCGAGAGAAGAAAGCAGGTCCTTTAGCGCGAAATCAATAGTACACCCCCTTGAACGTGCCACTTGAGCAAGTCTTTATGCAAATTAAGGACGAGCCTTCTTTGAAGTGGCCAAAGAAGATGAAGGGAGATCCCAACAAGCGCAATAGGAATAAGTATTGTCACTTCCATAGGGATCATGGGCATGATATGGATGAATGCTTTGATTTGAAGCAGCAGATTGAGAATCTCATTAGGCAAGGAAAGTTGAGAAATTTCCTTGGACGAGACCACTAGGACAAGAAATTGAAAGCGAAGGTAGAGGAATCATCACAACCACCGCTCGGAGAAATAAGGATCATCCTAGGGGAAAGTCCTACAGGACAGTCGTCTAAGTCAAAGAAAACATACTTGAAAGCAGTACAGAACGTTCAACTCTCTAAACGATTACCGAGTGAGAGAACTACGGATGAGCAGGTGATCACCTTCACGGACGAGGATGCAGAGAGAATTCACCATCCTCATGACGATGATATTATCATCACCCTCCTTATTGCTGACTACAAGACTAGAAGGGTGTTGATAGATAACAAAAGCTCGGCTGATATTTTGTATTATCCAGCCTTTCAGCAGATGAGGTTAGGACGAGATCAACTCCGACAAGCGAGCTCCCCCCTAGTGGGTTTTGGTGGAATGAAGGTACAACCTGTAGGCAGTATTTCATTGCCAGTGACAGTGGGAGCATACCCGCAGCAAGTTACCAAGGAGATGAACTTTCTTGTGGTAGATTGTTCATCCTCCTACAATGCCATAATTGGAAGGCCAACTTTGAATAGTTGGAGAGCTGTAACATCCACTTATCACATGTCGGTTAAGTTTCCAACAGAGCAAGAAATAGGACAAGTGCATGGAGACCAATTAGCAGCCAAAGAGTGTTACTTGGCAATGTTGGCCATGGACGAACAAATCCAAGCCATAAGTATTGAAGAAAAGAGAGTCCTAGCAGAACCTGCTAAAGTGTTAAAAGATGTTTCTTTAGACGAGACAAACCCGAAGACCTTTCAACCCACTGATTTCTAAGGACTCATCACACTTAATTTAGGCTTTGGATTTAGAGAACATGCAAAAACATGGAGAAGAAGAAAGAAAGATTTTTTTTGTAGGTGGGTTTGGTTTTGCAGGTAGAGATGACAACAGAGGGGTGGATTTGGTTTTGTTGTGGATGGGTTTGGTTTTGGAAGTGACTTCACGGGGTGGGTCTCTTCTTCTTCTTCCGATCTTCTTCTTTTCCTTATTTCATTTAACATCATTTTAGCAACAATTTTGTTAGTTAGCATGTTTTTGAAACATTTTAGCAAACTAACATCTCGAGTTTGTTCCTTAAATCAGCAAAACTAAATCAAGTGTGTGAGACTTAAGTTCTACATGTATAAAAATTTCCACATCAGCCTTCCAGAGCATCAAAATTGAGTGTGTAAGACCCGATTTCGGCAATTGAAATCGATTTCAAAAAACTTGAGATGTTAGTATGCTAAAATGTTTCAAAAACATGCTAACTAACAAAATTGTTGATAAAATAATGCTAAATGAAAAAAAAAAAAAAATTTCCTGTTTGTATAACTCATTTTCTTCTTCCTTCCTTATATATAATATAATATGTAGTTTATCTGATTAACAGGGTAGTTATCAACTACCCTTGTAGTTATAGGCCATCCCTAGTAGTTGACTTGGAAATTTGGTAAGGAAGACCTGAGACAAGAAAACAGGCTGAAATTGTTAGAACTAGTATGATATAGCACTTTTATTAGAATTTACCATAACATAAGAATGTAAAGAAATCTATATGGAAAGAACTCCATAAGCATTTTCAGTATATGTAGGACCAAATATTTTTTGCGTTATTCCGAAGTTCATACCTTTCTCTGTAATGGCGCAATGAAATTTTCGCTTGTTGTCAAGTTCATATATACCTCCTCTACTATAACAACTACTACAAGCATCAGATACATATACTTCAAGGTCGTACTCAGCAGTCAGATTAACTTCTTCCTTTTCTGTGTGCTACCGGGAGCTGAATGATTGAACATTAAGAAGCCAAACGCGGAGAACTATAGTAGATATTATAGTCGCCGCAGCTCATATATATAATTTCTAGGGGAAGTAGTATTAGGAGTGTGATTGCATTTAAATAGGGTCAGATTGGGTGTGGTGAGTTTAAAAGAGAGAAATGGAGTATTGGGAAGAGTAAAATTGGTTAGGTATTGGCATTTGTTGGTATTCAAGTATTCCAAAAGCGAAAAGTCCTTGACACGTATGGATTGTATGGAGTTTGTTTTTGAGATGTTTAAAACTTCTTTAGATTTCCCACTCCGCAGCTCCAGTGGCAGTCGGATCGTCGGAGGTGTTTCATCACAATTTACTGGCAGTACACCGCACAATCGGTGTGATGAATCGAATGCTGATAATACCGAATTTTCCACAATTAGAGGGCGAACAATCTGGGTATGTTCTATCTCCCCCTTCAGCTGAGTGAAGCAGCAAGAGGTGTGTGAGAAGAAAGAAAACAAACTGAGTGACATAAGCCATACCAAAAATTCCCCCGATTCACTAGCAAAAACAAGTTTCACAACTCACTAACAAGAATCTGTTATTCTCTCTTCTTCCTTCGCTATATAATATGTAGTTTCTCTTATTAATAGGGTACCCATTTGAAACACAGTCTGTGCATAAGTAAATCCCTTTCGTTCCACAGCCAGAGACCCCACTATGGGGAATTTCCCACTTATCTTCTCCATTGACGCACAGTGGAAGACTCACTACACTCCTTGACTCGAGTCAAAACCAAAGTTCACTCAAAAGTTTGTTGTGGAAATCTCGGGGATTTTTGGCATTTAGCCTGATTTTATTAACAATTTCATTAGTTGACAAAAAAACCAAATATATATATTTGGTAAATAGCATCATGAGTCACACAGACTCGAGTTTAATGAGGGAATTTGAGTCCTTAAGACTCAAGTTCCACATAAATCATACGGCTTGCACAAAAGCACAAAAGAAAAAGAAGAAAGAGAGAAGCAGCTTCGGCCTCCACAAAAACCACATGGTCAGATCTACAAATCTGGATTTGGGTTTGATCTAAAGAGAGGAAGAAGTATAAGATCTAGAAAGAATAAGTTGTATTGATTGTAAGCTTTTTTTTTCTTTTGATTTTCTTTGAAGGAACTCGAGTCTTACATTGATCTCGAGTCTCAAAGATTTGAGATGCTACTTAGCTAAATATGTTTGCAAAACCTGTCAACTAACAAAATTGTTTGCAAAATTAAGCTAAATGCCAAAAATCCCCTATAAATTTTTGTGGCGTAGGCTACGTTTGGCAATATATAAAATATTTTACAAGTGTAAAATATTTTCAGGTGAAAATATTTTTGGAAAAGGAAAATATTTTTAAGTGTTTAGCTGCATTATGAAAATTGTTTTAAAAAATGTTTTCAGGTGTTTGGTTGCATTCTAAAAATGCTATTTTTCTACTAGTTTCTCATATTTTCTCAGCCATTTTCTCAACTTCTAAACAAATTTATAAACTTAAAAGAAACAAAAATAAAAACAAAACATTCTTTAAACTCAAAATTTTGGTCAAACTGAGAGAGGGCGAAAGAGAGAGTGATCGACAATTGAGGGAAAGGGAGAGGTAGATCGAGAAAGAGAGAGATCAGGCATGGGTGGGTCATGGGTGTAATCTTGTTGGTGCTGGGTGTGACGAGACTAGTGTGATCTGGGGTTGGGAGCGGTGGTGGAATCTGGGGTTGTGTGTGCTTCTAGCTTACTTGCTCTGCTCTCTCTTCCTGCTCTTTCTCTCTCTCTTTGGGTATTTGAGTCCAGAAATGATTTGAAGGTAAAATGTATGTATAATTCATTTTCCAGTTATGGGGGCTGAATTTTATGGTTAATAAAATGGTTTTCAGTTTGACCAAATTTTTCATGCGCAACTAAACACATGGTAGGGTGTAAATTGTTTTCTCAAATCCGTTTTTAGCCGAAACAAACATAACCTTATTTAAGAAATGCGAAGATGTGTGAAATCATGCGCAATGGGTACATTTAATAATTAATTGCCCATGAAAAATGACAACTTTTGTCACAACTTATCATGTGACAAATTGTGACAAAAGTTATGTCATTTTATATGTCCCTAACATTACTTATAAAAAAAAAAGCATGACTCAAATTGAGACAACCTGGATCTAATTTCAAAATCAAGTTATAATTTCATCATCAGATTTACTCTCTATTCAAATTTTAACAGAATTAATAGTTAAAATTAATTTCATTTTCAAACTCTTACAGCTTCTATAATAACTTTTTAACTTTGTATTTGTTGCATTAACTTTTTTTTTTTTAGATGTTGCATTAACAAACTTTGTTAAAATTTAAATAGAGGGGAGATCTAAAAATTAATTGTCTGAAATTTTAAAGTTGATTTAAAGATGGAGTCTCGAAAGAGGTAAGAGAAACAAAGATATGAGGTAGATCCGTAGACGGAAACACAAGGAGGATGGAGAAAGGATGTAACCACCACTGGTGGCAGTGCCAGTGAGCGATGTCAATGGCAATAGTGCTAAGCCTAGGTGAGAGTCAATCATGGTTTCTAGAGAGAGAGAGAGAGAGAGATTCAAAAATTTTGGTAAAAAGGGGCACAAAATGGGCCGAAAGATATCTAGACTCACGAAGGATGCCTGACGGGTCTCTCATGAGGCGGACGGTTGCCGAATGGGGTATTCTCAGACAGGTCATCAGTTGAGGTACTTCCACCCATCGGTTTAAAGAGTTAGATACTTGTTTAAAAACCATCCCTTTCAGTTACCGATGCATTCTATTGAGGATTTTTTTTTTTTTTTTTGGACAAAATTCTATTGAGGAATTTAAACTATGCGGGATAGAATATTTTATGACAAGGTCCACAACTTTTCACATTTTATGCAGTTTGAGGAATAAAAATTTGAAATAGCTAACGCTGAAGAGAAATAAGGTCCACAACTTTCCACGATGAAAAGGGAAAAAAAAAAGATATAAAAATGTATCCTCCAATCTAAAACTTAATAGTTTGCCTATGATACTATTTGCGTTGACTAAAGTATACCGTAGTTCTCAATTAGTACTAGACTGTCAGCATTACTGATTTCATTGCGAATGCCATAAAGGTTTCATCAAATATTTTAAGCAATAATGAAAAGATGTTCATTGACAAGCTAAAAATAAATACACTACACAAAGTTCAATACCTCTTAGATTCAATGTTTCCCTAAAAGAAAAGGTGTGCTCTATCTAGGACAAAGAGTCCTATTGTATTGACACCACTACGGTTGAAGACTCCATCGGTGATCTTCTTGGTGGAGAAAACAAGAAAGGTTTGGGGGGGATTTGCAAGGAGTTTAGACTCCCTTCCAACATTTCCAACACTTTACTTATTGATGGTCGGTTTGAGGGGTTAGTTTGTATACACCACAAACTCACTATTATCATCTTCCTTGCACTGTCTTCATCTCCTTCCTTTAAAAGTCCTAGCAGTCCTAACTCTTCATTTAGTTCAAGATGCTTGTAAATCCAATGTGGAAAATATATTTCACTTGAAAAATCAACACTAACATCAACATTCCTTTGGCCTCCCACCATTTCTAAGACCATCATTCCATAGCTATAGACATCTGATTTGTGAGAGATCTCTCCAAAGGTTCTACTGAAAACTTCCGGAGCTATATATCCTGTGGTCCCCCTTGCACCAACCATTGATATAATACTCTTTTCTCTAGGACATATTTTTGCAAGGCCAAAATCAGAAATTTTTGGGCAGAAGTTCTCATCTAATAAAATGTTGTGAGGCTTTATGTCAAAATGCAAAATTCGTGTGTTGCAACCTCTATGCAAGTACTCTAAGCCTCGTGCAATGCCAATTGCAATGTTGTATAATGTTTCCCACCCGAGTTGATGATTAGAATTTGAAGGATTTCCTTTATATATGAACTTCTCAAGAGATCCATTAGGCATAAACTCATAGATAAGAGCTCTTTTAGATCCCTCAGAGCAAAAGCCCTTAAGAGTGACAATGTTAACATGGGAAGTCCTACTAATACTTGCAACCTCGTTAATGAATTCCTCTCCATTAGCTTTCGATTCTTCCAAAACCTTCACTGCCACAAAACAACCATCTTGTAACTTCCCCTTATAGACACAACCATAGCCCCCTTGGCCTAATTTATTGTTAAAGGACTTGGTCATTGACTTTATATCTGAATAATTGTATCTTCTAACAAGAGGTTCATGATTCCTTAGAAAGGCCTCGACGCTCTTATGAGTTAGAGTTTTCTTCCTCCAAAAATTAATACTTTTAAGTGATGAGAACTTTCTCCAGAAGTGACACACTATAACCATCAGAGCTCCAATTCCGGTAGATAAAGCGATTGTAACTGTAATAAAAAAATAGAGATTATGAAGTTATGTGGTGACATAAGAGTAACTCGAAATACTTATTGATAATGTCTTGAGCCTCAATAAAATTGCATTTTACAATGTCTTGATCCCCTCAATAAAAATGCATTTTCTTTGTGTTGACAAAAGACTAACAATGAAGAAGCAAATGCTAAGGATGATTTGGCATCGAGTTCCTTAAGTATAATAAAGGAGTTAGGTTTTCTTTTTTTTTTTTGCTGAATAAAGGAGTTAGGTTTTCATTGACAGGAGATAGGGAGCCTTGATGGAAAATCATAAACTATGAAAAATGTAGCTATTGTACTAATGGATTCCATCCATATAACTGATACAAGTACATCGTATTGAACTATAAAAAACTGATAGCAGAACCTTATATCATTGCATGAATATACAATTCTCTAAAGATTTGATAATTACTATTATTAGACAGCATGTGAAGGGGCTAAAAAGGGGTCACAGTTTATGTGTTGAAGACAAATTAGATCACTTCCATACGGAATCATTTGAGTTCTATATAGGATAGGCGATCCAAGCAAACATGTGTATATTAGTATACAATTTGATTAAAGAAGTATGTTACGTACCTATAACCATAGCTTTCAATCTCTGACGCCTGCTTGTATCTAAAGCACCAAAGAACATCACTGTTAGTTGAATAATAATAATAAATTAATTTAATGTTAAATTAACGGAGCCGAATTGTTTTTATTATTATTATTATCCCAATATTATTTAAAAAAGAACAAGGAAGATCCATCTACAATCAGGGACGGAACCACCTTTTGCCCCCCCTAAATTTTTTTTTTTTTTTTTAAATATTGTTATATATATGTGTACTAATTTTAGCAATTTTGTTCTATAAAATTGCATTTTGTTTCCCTTAAACAATATCATTTGTTCTTTTAAGAGTAATGTTATACTCACAAACCTTTTTATAACATTTTTACAAATTGTTTTGATAGCAAATTCTCATTGGCTCACATATGGGCACACCACTCACATTATTTTTTTACTTATTAGTAACCACTTATCATATCAGTAATTTATAAAATAAAATAAAATAACTTTTAGCTCTAGTATTTTCCTCATTTTAGTGATCATAAAAAAATTTATAGATCTAAAATCTAAAACAAAATATATAAGCCAAAAAAAAAAAGCTCAACAGCAAAAATTACCTGTAAAACTTTATAAAAAAAAAAATTAAGCTCAATTAATTAATTTTATCCAAAATAAATAACCCTACCCTTTAAAAAATTTTAATAAAAATTAATTTTGTTATTACCCACACATAAAAAATAAAAAAATCTCAGCAGCTAAGTAGCAAAATCAGAAGTTGAAACTGCCGTACATAGCCAATAGTAAAATCGCCCCTCTAACTCAAAGTTCTGGGTCCGTCCCTATCTACAATTATTTGATATAGATTTTTTAACAAGAAAGTTCATTCCTTTTTACTTTTCTATTAATCTACAAGGAGTTTTTTTTTTTTTTTTTTTTTTTTTTTGAGAAACAATCTAAAAGGAGTTAATTTGAATATATTGGGAGATGCGACCTTGAATGCCATAGAGACTTGAGTTTATTTTTCTTATCCCCAATTGATTTTGAAATGAAGTGATATAACTCATGGTTTGACAAATGGTATCAAAACCAAAGTTATGAGTTTGAGTAATGAAAATGTTATTGTGTGAGAGAGATTATTGAGTGGACCACAATTTGACTCATTATGACTCCGTTTGGATTGAACTTATTGTTGCTGAAACTGAAAACTGAAAACTGAAAATACTATACCAAATTAATTTTTAAATGTGTAAATAGTACCGTGAGACCCGTTTTTAAAATTTTTTAAGTGCGTAAACAGTACTAAACAATGCATGAACAGTATTTTTTTGTCTCCTGTACAGTAAAATCAAGTGATTTTACTGTTCACTTGCCGGGAGGAAAAAAAAAAAAAAAAAAAGTGAAAACGCAAAACTGAAAGCTAAGTCCAAACGTCCTCTATAACTACTATAAAAGCAGACCCACAGAACGTAATATTGAATGCAATAAAAATATTTCCTCAAATCATTAATCAAGGTCTAGCACATGCCCAGCCCAATTCAAACCGGCCCATATGGGCGGGCAATGCTTGCGTGTGTGGTGCCCCTTAAGATGCATCATGTGTTGCATTCGGGTGATGCTTGTGTCTGGTGCCCCTTAGGATGCATCATGGCATGAAACAGAAATACTTGCAGCACTTGTATTAAGATTTACCATAAAATAAGAATGTAAATAAATTTATATGTAAAGAACTCTACATGCATTTTCAATATATGTGTAGGCCCAAAATTTTTGGAGTTATTCGATGTCTATACCTTTCTCTGCAATGACACACTGGAATTTTCCATTCTTGTCAAGTACACATAGACCTGCTCCACCATAACATCTGCTACAAGCATCAGATACATGCACTTCAAGGTCGAACTCAGCACTCAAGAGTGAAAACAGTGTATCATTATCTGAATGCTCTTTTTTTGGGAGCTGAACAATAGAACATTCAGAAGGAAAACTAGGAGAGTTATTGCTTAAATGGCTATAGTAGAGATTATAGTCTCCGCAGCTCTTATATGTAAAATTTCTAGGGGAAGTAATACCAAGAGTGCGATTGCATTTAAACAGGGTCAGACTGGGTGTGGTGAGTTTGAAAGAGATAAATGGAGAGTTGGGAATGGTAAAATTGGTCAAGGATTCGCAATTTTCGTTAATCAAGTCCTTAGAAAGTAAAGGGTCCTTGATACGTGTAGATTGTTTGGTGTTAGTGTAAGAGATATTTATAACTTCATATTGTCCTCTACTCAACCCCAGTTGGATCGTTGGAGGTATTTCGTCACATTTTATAGGCAATAAAAAGGAAAATGGTTGAGAGCTGTTGGTAAATGGAAAGCCAATGATACCGAATTTTCCACATTGAAAGGGTGAACAATTTGGGAGTGTTTTGTTTACTCCTTCAGCTGAGTGAAGCAGAAAGAGGTGTGAGAGAAGAAAGAAAACAAACAGAGAGACACAAGCCATCTCAAAAAAACTAAAACAAAGTGTACGTATAATTTCTTGTGTGCTTGGTTCACAACTCCGTATTTGTTTATATATATATATATATATATATATATAATGTGGGTTTTCTGTTTAACACGGCAGGGGACGTGAAAATTGGATAAAGAAGACTTGTCAAAAACGGGGGTATTCATCGGAAACATGGTCAAAAGCCACCGAAAGTTTCGGACTCCTTTCCTTTTTTGGTATTATTAATTGTTGAGTTGTTGAAACATGGTCTCTACGCATTGCATGAGATATATATGATATGATAGGATATCCCATCATACATAGTTCACACCATTTTCCACAACATGTGGAAACTTGAAAGATTCTCTTTACTTCTCTCTTTTTTTGGTGTTATTAATTGTCAATGGGTGTGTTTGGATTGAGCTTATTGTTGCTGAAACTGAAAACTGAAAACTGAAAACTGAAAACACTGTAGCAAAATAATTTTAAAATATGTAAATAGTACCGTGGGACCCATTTTTAATGAAAAAATTGATAAAAATTGAGAATTGTGGGACCCGTAAACAGTGCTCAGTGCACTATTCTTGAGCTGAAAAGTCAAAAAACGCGGCTACTGTTCAATGAACAGTAGCCGCACAACACCTGAAATGCTTGAAAACCCAAAAAAAAAAAAAAAAAAAAAAAAGGAAACGCGCTTTTAATGAAAACGCAGACGCCCAGACGCCGAATCCAAACACTACCAATGTCTGTCCACTTGCTGAAACATGGGCAAATGAATTTAGTATCAAATTATATTATGTCAGTCGAATCAATAATTGAAAGATATGGATGTAAAACAACTATATATTAACATGTCACAACTATTTTCAAGAGTGTTTCACACCAAAAAAAAAAAAGCTATTTTCAAGAGTGTTAATAGGTAGTTATTTTTTGTGCATGTGTCTCTTATTTATTAAATTTTTATACAATTTTTTTCTTAAAATACAAGATAGAAATTTTACTCTTACTTAATTTAAGTGTATATGTGTGTGAAGCTCTTTCTTAGAGACTTGAACCATAGCCCTTATCTCTCACACTTCACAAGTACTTATACTTGTAGAGTGATCATCACACTAAAAATATGCGATAATTTTTTATACTATTAATTTAGTTTCATTTGATACTAAATATTTTCTTCTCATCACTTAGGTGCGGTGGGAACCCAAAAGATTCACTCAATTAATTTACTTTATTTTTTTCCCATTTGCATTAGGTGCGGTGGGAACCCGAAAGATTCACTGAATTAATTTACTTTATTTCGTTCCCATTTTGGTGCTCTTCAAAATCTCAGAGAAGTCAAAAAGAGAATATTGTGGAAATCCTGTGTGACTTGTTTGAACCGTGAAGTGAAGAAGAGTGGGGCCATCCGGTCATGTCATGTGAATTTGATATAAACGAATTAATTTCCCACGGAAAAGGTAGCCTGAACCAAAATGGAGCTAACAACCAGAAACTAAATTTGACCAGCCTCCTCCATGGACACGCCTATGCCTGTAGTTGTACGATCCCAATATTACTGACAGATAAATCTAATCTAAAGGGCTATATACCACTGAGAAAATTACATAATATGGTTAGCATATGGACCCTGCAAGGCTGCAAATGTAATGTCCTTTAACAATGGCGGTTCATATATATATATATATATGGGATAATGGGAAGCCCATTAATTCTCACATCCCTTTTTTTTTTTTTTTTTTTTTTTTTTTGAGAACCTACATCCCAATTCCTATGTTCGTACATTATGCTCACAATTATTAATTTTTTTTGGAATTGGCTTGTACTGCTTTTAATCTAGTGAAATCTTATTTTCAAAAAAACAAATTTGGCTAACTTTTCAAGGTAAATAAATATGAAGGTGACCTTTCCTGCAATCTCCATTTTGATTGTTTATTTGTCAGAGCATGATGATATATTGGAATGTAATTCTATGAAATGCGTGATGACTATACATATACAAACATACATGCACATATTATACATAAAGTATGTCGATAACATAATTTAATATATGTTATTTTATCATATATAATAAAAATATTTATATCAAACTAATTAAGTTTTATATAATTCAAAATATTTTTTTCTCATCTAGTTAATTTTGTAAGCTGTGAATTATCTTTTAAATCATATTGATCACAATTAACATTTTTTAAATGTTTAAACATTTTTTTGAACAAGATTTTTTGTTAAATGATTTAGATATTATATGGTTAAAGTATACTAATAGTTTTAAAAGTTACTAAACATATACAAAAATTAATTTATTTTAAATAATTTCAATAATAAATCTCAATTTATGAGTCTATTTGGAATCCGTTTATTTTGCTGAAATTAAAAACTTTTTGCTGAAAATATTGTAGATAAAGGTAAAAATTAGCTGAAATAATACATTGAGACTCATGAATAATACCAAAAAATACAATGGGCTCCATGAATAGTAGCAAAAATAAGTTAAATAGTAAAATAAACTGGCAAAATTAATCATGCCAAATGGACACTATATATCTCTACGCTTATTCAAGTTAATATAAGAAAGAAATATATATATATATATATATATATATTTGTAGATGAAAAATTCAATAAATATCTCTAACTCATATCCATAAAATTCACAATTGTTTACTCTCTCTTTTTTGGTTTATATCTGTAATTCTTCTAATGCAAAAAAAAAAAAAAAAAAAAAAAAAAAAAAGAAAGAGGTTTTGTTCTTAGAAAATAAAGAAGACTTTTTAAAAATAAATTTAATAATCTATTTATAGGAACATAAGAATAATCAAAGAAAAAAAAAATGTTGCATAATGTGCTTATCTACGTATCATTTACGTCAACTTATCTACTTTTAGGAAAATATACCTTAAACACTTAGATTAATGTGGTATGTATGGTATACAAGTAATGAGAAGAAAAAGATTTAATGCATTTGTCAGAGCTTGGCCAGAGCACTTTTGTCTTGGGTGGACTAAGATTGAATGTGAATCAATGATAAGTGTAGCTGCACTTTCTGGAGATTTGGTCTTAACTAACCTGGAGATTTAGATTCTTTTCCCATGTTTTTTGTATTGCTAGGTATTTAGTCTTAACTAAAGACTTCTTTTGTGTTCTTCTTGGGTTCCGTGGTCTTTTCCTCCCTTGAGTGTGGCCCGCATCATCAAAAGACTTATGTGAATAGTCAAATCTCACTATTAATCTAGGGCTTCACGAGGTCATGAGGTATTGGTTTCTAGCTGCTGCCTTCTGGAAGAAGTGTTGCCAAGAAGGAGAAGAAGAAAATTACAGGGTGATGTCGTGGAAGTCTGAAGAAAAGCACATACGATGTTCTCTTGATGGAACAGAAACTAAACTGTTAGTTTTTGGTAGTAAACTTCAAATCCACAAAGGGTTTCCCTGAATCCACAAAAAGATAAAACTGAAATTCACCAAAAGAAAATGTGATAAAATGTCTGTATTTATTGATAATAGTCTATTTTGCCTTTGACGGCTACAAAACATATAAATACTGAGAAAAAACGTTTAAAACCCTAATGCGCACTAATTAAGCGATTAGGTGACAAAATTACCGAATTTTGCCAAAAATGGTAAAATTGAGTTAAATGCAGAATCATAAACTACTGACTTTAAGGGTCGTCCCAAAACAGACAGGACCTTATTCTGACTTTTAAACTAAAAGTTATTAAGGAAAAACAAATATTACTATAAATAGCAAAAACACTATTTTCGGGGCCTTAATGAAGGAATTTGCCTAAATTTTGGCGACATTTATGTTATGAATCTAGATCAGAACGTCGTTTCCCTCCAACCTGCCAAATTTCATGCAATTCCGACACTGTTACCCCTGATGGCCCCTACTGACACCTCCCTTTGATCTTGTCTTGTGATTTACTGCGCCCCTGCTGCTCTAGAAAGGCATGTGCTGTCTGTTCTACATCAGTCCTCCTACTTGAAAAGAACTCAACCCCGAGTTCCCACTATCTGGTTCATCAGGAGGATGATAATCATACAAGTCAGCAACATTGAAGGTAGAAGAAATGCTCATGTCTGGAGGAAGAGCAACCACATAAGCATTGTTGTTGATCTTCTTAGTAATCTGAAATGGCCCATACTTCTTGTCCTTCAATTTGTTGTAGGTACCAACAAGAAACCTCTCCTTCCTAAGATAGACCAACACTAAATCCCCAACATTAAAGAGCTTCTCACGCCTCTTCTTATCAACAGCTTCCTTGTACTTAGCATTTGTAGCTTCCAGTTTCTGCCTCACCTCCTCTTGCATGGCCTAAATACGGTCAGCCATATTTTCTGCTGCTTGACTTACTCCTAGAAGCTCAGGTAAAGGTACTAAGTCCAAAGTGTGTTTTGGGGGCACGCAGTAGACGATGGCAAATAGAGACTTGCCAGTGCTTCTATTGACTGAGCTATAAACTCTGCTTGGGACAATGCAAGATCCTACTGCTTGGGCTTCTCGCCTGAGATACACCGGATCAAATTCCCCAAAGTGTGATTAACCACTTCTGTTTGGCCATTAGTCTGTGGATGACTAGTGCTGTTGTAATTAAAAGAAGTGTCAAAATGCTTCCACAAAGTCTGCTAGAAGTGACTAATGAATTTGGTATCCCGGTCAGAGGTGATGGACCTTGGCACTCCATGCAAACGCACAACTTCTTTGAAGAACAAATTGGCCACTCGAGTAGCATTTGAAGTCTTCTTACATGCTATGAAATGGGACATCTTCGAGTACCTGTCAACCATAACAAAAACAGAATCCATACCTCGCTCGGTACGAGGAAGACCTAGTATAAAATCCATAGGCAGATCCTCCCATGGTGCTTGTGGAACTGGCAAAGGCATATATAAACTAGTATTTTGAGATTGACCCTTAGCAGTTTGGCAGATTGGACACTTCCTCACATGATTGCCAACATCCCTCTTAAGTTGTGACCAATAATACCTCTCTTCCACCAGTGCTATAGTCTTATCTCTGCCCATATGTCCACCCAAACCTCCACCATATATCTCCCTAATAATCTGCTCCCTCAATGAACTTTTAGGGATGCATAATTAGTTACCCCGCAAAAGGAAACCATCTTGGATGTACATACTATTGACAGCAGTATGAGTTTATTGACACTTACCCCAAATATCACCAAAATCCTCGTCATTCTCGTACAACTCCTTGAGGCAATCAAATCCTACAACTTCAATACGTAGGGTGGTCAACAACGATGTTCGCCTGCTGAGTGCATCTACCACCTTATTGGTGACACCAAACTTGTGCTTCAAAGTGAAATGAAAGCGCTGTATATAAGCTACCCACCGAGCATGCATCCTGTTAATGCTAACTTGACTGTTGATGTGCTCTAATGCCTAAGAGTCCCTCTGAATATAACACAAACTCCCTCTGAATCAAGTAGTGCTTCCAATGCTTAAGAGTTCGTACTACAGCAAAGAACTCCAGTTCATAGGCTAACCATTTACTTCAAGCTTCACAAACTTTCTCAATGAAGAATGCTACTGGTCTGTTGTCTTGTGAAAGAACAACGCCTATCCCGACCATAGATGCATCACACTCCAACTAAAACACCTTATCGAAGTTAGGCAATGCCAAAACTGGGGCTATGCTCAACTTTTCCTTGATCAAAGCAAAGCTTTGTTCTGCCTCTTTTCCCCATAAGAATCTCCCCTTCTTCAGACACTCAGTGATAGGGGTTACTATGCTATTGAAATCTCAAACAAACCGCCGATAAAAGGTTGCTAGCCCATGGAAGTTTCGCAAATCACTCACTGTCTTTGGGGTTGGCCATTCTTTGACTACACAGACCTTGTTCTCATCAACATGAATCCCATCCGCACTAACGACATACCCTAAGAACAGCAACTTATCAATTAAGAAGCTGCACTTCTTCAAATTGATATACAACTTATTGGCCTGCAACACCGCTAATACTTCTCGCACATGATTATAGTAGGTTGCTTCTATCTTACTATAAATCAAGATATCGTCAAAATAAATTACCACAAACTTTCCAATAAATGGTTTTAATACCTGATTCATAAGTCTCATGAAAGTGCTGGGAGCATTGGACAATCCGAAAGGCATTGCTATCCACTCATACAACCCCTCCTTTGTCTTAAAAGCTTTCTTCCACTTATCTCCAGGTTGGATCTGAATCTGGTGATAACCACTCTTGGGATCCAGCTTGGTGTAACACTTGGACCCACTCAACATATCAAACATGTCATCTAGTCAGAGAATAGGAAATCGATACCTGACTCTGATCTTGTTGATGGCTCAACTATCCACACACATACGCCAGCTCCCATCCTTATTTGGTGTTAACAATGCCAATACTGCACATAGACTCATACTCTCCCTAATCTGCCCCTTCCTCAAAAGCTTATCCACCTGCCCCTGTAGGATCTGACCCTCTTGAGGATTCATCCCGTAATGTGGTAGATTTGGTAGACTAGCTCTAGGAACTAAATCAATGCAATGCTGGATGTCACGCATTTGTGGTAAACCTGCAGGCAGCTTTTCTGGAAAAAACTCTTCAAACTCCTTGATCAATGGTTGAATTACCTCAAGTATCTCAGTAACCTTTTTTGGCTCACCATCTGTCACCACTACAACATATACCTGTTTCAACTCCTTACAATCCCTGTCAAACTCATTTTCATTGTTCACTATGAGGAGTGCTGGTTTCTCCTCCACTTTAGAAGTTTTTGGTCTATTGCCTTCCTTAATAGGACCAAGGACAATTTTTCTACCATTTTTAAAAAACACATAGACATTATCCTTACACTTATGAGTAGCATCTACATCATACTGGCAAGGTCTACCGAGTATTAAATGACATGCATCCATTTCAATAACATCACAAACTACTTCATCTACATAATATTTACCCATAGAAAATGTAACACGACATTGTTGAGTAACAAAAGTTTTCGTACCTTTCTTGATCCAACCTATCTTGTCCGGAAAGGGATGTTTTTCTATTTTCAGTCCCAGCTTGGTAACCAAACTCTTCGATGCAATGTCTCTACACTACCACTATCTATGATCAAATCACAGACCCTTTTATTGATGGTGCATCGTGCTCGGAAGATCTCATTTCACTGATCACCGTATTCCACCCTTGGTGTGAGTAACAACCTCTGAATCACCAAAGATTGCCCTAATGGCACGCCTTCCTCATCCTCTTGGACCTCATTGGGATCATAAACATACAGATCCGCGTCATTATACACCTCTTCACCCTCCTGTTCACCTTCTACCTCGGCCTTTTCTACCACCACTAGATTCACTACGGCCCGCTTAAGGCAAGTACTAGATCGATGTCCTAGTTCTCCGCACCTATAGCACTTATTCTCAGTTAGCCTAGCATAGGGGTTGGCATTCGCTATTGGCTGGGCTACGGAACTTGCTACTGCCACTATGGATTGGTTGACACCACTACTCTCCCTAACCATGGTTGTGATCGTGGTGTAAACATGGGCTGTTTACCTTTGTTAGCAATGGAACTAGAGGGCTCCGAATTGCGGTTGGAAAACTTCGAACCTACCCTGAGATGCTGATATTCTATTTTCTTGGATAAGGTTACAGCCTCATTCAAAGTATATAGGGTTTGTTAGGATACCTGATCTTGGATGGAAACTTGCAACCCGTGTACAAATCTGGATATTCTTTGATCTTCAGTTTCCTCCAAATCATTGCGATTCGCCAACCTATCAAACTCCTCCATGTACTCATTAACTGTCCGAGTACCCTGCCTGCAATCCTGGTATTGTCTGAACAAATCCTGTTGGTAATCTGGTGGTAAGAACCGATCTGTCATTAATCTTTTCATTATCCTCCATGATCGTATTGGAAGCTTTCGTCCACGGGTACAATTTAATTGAACACAATCCCACCATGCAAATGCTTCTCCCTTCAATTTGTAGGCCACCAAACACACTTGTTTGTCATCTGCTGTACCCATATAATTGAAAAACTTTTCCACCTCACTGACCCAATCCAAATACTCTTCAATGGAGACATTACCATTAAAGGATGGTAACTCTACTTTCATCCGATAGTCCCTTTGCTCCTGATAATCTCAGCCATTATCCCTTGCGAGACCATGATGATTTCCAAGGACTCTCTTTGCATACTCCTCATCTTCACTATCTTCTTCGTTGTAGTCTTATTGTCTGTTCTGGTTTGGACCACGATGGGGAGGGCCACGCACTCGGTTATCACGTCGCTCTTCTTCATCGCGATTAAGGTTTGGTTGAGTAAGGTGGCAAGTGTTGCTTGAATCTAGTCCAAAGTCTGCTGGGTTGAATCATGAAATTGTTGATTTTCATCACAAAAATCAAGGAACTCAGCCCTAGTGAGGACTGGGTTATTAACGTCGTCACCGCCATCATTGTTATAGTGGTCACCGTCTCACCGATTAGCTATCAGACCAGGGTAAATCAAGGCTCTGATACCAACTGATGTCGTGGAAGTCTGAAGAAAAGCACAGACGATGCTCTCTTGATGGAACAGAAACTAAACTGTTAGTTCCTGGTAGTAAACCTTGAATCCACGAGGGTTTTCCTGAATCCACGAGGAGATAAAACTGGAATCCATCAGAAGAAAATTTGACAAAACGTCTGTGTTTATTGATAATAGTCTAATTTTCCTCTAACGGTTACAAAACATATAAATACTGAGAAAAAACGTTTAAAACCCTAATTAGCACTAATTAAGCGATTAGGTGACAAAATTACCGAATTTTACCAAAAATGGCAAAATTGAGTTAAATGCAAAATCATAAACTACTGACCTTAAGGGTCATCCCAAAACAGACGGGACCTTATTCTGACTTTTAAACTAAAAATTATTAAGAAAAAACAAATATTACTATAAATAGCAAAAACACTGTTTTTGGGGTCTTAATGAAGGAATTTGCCTAGATTTTGGCGACATTCATGGCATGAATTTAGATTAGAATGCCGTTTCCCTTCAACCTGCCAAATTTCATGCAATTTCGACACTGTTACCCCTAATGGCCCCTACTGGCACCCTCCTTTGATCTTGTCTTGTGACTTAATGTGCCCCTGCTGCTCCAAAAAGACATGTGCTGTCTATTCTACATCAGAAGGGGAGATGATCAGAAAAATATACTATCGGTTTTCTTTTTCTCTCTCTCGCAAATTTTTTATTTTATTTTTTATATTCAAATTCTTTATGGCTTGAGGTCTGTTTTCTGACCAAAATATGGTTAAAAAAAAAAAATGGAACTGGACGAACCGCTAACTGGCTATGATTCTCAAAGCTGTATGGTTTGACTGTGGTTCGAGCGATTCCATGCTTTTTTCACATATAGAAGTTCTTAGAGTTAAAAGAACTAGAATGACAATGAGTTCATGATTAACTAGATTAGACTATACGATTTGTTTCAGGTCTGAGAACCATGATTTTAATAATATAATTTTCTTCTCACTTATTTTCATAACAAAGAAAAAATATATTAACAGGTAGTTGACTTGGATATTGTATAAGAAAGAACTGTGAAAACATGCTAAAATTATTAGAGCAAGGTGGGTAGGGTGCCCATATGAAACATGGTATATTAGTTATGTGCATTGGAAAATCCCTTCGTTCCACGGCCAGTGATCACGAAGGGGAATTTGCCACTTATCTTCTCCAATGACGCGCAGTGGAAAGACTCACTTGACTCCTTGACTTTTGCACCTCAGAACACTCAAAACTTTGTTATGGAAATTTGCTGCGGCTTTAAATCTTGACCAAGTCGTTTTCATTTGGTACAATTAATTGTCCAACCCAATTTTAACCAACCCAAATACCATGTCATCCTTGTCCACGAACACGCCTTTCTTCATATCATACTGCAGACAAAATTATCAAATTTTACTTTAAAATGTTTACTAATTAATAATTTTGTAGGAAAACTTCTAATTTTTTAAACTCAAATGAGTATAAAAAGTTGTATTGTACAATAATGTTAGATATATACAAAAAATATATATAATTAAAAATATTTAAAAAAAAAAAAAAAAAAACACACTTTAGGATCCTACAATTTATGCTCAATGGTTAATCTTTCATAATATGAAATTCATATTTTAGTAATTAAAAAACTTCATATTTTACCATCTCCGTAATGAAATCTTGAAAATTTTCACTTTCAATATAAATTACTAAAGTTTTTTCCATAGTGAATTTAAAAAATAATAATAATAATCAATGGAAATGAAATCTTTAAAGACTTTAGTAGATACAAAAGCAAAATTTACAACAAAAATTGAAATTGTGACAAAAAATATGTTGTCTAGATAACTACTAGACCAATTAGCATTTTTTTTTTTTTTTTGTGGGTAAATTTCATTTTAAGCATGTAACAAATAATTAAACTCTCAATCTATATTAAACTTCAAAGTTCAAACACAAGCATGTGTACTAGATGTTGATTTCGGTAAGTTTTGGAAAGGTTTTAAAATTTTTTTGTTGTTGGATTGTTTGGCTTCAGCAAAAATACAAGACTCATGTCCCATTACAATACTCTCCCATGTTAGAATTATGTGGTTAAATAATTAAATTTATGATATCCCAATAGTTGAAATTTTTAGGAGAATTGGTACGTAATTTAATAAGCTTTTAAGAAAATCAATAATTTAATATGGTATTAGAGCAAGAAGTTCTAAATTCAATCATTATCTTCTCTACTCTACCTTTCATTTTTTAAATCTCATTTGTTGGGCTCTCCTATTAAAAGGTAATTTGAGCCCACATGTAAGGAAGAATGTTAAAACTATGTAATTAAATAATTAAATTTACCATATCTCAATAATTTAGGGATTTTATAAAACAATGTTTTTCTTCTTTTTCAGCATTATCTGTTTTACTAGTACTTCGTAATTGAAAGTTTACAAAATCAATCATGCAAAAAGATGTTGCATGAAAATTTATTACATCTATTATCAAATACAAATGTTCATGAAGATGAGCATATCATAACTTTTGATGGACATAGTTAAACTAATCCTCCATTTATTTTGACGGAAAACGTTTTTAGAAAATGATCCATTTTTCATAAAACTCTTTTTTTTTTTTTAATTACTCATTTTGATATATTTAAATGATTTTTTTATGCATATATATGTTGAAGAAGAAGCTTTTTTAAATTTTTATAAAAAATTAATCAAAAGATAAACTGGAGAAGTAGTATTTTTAATTACAGTGTCCAGCAAAAAGAAAAAGGACTTAACTAAAGTAGTATGGAATTTATTGATTATAATAGTATTATTGTTAAGCCTTCTTTCCTTTTATCATTGATGGTCAGTTTAAGGAGTCAGTTTGCATATGCTATTAAGATTTTCAAACTCAGATCATTCAATAAACAAGAAAAGGAAAATGTTTAGAGTCTGTTTGTTTGGAGGTGAAGTAGGTAGGATGGAAAACTTTAGAGAGAAAATACGAGAGAAAATGAATTTGTGTGTTGTCTAGTTGGGAGGAGAGAAAATAAAACTTTTGTGTGGGACCCAAGAATTTTCCACTTGGGCCCACAAAAACTTTTCTCTCCAAAATGGAGAGAAAATAGGGGAGAAGATGTTGAAGCCTGCTAGGTGACAAAAATACCCTCACTTTTTATTGCTCTCACCTACCCCTCTCACTTTCCCACTACCTGTGACCTGATTAACTTTTTGCCTCTTCATCCTTACCTCTTAGCATCTTCACAGCACAGCTACACGAACTTCAGGTTCTCTTCTCTCTCTCTCTCTCTCTCTCTCTCTCTCTCTCTCTCTCTCTCTCTCTCTCTCTCTCTCTCTCTCTCTCTCTCTCTCATTATATTCCTCATTCTATTGTATTAATCTTTTGCCATCATTTGTTTATCTACGATAAAGTTTTTTTTTTTTTTAATGTCTTCCCAGTTAATGCATAAGCAATTTTTGTTGCCCATAAATTTTAAATTATATATAATTTTAGGGACTAAGTTTGAGTACTACTATTGTTGGATGAGTGAATTACGACCCAACTAGCCCAACATAATAAATTTATAGAGAATAGGTTTAAGAACTAGGCCATAGTGAGGGATACAACAACTAGACATAGTTACAAGTTGATTTGAATAACAAGAACATGGGCTAAAGTATGAAATTTTGTCCTCGGCCCTCATCTAAGGAGCTTGTAGTTCTTATTACTTCTTTGGTGCTTGGTTACAAGGGCTTCAAAGACCATAAAAATGGCTACTGGGTTTTCTGTTTCTGATTTCTTTGATCCCCCTTCTTGGAGGATCTCTTACATTATATTTCCTCTTTCAATTGATCTTGGTCCTCCATTTGTTGATAATGCAAGTTACTACTCAAGTGCTTGTCCCATCAGCCGTCTTCCCAAACCTTCTGTGAGTTGCAGCAACCAAGGTGACATTGTTCAGGGGTCATTTCCTCATTAATGCGGTCAAAACGTTAGTTGTGGACATTTAATGTGGAGGTGACAGTTTCACCTTAAATTGCTCCTCCACCATGCTCCCATGGTTGGTCCATTGTACTCACCCTTCTTTTTGGAATGCTCTAGGAGGCTGCCATTGATGGCATTGCTGCTCTTTTCTTCTATGATCTTGGTTGACCAAGAACAGGATTGCCCTCGGTGATGTTCCTCGGCAATTTGGGCTTTCTTCGTTCATCCTCAGACATTCCTTCCTCCTCGGCGTGGGCTTTGGGCTCAGTATAAAATGAGGCGAGGTTGCCAAATTCTTTGGCCCCACAATAATAATAAAGAAAAGTAATATAAATGTATATGTATTTGTGTTAATTTTCATATTATTTAATGAGTGTAAATATATATATATATATATATTTCTATATATATATTATATAACAAGGATATAATATTCAATTTATATAAACTACATTTTTTCATTCTCTCTTTTTCCTCTCCAACCAAACAAAAAATTTTTCCACCCTCCTACTTTTCCACCCCTCCAACCAAACACATATGAGGAAAAACCAAATCTTTTCTATTCTCCCACTAATTTTCCATCTTCTCACTTTTCCATTCCTCCAACCAAACAGACCCTTAAGGTTTTTGAAATTGGACCGAGGTCAAACCGAGATTGATTTGTGATATTGTCTTAATTAATTTAAAATATAAATAAATATATTAAATTAGTAAAAATTTTAAAAAAAATTGCATAAAAATCCAAATAAACATAGACTAAATTAATTTATGAAACCCAAAAAAAAAAATTAATAGACATTTCCCATGAAATTAATTATTAAAAAAAAAAAAAAAAAGCAGCAACTTGAACAATGGGGAACATTAACAGGAATTTAATAAATTCATATACAAATTGGTGGGTTTTTAGGATTAAAATTTAGAATGATCACTAAATAAATTAACCAAGAAACAAAGTATGGAGGTCCAAAAGTTCCTTTCCAATCTTGTGTGGCGTGTAAGCTGTAAGTAAATTTAAAAACAAAAACAAAAACAAAATCCCAGTAGTTCACAACCACAAATCGGTCTGGTTGCTTCAAAAATCAGAAATTAAAGAAAATGAAAGAAAAACCAAAAACCTCCGGTTCAATTTGCAAAACCGAAAACCGGATGAATTAAACTGGTTTCTGAAATTGAAGAAGAAGAAACAAAACTGGAAGCCAATGAGATAAAAATCTTATATTTGTAGTGAAATGAAATGAGATTTGAGGAAAATTTCATATATTTGGGTGAAATAAGACTGGAAAAATCTTAGATCTAGGGATGAGAAAAGGAAAATGAAGCAGAACTACTTTGTTGATGAAATGCGAAGTCCATATACTTCAAGCTTAACTGCCATTTAAATTCTTCTGAAGAACTCCGGTACTCAGAGAGAGAGAGAGAGAGAGAGAGAGAGGGCTAAACTAATAATAATAATAATGCTAGAGATAGAAATTATTTTACAAAAAATTTTACAAACTATTAATATAACAAGTAATTATTGGTAAATGAAAAAATAATATTAACGATGGGCCTAGATGAAAATTAATAAAAGGTTGATCACATCAATATTTTGTAAAATAGTTTGTAACTATAGCATTACTCATAAGAATAAGAGAGCTAAACTAAATATATTAAAATAATTTAAATTCATATATATTTATATATAAACACACACAAACAGATCATACATAAAGTATGTTGGTCACATAATTTAACATATGTTATTTTATCATATATAATAAGATATTTACATCAAGTTAATTGGATTTTATATAACATTTAGTCAGTGTTGCACGCTATGAACTATCTTTTAAATCATATTGATCACAATTAACATTCATTAAAGTTTAAATATTTTAGAACAAGAGTTTTTGTCAAATAATTTAAACCTTATACAGTTAGGAGTATTCTAATAGTTTTAAATATTATGAAACTTATAAAAAAATTAATTAAATTTAAATAATAGTAAATGTCACTTTATATGTTTAAACATATATTATTTTTCAAAAATGAAAAACACAGTAAGAATCTCTAACTCATATCCATAAAATCCACAATTGCTTGTCCGTCTTTAATTAAAAAAATGGTATTTATATATGTAATTCTCTTAATGCAAAATAATAATAATAAAAAGTTTTGTTTTAAAAAAAAAAAATAAAGAAGGCTTTTATTAAAAAATGCATATTGATCTATTTATAAGAAAATTAATAACAATGAGAGAAAAAATTGTTGCATTGATTATTTATGTAAACTTATCCACTTATAGGAAAATATACCTCAACCACTTTGATTAATGAAAAATATGTATGGTATAAAAGTAATAATTAAGAAGAAAATAATTTAATGCATCTGTCATTTAATTTATACAAACTGGAAAACATTGACACAGACACAGTAGGATTAACAGCATTGCTAGAGCACTTTTGTGAGGACTAATATTGAATGTGAATCAATGATAAGTGTTGATGCACTTTCTGGACATAGTCTTTCTTAGGATTCTTTTTTTTTTTTTTGGGTAAACAGAGAGGATAATTATATTAATAAGTATCAGTTACAGCCCGAGTGGTTCGGTTATACAAAACAGCATTAGATTCTCTAATAGTATTTCCTAGGAAAATTAAGTCTACTATTGAGGCTGGTTAGTCTTAACCAAAGATTTTTTCGTGTTGTTATTGGGTGCATGGGTTAAAAGAGAGGCTGTTTGCTTCACATAATCTCTGGAAATGTAGTTAAATCATTGTGTTTCAGATTTTTGTGCCGTAGTCTTTACCTCCTTTAGTGTGGCTCGCACCGGCAAAAGAACGTACTTTGAAGTCCAGAAGATTAAACAAATTCCTCTGTGTGTGCCTAGGCAGGAGGATTGCTTGGTTTGGCCGAGAAGTAGAGATGGTAAGTACTCAGTTAAGACAGGGTATCAGTTGTTGTTGGAGTTGGATAGAAGAAATAAAGCCTCAAGCTCTGATGTAAACCCCTCAAAAAAATTCTGGAATTAGTTGTGGAGGATTGAAGCCCCGAGAGAATCCCAGGAAAGACTTCGGTCCATCTGCAGCACTGCTACAGGGAGACCAACAAAGCTGCCGATTTCCTTGCTATGCTAGGCCATAGACAGTCTGATCCTTCTGTTTACTATGTAATCCCTCCTTTTAGTATTATGGAGGCTTTATCTGATGATTTATAAAGTAAAAGTTTTTCTGTGGCGAGCGTGTTCTGAGGCTTTACCTACAAGGAAAAATCTGCAGAAAAGAAAGGTGCTGAATGACTTGACATGTAGTTTCTACTTAAGTCATCAGGAAGACACAGTCCATGCTTTATGGGACTCTGTGGAGCTGCGTGCCATTTGGGAACCATTCCTCGGCTGGGTTCGAAAAGACCATCCTCAGGTTCAATCAGTTGCTGAACTGATAACTTTGATTGATCAGGAACCTCGCCAACTTGAGCTCTTCGCTATGGTTGCTTGGTTAGTGTGGTGTAGACGAAACAAGATACGATGCAATGAGCCTAGTTTGCCACCCGATAAAATACTGGAAGCAGCAGGTAATATGCTGGTTCAGTTTCAGCAGGAAACTCGGCTTCAAAGTCTGCAGAATCAACAGTGGAGTAGAGCAAATCCTCGGGTCAGATGGTCTCCTCCGGGTCCTAACATGGGCAAGGTAAACTTTGATGGGGCTATGTTTAAGGAATTGAATGAGGCAGGCATTGGGATTGTGGTTCGGAATCAAGATGGCAGAGTTATGGCTGCTATGGCAGAAAAAATCCACCAACCAGCGTCAGTAGAGACCTTGGAATTTTTGGCAGAACGTCGGGCCGTGTTGTTCACAGCTGAGTTGGGCTTCTGGCAGAGTATTTTTGAAGGCGATTCAGAGGTCACTATAAGAGCTCTACAAGAAGGAAGCTCTGCCATTTCTAGTGTAGGTCATATTGTAAAAGACATAATGACTATTTCGGGTTCATTTGTAACCCACATCTTCTCTCACGTGAGGAGGCAGGGCAACGTCGCTCATGCTTTAGCACATGGAGCTAGGCTTTCCTTTCCTTTGTTTGTTTGGATGAAGGATGTTCCACCAGAAGTTTCTCATTTTGTAGTTTTTGATTTTCCGTCTTAAGTTCAATAATAATCACAGTGAGGTTGGATTTCACCCCCCCCCCCCCCCCCCCCCCCCCCCCGCCCCAAAAAAAAAAAAAAAAAAGTCTCTTGTAGCAATGTTTACTATGTTCACTCCACAACCCCAACCTAGCAAACATGCACGTCTACCGAAAAAAATTGCTGCTTATATATGTATAAAGTTGAATAAGTGCTCGTGTCTAATTAAGAGCACAGAATTGGGTTAATTGTTATTGGTCATGTTTCATCTATCTAATAAATAAATAAATAAAGAACAAACAAGAATATGGATATGTACATAGCTAGATGTTTGATTTGTCTATTCAGCACACAAGTTTTTAAAGGATACTGGTTATTTAGAGGCATGATCTTGAATCAGATTTTAATAGTGACATTGAGAATGATCTTGAACCAGTAAAGCGACTCTAGATTTCGGAAGTAACTGTAAAAAGGCCATAACTTGTGATGGTCCAATAGAGGAATTGAATGCTTCTTAAAGAAAACAAGGTTCATGCATTTTGGAGCAATATTAATTGTTACTGCAAGGTCTCAACTGAAAACAAAATTTGTATTTCTTATATATATATATATATATATATATTCAGTTATGTTGTATTTACGTTGACATTGCATCCACTACCCTTGTCCTAAATATTAAATTTGGATATCTATTGAGAAACAAAATAATGCACTTGTCGCTTAAATACTCTTTTTCAAAATATGGAAACTACTTAGTTAATAGTTTTTTTTTTTTTTTTAATTGATCCAACCAATATAATCTACTGAAGGATTCAACAAATTTTGATCATGTCCAAACTTGAAAATTATAATTCCCATCGTTTTAAATTTTCTACATATATTATAGTAAAGAAGTAAGAAATTTTATAAATGACAGGATTTTAAATATTGAGGATGTAAATCCCCTCATTTGTGTATTTAACAAAATTTCATCCAAACAAAAGGTTAATGGTATTTCCAATTAATTCAATGGAAGAATTTAAACTATAAGCAATATTGATTAAATATTTTATGATAAGGTTCAAAATTATGGTTACTAAAATATTTTTTTTCCCAATATGTAGCACTTTCATTTTAGTTTTGAATTACAATATACTCAAGTTTTAGTATGAGTACTACCGCACACCCTTAGTGTGATAGTCACTCCACAAATATAAGTGCTTGTAGGGTGTGGGGGGGGGGGGGGGGGGGGGCCAAGGGTCAAAGTTCAAGTCTCCAGAAGAAAGTTTCACACATATATACACTAAGATTAGGCTAGAGTAAGATTAGGCTAGATTAGTGCGATGGTCACTCCACAAATATAACTGCTTGTAGGGTGTGAGGGGGGGGGGGGGGGCAAGGGCCAAAGTTCAAGTCTCCAGAAGAGAGTTTCACACATATATACACTAAGATTAGGCTAGAGTAAAAATTTTATCTTATATAAAATAAAAATAAAATTAAAAAATTAAAAAAAAAAAAAAAAAAAAAAAAAGGTTTTAGTAAGGGTAATTTTGTGCGTTGGGACTAGCTTATAAGCTAACATTTTGCCTTTTAGTTTTTATGTGTTTTTTAAAACCTCAATTTTTTTTACCTTTTCAAAATACAAGTATACTTTAACACATTTTTAAAAAAAAAAAATCAACAAAAAGCTAAATAAGTTATTCTCAAACAAACACAAATCGTAGTTCTCAATTACTATGGACTTTTGGCATTACTAATTCATTATGAGGCCATAAACTTAGGTTTCATCATATATTTTAATCAACAAAGAAAAGATGCTCATTGCCAAGCTATAAATAAATACAGTTCACAAAGCTCATTGCCTCCTATACTCCTTTGAAAGAAGGGGTGTATTTTAGTACTTAGGATCCTATTGCAGTGACACCATTATAGTGGAAGAACCTAACGGTGATCTTGGGGGAGAAGACAAGTAAGGTTTGGGGGGGATTTGCAAAGAGTCGGAATTTCCTTCCAACATTTCCACCACCCTACTCATTGATGGTCGGTTTGATGGGTCAGTTTGTATGCACCATAAACTCATGATTATCATCTTCCTCGCAGTGTTTTCATCTCCTTCATTTAAAAGGCCTAGCAGACCTAATTCTTCATTTAGTTCAAGACACTTATAAATCCAATGTGGAAAATATATCTCACTAGTAAAATCAACACTAGTATCAATATTCTTTCGGCCTCCTACCATTTCTAAAACCATCATTCCATAATTATAGACATCTGACTTGTGAGAGATCCCTCCAAAATTTCTACAAAATACTTTGGGAGCAATATATCCAGTAGTCCCTCTCTAGGCATATCTTTGCAAGGCCAAAATCAGAAATTTTTGGGCAAAAGTCCTCATCCAAAAGAATGTTGTGAGGCTTTATGTCAAAATGCAAAATTCGTGTGTTGCAACCTCTATGCAAGTACTCCAAGCCTCGTGCAATGCCAATAGCAATCTTGTATAATGTTTCCCACCCTAATTGACAATTAGAACTTGAAGAATTTCCTTTATATATGAACTTCTCAAGGGATCCATTAGGCATAAGCTCATAGATAAGAGCTCTTTTAGATCCCTCAAAGAAAAAGCCCTTGAGAGTGACAATGTTAACATGGGAGGTCCGACTAATGCTTGCAACCTCGTTAATGAATTCCTCTCCATTACCTTTCAAATTATTCAAAACCTTCACAGCCACAAAACTGCCGTCTTGTAACTTCCCCTTATAAACACTACCATAGGCCCCTTGGCCTAATTTATCATTAAAGGACTTGGTCATTGTCTTTATACCTGAATAATTGTATCTTCTAATAGCAAGAGGTCCATGATTCCTTAGAAATGCCTCAACTCTCTGATGAGTTACATTTTCCTTCTTCCAAAAATTAATGCTTTTAATTGACGAGAGCTTTCTCCAGGTGCAGTAGATTATAACCATCAAAACTCCAGTTCCAGCAAAAAAAGTGGCTGTAATAAAAGAATAGAGGTTATGAAGTAATATGGTGACACGACAATAACTCAAACTACATGTTGATAATGTCTTGAAGCTTAATTGCACTTTCCTGTGGTGACACGAGTAACAATGAAGAAGGACATGGTGAGGATGACTTGGCATCCAGTATTCTAAGCAGATTAAAGGATATATGTTTGATGGACAGGAGATAGGGAGCCTTGGAGGAAAATCATGAACTATGAAAAATTAGCTATTGTACCGATGGATTTCATGCAAACAAGTACATGATATTGAATTATAAAAAATGAAGCAAATGGAACCTTTACCAAAACTGATAACAAAACCTTAAATCATTGCATGAATAATACTCCAAAAGATTTGATAATTAAACACACCGTGAGAAGGGTTAAAAAGGGTCACGGTTTAAGTGTTGAATACACACTAGATCACTTCCATATGGAATCATTTCAGTTCTATAGGATAGGCTGTCCAAGCAAATATGTAAATATTAGTATCAACAAAAAGATTTGATTAAAGAAGTATGTTACCTATTGCCATCACTTTCAACCTCTTACTCCCTGTATCAGAATCCGCAAAGAACGTTACCATTGATTGAATAATTAAAAATAAAATAAAAATAGTAATCAATGCAACATATTGACACAGAAAAAACTGGTATTCTTTGAAATCGCAACAGTAATTAACAAAGAGTAATGAACTTCGGTGTACATTTATCTAATATAGATTTTATAACAAGAAAGTTCAATCTATTTCTATTTTCCTAAAAGAAGCCAATCTGAATCTACTAAATCTAGTGCTGCAGAAGAGTGGTATGTGGATTGTGGCATAGAATAGAATAGCAGCAAGTCATATACATATATTAAGAATAACTAATACATAGAAACAAACGAAATTTATAAGAATTTTTGCTAATTTGAAAATTCCCATGTCAATACCTCTTTCCAAATTGGCACAATGAAAAATTCCCTACTATAACAATTGGAACATTCATCAATCACATAAACTTCACTATAAAACTCTGTGGTTTATTGTTTCATAGTAACATGATATCAGGTTGAAAAATGATTTCAAAATTGTACTGTCTTCCACTGCTCTGTAGTTTGATCTTTGGAGGTATTTTAAAAGTTCTCTTTTTATAACTATGCAAGATGTACAATCTACCTTCTAGGTGTGAGCCATTTCAGAATAGGAAGCCTACCAGTAACAAAGTAATTTGTATTTCTCATAAACTAATTCTGAAAGAAACATGAATTGGCTAAAACTATTGCTGTAGAGGAGTGGATCATGGCATTGAATAGAAATAGCTGCACTTGTAATAGGATTTACTATAACATAAGACTGTAAAGAAACTTATATGCAAAGAAATCTGTAATTATTTTCAATGTATGTGTGTAGGACCAAAAACTTTTGTGTTATTCCTATTTCTATACCTTTCTCTGTAATGGTACAATGAAATTTTCCCTTGTTGTCAAGCTCACATGGACCTCCTCTACTATAACAACTGCTACAAACATCAGATACATGGACTTCAAGAGGTTTGCCAAATTGAATTCCGTGTGTGTGTATGTATATATATTGGACTTCTGAAGGAAATATATATATATATATATATATTACTATACTAATACATTCTTGTTTGTAAATTCCAAATTGAACATTCAGAAGGAATACTCTCATAAGCCTCCATTCTATGACAGTAGTAGATATTATAGTCTCCGCAGTTTTTTCCAAAAATTGGAACGCCACTATCAAGAGTGCGATTACATTGAAATAGGGTCAGATTGGGTATGATGAGGTTAAAAGAGATTAATGGAGAATTGGGAAGAGCAGATCGAATTGGGTAAGTATTTTCAATTGCCAGTATTCAAATAATCCCAAAGCGAATGGTCAATGATACGTGTGTTTGTTGTGGTGTTATCGTAATAAATGTATATAACTTCATATGGTATTTCACTCCCCTGCCCCAGTGGCAGTAGGATCTACGGAGATGTTCCGTCACAATTTATCTCACGATGGCGGTGAGTTATTGGTGAATGGAAAGCCGATGGGACCGGATTTTCCACACCGAAAGAGAACAATAATTAGGGTATGTTCTCTCTTCTTCTTCAGATGAATGAAGCAGCAAGAGATGTGAGAGAAGAAACAAAACAAACTGAGAGACACAAGCCATCCCAAAATTCCCGATTCACTAGCAAAATACAAATATCACAATTCACCAACAAGAGCGTATAGTAGCAACACATGTATTAGGAACAACTTCAGCATAAATTAAAAAAATAAAGGAGTTTATATCCATATTCATGAATCTACATGTGTGTGTGCATCAAAACATTTTTGTGTTATTCTAATGTCTATACCTTTTCCTTCTTTACCATGACAACTGCTACAATCATCAGATACATGCAATTCAAGGTCGAACTCAGATATTAAGTTCAGTTCATCTTTATGTGAAGTCTCGTTTACTGGCAGCTGAATAGGTAAACATCCAGAAGGAGAACTCTGAGAAGCCTCGTTTAAAGGACTATAGTAGAAATTATAGTGATCTCTGCAGGTCACGTTTTTAAATTTTCTATGGGGAGTACTATAAAGAGCGCGATTGCATTTGAATAGGGCCCGACTGGGTGTGGTGAGTTTAAAAGAGATAAATGGAGAGTTGGGAAAAGAAAATTGTCTAAGTTCTCGCATTTATTGGTTTTCAAGTATTCCAAAAGCCAATTGTCCTTGACACGGATGTGTTGTGTGGTGTTAGTGTGAGAGATGTTTATAACTTCATACCGTCTTTCATACCGGTCGTCCAGTGGCAACTTGATCATCGGATGTGCATCACACTCTACTTGCATTAAACTGCAAAATGGGAATGGCTGTGGGATTTCGGTGAATGGGAAGCTAATGTTACCTAATTTTCCACATTGAAAGGGCAGACAATATGGGGTTTCTCGCTTTCCTTCTACTTCTTCAGCTGAGTGAAGCAGCACGAGGTGTGAGAGAAAAATTAAAACAAACAGAGAGACAGAAGCCATACCAAAATTCTCGATTCACAGGAAAAAAAAAAAAAAAAGAATCTATTATTCTAAAACTAAAACAACGTATTTGTATGACTTATTTTCTCGTTTCTTCGCTATATAACATGTAGTTTCTCTGATTAACACGCCAGTTGACTTCTAAGTTGGATACGGAAGACTCGTGAAAAACCAGACTGAATTTAGATCCAGGTGGGGTAGCCATGCGAAGCACGGTCTGTGCCTACTGGGGAGTTTCCTACTCATCTTCCCCATTGACCCACAACATAAAGAGAATTGACTCCTTCAAAACCTCTAATAAACGCTCAAAAAATTGGCGAAGGAAATCTTTGCGGCTGGTTTGAACCGTCAACTACTCCATGAATTACGTGTCTCTAATTCTCGTGTACAATAAATTTCAAAGGATATAAATATATATATATATATATATATAGTACTTTTTTTCTCATGGAAATTCATTATTGAGCCCCATAATTAATACAAAATAATTTTTTTCTTAAAAAAAGACTTGATGTTCTTGTGCGGGACAAAGCATCCACTAATTTTTTTTTTTTTTTTAAAACATTCTAATCTATATCTTCACCTTTTCAATGTTTTAAACTCTGTGTTTTTATTATAAACCCAAATTTGTTCACAATTTTTTAATTTTTATTATTACTATTATCTATTAATTTTTTTTAGTCCGGGTGAGGATAAGATTAAAAGTCAATAATAAAAATAAAATTAATCTAAAAAAAATTAATAGATAATAGTAATAATAAAAATTAAAAAATTGTAAACAAATTTGGGTTTATAATAAAAACACAGAGTTTAAAACATTGAAAAGGTGAAGATATAGATTAGAATGTTTAAAAAAAAAAAGACTTGATGTTCTTGTGCGGGACAAAGCATCCACTACTTTTTTTTTTTTTTAACATTCTAATCTATATCTTCACCTTTTCAATGTTTTAAACTCTGTGTTTTTATTATAAACCCAAATTTGTTCACAATTTTTTAATTTTTATTATTACTATTATCTATTAATTTTTTTAGATTAATTTTATTTTTATTATTGACTTTTAATCTTATCCTCACCTGGACTAAAATCTTGGCTCCACTGCTAACTGGAACATAAACATGTCTTCTGGCAAGGTCATGTGAAGAAATTCAAGCTTGAAGTATGATCAACAATGGAGGATTAGCAAAACAACAGGGAGAGAGAGAGAGAGAGAGAGAGAGAGAGAGAGAGAGAGAGAGAGAGAGAGAGAGAGAGAGAGAGAGAGAGAGAGAGAGAGAGAGAGAGAGAGAGAGAGAAAATGAAATGGAAAAAATGATTTCTATTACCACAAGCTTAATCTGGATACAGTAGTCCCTATTCTATTTATAGTGTTAAGTATAATACAAGTTGAATCTACCAGTATTGCAACTGCTCATAACAACTTCATAACTGAATGCAGTTAATGCTCTGCAAATACTGGAATGACAGCCTAGCTTGGATTGACAGTTATTGCTGGAACTGTGACTGAAATACAGAGCTCCAAGAACCTCGTGCTCCTTGTGCACAGAGGTCAGCTAGAAGAGATGCTCTCAAACGACACCGTTGAGTGATCTTATAATCAACATACATAAAACGATATCGTTCTAATAAACATAAACGACACCGTTTCCTCATTAAACTCAGCTTCACTTATAACAATATATGAAACGGCATCGTTTAGTTCTAAGGAGACGTTAGACTCAAAAACTAGCCGTTACACTTCCTCTTCTTCAATTTTCAATTTATGTTTCTGAGTTTCTGCACTCTCTTCAACATCCCCCCTCAAAACCATGGGGTCAATGGACACCATGATTTTGGATGGAAGAAAGACAAAACGAGAAGAAGGAAGACTCTTGGTAAACATGTCAACCAGTTGGTCTCCCGTGGCAATATACTTAACCTGAAGATCTCTTCACAACACCTTTTCGCAAACAAAATGGTAGTCTACCTCGATATGTTTGGTGCGCGCATGGAATACGGGGTTTGAGGCAATAGCAAGGGCAGACACATTGTCATACTAGAGCTTAGGAGGAGCAGGAAGAAAAATCCCAAGGTCTCTCAACACCTGGCGAAGCCAATAGAGCTCAGCAGCAGTGGTGGCCAATGCTCTATATTCAGACTCAGTGGAGGATCTAGAGACAGTGTCCTTCTTCTTAGCACTCCAAGTGATAGGATTGGAGCCAAGATAAACAATGTAGCCAGTGATGGAGTGTCTATCATACAGATCCCCTGCCCAATCTGAATCAGAGAAGGCAGAAAGAGAAAGAGGACCAGGTTGAAGAAAAATGCCATGATGTAAGGTACCATTCACATATCTCAGAATTCTTTTGGCAGCAATTAAATGGATATCAGTAGGATTGGACATAAACTGACACACTTGTTGAACTGCAAAACTGAGATCTGGCCTAGTGAATGTCAAATAGTGCAAGGAACCAACCAAACTTCTAAATTCATGTGGGTTAGAAAGTAAGGTACCATCAGTAGGAGATAATCTTGTATTAGGAGCACAAGGGGTACGAGCTGGTTTGGAAGTGTGCATATGAACTCTTAGAAGTAAGTCCTGAGCATATTTGGTCTGAGTCACAAGTAATCCTTTAGAAGTCCTGGTGATTTGAAGACCCAAAAAGTAACTGAGAGGTCCTAGGTCCTTAAGTTCAAACACTGTACTGAGTTGTACAATGAGAGAGTTAAGGAACTGAGGACTATTGCCAGTGAGTACTATATCATCAACATAGACTAGAAGGAATGCCACCAGGTTGCCATGTCTAAGAGTGAATAAGGAGGAGTCTGAGAGAGAAGCTTGAAAGCCCATATGAAGTAATTGGAATGAAAACCTCTCAAACCAAGCTCTAGGGGCTTGTTTGAGACCATAGAGAGACTTAAGAAGTTTACAAACATGAGTAGGATAAGCTGAATCAACATAGCCAGGGGGCTGGACCATATAAACATCCTCCCTTAGAAAACCATGCAAAAATGCATTACTCACATCAAGTTGCCTTAAAGGCCAGTTAAACTGAACTGCAAGAGAGAGAATTATTCTCACAGTAGGAGGCTTGATGAATGGATTGAAAGTCTCCTCAAAATCAACCCCAAATTGCTGATGAAACCCCTTGGCCACCAATCTGGCTTTGTATCTGCTTATTGAACCATCACTGTTGTGTTTAAGCTTATAGACCCATTTGCAACCAACCAAATTCTGTGAAGGAGAGGGTGGCACCAAAATCCAAGTACCTTGCCTCTGAAGAGCCTGAAACTCATCATCCATGGCAAAACACCATTGGGAATGTTGAGCTACAATTTTATAAGTAGGAGGTTCTGTAGTAGTGTAATCAGGTTTGGTAGATGAACCTGACTTAGTGGACTTAGGCTGAGAGCCCTTAGTAGCAACTTGAGGAGCAGTAGATGTAGCAAGAAGTGCCTTAGACTTGTAGATGCCAGCCTTGGACCTTGTGATCATAGAGTGATTATTGATAGTAGTAGGGACCTGGGAAGCAGCTGTGGGAATAGGAGCATGAACCTGTGAACCAGTGACAAGAATGGATGGAGGTATAGGGAGAGGAGATGAGGCGGATGAGATAGGACTTGTTTGGGACAGATCAAGGGTAATTGGAAGAGATGATTGTGAAGTGGAATCAGGTGTAGAAGGAGGCATAGAGTTAGTAGAGCCAGAATTATGAGGCTGAGTGACAAAAGGGAAAAAGATAGGACATTGTAGGTAGGACTGAACAGATGAGGCAGATGTAAGACCAGTGGTTAAAGACTGAGGGTTAAAAAACTCAAGTTCATTGAAATAGACATGCCTGGATATGTAAATCCGAGATGTGTAAGGGTTTTGACAGATATAGCCCTTTGTATGAGCTGGATAACCAAGGAAAATGCAAGGTGTGGTGTGTGGTTGTAACTTGTGTGTATTGTAAGGCTTTAGGAGGGGAAAACAAACACAACCAAAGGATCTGAGGTGTGTGATGTCTGGTTTGGAGTTGAACAGTAGTTCCCAAGGGGTAAGATTCTTAAGGAGTGGAGTAGGAAGTCTATTAATGACATTGATAGCTGTAGAGACAGCATAGGACCAGAGGAAGGTGGCAATTGAGAATGGGAAAGCATGGTAAGAGCACATTCAACAATGTGTCTATGCTTCCTCTCAGCCACCCCATTTTGTTGGGGTGTGTGAGGACAAGAAAATTGATGAATTAGGCCTTATGTGGAACAAAACTATTTGAAAGCATTAGAGGTGTATTCCCCACCATTGTCAGTCCTTAGGATTTTGATTTTAGAGTCAAGTTGAGTCTCAACAGTGGCTTTAAAACATTTGAAAATAGCAAGAACATTAGACTTATGTTTAAGCAAATAAATCCAACTGAATTTAGAGTACTCATCAACAAAAAGAAGGTAATATTGAAAGTCATTCACAGAAGTAATAGGTGTTGGACCCCAAACATCAAAGTGTACTAACTCAAGAGGTTTTGAAGCATGAAAGGTAGACACAGGAAATGAAAGCTAATGCATTTTTCCACTCAAACAATGCTTACAATGAGTGAGACCATTATCACTGTGTGATGGACAAAAAATGTTCAAAGAAGATAAGGCACATCAAGAACTTTATTGCTTGGATGGCCCATTCTATGATGCCATAATAACCAATTATTGGCTTTATTCACAGTAAAGGCAGTAGAAAAAGGAAATGCAGGAAAAGAGGAATTCTATTTTGGAGATGAATCAGACTTGATATGTGGAAGAGAGCTGATGAAGTTCTTGGAGTAGATAGGGTAGACCCCATTCTCACTCAAGCCCTTGTAAAGGAGTTTCCTTGTAGGTATCCTGGATTTTTATTTGATTGACATCAAAATAGCATGAACAGTTGTTATGTAGGCAAAATTTATGAACTAAGAGTAAATTCTTTGCAATTCTTGGCACATGAAGTACATTTTTAAGGATAAAGTTATGGTTTGCAGTGTGTAAGGTAGTGTTACCTGTAGGTTGATAGGCAAGGACTGTCCATTTCCCACAGTGATCTGCTCAGGCCCCTTGTACTGAGACTGATTAGAGAGATTGTTGAGATTGGCAGTGAGGTGATCAGTTGTTCCAAAATTAGCAAGCCAGGGATCTTGACTACTACTGATCATTGCATTAGATGCACTTGCCATGGCAGCAAGTTTAGTAGGAGGATTTTTGCCTTGATAAGCAAAGTCCATCCTATGGTAGCAATCTAGAGCACCATGGCCAGATTTTCCACAAATCTGACAGCTTGGCCATTCATGCTTAAAGCTTTGAGGAGAGTGTTGTGAAGAAAAATTCTGAGGAGTGAAGTGTGGAGGTCCTTGTGGAGAGAAATGAGGTGCCTATGATGAAGGAAAGTGTTGCTGTCCACCACCAAAATGTGGCTGTCCTCCTCCAAAATTATTGTATCTACCACCTTCCCTTCCTCTATTGGACTGATTTCTTCCCCTTCCTCTACCATAATTATGATTTTGTGACTGATTCTGTGAGCTGCTACTAGCCTTGCCATTAGAAGCAAACATTGCTAGTGAGTGAGAGACTAAATCAAGATGATCAGTCATAGCTTGTTCTTCACTTTGTAGCATAATAGCAAGTTGTTCATATGATATAGGATCACTCCTAGTCCAAATTGCTAAACTGAAATGTGCAAATTCTCTAGGAAGTCCTCTGAGCACAATACAAATTAGCTTTTCATTGTCAACAACCACTTCCACAGCTAGAAGTTTATCACGTGCAATCTTGATCTTTTGAAGAAATGAATTCACTGATTCATTCCCTTTCTTGATACCTTGAAGTTCAAGTTTAAGATTCAAGATATTAGCTCTTGAAGTAGAAGTGAACCTCTGTTCAAGAGTGTTCCAAACTTCTTTTGAGCTAGTTACACCAACCACTAGTGAAAACACTTGTGGAGTAAGAGTTGAGTTTATCAAGGAAAGGAGTACCTTATCCCTGATTCTCCAAGATTGGAAATCTGGATTAACAACTGAAGTTGTGTTTCCTGATGGATCAAGTACAAACGGTGATGGCTTTGGGGCTGTGCCATCAATATGTTCAACTAAGGAGTAAGCTTCAAGTATGGTGAGCAGTTGATGCTTCCATGGAATGTAGTTATTGTAATCGAGCTTGATTGACATGAGATTGGACATATTTGAGAGTAATAGTAGTGGTGATTGAATAGAGGCTAGAGGGGTAGAGTTTGAATGGACAGGAGCTATGTGTGTGGGTTGAGTAGTCTCTGTTTGAGATGTTGAAGCCATTGGCTCTGATACCATGAAGAAATTCAAGCTTGAAGTATGATCAACAATGGAGGATTAGCAAAACAACAGGAAGAGAAAGAGTCACACGAGAGAGAGAGAGAGAGAGAGAGAGAGAGCAAAGCACAAGAGAAAATGAAATGGAAAAAATGATTTCTATTACCACAAGCTTAATCTGGATACATTAGTCCCTATTCTATTTATAGTGTTAAGTATAATACAAGTTGAATCTACCAGTATTGCAGCTGCTCATAACAACTTCATAACTGAATGCAATTAATGCTCCGCAAATACTAGAATGGCAGCCTGGCTTGGATTGACAGTTATTGCAAGAACTGTGACTGAAATACAAAGCTCCAAGAACCTCATGTTCCCTGTGCACAGAGGTCAGTTAGAAGAGATGCTTTCAAACGACACCGTTGAGTGATCTTATAATCAACATACATAAAACGATATCGTTCTAATAAACATAAACGACACCGTTTCCTCATTAAACTCAGCTTCACTTATAACAATATATGAAACAGCATCGTTTAGTTCTAAGGAGACATTAGACTCAAAAACTAGCCGTTACACTTCCTCTTCTTCAATTTTCAATTTATGTTTCTGAGTTTCTGCACTCTCTTCAACACCATGGTCACTTGTGAAGTAGGAGACGGAGTAAACAGAACATTTTGAAAATGGAATGCAATTTATGGTGAAATAGGGAACACTCTTGTCTCTGGGGATATTTTAATTTTTCCAAAGTTGCATAAATGCATGCTTTTAAACAAAACAGAGAAATGGGTTTATCTTTCTTTTGGTGTATGGTTATATTTCTAGTTCATGGACTCTCTATGCTCTGCGAGAGTGAAGATAATATGGCCAAACATCATTCACATCTCATCTATACTACTATTTAAGGGCTCTCTTATTTGGTATCTTCATTTTTTTTTTTTTAAGTAGAGACAAAACTAAAGAATAATCATGTAAAAATACAATTCTAACTCTCACTAAAACATTGCCTAAAAAATAGAGTCACTTTTTTGTTAATTTTCAAATTGCTTTATCCATTTATAAATTAGATTCTCAAAAAAAAATTATATATAAAAAATAAAAACACAAGTTTTTTTTTTTTTTTTTTTTTTTTGCTACAAAATAGGACCACTAAGCCCAATGTTTTTTTTTTTTTTTTTTTTCCTTCTTCTTTTTTTCCCTTTATCAAGACTAAAATGTTTCTCTCTTTTGATTGTGTATGTTTAGTATCAATTGTTTATAACCTCAATTTACAATTACAAAGATTAGGTCATTTTGTAGTTGTACTGTGGTTATGTAATGTATTATAAATCTAGTTTAAAACACTATTATTACTATTTTCGTGTATGTTCTAATAAGTATTACTATTTACTAAAAAAGAAAATAGGGATGTTTATTCCATAATAGTTGTGTGTGTCTAGTGTCCGCTATTTATAATCCCAAGTCTACATTTACAAAGTTTATGCCCTTTTTGTAGTTATACTTTGATTATGTAATGTATTATAAACCCGGTTTTAAATATTATTATTACTATTTTTGTGTGTATTTTAATAAATATTACTGTTTACTTAAAAAAAAAAAAAAAAAGTTTCTCTCTTTTTTTTGATTTCCTGGCTCAAGACTTGGCCAAAATAGATTTTTCCAAGTGACATGGCTTAGGACTTGGAAAGAGCAAACTTTCCATGTACCTGGCCCAAGACTTGGCTAAAACAAATTTTCCAAGCAGCATGGCCCAGGACTTGGAAAAGAGAAAATTTTCCATGTACCTTGCCCAAGACTTGGTCAAAACAAATTTTTCAAGTGACATGACCCAGGATTTGGAATGAGCAAATTTTCCATGTGCTTGGCCTAGGACTTGGCCTAGAACAAATTTTCTAAGTACATAGCTCAAAAATTTTCCAAGAGCAAAAGTTTCCAAATACAACCAAGAAACTGGTCAAAAGCAAAAGTTTATGGATACAAGCCATAGCACGTCCCAATAATGCACGCAGATTGTAAGCATATCCCAGTAATGACTACAACCCATAGCACGTACCAGCAATGGGTACAACCTGTATCACATCCCAGCAATGGATACAAGCCGTAGCACATCTCAATAAAGGGTGCAGATTGTAAGCATATCCCAGTAATGGCTACAACCTATAGCACGTACCAGTAATGGCTACAACTTGTAGCAAATACCAGCAATAGGTACAACCTGTAACACATATCAACAATGGGTACAACCTGTAGCACATCCTAGTAATGCATACAAGCCGTGGCACATCCCAATAATGGGTGCAGATTGTAAGCATATCCCAATAATTAGTGCAAATTGTAAGCATATCCCAGTAATAGGTACAACCTGTAGCAAGTACCAACAATGGATACAACCTGTAGCACGTACCAGTAATGGGTACAAGCTGTAGCACATACCAACAATAGGTACAAGCCGTAGCACATCCTAGCAAAGGATGTAAATTGTAAGCAAGGCCCATCAAGGGGTACAAAAAGAAAGAGCTTCGAGTGGGTATTAAAACCCAAAGGGGGTGTATAAAGTGCACAAGATTGACCTCCTTAAAAGGAATTGGTTCAAGGGAGCCTGAGGAAGCAAGGAAGGCGTAACTTAAAAAAATTCTAAGAATACATCACTCGAAGCCGCAAAAGCAAGGATACTTTTGCAAATCTCTATACAAAGAGATTAGTCAATGACATTACAAACCAGCTAGCAACATTTCCCTCCTCCTACAAGGTGCAAACTCAACAAAGGCTTGGAGGTACTTCGATTCAACAAAAGAAAGGTACCCTTTCGGTAAGCCCACTCATTAATACCATGTTTGAATATATCAAAACACTGCAAAATTTTGTGCAAGGAGTATCACCCATGCACTAATACTTTATTCATGCAGATTAAAATCAAAATCCTAATATTTTGGTCTTCTTACATGACCAATTATCAAAAATCAAAATTTGGAATTTTTACATGGTTGAGACCCCCACATGGTTTCATATACATGAAGCAATCCTTACTGCTATGATTTATTTGGTAGTTGGCTTTTTCAGTGTATACACTGGGGGCTAAGATAAGATTAAAATTTTCCTTAGTTATATCTTTCACTTGATGAAAATTGAGAAGCCTAGTGCAAACTTTACTTTACATAAGTTCAACCATTATTATTTTCTTTGGCTCATGAACTATATGGTATATAGCAATTCAACAACAATATAATTGGTGGCATGATATGTGAATAATTTGCTGTAATCTGAAATACTATACAGTCTCTCATAATTTGGAAAAAGAATAAGACAAAGATCAAAAGCATCCGCCAAAAGAGCAAGGTCTTTAGCTAAAGCAATGCGTGGAGATGTTCTTAAGCCTTCTAGGCCATGTCTGCAGGGAAGTTTATAATCTCTTAATACATTTTGAAAAGAGTAACTAGCCTTGATTAGACTCTAAATCAGCATGTTTATATGATTCAATGATTTATGATATCATGGTCCCATTGGTAAGTCGCTATCCATGGACTAAAAAAATCTCATGTGGCAAACATCTTTGGTGTTATTCACCTTAGCCATAGCAAGCATGTACTACAATGCATAGAATATCTTTGTCAAAGTTCATGGGGGCTTCCCTCACTCAACCTATTTTGTAAAACAAACAAAATCTTGTTGACAAAGCAATGCTATCTTATATTGAGATTTAATATGCATTCAACGTGATTTTTGTATGCAACTTTCAAAAAAAAAGTATATCTTCGAATTACTAGCAAACACACTAGTGCTAGCAATATGCTCTTAGTATCAAATGCAAAACCCATATAATTTAGTTATACGTATATATATATATATATGCATATATCATTGTCGTTTTGACAAAGTTGATGGAAAATTGAATACCAATCTATAGCTTTATACTAACATGAAGGTGAATTCTAGTCTTTGGCAACAAATTAGTTCCTTCCATAGAGGAAGTGTAGCAATTCCTTTAGAGTTTCCCTCAAGAATTATTTGGTCTACACAGTGATTCTACAAACCAAAAAATTATCCAAGAACAATTTATTTTCTCACGAGTGGGCTTCAGGTAACCCACGAGCTCGAAGGGCTAATGTTGAGGACCAAAATTTAACAAGAAAGCCCATTCCATGAAAAGGAAGGAAAGTCCATAGGCCTTAACAAAAGAAGGCCCAATTCATGAAGTTAAGAAGGACCGTGAAGGCCCAAAGTCCCAAAAAGAAGGAAAAAGAAAGAAATAATAATAATAATAATAATAATAATAAATAAATAAAAGGATCTCGGTTAGGCCAAAAGACTGTAGCAATAAGAAGGATCTCAATCAGGCTAGAGGACATGCAGCAAGAAGAATCATCATCAAGGCCCTAGGACCTTGATGTGTCCTTTTGAAGCCTTAAGAAGAGGACCTTGGCTAACATATGGGAAAGCCAAGGTGTATGTTCAGATTTCCAATAAAAGCCATTAAAAAATCCAACAAAATCAGGTATTATCTTTGTAACTATGGTTCAAGCCTATGGGATCCCGAGTTGGTAGTAAGGGAGAATTGATTTGGTCAGTAGGGGAGTGATTTTTGGTGAAAGGAGGATCCCAAAGGTTTTTCTTGGTTCATATATTTGCTTAGAATGCATGAACCAATGGAAAACCCAATTCCCCATGTGCATGACACCTCCCCACAATCTCCTTTCAATTTCCACTTTCGACTAAAGTTGTCATCCATTGCATTGAGCAGCCCACCCACTCCTTTGACTTTCCAAGAAGGAATTTTCCATTTGTAACAAAAGACAAACGCCCCTTTTGAGTAATAATTGCCTAATTAAACTTAACCTCTGCCCAATGCACCTTTTTAGGTTCCAAAGGACATGGTTTTACCCAGCAAACCAGGGACGTCCTCACCTGGGGCACTAGACCATGTCCACTATAAAAGGAACACTAAGGTATAGCAAAGGGGGGGGGGGGGGGGGAGAGGGATTTAGAGAGAGGGAAAAATGATGAGTTCAAAGGTTCAAAAGGATAACTCTTAGAGCTTTAATAGTCCAGTAAGGGAGAGAAAAATGAACAAAATAAGAGAGCCAAGGTGGAGGAATTTGTCCCAACTCCTTGAGATCATTCAAAATATCACTTACCCTCTAAAGAAACATATGCCAAAACATGCACATATCAGATATCACTCTCTCCCACAAAATCCTCCTCACCTAACTATCTTGGAAGACAATGCCCAAGTAAAGCTACTTGGACTTGAGTTCTAAATCCCACAAGTCTTGTGCAAAAGCACTAAGTCTGCGAGAATTGGGACCAAGATCCTCGTGGCTAACTCATTCTCATGAAATTCATTTACATATATGTATATGTATTAAAATATCTATCCTAATCTAAGGAACTAACAATTATTTGAAAATATATGTATTGTATAGTGTGTTCTTATGCAGGACCTATAGAGGTAAAGAGAAAAGGCAAAACTCCATTGCATAATAAGCATGGAGAAAGATCTTATAGTTCAAGGAATCAGTATTCTAGGTTCCATGGATTACAGGCCTAGTACCCCTAGGAACCACGACATCCCGTTCGGGGTACCACGGCATCACGTTCAGGGTACCATAACATCATGCTCGGGGAACGAAGTGAAAGAACTCTTTTAAATGTTCACAGAATAAAAGATAAGCCTTAAATATTCTATTTCAATCCTCCTTCTCATTGTGAATATTATGAATAATTATTTTACTTATTTCGTAAGAGTAAATGGTCATTTTATGACACCAAAACACTTATAATAGTATTTTATTACTTAGGAGGAATTGCATTTTTGCCTTGAGGAGCTTTATGTGACTTGCGTACAAACCGATTCATATAACAGCCCCAATAGGCCACGGAGAATTGGACCCAGTCCAACCATCCATCCTTGGAGGCTCAAGATCCCTTGTCATTAATGGACTTGGGTACCTTCCAAAAAAAAAAAAAAAGAACCTACAATAATCTTGCAGATCTTTCATTACCATTAGTTTTTGTTGTTAGGACTGCAAACATTGAGGAATCGAGTTTGTACATTAATTTGATTACTCCCTTTATCTAATTGAAATTAAATGAGAATTGTATGTTTTTCAATGTCCAACTTATATTCTTATGTCTTTCAATTCTCTTTAAATTTAGGTATCTTTTTACCATCAATAGTTTTTTTTTTTTTTTGGATGAAAGATAGATACCATCAATAGTTTTAGAAGTAAAGGTTTATGTGGTGCCTTATTATGTGGTGAGGTTGCAAGAATGGGGAAATTGAAAATTTTATGCCTTGATATAAATAATTTTGTGCCTTATTCTGTGTATTTTTTAGTTTTATGGACCTGGCGAATTAATTTTGAAACTAAAGACATTAAACGTTTTCTTATATATTAAATTTTTATTTGACTAAAATTTTGAACCGTGATTTAATGTAGTTTTTATCTACATTTTTTGTATTTCCAATTATACTTGAAACTTCAATGGCAATGCATATACCAAAAATTATGACACTAAACAAACAAAAAAAGCTTCATCGCACACGCAAAGCATGTGTGAAGCTAGTTTCTTAATTAAATATTTAAACGTGTGCAAAAGAAGATATCAAGTCAAATGCTACTTTACCAATTAGTATCCAAACTCTTTCCCTCTTGTCCTTCATAATTCTCTCTTTTATTTCTCCATGATGACTTTGACTGATAGGCCACTATTTGGCAAAAATTGCGAAACAATCTATTTCTGGGAAAAAATTAGGCGCGTGGCATGCATTCAAAGTTATTTAGGAAGTTGGACTCTTTTTGAAAGTCGAGTTTGCCAAACTTTTATTTCTCCATGATGACTTTGACTGATAAGCCACTATTTGGCAAAAATTGCGAAACAGTCTATTTCTAGGGAAAAATTAGGTGTGTGGCATGCATTCAAAGTTATTTAGGAAGCTGGACTCTTTTTGAAAGTCGAGTTTTGGCAAACTCGACTTTGAGCTGGAAAACGAACACTATAGTGGCCTTTTTTTAGTGGCATTTTCTACAAACACTGCTATAGGCACTAAAAAACACCACTATAGTATTTGTTTTCCAGCCCAAAGTCGAGTTTGCCAAACTCGACTTTCAAAAAGAGTTCAACTTACTAAATAACTTTGAACGCATGCCACGCACCTAATTTTTTCCCAAAAATAGACTGTTTCACAATTTTTGCCGCCCTATTTCGATGGGACTGTTGGGACTAGGGAATCGATTGCATTTTCTTTTGTAATTTTGTTAGATTGGTTTTATTTTTGTTCTGATACTATTTCAAATCATGAGTTGGGCTTTAATTTCAAATGCAATTCATCTCTTTTTCTTTTCTCACTATTTCCCTTCAACCAAATAGTGAAAAAAGAGCAAAGTAATAATATTATTGGAGGTTAAAAAAAAGGCATGTGAAAATGAATAAGGAAGACTTGAGAAAAAGAGCAAAGTGGGGTACCCATCTGAAACGTGCATTTGAAAATCCTTTTCGTTCTACAGCCAGAGACCCCACAGAAATGAATTTGCCACTCATCTCCATTGACATTTGAGGCGCAGTGCAAAGACTTCACTTGTCTCTTCAAAACCTAAGGACATTCAAATGTTTGTTGTTGAAATCTCTGCCTCTTGCTTAAGAATAGTGAAAAACGTGTGGAGTCGTCTGCCATGGGTGGTACAATTAATGATTTAATTGCCCATGAAAATGGCCGAAAGGGCCTTATATTAAAGGCAAAAATGTACTTTTAATCTCTATATTTTGGGCATATTCTCATTTTGGTTTCTAACTTGATTTAACACCTACCTCTGTCTTTGAAAACAAAAAATCACATCTACTTTGATTCCTACTATTAACCCACTAACAGAAAAGTCGAGAGGTATGTGGATTGTGGCATAGAATAGAATAGCAGCAAGTCATATACATATATCTATACTACTATTTAAGGGTCTTCTCTTGTTTGGACCAGATGTTTTTTTGTTCCAAAATATCCCTACACCCTATGTTTAAGTAGGTGCAAAATTAAATAACACTCTGGGAAAAATACAATTTTAACTCTATTTAAGGGGCTTCTCCTGTTTGGACTGGATTTTTTTTTTTTTTTTTGTTCCAAAATACCCCTAAACCCTAGGTTTAAGTAGGGGAAAAATTAAAGGACACTCTGGTAAAAATACAATTCTAACTCCCACTAAAATATTGCCTACAAAATAAATTTTCAAATTACTTTATCTACTTATAAATTAAATTCTTAAAAAAATTATATATAAAAAATAAAAACACAGGTTGATATCTTTCTTTTTTTTTTTTAATTTTAAACTACTACAAAATATTGCACTAGATTTTTGTGTGATTTTAAAATTACCTCACAAAATTTTAAATAATAGGGTTAAATGAGTAATTAACAGTTCTCATCCCATCAATTTCTTATCCACATTTCTCTCAACTCTTCACCAAACGTCTCGCACTTTCCCCACTCCTCCACGCTCCAAACTCAAATTAAAATGGCTCATCATCCTCATCAATTATCATCCTTACCCAAATTCAAAAACCATAAGCAACCACCCTATTAGTTATCATCCTCACCCAATTTGAAAAACCATATTCAAACTCTCTTATCATCATTTTCCGAAGAATCCGTTCACACATAGATACTTCTATAGTCCACAATTCTTCAAGCCTATGTTTTACGATTTCCCACGTCTCCTCAGTGCAGATGGTACTCCTCTTGCCCCCTCCTCCCCTCCCCCTTCTCTCTCTCTCAAATTTCTATATTTCTTAAATCCATTTCCTGGTAATAAGGCATACCATGAAGTATCCACTGTTTAAATCTTGTCCCTAAGAAATGATAATATGTAAAAATAAACAAAAATCAAGAAAGAAAATAGATTGATATGGAATGGTCGTAGAAGTTCTCTGCTGTTTTCATTCTAAAAAATATTGCAGAATCTCCTCATCTTCAAAAGCATCATGCTCATAATGTATTTAAAATGCAATTTTGTAAGAAATGCTCTAAACATGACAAAGTGAGGTATCTAAATAAAAATGAAAAAGTTTATATATATATATATATATATATAAATTTTATGGAGAATTCATATACAGTATGATACACAACATTATACACACAAATAAAAAATTCGACTCAATTTTTATTTGCTTTCAGTCATGAAATAACCCCCCCCCCCCCCCCCCAAAAAAAAAATTTTTAAAAAAAAAAATCCCATTCCAGATGTGGGTATCTAATTGTTGATTCTCTTTCTATCTCTATCCTTGTTGAATCAAGAAAGCTGATGATACACCTTCAACTCACAATGAGAATGTGCACATGGAAAAGCTGTACAAGGATGGAGTTCATGAAGCCAATGACAATGGAGGAGTAGAAGCTAGGTTGCACTGACACGCCATTTATGGCGACGTACTCTCTGTGGCCTACAAGCACATGATCAAGGCACACTTGATCACACCAAGCCTCCTTTAAACACACCCCCACCACCCCCCCCCCCCCCCCCAAAAAAAAAATAATAATAATAAAAACCTGAAATCCACAAAAGAGCTGCTCAACCTCGAAATGTTTATAGATCGGATGATCCAACTGGTCAGAATGGTATCACCAAGTTTATGGATAGTCCTGGTTTTTACCCTTAGAAAACCAACTTCTGGGTGGGTCACAGTCAAACTAATCAAACCACCTAGTCCAATTTGGCTTTTAAAATAACATTAAATCTTGCACCAGGCTTCCCAAAGCCAAACACTCATAAGAGTCTCTGAGTTTCAGTCAAAGCCAACATAGAAAACACATAAAGAAACTGCTATTTAGCATTCAAATGAGGAAAGTCAAAGACTTGAAATGAATGAGAGCCAGAACTTCCTTTGCTACTCTGGTGGTTTTTCTCTTTATAAGGAACCCCTATATTTTTAATTTTTATTACTCATAACAAATTTTCATTTAGAAGGTGCAAAAATGGGAGCAACCTAACACACGGGATGTATAATAAAAGTAACGCGCACAAAATTAACATTTTTTTTTTTTTTTTTTGATAACATAGGGAACCTTCTTAAAGAAAATCCCTATGAACTCGCCTCTAGCTAGTAAACCCAACGGGCAACCGACCCCACCCGCCACAAAATTAACATCTAATATGCAAAGAATCTAAAAAATACAAATAACACAGTGTAATAAACAATCCATCCAACTCTCCCCCCCCCCCCCCCCCCAGCCCTTCTCTGAGTAAGCACATAAACCACCAATCCTTTATCATCAAACCCCAACAACAATTACTACAAAGCCTTAGTACCAAAATTTTCGCAATTCTATCCTATCCAAAATAATTTTCTCACTATATCACAAGTGCTCATATGGGATTAACTTAGGGATAGCAATGGGGCAAGGCGGGTCCAAAGGATGGGGTCTTCACCCCCACCCCACAAGATTTTGTCTTGCCCCTTCCCCGCCCCACCCCGCATGACGGGAAAAATTTTATTGCCTCATCCCCGACCCTTGGGACCCCGCAAAGCCCCGCCCCAGCCTGTAAAACTCTAATTTTTGTTAATTTGTCCTACAACTAGTATAATTTTTTTAATGAAACCTATTTCATTAATAAAAATATACAAAATTACAACTAAATTTATCCCATCAAATCAAATCAATTTAAAAAAAAAAAATTGAATAATATATCCAAGTATTTAACAAGATAATCATAAAAATAAAACAAAAAAAAATCTAATAATATAATACATGACAAAATAAATGTAAAGCACCATGTTTGGTAGAATAAAATAAGTTAATATTAATATGTTTATTTAAATAGTAAAGTTTTAGGGTATGAAAAATTTACAATTATAACTCTTAACAATGCGAGGCGAGGTGGGGTAAGGACGAAAAGGGGCAGAGCGAGATGGGTCTAAAAAGTCTAAACACATCCCCGCCCCACTCCGTGGTAGGGGCTAAAATCTTGCCCCATCCCCGCCCCACCATCTTTGCGGGGTGGGAAAAACCAACGTGGGGCGAAATGGGGAGGAGCGAGTTAAGCGAGGCGGAGAAAAATTGCAATCCTTAACATATTTTCGGTGATTTATTTGGATAAAAAAATTAAACTGGGTAAAAATACATTAGAAAAAGTAAAGCTTTAAAAACATGTACATTAGCTGAATAAACAGGAAAAAAAAAATTAAAAATATCTAAACCCCACTTTCTCAAATATATATGCTAAAAACGATTATTTGCAATGGCGCTCTGACTGGAACAGTTAAAGCTCTCAACTCTCTTCACTGTTTTCAAGGCCAAAATGGCCCAATACCACTTTTTTTTGAAATTTTTAGCAAAAAATCACTATTTCGGAAATAAATAGCAAAGTACCACTTTTTTTGGAAATCGAGTTTCAGAAACTCGAGTTCCCCTCAATTCTGCCACCGTGGCATTGCTGACATGGAATTTCTGTGATTAAAAAAATTTATGTGGTACTCGAGCTTGAGAAACTCGAGTTCCATGCAACACAGTACTCGAGTATATCAGACTCGGGTACATTTTATAAATAAAATGCAGGAAAAAATATTTTACACAGTACTCGAGTTTCCCAAACTCAAGTACTGTGTAAATTTTTTTTTTTTTTTGGTTTTTGTTTTTTTTGGTTTTTTTTTTTTTTTTTGTTTGGGGATAATGAACAAATAAACATAAAGGTAAAAATAAGTGACTTTTTAATGTTTTTATTTATTTAAACAGAAGCATTGTAAAATATAGAGATTTTAATTTCAAAATATGAATTTAATTTCTACATTAATTAAAATTGTTCATTGTTTTCTTATAAAAATTGTTCACTGTTTTCTATATAAACTATTTCTACGATTTTGCATAAAATTATTTTCTTTTCAGCATTATTTAAGAAATTGTTCACTCTCTTTTCTGCATAAATTATTTTCTGTTTACTGCTTAAAAAATTGTTCATTGTTTTCTCATAAAACACCTAATGAAATCGCGTTTTCTAAATTTAAATACCAAATCTGAATGCTTTTTTATGTTTGAATTTCACAATAATCGAATATATTTTTTTGCATTGATAAAATCTGTTTCTACATTAATAAAATTTGCTCTTTGCACATCATACTTACTATATATTCAAATCTACTTACTGCATTCAAAAAAAAATTTTTGCATTAATTAAAACTATTCACTATTTTCTCATAAAAATTGTTCACTATTTTCTGCATAAACTATTTCTAGCATTGGCGCAGTTATTGCACTTAAATGGTTTTTGTGTTTTTTTAAATATGTAACCATATGTATAATGGACAAACTCCATGAAAGAAAAATGAATGATTCGTATAAATCACCTAATGGTAAATGCCTCGAAAAATTCGAATTTGCAAAAAAATTCGAATTAGTTGAATGTAGAAATTCGAGAAGAATCGATGGAAAATCAATGAACGTACCAAATCATGAAGGTGTACATAAGATGTACAGATAGTCTAGACTTGTTGAGAAATTTGATTTCATTGAAAGTACAAAATAATGAAAATTCAATGGAAAAGTATGTACGTTAGATGTATAGATCGTATGAATTCGTTTAAAAATTTGAATTCGTTAAATGTACAAAATTGTGAAAACTCAAGGAAAAATTGTTTACATTAGATGTACAGATAGTACGAATTTGTTGAAAAATTTGAATTCGTTGAGTGTGTAAAATCGTGAAAATTTAAATGAAAATTGAAGAACATACCAAATTGAGTAAACTTAATGGAAAAGTAATTACATTAGATGCACAGATCATCTATTTTTTTGCATTGATAAAATCTGTTTTTACATTAATAAAATTTGCTCTCTGCACACCATGTTCACTGCTTTCTCATAAAAATTGTTCACTGTTTTTCCCATAAACTGTTTCTAGCATTATGCATAAAATTATTTTTTGTTCAGCATTATTTAAAAAATTGTTCACTCTCTTTTCTGCGAAAATTATTTTCTGTTCACTATTTAAAAAATTGTTCACTGTTTTCTCATAAACTATTTCTAGCATTCTACATAAAATTATTTTCTGTTTAGCATTATTTAAAAAACTGTTCACTCTCTTTTCTGCGTAAATTATTTTCTGTTCACTATTTAAAAAATTATTTTTGCATTGATAAAATCTATTTTGATTAGGAGTGTCCAGACCTGACCCACACCCGTCGGACTGACCAAACCACCCGATCTCCACCCGATTTCAGCTCGAACCGACGCTCCTGCCAGTCGGTTACGGGTTGTCGCGCCCAAGACCCGACGCGGCAGGTCAAGTGGCGGTTTTCTTCTCCAAAACCCGAGCCACTCGACCCGACCGATGTTCTATACAAAAAATGCAGAATCCGGCGAGGTCGAGCTTAGATTCGAAGAGATCCGGCGAGGTCGAGCTTAGATTCGAGTAGATCCGACAAGGTCGAGCTTAGATTCGAGGAGATCCGGCCAAGTCCCATCAATTTTTAGCCAAAAAATGCAGAATCCGGCAAGAAAATGCAGAATCCGGCGAATATTTCCAGAATCCGGTGAGATTTCCAGGTTCCGGCGACTTTTTTTTTTCCAGATTTTGATGCATTCTTTATTCCGGTGACCCGCCCGACCCGACCGATGTTCACCCTCACCCGAAACCGACTCGAACGATGCTTCCGGCGGGTCGAGTCCGGGTTCCTCCACCCTTCACCCGACTCCGGCGAGTCGAGTCCAAAACCGACCCGGCCCGACCCATGGACAGCCCTAATTTTGATACACACTTTGTCAAAATTATCCAACAATGATGGATTATGATTGGTTGTTTATCACTTTCTAATAAACTCACTATTTTTTCTACTTCACCTATAGCCTACCATGTAGAAGTATAGAACAAGTGTGACAAAATGAGTAGAAATTAGAGATGATTTGAATACAATGAATCGTAATGTATTGAAAATTTCCCTTTATTACATTTTATTATTATTATTACTATTACTCCTTATTTAGTGTGTGTGATTTTGTTAAACATTTTTGGGTTTATCCAAAAATCTATGCCACAAAATACAAGGTGGGAAATCTAGACCAAAGAACTACCAAAATAAAAAATTGAGCGGCATTATTGCTGTACTTAAATAAGTTGTCACAAGCAACATAAATTACCAACCAACCAAAAAAAAAAAAAAAAACAGAAACTACATCCACCTGATCAAATAAAGGTAGTAGGTTGGGTTTTCAGTTTTCACATACAACTTTGAAGCAAGTTCTTGACCAATATTTTGTTTTTTTAAAGTTTTTCAATATCAGATTTGTTATATACTTTCCCTCTGTCTAGGGGCTGAGAGAATAGAATCTATATGTCTGGAAAAAAAAATGTTTGTAATAGAATCTATGTTGGTTTAATGGCTGCAATCGTGCCTGAAAAATAAAATAAAATGTAGCTCAATAATCAATTTTCTATTATGACTTTTACCTCAAAGCATGTTTTGAGTGTCCATTTGTGTGTGTGATTTTGAACTTGTTTCTATGTTTTTTTTGGTGTTTGAAAGTAGTTATGCCTGTTAAAAGTACTGAATGTTGATGTTATGATCCTTAACACTCAAAACTGTTTGTAAGATGGATTTTGGCTCAAGTAGGACATGATATACTGTTCACTATTTTCTGCATAAAATATTTCTAGTATTCTACATAAAATTATTTTCTGTTCAGCATTATTTAAAAAATTGTTCACTCTCTTTTCTGCGTAAATTATTCTCTGTTAGATTCCCAAGATTTGAAAGATTCCCAGACAGATGCAAACAAACTATTACTCATCAGTACTAATTTCCATACCACCAATAGATTAACTTGAGTTCAATTTACCTACTCAAGTTACTTTACCATGGTTCATTTCACCTATAAAAGAGACGGACTATGATGACAGAAGACAAGTTTCTAAGATTCTAAGCTTTTAAGTTCCAAGTTTTAGAAAGCCTTTTGTAATAGCCTTCAATCTCCCTCATAAAGACTTTTGTACTCTCTCCCCTCTTGTAATCTTGTAACCTTTCTCTTTAGATAGTTTTATTTTCAAGCTTGTATCAAAGACAGCAGTTTGTTTTCAAGTTTATCAAAGACTGAAATTTTTATTCAAGTAAGATTTTACTAGTTTAAGTAAGATTTTACTAGTTTCTATTTTCATATTCCACACTCTATTTTAACCTTATTTTGAATATATCTATTTTTCTATTTACTTCTTTATTATCTATTTTATCATTATTTATGCTTCCATATTATTACTGTCCTTTTTCCTGGGTAGTCATTGCTATTAGAGCATCCAGATCATAAAACACCTAATGAACATTAAATAATTTATGCAGAAAAAACAGTGAACAATTTTTCAAATAATACTGAAGAGAAAATACTTTTATGCAGAATGCTAAAAATAGTTTAGGCAGAAAACAGTAAAAAAATTTATCAGAAAATAGTGAACAGTTTTAATTAATGCAGAAAATAGATTTTATGAATGCAGTAAGCAGATTTGAATATACAGTAAACATGATGTACAAAGAGCAAATTTTATTAATGCAAAAAAACCAATTCGATTATTGTGAAATTTAAACATGAAAAAGCATTCAGATTTGGCTTTTAAATTTAGAAAACATGATTTTACTAGATGTTTTATGAGAAAACAGCGAACATTTTTTTAAATAGTGAACAGAAAATAATTTACACAGACGCCAACTATAGTCATACGAACCACATGCAGAAAACAGTTTGAATTAATATAGAAAACAGATTTTATGAATGCAGTAAGCAGATTTGAATATACAGTAAATATGATGTAGCACCAACTACGGTATTTGAAGACATGTCACTAGCCTGCTGCTGTAGCACCAACTGTAGTCATACGAACCACATGCACCAACAGACTGTAGGTGAAGTAGAAAAAATAGTGAGTTTATTAGAAAGTGATAAACAACCAATCACAATCCATCATTGTTGGATAATTTTGACAAAGTGTGTATCAAAATAGATTTTATCAATGCAAAAAAAAAAAAAAAAAAAAAGTTCGATTATTGTGAAATTCGAACATGAAAAAACATACAGATTTGGCTTTTCAATTTCGAAAACACAATTTCACTAGGTGTTTTATGAGAAAACAGCGAACAATATTTTAAATAGTGAACAGAAAATAATTTGCACAAAAAAGAGAGTGAAATTTTTTTTTCAATAATGCTGAACAGAAAATAATTTTATGCAAAATACTATAAATAGTTTATGCAGAAAATAGTGAACAATTTTCATGAGAAAACAGTGAACAGTTTTACTTAATGCAGAAAACAGTTTTACTTAATGAACAGTTCTACATTCAACTAATTCGAACTTTTTTACAAATTCAAAATTTTTGAGGCATTTACCGTTAGGTGATCTATGCGAATCATTCATTTTTCTTTCATGGAGTTTGTCCATTATTCAGATGGTTACATATTTAAAAAAACACAAAAACCATTTAAATGCAATAACTGCGCCAATGCTAAAAACAGTTTATGCAGAAAATAGTGAACAATTTTTATGACAAAACAGTAAACAGTTTTAATTAATGCAAAAAGCAAATTTTATGAATACGGTAAGCAGCTTCAAATATATAGTAAACATGATGTGTAGAGAACAAATTTTATTAACGTAGAAACAGATTTTATCAATGTAGAAAAAAAAAATTTGATTATTGTGAAATTTAAACATGAAAAGCATCCAGATTTGGCTTTTAAATTTAGAAAACACAATTTCACTAGGTGTTACATGAGAAAACAGTGAACAATTTTTTAAATAGTGAACAGAAAATAATATACACAAAAAAGAGAGTGAACAATTTTTTAAATAATGCTGAACAGAAAATAATTTTATGCAGAATGCTAGAAATAGTTTATGTAGAAAACAGTGAACAATTTTTATGAGAAAACAGTGAATAGTTTTAATTAATGCAAAAAAAAAAAAATTAATGAATGCAGTAAGTAGATTTGAATATACAGTAAATATGATGTGCAAAGAGCAAATTTTATTAATGTAGAAATAGATTTTATCAATGTAGAAAAATATATTCGATTATTGTGAAATTCAAACATGAAAAAGCATTTAGATTTGGCGTTTAAATTTAGAAAACACGATTTCACTAGGTATTTTATGAGAAAATAATGAACAATTTTTTAAACAGTAAACAGAAAATAATTTATGCAGAAAAGAGAGTGAACAATTTCTTAAATAATGCTGAATAGAAAATAATTTTATGCAAAATCGTAGAAATAGTTTATAAAGAAAACAGTGAACAATTTTTATGAGAAAACAATGAACAATTTTAATTAATGTAGAAATTAAATTCATATTTTGAAATTAAAATCTCTATATTTTACAATGCTTCTGTTTAAATAAATAAAAACATAAAAAAGTCACTTATTTTTACATTTATGTTTATTTGTTCATTATCCCCAAACAAAAACAAAAACAAAAACAAAAAAAAAAAAAATTTACACAGTACTCGAGTTTCCCAAACTCAAGTACTGTGTAAATTTTTTTTCCCTGCATTTTATTTATAAAACATACCCGAGTTCGGTATACTCGAGTACTGTGTTGCATGGAACTCGAGTTTCTCAAGCTCGAGTACCACATAATTTTTTTTAATCACACAAATTCCATGTCAGCAATGCCACGGTGGCAGAATTGAGAGAAACTCGAGTTTCTAAAACTCGATTTCCAAAAAAAGTGGTACTTTGCTATTTATTTCCGAAATAGTGATTTTTTGCTAAAAATTTCAAAAAAAAAGTGGTATTGGGCCATTTTGGCCCTGTTTTCAAAGCTAAAACAGTAACTCGGTGCAGATAGTGGTTTTTTTTTTTTTTTTTTGTAATACAAACACTATCAAATATATTTCATAATCCAAAATGGGAAAATGAAAAAATCACGAAAAAAAAAAAGAAAATCAAACCTCTTGTCCACGACCACAGGCAAACGGCGGCTCCGGCGGCTTCTCTGCTTGACCAGTTGGAGCAGACACGGCGGTTTTTATTAATTCTAAGGTTTTTTTATTTTCTGAAAGATTGTATATTAACGAGGAATTTGTCAAATGCTGACGTGGATTAAAAATACTTTGTTTGCCCTTAAATTTTTGTTGTCGTTATTTTTGGCTGGTTATGTTTTAAAATTTTCATTTTAATCCTTTATAGTTTGTGTTTTCATAATTGTCCTAACCGTAAGGTGCTCTTTTTTTTTTTTTACAAGATAGAAATTCTAATCTAATGTAATCTAAGTGTATATATGGGTGAAACTTCCTCTTAGAGACTTGAATTTCAGCTTTACCCTTTATACCCTACAAGCATTTATACTTGTGAAGTGATCATCGCACCAAAGTTGTACAGTAATAATAGGTATTTTTAATGTTTAAGTATTTTATAAAGAATTTATTTGTTGTAGGTAGATACTGGCAAGTTATATTATTGACAAAAATGGACAATAGGACAAATATTGATGTCCTTGTCATCCATTTTCGTTACTCATATGACCTTTAATTGTATATTTAACAATTTCATGAAAAATACTAACTCTAAAATACCTTGAATATAAGAATTTCATTATTGTAGATGCTAACCTCATCACACGCACTTCGCACATGTGATGAGGTTCTTTCTTTATTTTGGGTTTGTGGTGGACCTTTTGTGTTTTTGGGCTTGATTTCTTTTGCTGTACCATAGCCTGTGATTCTGAGGTAAAAGAGTTGGGACTGGCCTAAGTGAAATACACTTTAGGCTAGCTTGTGTACAAGTTGGGCCATCTCCATGTAGACACGGCTTGGCAGGAGCCTTAAATGTACAACGTGCTCACAGCAGGAACAACTATTACAAATATTACAACAGCAAACACAATTCGGCAAGATAACTAAAATGTCTTTACAAATAATAATAACGCATAAATAACACAACAAAGGAGAATAATGAGGTCGTGGCAGAATAATACAATCATGAGTAACAAAATTGCAGTAAACAGTTCAATAATAAGGTAACAAGTTAGTCATTCGTCAACCAAAAGCAAGATTCGTCTGCCAAAGAAAAGGGCTTAGCCTTTCAGCAAACACAAGTCCAAAAAGGGAGCCAATCTCCAATATGGGTAACCTCAAAGAAGGCTCCTGCCATAGAGATTACACACTTTGGAAAAATGACCTAGATGGCTTAAACTTGAATTCTTAGCTTACTAGAGAATGGATAGCCTATTGATAGATACCTCTATTCCTATCACTCTTGCTTTTTCTTGGATTTCTCTGTCTTTCCTTTTTTTTTTTTTTTTTACTCTTTTTCTCCCCTGTTCTACTTCTATTTCTTGTTGTGGTTCCTCCTTCTTTAATTGTTCACAACTACGGCCTTTTATACCACCTGCTGTTACAGGATTTACCATTTTTACCCCTCAACTGCTTTTGACTCGTTGTGGGCATCCTTCCAAGACTGCCCACTAGCTTGCCAGCTACCCAGCTACTACCACTACATTGTATTAGCTGCACCACGCCTTATTCCTAGACAAAAGTGGTTTGTCTTGTCTCTTACCTCTCTTTGTTTTCACTACTCTCATCTAGATAAGGGCTAAACATGTCCTTCACCTACCTCTATGACATACATGTAGTGGTTCCAGCTCATATTTACTTATTTTGGGTGAGGATGTCATCTCAGCAAGACATTTCTTCCCAAAGAAGTTTGAGCGGGAATCCTAAAATAGGCTTCACCTTCTCCGCACCAGCAAACCACACCCTCTCATATCCTTGACCCATGACCCATCTCCCCTGTATTGGCTGGGTACAAGTAGGTGGTGCCTAGGCCCTGTGTGTATGCTCTACTTCCGTCTAAATCTATTACTTTTCTAGCCTTCACGCATTTTCCATTGCCTCCGCGTTTGTTTGATTCTGCTATACGTTCTGATAGTTGTTTAACTCTTATGGCATGAAAGATACATGGGCCTTTGGGTTTACGTTCTCTACTTTCCATCTCTTCTTTAAACTGGTCATTTCTTGGGTGTAGGCCCTCTCCTTTTTGCCTAGCCCATGTCCTCTTCTTTCCTATGTCTGTGGGCTTCTTGGTTGGTGATCCTACCATGCCACTGCACTGCTCATTCTATATCATCACTTCTCTTTTATTTTTTTGTTGCCCATGGGCTTACGAGCTGAGGCTCCTGCCAGTCCATTTTCTACATCCTTTCTTCTTTTAGGCTTCACTGGCCAACATTCCTCCTATGCTAGCCCATTTCATTTCTCGAGCTTTCTCAACCCATTTTATTCCTTGGGCTTTCTCAACCCATTTACTTCTTCTTACCTCTTTTACTCCCATGGACTTTTGCTAAATCTTTTAGGCTTCCTCGGCCCAATTACCATATCCTTACCTCTTATTACCTTTCGGGCTTATCGGCCTTTATATCAACCTTATGAATTTACTAACTCATTTCTTGGGCTTCCCCAGCCCATTTACTTCTCCTTTACCTCTTATTATTCCTATAGGTTTACTACTTCATTCCTTAGGCTTCCTCGGCCCATTTTCGTGGGCATGCTAACCATTATTCCTACCATTCCGGTCTGCTGGTATTTGCTTTACTATTTTCTCTTCCCATTTTCTTCATATTGTTGGGCTTCTTCTGCCATGGGACCTTTTGTCAAAAGTGGGCATCAACAACGTTTAATATAATTTTTAAATCTGAATTTGTCTATTGTTAATGAGATTACACAAGAAAAGATTTTTAAGAAGCTAAGATTTTGGATTTTGAAAAGAAGTAAACTGCTGTACTAATTTTTGGAAAAAATGTATCAAACGTGATGTGTACTAATTTTTAAGAAAAGTTTTTCTAGTCTTTTTTTTTTTTTTTTTTTTTTTTAAGAAACATATAACTTTCCTTTTAGTTTTGAATTATATTTATACTCAAGTCTTAGTATGGGTAATTTTGTATGCTTGGGACTAATTTATTAGCTAACATTTTGCTTTTTGACTTTTATATGCTTTTTAAAAGCTCTTTTTTTTTTTTTTTTCCTCACTTGTTTAAAGTATAATTATATTTTAGTACACTTTCAACAAAAAATTTCAGTAAAAAACTAAATAAATTGCTCCCAAATATACAAAAACCATAGTTCTCAAATACTGCTAGACTTTTGGCATTACTAATTCACTGTGAAGGCCATAAAGTCAAGTTTCATCAAATATTTTAATCAACAAAGAAAAGATGTTTATTGACAAGCTAGAAATAAATACATTTCACAAAGTTCATTACCTCCTAGACTCAAAGTTTCCCTTGAAAGAAGGGGTGGATTTTAGTGCATAGAATCATATTGCATTGACACCATTATAGTGGAAGAACCTATCGGGGATCTTGAGGGAGAAGACAAGTAAGGTTTGGGGGGGATTTGCAAAGATTCGAGACTCCCTTCCAACATTTCCACCACTCTACTCATTGATGGTCTATTTGATGGATCAAATTGTATGCACCACAAACTCACTATTATCATCTTCCTTGCATTGTCTTCATTTCCTTCATTTAAAAGGCCTTGCAGTCCTAATTCTTCATTTTGTTCAAGATGCTTGTAAATCCAATGTGGAAAATATATCCCACTAGTTAAATCAACACTAACATCAATATTCTTTCGGCTTCCTACCATTTCTAAAACCATCATTCCATAACTATAGACATCTGACTTGTGAGAAATCCCTCCAAAATTTCTACAAAATACCTCGGGAGCTATATACCCAACAGTCCCTCTTGCACCGACCATTGATATAATACTCTTTTCTCTAGGGCATATCTTTGCAAGGCCAGAATCAGAAATTTTTGGGCAAAAGTTCTCATCCAAAAGAATGTTGTGAGGCTTTATGTCAAAATGCAAAATTTGTGTGTTGCACCCTCTGTGCAAGTACTCTAAGCCTCGTGCAATGCCGATAGCAATCTTGTATAATGTTTCCCACCCCAGTTGATGATTAGAACTTGAAGGATTTCTTTTATATATGAACTTCTCAAGAGATCCATTAGGCATAAGCTCATAGATAAGAGCTCTTTTAGAACCCTCAAAGCAAAAGCCCTTAAGAGTGACAATGTTAACATGGGAGGTCCTACTAATGCTTGCAACTTCGTTAATGAATTCCTCTCCATTACCTTTCGAATTATTCAAAACCTTCACTGCCACAAAACAACCATCTTGTAACTTCCCCTTATAAACACTACCATAGCCCCCTTGGCCTAATTTATCATTAAAGGACTTGGTCATTGTCTTTACATCTGAATAACTGTATCTTCTAATAACAAGAGGTCCACGATTCCTTAGAAAGGCCTCGACATTCTGATGAGCTTGATTTTCCTTCTTCCAAATATCTTTAATTGATGAGAGCTTTCTCCAGAAGCAGTAGATTATAAACATAAAAACTCCAATTCCAGCAAACGAAGTGGCTATAATAGAAGAATAGAGGTTATGAAGTAATAAATGGAGACACGACAATAACTCAAACTATATTTATAATGTCTTGAACCTCAATTGCATTTTCTTGTGGTGACACAATAGTAACAATGAAGAAGGACATGCCAAGGATGACTTGGCATCCAGCATTATAAGCAGAATAAAGGATATAGGTTTTGATGGACAGGAGAAAGGGAGCTTTGGAGGAAAATCATGATCTATGAAAAATTAGCTAATGTACAGATGGATTTCATACATACAAGTACATGGTATTGAATTATAGAAAAAACGGAGTAAATGGAGCCATTGCCAAAACTGATAACGAAACCTTATGTCATTGCATGAATAATACTCTGAAGATTTGATAATTAGACACACTGTGAGAAGAGGTTAAAAAGGTCACAGGTGTTGAAGACACACTGGATCACTTCCATATGGAATCATTTCAGTTCTATAGGATAGACCGCCCAAGCAAACATGTAAATATTAGTATCAACAAAAAGATTTGATTAAAGAAGTATGTTACCTATAGCAATCACTTTCAAACTCCTACTCCCTGTATCAAAAGCAGCAAAAAACATAACTATTAGTTGAATAATCAAAAATAAAATAAAAATTAGTGCAACATATTGACAGAGCAAAATTGGTATTCTTTGAAATCTCAACAATATTTAACAAAGAGCAATGAACTTCGGTCTAGATTTATCTGATAGATTTTATAACAAGAAAGCTCAATCTATTTCTATTTTCCTAAAAGAATAAGCCAATCTGATTCTACTAAATCTAGTGCCGCAGAAGAGCGATAAGTGAATTGTAGCATAGAACAGAATAGCAGCAAGTCATATACATATATTAAGAATAATTAATACATAGAAACCAACGAAATTTATAAGAATTTTTACTAATTTGAAAATTCCCATGTCAATACCTTCCTCCAAATTGGCACAATGAAAATTCTTCTACTATAACAGTTGGAACATTCATCAAACACAAACTTCACTATAAAACTCTGTTGTTTCATAGTAACATGATATCAGGGTGAAAGTTCTCTCCCTCTTTCTCTATATCTATGAAGATGCAAAAACTACTCTCTTATTGAGAGCTATTTGAGAATGGAAAGCCTACCAGTAACAAAGTCATTTCTATTTCTCATAAACTAATTTTGAAACTAATACGAACTAGCTAAAACCATTGCTGTGGAGGAGTGGATCATGGCATGGAACAGAAAAGTATCAGCACTTGTATTAGGATTTACTGTAACATAAGAATGTAAAGAATCTTGTATGCAATGAAATCTTTAAGCATTTTCAATATGTGTGTGTGTAGGAACAGAAACTTTTGTGTCATTCCGATGTCTATACCTTTCTGAAAGGCTTTCTCTGTAACGGTACAATTAAATTCTCCTTTCTTGTCAAGCTCGCATAGACCTCCTCTACTATAACATCTGCTACAAGCATCAGATACACGGACTTCAAGGTCAAACTCAGCAGTTATATTCAGTTCAGCTTTATGTGAATAATTCTCTTGTACTGGGAGCTGGATAGTTGAACATCCAGAAGGAAAACTCTGAGCAGCCTCGTTTGAATGAGTATAGTAGACATTATAGTCTCCGCAGCTCATATTTTCTAAATTTGTAGGTGAAGTAATATCAAGAGTGCGAATGCATTTAAATAGGGTCTGATTGGGTGTGGTGAGTTTAAAAGAGATTAATGGAGAATTTGGAAGAGTAAAATTGATTAAGTATTCGCATTTACTGGTATTCAGGTATTCCCAAAGCGAAAGGTCCCTGATACGTATGGTTTGTGTGGTGTAATTAGTGTAAGAGATGTTTATAACTTCAAATGGTCTTCCACTCCACGGTCCCTGTGGCAGTTGGATGGTTGGAGCTGTTTGGTCACAAATTACTGGCAGTAAACCGCAAAGGGGGGGTGGGATGTTGGTGATTGGAAATCCGATGTTACCGAATTTCCCACATTGAAATGGCGAACAATTTTGGAGTTTTCTCTGTACTTCTTCAGCTGAGTGAAGCAGAACGTGAAAGATTTCGAGCTTGCTAAATTGTACAACAATGGCAGAAAGATAAGAACAAAACAATGAGAGAAAAGAAAGAAAGGAAAAGAGAGAGATTTCTGGAGAGAGATCGAAGAGCCAAAAATTATATTTCTTGGACTTGAATTTTATACAACCATCAAGTCTGTTTATATAGAATTAATTACATCAAGGTCAGTCTAAAACTAACATAACTGAATATAACCATCTCCACATCATGCGCCGTAAAGTAAGGAATGACAGCTGGAAGCAGTTATGGTGGTTAGACGGTTGGAGCTTCCCTCTTCCCTGTGCACTGAAGTAACTAACTCTGTAGCTCAATGAGGAAACAGAGCACTGGAAGACTCCCTGGAAGACTCAAACCAGATGCACCATTCAACAATGATCCGTTTCATTAAAACATAAAATGGACATAATTAAACGACATCGTTCTAATATGAAACTAGTCATTTAATTAGTCATTTGAAATTGAGTCTACTTCTTCTATTTTCACTGTGTGCTCTGTTTGAGTAGCATGACTGTCTTCAACATCCCCCCTCAAAACCATGGGGTCAAAGGACACCATGATTTTGGAGTGAAGAAAACCAAACCGAGAGGTGGAGAGACTCTTGGTAAAGACATCAGCCAGCTGATCACCAGTGGCAATGTACTTGATTTGAAGATCTCTATGCAGGACCTTCTCACGAACAAAATGATAATCAACTTCTATATGTTTGGTACGGGCATGGAAAACTGGATTAGAGGCAATAGCAAGAGCTGAAACATTGTCACACTAGAGCTTGGGAGGAATAGGAAGGTAGATACCAAGGTCCTTCAAAACTTGGCGAAGCCAATAGAGTTCAGCAGCAGTGGTTGCCAATGCTCTATACTCGGACTCAGTGGATGAACGAGAGACAGTATCTTGTTTCTTTGCACTCCAAGTAATAGGATTATATCCTAGATACACGATATAACCAGTAATGGAGTGTCTGTCAAAAGGATCACCTGCCCAGTCTGAATCAGAGAAAGCAGACAAGGAGAAAAGGCCAGGTTGAAGAAAGATGCCAAAATTCAAAGTACCATTAACATATCTAAGAATTCTCTTGGCAGCAATTAAATGAGCATCAGTAGGATGAGACATGAATTGGCAAACCTGCTGGACTGCAAAGCTAAGATCAGGCCTTGTAAATGTCAAATAGTGAAGAGACCCAACTAAACTTCGAAATTCATGAGGATTGGAGAGCAAGGAGCCATCAGTAGGGGTCAATCTGGTGTTAGGAGCAGATGGAGTACGTGCAGACTTGGAAGTATGCATATTAGCCTTAACAAGTAAATCCTGTGCATACTTAGTTTGAGTCAAAAACAAACCTTTGGAAGATCTGGTAATCTGAAGGCCAAGGAAGTAATGAAGAGGCCCTAAGTCTTTAAGCTCGAAGGCTGAACTGAGTTGAGAAATTAGAGAAGATAAGAACTGAGGACTGTTACCAGTCAAGACAATGTCATCAACATAGACTAGAAGATACACCACCAAGGAGCCTTGTCTGAGAATGAACAAAGAGGAGTCTGAGAGTGAAGCTTGAAACCCCAGATGTAATAATTCAGTGGAGAACCTCTCAAACCAAGCACGAGGGGCTTGTTTAAGTCCATAAAGAGACTTAAGGAGTTTGCACACATGATGAGGATGAGCTGAGTCAATGTACCCTGGTGGTTGAACCATGAACACCTCTTCTCTAAGAAAACCATGCAGAAATGCATTGCTCACATCAAGTTGTCTCAGTGGCCAATTGAATTGAACAGCAAGAGAAAGGATAATCCTCACAGTGGGAGGCTTTATAACAGGACTAAAGGTTTCCTCAAAGTCAATTCCAAACTGCTGATGAAACCCCTTGGCAACAAGTCTGGCTTTATACCTATTAATAGAGCCATCACTGTTTCTTTTAAGTTTGAACACCCACTTACATCCTACCACATTCTGGGAAGGAGAAGGTGGAACCAGAACCCAAGTGCCTTGTCTTTGAAGAGCATCAAACTCAGCAGTCATGGCAGAACACCATTGGGGATACTGAGCTGCTATTCTATAAGAGGGAGGTTCAGTGATAGAGTAATCAGGCTTGGAAGAAGATTTAACCTTCTTGGATGGTGTACACTGTACTGAATCAGTCATAACAGCAAGTGCTTTTGGCTTGAAAATGCCAGCCTTTGATCTTGTGATCATGGGATGAGCATTCACAGTACTAGGAACCTGAATAGGTACAGTGGAAATAGTAGGAGGACTAAGGTGGGGTGAGGTTATAAGGGAAGGGGAGGTATTGGAAGTAGGCTGGGATGACAATATTGGAGAAGGAGAGGCATGGGTAAGTGGAGCAAAGGGCTGTGCAGGAGCAGATGCAACAGAAGGCAGTGCTGATGCAGGTGCAGCAGGAGGTAATGCAGATGAGTGTGCAGATGGAGATGTATCAGGGAAAGTATGTGGAATGGGGTGTGGAGCAATATTTGGGTCAGAAGAGATAGGATTGGATGACTGTGTATGTGGAAAGGGGATAGGGAAGGGTGTGGAGGTGGAATGTAAGTTGGGCTGAGGTGATGAACCAGTGGACAAAGGAAGAGAAGAAAGAAACTCATTTTCATTAAAAATGAACATGTCTTGAAATGTAGACCCGTGAGGTGAGAGGGTCTTGACAGATATAACCTTTTGAGTGAGCAGGATAACCAAGGAAAAGGCAAGGAGAAGTATGTGGTAAGAGTTTGTGAGCATTGTAAGATTTTAACAAGGGAAAACAGATACAGCCAAATGTCCTAAGATGAGTAAGGTCAGGTTTAGATTTGAACAAGACTTCCCAAGGAGTAGAATTGTTAAGAGTTGGAGTGGGAAGTCTGTTGATGAGATGCACAGCTGTGGAAACAGCATAGGACCAGAAACTTGGAGATAGCTGAGAATGAGAAAGTAAAGTAAGAGCACATTCCACTATGTGTCTATGCTTTCTCTCAGCTACTCCATTTTGTTGTGGAGTATGAGGACAGGAAAATTGATGAATAATTCCATTAGAGGCATAGAAATTCTTAAAGGCATTAGAGGTATATTCCCCACCATTATCTGATCTCAAGATTTTGAGTTTAGAATCAAGTTGATTTTCTACAGTTGCTTTAAAGAATTTAAAAACTTCAAGAACATCTGACTTGTGTTTAAGAAGATATAGCCAGGTGAATTTGGAATATGCATCAACAAAAAGAACATAGTATTGAAAATCATTGGAGGATTTGACAGGGGCTGGACCCCAAACATCAGAATGTACCAATTCAAGAGGTTTAGAAGCATGAAAATCTGAAATATGAAAAGAAAATTGATGCATTTTACCACTTAAGCAGTGCTTACAATGAGAAAAAGGTTTATTAGTACTTGAGATACACACATTATCAATTGAAGATAAAGCAATATGCAGTACTTTATCACTTGGATGTCCTAACCTGTGGTGCCACAGCAACCACTTATTTGGACTATTAACATGAAAGCTTGAAGGAACTGAAGGAAGATTAGGAACATGAATTGAAGTAGGATGATTCTGACATTGAGAAGAAACAGACTTGGAATGAGATGGTGGCTGGATGAAATTCTTGGAGTAGATTGGATACACTCCATTCTCACTCAAGCCCTTGTAAAGGAGTCTCCCCGTAGGAATATCCTGGATTTTGATGGAATTTGCATCAAAGGAACAAGAGCAGTTATTATGTAGACAGAATTTGTGGACGGAAAGTAAATTCATGGCAATTCTGGGTACATGAAGAACATTTTTAAGAGCAAATTTGTGATATTTGGTATGTAGGGTAGTATTACCTATGTGGTTGATGGGCAAAGCTTGACCATTTCCAACAGTAACTTGCTCAGGTCCCTCTAAAATTATTGTTTCTTCCTCTGCCCCTTCCTAAACCATGATTCTGTGTCTGATGAGCTGCATTATTCCCTGGTTTACCATGAGAGGCAAACATAGCAAGAGAGCTAGAAATTGAATCTGAGTTATTAGCCATAGCTTGGTCCTCACTTTGCAACATAATTGCAAGTTGCTCATAAGTAATTGGATCATTCCTAGTACGAATTGCAGAACAAAAATGTGCAAATTCTCTAGGAAGTCCTCTAAGAACAATGCATATCAGTTCTTCATTGTCCACTGGCACTCCTACAGCAAGTAGTTTGTCACGAGAAACTTTGATCTTCTGTAAAAATGAATTCACAGATTCATTGCCCTTCTTGATCCCTTGAAGTTCAAGCTTAAGGTTCAAGATATTAGCTCTTGAAGTGGAAGTGAATCTCTGCTCCAGAGTGTTCCATACTTCCCTTGAGCTAGTGATACCAACCACGAGTGAAAAGACTTGTGGAATGAGAGTTGAATTGATCAGAGAAAGGAGTGCCTTATCTCTGATTCTCCATGCTTGAAACTCAGAATTAGCAACTGATGTTGCATTTCCTGTAGCATCAAGAACAAACGGTAATGGCCTTGAAGCAGTGCCATCAATATGTTCAATTAAGGAATATGCCTCTAGTATAATGATTAATTGATGCTTCCATGGGATATAGTTGGTGTAGTCAAGCTTGATTGACATTAGATTCGACATGCTTGACAGTAACAGCAATGGTGATGGAGTTGTGGTTATAGTTGTTGATGTGGAAGGAATGGAGGTAGTATGAACTGGAGTTGGTGTAGTGTGCACAGACTGTGCTGTGTCAGTTGGATTTGTAGAAGCCATAGATCTTGGCTCTGATACCATGAAAGATTTCGAGCTTGCTAAATTGTACAACAATGGCAGAAAGATAAGAACAAAACAATGAGAGAAAAGAAAGAAAGGAAAAGAGAGAGATTTCTGGAGAGAGATCGAAGAGCCAAAAATTATATTTCTTGGACTTGAATTTTATACAACCATCAAGTCTGTTTATATAGAATTAATTACATCAAGGTCAGTCTAAAACTAACATAACTGAATATAACCATCTCCACATCATGCGCCGTAAAGTAAGGAATGACAGCTGGAAGCAGTTATGGTGGTTAGACGGTTGGAGCTTCCCTCTTCCCTGTGCACTGAAGTAACTAACTCTGTAGCTCAATGAGGAAACAGAGCACTGGAAGACTCCCTGGAAGACTCAAACCAGATGCACCATTCAACAATGATCCGTTTCATTAAAACATAAAATGGACATAATTAAACGACATCGTTCTAATATGAAACTAGTCATTTAATTAGTCATTTGAGTCTACTTCTTCTATTTTCACTATGTGCTCTGTTTGAGTAGCATGACTGTCTTCAACAGAACGAAGTGTGAGAGAAGAAAGAGAACAAACAGGAAGACAGAAGCCATCCCAAAATTCCAGATTCACTAGCAAAAACAAAAATCACTATTCACAAACTAGAATCTATTAATGATTAATCAAAACTTAAACAAAGTGTTTTTTAAACTTCTTTTCTTCTTCCTTCACTATATACTATTTAGTTTCTCAGACCAGTCTGTTTGTACTTGACTTGGAAATTGAAAAAAGGAAGACTTGTGAAACCAGATTGAAATTATTAGAGCAAGTTGGGGTACCCTTGGTTCCACAGCCAGAGACCCCACTTCAGGAGAATTTCCCACTCATCTTCTTCTCCATTGACACGCAGTGAAAAGACTCACGGTACTCTCCTTTTCAAAAGCTCAGAGCAGTCAAAATTTTGTTGTGGAAAGCAGTGCGGCATTGTTTGAATCGTGAAAGACGTGTGGAGAGAGTCGTGTAGATTTACTTGCCCATGAAAAACGGGGGCCTGATTGCCTGAACCCAAATGGAGCCAGCCCGAACTTAGATACGACCGGCTCACATGCCATCCTCCTCCGCCTAGGGACCCCCAACCCTGCAACGTCCTTTAACAATGGCGGTTCATATCATATGGGATAACGGGAAGCCGGAAGCCCATATTCACATCCCCAGTTCTTTTGTTATTAACTTATCCTCTTCTGTTCGAACATTAAGCTCCCAATTTTAATCTAGTGTCTGAACCTCAAGATCCATATAAATTCTCTCGTAAAAGCTAGTTCTGGTGAGCTTCCTCTGTTTAGCAACAGTTTATTTAGTTGTTGTCAAAAACTTTTTATTGAAAAGCTGTACCCAAGAGCTAATTCTGGTGAGCTGCCTCCGTTTAACAACTTATTTAACTTTTGCTGAAATTTTTTTTGCTAAAAATTAAAAGAGTGAGAAGAATGATGTATTAAAAAACTGTACAAAAAAGATAAAATGTAAAAGCTGAAACTCAAACACACTCTCATAGAAAGTTTTCGTCCACCTCTTGTGGGGGTAAGTGCCATTTCTATGAAAGTTTATACTTGAGCTCAGGGTACATTTTGTTGGCTTACATATTATACTTGAGCTGTGATTTTTTTTTTTTTTTTAATTTAAGGAATTGGTTTATATTTCTTTTAATCAAGTGAATTCTTATTTAAAAAATTGGTTTATTTTCAAGGAAAATAAATATGAATATTTATGAATGTGACTTTCCCTGCAATCTCCATTTTTATTGTTTATTTTTCAAGGCATGATACATCGGAATGTAATTTTATGATATGCATGATGACATGATAAGAGAATTGATGTCAAATTAGGTCACATATAATAAGTGGTGGAGTAAAAAATAAAAATTATGGGGTCAAGTTAAATATATTAAAATAATTTAAATTCTCACATACACACACACACATTTATATATATATATATATATGAGATGGGTTCAAGAATTACACTTTTTTTGAACTATTAATTACTGTTAAATCTAAGAGTAAAAAAAAACTCATAGTAGTATCATTATTACTTCCTAGAAATTAGTTATTTAGGCATTAACTCCTCTTATTAAAGGAAAAAAAAAAAAAAAAAAAAAAAAAAAAAAAAAAAAAAAAAAAAACACCACAGCATTAACTTTTTTTTTTCGTCCATATCATCATCTTCTTCCTCTGTCTTTCTTTTGCACTATTCTTTCAAGCCTCCACCATTCATAAAATTCTCATAGTTGGGTCGGAAAGCAACCACAAAGCTTCTCTTTTGTTTATTCGTCTGGTGTTACTAGGTAATTTCATAGTTGACGTTGAGGAGACCACATGTGCTCTAAAACTATTGCAGTGAAAAGATATTTCTTAAATTTGGATTTCCATTACCACCATTAATAATAGTCTTATATCTATAAAGGAGTTTTTAAGCGGATGGTGTGTTTTCTGTTGAAGAAATTTCTTTGTGGAGGAACCAGGAGGAGAACTTTCTTATTAACTTTAAGAGAGAATCTTGACTAAAATATTTTGTTTATATATAGAGACGTTATATTCAAAATTCTTTCAACAATGAGCCTAGCAAGAAGAAAAGGACTTGAGAGTTATTTTTAGAATTTTTTCCAACAACGAGTCTAAGAAGAAAGACTTGAGATGTTATTTTCAGAATTATTCCAACCACCATTCATGATGGAGGCCTAAAAGTATTGTGCAAAAAGAAAGACAAGAGGAACAGGATGATGATGTGGATGAAAAAAAAAAAAAAAAGTTAATGCTGTGTTTTCTTTTCCCCCCTTTAATAAGAAGAGTTAATGCTTAAATCACTAATGTCTAGGAAGTAATAATGATACTACTATGAGTGTTTTTTTACTCTTAGATATAATAGTAATCAATAGTTTATAAAAAGTGTAACTCTTGTAAAGTTACACCATATGTAACTAGAACTCATTTATATATATATATATATATATATATCATGAGATGGGTTCAAGTTACACCTTGTGTAACTCCACAAGACTTACACATTTTCATGACAATTGATTTCTATTAGATCTAATGGTTAGAATCTCTTATATCCATCTCATCTTGCATAATTAATAGTAGCATTTTTTTTTCTCTCTCTCCCTATTTATTACATTTTTAGTCATCTAAACGTTGAGAGGAAAATGGGAAAAAACTGCAAATTCAATGCCACCCTGTTCGACGATGAATACGGAGCCAGTTGTGATATTGTGGCATGAATGAAAAGGAGCTCAAGGAGGCAGACCCAATCACAGTGGCCTTAAAAGAAACTTTTATTCATTTTCTCTAAGATTCGTTTAAAGAGATCAAAGACTTCTTTGATTTAGGCATGGATATGACTTTCCTCATTTTAACTTTCCAAAATTACTCATACTCTCTCCCCTTATTTACTGACTGCTACAATTAAAACCATAGAAAATGCATTTTGCGTGGAGGAGTATTTTGATAGATAAATTTGTCCTTTTATATATCTTTCACACTATTTTCTTTGATCACCATGGCCTTTCATATATCCTAAATAATGAGGCTAATGTGCCATGTCCATGTGTGGCTCTTATTTCTAAAACATTGCAACTCTAAAATTAATCGTCATAACAATTAACTTTGACCCAATTCTTACTGAGTTTCAGTTCCCTGAATTGTAATCAAATTTTCATTCAGACTACTAGAACACCTCTATTTCATTGTTAAGTGACAGAGGACTCTAACTAGTAAAAAAATTTAACAGATCGGTGTTAGACTTATATTTAAAACTAAATTATACTTCTGAATTTAACCAGCTAAATTTAACGTGTAGCTCTGGTGAGTTAGTGGGTTAGCAGAGGAGGAGGTGAGCTCAAAGAGGCCTAGGCAAATGAGAGAGAGAAAAGATGAGAAAAAGAAGACCATGGGGAGAGAAAGTGGAGCTTAATGACTTTTAATGCTTTGACATCACTTATTTTTAGAAAGTTGATAACATGGCAATTAGTGTATTATTTACCATTAGATCTAATAGAAATCAATGGTCAGAAAAATGTGTAACTCTTATTAAGTTACATCAGGTGTAACTTGAACCCATCTTATATATCATATATAAAGTTTTTTTTTTTTTTTTTTTGAGAAAAATACATAAAGTATGTTGAAAACATAATTTAACATATGTTATTTTCTCATGTATAATAAAAAAATTACATCAATTTAATTCATATTTACTATTTATATAACTCAATATATATATATATATATATTTTTTTTTTTTCATCCAGTTTTGTAAGCTGAAAACTAGTGAGAAAACAAAGGAGGACAAAAGAGAAAAGTATAATAGAGAAATGAAAACTCGTATAGAAATAGCAGTAAATCATATTGATTACAATTAACATTTTTTAAAGTATTTTAGAACTTGATTTTTTGTTAAATAATTTAAAGAATACGTTGAGTGTACTAATATTTTTAAAACTTATGAAACAACTTAAGCTAGTGCTACAGATGAGTAGTATGTAAACAGTCGCATCCAGTCATATCCATGCATTAGAGCATTTGCATTCGGGATGCCAAAAAAGTTTTATTTTACAACCTTAAAATCTATTTTATCTATTTTACTCTCTTATTTTACAACTCATCCGACATCTTAGTTTCTATTTTTATACACAACTCATTAAAATAATATAATCTACACAATAAAATAATATAATATAAAAATTGACTCTCTCTTTTCTCTCTAATCGGTCTCTCTTCCTATCTCTCTTAGCCAACCACTGCCACCATAGAGCAACCCAATGCACCACCGACCACTGATACAAACCCAATACTCAAACAAAAGCCACCCACTACCACCCCAAACCCCTCGATTAACCAAACAGATCCACCACCAAACAAACCAATAGCACCACCACCATGCCAAAATCAACAAACACCATCAACCACAAACCCAAAACAACAAACCCATCCACCATCCACCACTCACCACAAACCCATCAAAAAAAAAAATTAGAACAACCACATCACCACACCCAAATCAAAAAAAACACATACTTGTACCCAAATTGGAACAAATCAAAACAATCACCTACCCATACCTAAACCGAAATAACTACACCCATACCATCGAACCAACCAACCAGCCACCACCATTGAAAATCTAAAGAACACCACCCTCAAACCTCAAACTCCAATCATTGATGTTGTAGCTACTAACAGAAACACTTCCAAAGCACAAGTCCGAAGAGCAATATTTGACCCATCATCACCGTAGCATCGGATCCTAATAAAAACACCACCAAATGCCTCATTGTTGCTATAGTTGCTGTTGACCCAACCCGCGAGTCTTCCCTGTTACCCGGACCCAGCCCGTTTAATAAATGTGTCCTTTTTTAGCCCCAAACTTGGCCCACTAGGTCTCCGCGGGCCTCGTCTAGCCACTTTTGGGCCTATTCCATGGAAACCCAATCCAACCCAAACTTATTTATAAATAAATAAAAAATAAAAAATAAATAAAAACCAACCCAAACACAATCACAAACACAAACACAAATCAATCAACATTGTTATCAGTTAAATCCTCAAACTCCATTTATCATTTATGGAAGAAACAAAACTCCTATTTTTACATATTGAATCCTAAAACAAATACCCAAAAACAAAAACTATTGAGAGAGGAACAAAACTCCATTTATCATTTATGGACATATTTTTACATATTAAATCCTCAAACAAATACCCAAAAACAAAAACTACTAAAAGAGGAAATGAACCCAAAAAAAAAAATGAACCAAAAAAAAGAACTCATACCACTAAATCTCTCTCTGATTTCTAACAATCACGGCCTCTTCTATGACAAGAACAACAACCACCATGAGATTCTCTCTGATCCAACAATCATGGCCTCCTCTGTGACAAGAACGACAACCACCACGAGATTCTACAATTCAGAGACAAAACTAATGATGTTGTTCAACAAGTAACACGTGAGATGAAAGAAAATCCAGGGAGAATTGAGGGTAAGGATGAGATGTGAGTGTCTGAACCTGATTTGTGACTTTGAGAGTCTTGGTGGAGCTAATTAAAGAGTGAAAGTCAATGAAGGAGGTGGCTAAGTTGAGAGAGAAAGGAGAGAAATGAGTTTTAGGTTAGGCTTTTGATATATATATATATGTAGGTAGGTTTTTTTTGTAATTTTATGCTTAACCTAATCAGGTCAGGTCAAGTCCGAGTTCGGGCCGGGTTTTTTCCAAAACCCGAACCGACTCGGACCTGTTTCGGGGTTTTTTTTTAAATCCAAGCCCGACCCTATTCTTTATCGGACCGGGTAAAACCTGACCCTAATGGGCTGGGTACCTATGGGTCGGGCTTAAATTGTCATTCCTAAAAGACGTAATGTGAGAGAGATAAAGTGAGAGAGAGAAAAAAAAATGAATAAAATATAATATTTTAGTTTATAAACTCATGAATAGGAAGTTCTAAATATAAGTACTTACTGTTCATTGGTTGTAAAAAATTTTAAGTTTACATCCTCGATTATGGCTCTTTTTTGCATTATCAGTTGCTATTTTAGCAACTGGGGTGGGCGGGGGGTTTTACACCCCTAATGCTAATGCTCTTAGGAATAATTGATACATAGAAACCAACAAAAAAATTTTAAGGCAATTTTTCAAATGCACGTGTGTGTGTTTGTACGTGTTCCGCTGTCAATACCTTTCTCCATATTTGGTACAATGAAAATTCATCTATCAATTATCATGACAATTTTAACAACTAGTCGCTAATTCTTTGAAAGTCTAGTTTATATATAAAGGCAATCTAATTTTACATGAACAATCGTAATCTATATATTACTAAAAGTTAAAGCGTAGCGTTTAATGTTATTGTGCTCATGTTGAGCCACATCAACATCAATGACATTATTCTTTTTCTTTCCAATTTTCCTATAATTGTTTTTTAACATTTACTTTTTATTAATAATTGAATTTTCTCCAACCTTTCTCATGCCTTTACCTTTTCACCTCCCCACTACCCTTAACCTTAATATCACTTTTCATCTTTCTTTATTTTGTCTCTTCATCTTTTCCTCTCCTACCTTTTCATCTCCCCACTACCCTCACCCTTAATGTCACTATTCATCTTTCCATTCATTTTCATTTATTTTGTCTCTTCATTTTCACACCATCTTTTATAAATTTGTTATTCTCTCTTCCATTCTTTGCATAGTTTTCCATCACAAAAAGGTTGTTTCTCTCTCTCTCTCTCTCTCTCTCTCTCTCTCTCTCTCTCTCTCTCTCTCTCTCTCTCTCTCTCTCTCTCTCTCAATAATTTTTGGAGTATTTTTTTTTTTCCTGCATCTCTGCTTAAGTTGATAAATTTATGTTTGTTATAACTCTACATAAGGTTGGGACGATTTAGTTTTGAATTTTAAGTTTTTTTTGGTTCTCTTTGATTGTTAAATATTATACTATTGCGTTATAAAAAAATTAAAAAAGATAATATATATAAGAATATAATATATATTATTCTATTTCATAACATGATTTGGGCAATTTGGTGTTTATTGTTATATATATTATATTTTTACTTTTTTAATCTTTTCATCTTATTTTATTCAATATTTAAACTCAGTCACATCCTCCATATTGCTAAATTATTTATATTTTCCTTTTTTGAATTAAACATATAATATTTTATTTAAATTTAAATTAATTAAATTGTACTCACTTTTTTTAACATTTATACTTTCTCCAACCTTTCTCCTTCCCTTTACATTTTCATCTCCCCATTACCCTCTCTCTTAATATCACTCTTCATCTTTCCCTTTATTTTGTTTCTTCTGATTGTTATCCTTTTAGTATAAATTTGGCATTCTCTTTTCCATTATATGCATAATTTTTCTTCACAAAAAAAATTTTATTTCTCTCTCTTTCTCTCTCAATTTTTGGTTATATATATATATATATATATATATTTTGCATCTCTGCTTTAGGTTGAGAAATTTTTGTGTTTTTTAGAACTCTACTTTAGGTTGATGCAATTTAATTGTGTTTTAAGGTTTTTTTTTTTTTTTCACTTTGGTTGTTAAATTTTATCATATTGCATTGTAAAGAATTAAAGATAGTATATAAGAGTGTAATATTATAATATTACATAATATGATTTAAATAATTTGGTATTTATTTAGAGATAATTAATTTGGTATTTATTGTTATATCTTTTATTTTTACTTTTTTTTCTTCTCATATTATTTTATTCAACATTATTATTATTATTATTATTGTTGTTGTTGTTGTTGAATTAATATATTAGATTGTATATTTTTTTAAAGTCAATATATTAACTTGAAAGAAAATGAAAAACCAACTATTAACCAATAATAACTAAAACAACAATATTATCACGTGCAACGCACGAGTCTACGACTAGTTGTAATAATAACACTATGCTTGTTTCAATGGAAAAATTTTGTAAAGATAGTTTTTCGTATTTTCTAGTATTTGGCAATATCAGAAAAAATGAATCAAAGGAAAATTATATTTAGTCAACATAAAAAATATGGCTTATTTTTAGAGATCATTTTCCACTATTTTTTTTTTTTTTTTTGAAACTACTCTAACTAACAAAAAGTTAAATAAAGGAAGTTAGGAGATTATTTTTCAACACATTTAAGGTTGTTGCCAAACATAGGAAAATGAGTTTTTTTTTTTATTTAATAGAAAATTCTTTTTGGAAAACAACTCATTTTTTAGAAAATATCATCACTGAAACAAACAAAGAGTTTCTAGGTAGCATTTGTGGATAACCTTTCAAGAAAAGAGTTTCTAGGTAATATATTGTGGATTACCCAAAAACCTTTGTTTTCCCATACTAGAACCTTCCTTAACAGATCCCTCCAATAACTTTCCATGAGTTTCTAGGTAGCATTTGCTCCCATCAAACAATCTAGAAAATATTGGCATTCAAGGCCCTCTAGACCAAAAAAGGTAGGATTTTTGAGAAGTCAATAGAGACTAAAAAGTTTCTAGGTAATGTATTATGGATCACCCAAAAACCTTTGTTTTCCCATACTAGAACCTTCCTTAACAGATCCCTCCAATAACTTTCCATGAGTGTCTAGGTAGCATTTGTGCTCCCATCAAACAATCTAGAAAATATTGGCATTCAAGGCCCTCTGGACCAAAAAAGGTAGGATTTTTGAGAAGTCAATAGAGGCTAAAGAGTTTCTAGGTAATATATTGTGGATCACCCAAAAACCTTTAGGATTTTTGAGAAGTCAATAGAGGCTAAAGAGTTTCTAGGTAATATATTGTGGATCACCCAAAAACCTTTGTTTTCCCATGCTAGAACCTTCCTTAACAGATCCCTCCAATAACTTTCCATGAGTTTCTAGGTAGCATTTGTGCTCCCATTAAACAATCTAGAACATATTGGCATTCAAGGCTCTCTGGACCAAAAAAGGAAGGATTTTTGAGAAGTCAATAGAGACTCGCCTAAATAGCAAATTCCATACAATTACAAACTAGGTGATTTTTTTTTTTTTAAGAGAATTCACAATATTGGTTCTTCCATTGACATTATTTAGAAACACCCTACCCCATGGTCAAGTTTGAGACTTCCCCTAAAGTATTTCAAATTATTACCATTTTTCTGCATCTTAGTAGAACTTATAGAGGTTAGTGTTTTTTTAAATAAATAATTTTATTAGGAAAGGAAAAAAGAGAGGCAACATAAAAAGATGTACACACTCCCTTTTCAAAGAATACAAATTAAAGGGAAAGAGAGTTGGAAAACTCAATAAAAGACATCAAAGGGACACTGCCCAACACACACATCCAATCATACAAAAACCATTAAGTGCATCTTTCATATCACATGTTCCGCATAACACATAATGGCATGGCTCGCCACACCATGGCTACTCTATGGCAATGAAAACATAATAAAACTATATACCTAGAGTTTGAGCTCTGACATTAAAAAACTTGAGCATTCTAGTATGTCCATATCTCTTTGAATTGGGAAATTTGATGACCTAGCCAAGTACAAAAGGTTTTTTAATGAATTATAAAACTTTTAAGTCTAGGAAGAATGTTATTTAATTTGAGAAAGATATTTCTCTATTTTCAATTGACCTAGCCATGTACAACATTGTTTATCCACTCTTTTTAACAATTCAAGCACATCAATACACCCAAGAAAACAATGTTATTCAAGTTAAATTAAAAATATGAAAACATAGTAAACTGTAATATATTTAAAGCAAGAGAAGAATTGAAGAAAACCTCTACTCTAACGTGCAAGGTACATAAGCATTAAAGATGATGCATGGGACACTTAAATTCCTAACAAATCAACAAAAAAAACATAGCAACAATTATACAATAGAGGGTTAGCGGGATTGGAATCGTGATGGGCTGGGTTAGGCGGTACCAAGTACCAACATCAAGGCTTTGCTGGTTGATTTTGAAATTCAATAGATGGTGTGAAAAACTTACTGGTATTTTTTTTATTACAACTTGAAAAAGTCAATCACAACTCAACGGGCGCAGATGGATAGAGAATAAAATTGTAGGATACTGGCAGGGAGAGAGAGAGGTGAGAGGTAAAGGTTCTGCATTAGGGAGAGAAGCTTTGCGTTTGAGGCATATCGTGTTCTTAAAAATAAAACTTAAAAATAATAATAATAAAAACTGGTGACATGGAAAATTGTGGTGTCTCTAAAACTTACAATGCAAGTTCTTATGAAGTCAAAAAAAGTATATAGTAATTAAAATTGTAGAGTGTCTAAAGTTTAAGTGGTAAGTTCTTACGAAGTCAAAAAAAAGTCAGAAGTTATATAGTATTTAACTATTTATAGATTATCAAACACATAAATTTCACAATGGAACACTGCAAATTATTGTTTCTCCCATTTGCATTTAGGGGAAGATGAATGATTGAACATTGAGGTGGAAGAGAGTAAAATTTTCAGGTGGATAACTATAGGATCAGATCATGACAAACAGATGATTTGAAAATTATACTGTCTTCCACTCCTCTCTAGTTGGATCTTTGGAGATATGTTGAAAGTTCTCTTTCTATAACTATGCAAGATGCATAAGCTACCTTCTGGTTGTGAGCTAGTTGCCTATCGCAAAATGGGAAGCTTACGAGTAACAAAGTTATTTCTATTTCTCAAAACCTAATTTTGAAACTAATATGAATTTGCTAAAAACCATCAATGTAGTGGAGTAAATTATGGCATGGAAGAGAAATAGTAGGATTTACTATAACATAAGATTGTAAAGAAAGTCTTATGCAAATGCAAAGAACTCTATAAGCATTTTCAATACATGTTTGTGTAGCTCAAAATTTTTGTGTGTTATTGATGTCACAGAAGTCTAAAGAAAGCACACATGATACTTTCTTGATGGAATAGAAACTAAACTTATTAGCTTCTAAGGGTAAACTTTGAATCCACAAGGGGTTTCCCTGAATCCACAAGGAGAAAATTCAAAATCTACCAGAGAAATAATTTGACAAAAGTCTGTATTTATTGATAATAATTTGAAAATTGAATTGCCTTTGGAAGGTACAATATATGTGTTTAAATAGTAAAAAAGAAAACCTAGGATATCTAGAAACCCTAAGGCGGCTATGAAAGCACATAAAACCTTAATTTAACTAAAAAAAATTAAAAACAGCTAAAATAAGGAAATAAATCACCTAAACCTAAAATAACAAAAATTACATAAAAATAAGTTAAATAATTACAAAATTTAAATATTGAACCATGTCCTACATCAGACCCCTCCACTTGAAAAAAACTTGTCCTCGAGTTGATGGTTGAAATCTAAAATCTTCCACCACAAATATACAAATACTTTGAATGCTTTAATGAATTTGTACAACCCCGTGGTGCCCAGGCCCATTTGGGCCTTAAGTTCTAACACAACAGTGTGGCCCATGGCCCCAATATTTTTATACCCAAGATCCCAGTCTAAGCCCACACGAATTGCAAGCCTAGGTTTCATCACTCGATCCTTGCTCGGGGGACCATTACTGGACAATAAAGGAAGAATAACATCCAAATATATCATCATTAGTGTACCCGGCAGTACCCAGAAGCACCGCAGCCGGGCACAACTACTAGAGTGGGAACCAAGTTCCAAGGCCACTCTTGCCTCATCCCACTCCCACCTAACCACCCACTTATGGCTGATAATATTGGACCTCCCATTGCACTAACCAAGAAGATAATCATAGCCTCTCCACTAACTTAGAGCTATAAATATGAGAGGTTGGAGGAAGAATGGGGGGGTTGGAAGGTTTTGGAAAGAAAGAGAGAGAAACAGAGAGTAAAGGGAGAAAGGAGATTTTAGAGAAAGAGGGAAGCAATGTAGAGAGAGAAAAGTGATCTCATTAAGTCTCTGTGCCGAGAACGACCCAAAGTAGGAAATCCAAACCCACCATACAAATAAGTTGTGAGCTCAAACGAGGCCCAGCTCATTAACCTCATTTTCGGTGTGCACAGAATTAATTTGGTTTTGAAACTTGAATTCTTCATAAAGTGTAGCATAAAATCTATTCTCATCTACCTTTAATTTATTTGCAACATTAATCAACAAAGGACTGATTATAAAATTAAAATTTTCTACTTCAAGAAAAATCAACATATTGTGTAGTCATCTTGAACAAATCAACCAAAATCTGAGGATTGTGAGTTGTGGACTTATCTTCATATTTAACCTCAATTGGATCTTCCACAATATTCTCAACAATTACCATCTCTTGATTTCTGTCATTATCCACAATCAACTCAACCTTCTTTTCTTTGACCTCTTCATCAAACTTCTAACTAATGGTATCTTCAATCTTCAATTCAATAACTTGTTGCAAGTCTTGATTTTTTTTAACCACTTCAAAATTTTCTTTAGAAATAGGCTGCGTCTTCTCAACCCTCAAACCCTTTCCTTTACTTGACACATGAACTTGGCTGTGATAATTTTGGTTTTATGGTTCACCTTTCATGTTTTGAATATATTGCTTTTCATATGAATACACAAATTTATAATCAACACTTATATAATTTAGTATATCATAATAGTCATTAGGAAACCATAAATCAATTAATATCTTTTTCATTCTTTGCCAAGAGCAAATTGGATGCTGACCTTGCTGCTTTCCATCGATTTGAATATCTTCCCACCATTCCTCTACTTCATCGTCCAATTTATTAGATGCAAGCCACACTTTTTCTTCATCACAAATCTTCCAAAAATTAAAATACTCTTCCAAATCAAGAAGTCAGTCAATAAAATCCAACTTACACATATCTCCGTCAAAGAATGGAATTTTCTTGTAGTTAGGAGTGCGTCATTGAATATATTGATCACTGTTGTTGTGAGATGATTTCCTAGCAAGAAGAGTAGCAATCATTTGCTTGATTTCGCCTATATTTGCTGACTCTTTTCACAAAATTGTTGATTCTCATCGCAAGCCTCTTTACGAAACTTGAGGAACTCAACCCTAGTGAGGACTAAGTTGTTGACGTCGTCACCGCCGTCATTGTTATGGTGATTACTATCTCGTCGGCTAGCCATCAGATCAGGATATGTCAAGGCTCTAATACCAACTAATGTCGCAGAAGTCTAAAGAAAACACACACAATACTCTCTTGATGGGATAAAAACTAAACTTATTAGCTTCTAGTAGTAAACCTTGAATCCACGAGGGGTTTTCTTGAATCCACAAGGAGAAAAACTGAAATCCACTAGAGAAATAATTTGACAAAAGTCGGCGTCCATTGATAATAGTCTGAAAATTGAATTGCCTTTGGAGGCTACAATATGTGCGTTTAAATAGTAAAAAGAAAACTTAGGGTGGCTAAAAACCCAAAGGCAGCTAGCAAACCCTAAGGCAGCAACGAAAGCATATAAAACCCTAATTTGACTAAAAAAACATTAAAACATCTAAAATAAGAAAATAAATCACCTAAACTTAAAATAACAAAAATTACATAAAAAATACTAAAGTTAAATAATTACAAAATTTAAATATTAAACCATGTCCTATTTCAGTTATTCTGAAGTCTTTACCTTTCTCTGTAATGGCACATGGAAAATTTCCCTCCTGGTCATGTTCGCATAGACCCCCTCCACTGTAACAACTGCTACAAGCATCAGATACATCATACATGCACTTCGAGGTCGAATTCAGCAGTTAAATTTAGGTCATCTGAATGCTCTTTTACAGCTGGGACCCGAATAATTGAACATTCAGAAGGAAAACTAGGAGAACTATCGTTGGAATGAGTAATTCTAGTCTCTGCTGTTCATTTTCTTAAAATTTTTAGAGAAAGTAATATTAAGAGCATGATTGCATTTAAATAGAGTGTGATTGGGTGTGGTGAGTTGAAAAGAGATGAATGGAAGAGTTGTGAAAAGTAAAATTGGTTAAGTATTCGCATTTTTGGGAGTTTTCTCTTTACTTCTCCTTCAGCTGAGTGAAGAAGCGAAAGGTGTGAGAAAACAAAGAAAACAGAGAGACAGAAGCCATCCCAAAATTCCCAATTTACTAGCAAAAAACAAAAATCACAACCAAGAATCTAAATACTCTAAACTAAAACAGCGTGTTTGTATAACTTCTTGTCTTCTTTCTTCACTATATAATATGTGCTTTCTCCGATTAACATTGACTACTTGGAAAGTGGATATAAAAGACTTAGGAAAAAAATAGGCTGAAATAGGTGGGGTACCCATCTCAATTCTCAAACATGCTCTGTGCATTGAGGAATTTCTACTCATCTTCCCCATTCAAGCTCAGTGGAAGACTCCCTTAACTCCCCAACTCTTCAAAACTCAGACCAGTCAAAAGTTTGTAGTGGAAATCATTGCGACTGGTTTGAATCATGAATACGTGTGGACTGGAGTCTTGGTGAATTTGGTACAAAATAGACAATCAATTGCCCCATAAAAATGGAAAATGTTAGGACCACAACTTGCTCACGTGACAAGTCTTGAGTGATGGAGTAAAAGTGGTTGGTCCACAACTCCACCATTTACAACTTACTACGTAAATAAGTTGTGACAAAAGTTATGATCCTATCATTACTCTAAAAAAGTAATGGAACTAAACCAAACATAAACTTGGCCAGCCCACTTGCCATCTTATTCCTCAAACATGCCAAGGGTATGTGGTGCCCGTGCCATTCCATAATCCATATTATTTGATCCCAATATTATTGAAACTTGAAAGATAATTAGATAAATGATATATCTAAAGGGCCATATCCCACTAAGAAAATTACATAAAATGATTAGGGCCAGCCTGGTTAAGGTTTTTCTTCAACCTACTATGTGGCGATTTATAAGACTGTCTGCATATAACATTTAAACAAGTCATGATTTATAAAAAATGTCATATGACTAAAAGTACATGAGAGTAGTGTTTTTAACTGCCATGTAATGGATTGGGGGAATTTTTTTTAAATCGGTTTGGAGGTAAAGTTTTTGTTACAAGTATTGCACTGTCCAAGGTCCAACTGGAGTCCAAACCATTGCCGAATGTCAAATGCTCAATTTCCATTTGAAAAATAAAAAATAAAAAATAAGAACTTTAGTGTTACATAAAAGTTTAGCTCAAAATTGATTTGGAGCTATCTACCTCTAACCCATTATATGGCCACTGAAAAGATTATCCATTTGTAATTTTAGTCATAACTTTTTTAATGAATTATGTGACTTTTTAAAATAATATGCATAGATAGTCTTCTAAATCATCATCTAGTGTGTTGGAAGAGATATCTGCAAATTGGATTAGAGCTCAATTTTGTCCAATCCATGGCCAACTCTATGCCTAGACCCTACTTGTCCCAAAAATTTATAACGGGTCCTAAGGCTCCCATTACATAAAGAAATGGGTGGATTTTACATTCTTTCCCCCAATTCTAAGAAGGCCCAAACAAATATCAAGCCTATAGGAATCCAACCCAATTAAAACCTATATTATTTCACCCAAATAAAAAATGTAATAAATGTGCCGAATAACCATTGAAAATTAATTTTCCTGAGTAAGGTAGATGTTAATAAAACTTAAATATAAAAAATTTAATTAGCAAATTTGCATGTAAGAAGAGCAATTTAAAAAAAATTAATATAGAAAGTTGAATAGATAACATTTAATTAATACTCTTAAAAAAAACCACTAAACTCTATCGCATTTAAATAGGGTCTGCATGGGTGAGGTAATTTCATAGAAGATAATTGAGAGTTGGGAAAAATAAAACTGGTTAAGAATTCGCATTTTTGGCTAGTCAAGTAGTCCGAAAGTAAAAAGTCCTTGATACGCATGGACTGTGTGGCGTTACTGTTAGACTGTAAGTGTAAGAGACGCTTATAACTTCATATGGTCCTCAAAGTCCACCCCAGTTGGATTGTAGGAGGTGTTTTGTCACAATTTACTGGCAAAGTGGCAATAAACTGCAATTTAGGTCTGTTCTATTCGTGAATGGAAAGTCAATGATACCAAATTTTCTACACAGAAAGGGCGAACAATTTGGTTGTTTTCTCTTTTCTTCTTCAACTGAGTGAAGCAGCGAGAGGTGTGAGAGAGCAAAGAAAACAAACAGAGAGACAGAAACCATCCCAAAATTCCCGATTCAGTAGCAAAAACGAAAATCACAACCAAGGATGTATTTACTCTAAACTATAACGACGTGGTTGTACAGCTTATTCTTTCTTCACTATTTATAGTATGTAGTTTCACTGATTAACACGGTAGTTGAATTGGAAATTGGACATGGAAGCCGTGTGAAAACAGACTGAAATAAAATGAAAATGGCAAAAAGTTCGGATACCCATCTGAAACATATGGTCTGTGCATTGGGAAATCTCTTCATACCAATGCCAAAGAGTCTCCACTGAGGGGAGTTTCCTGCTTATCTGACCCCATTGACACGCAGAGGAAAGACTCACTTGCCTCTTCAAAACCAGAGAACAGTCAAAAAGTTTGTTGTGGAAATCTCTGTGGCTTGTTTCAATCGTGGAGACGGGTAGAGTCGTGTGCATTGGGTAGTGAGTACAGTACACGGACATGCCTTTCCTTGGTCTGTGATGTCATTACTAATTCCAAAGTCCATAATGTATAATTCCAAGATTATCGAAAATATATCTTCTTCTTTTTTCTTTCAGAAACATCGAAAAATAAATCAAATTGAGCACAATATATGCCACTGAGAAAATTACATAATATGGATAGCGTGGATATTATTCAGCATATATAATTATACACCAAATTTAATGACACATTCTTTCTAAATATTTGAATTCCTCGCCGTCTTGACCAGATCTAACAAGAGCTCGATGTAAGATTAAACCACATCATAGTATGAAATTTGTTCACTATAATAGTATTATATTGTTAAACCTTTTTTTCTTTCTTTCTCGTGTATTGCAAGGGTTAACGACAATATTAGATTAGAAGAAAGGCCACAAAGTCAGGTCTCATCAAATATTTTAAGCAACATAGAAAAGATCTTCCTTAACAATCTAAAAATAAATACAATCAACAAAGTTCATACCTCCTATAGAGTCAATGTTTCCCTTAAAAGAACGTATATTTTAGTGCATAGAGTCATATTGTATTGACATCATTACAGTAGAAGAATCTATTGGTGATCTTGGCGGAGAAGACAAGTAAGGTTTGGGGGGGATTTGCAAAGATTCGAGACTCCCTTCCAACATATCCACCACTTTACTCATTGATGGTCGGTTTGAGGGGTTAGTTTGTATGCACCATAAACTCACTATTATCATCTTCTTTGCAATGTCTTCATCTCCTTCCTTTAAAAGGCCTAACAATCCTAATTCTTCATTTAGTTCAAGACGCTTGTAAATCCAATGTGGAAAATATATTTCACTAGTCAAATCAACACTAACATCAATATTCTTTCGACCTCCCACCATTTCTAAAACCATCATTCCATAGCTATAAACATCTGACTTGTGAGAAATCTCTCCAAAACTTCTACAAAATACTTCGGGAGCAATATATCCAGTAGTCCCTCTTGCGCCGACCATTGATATATTACTCTTTTCTCTAGGGCATATCTTTGCAAGGCCAAAATCAGAAATTTTTGGGCAAAAGTTCTCATCCAAAAGAATGTTGTGAGGCTTTATGTCAAAATGCAAAATTCGTGTGTTGCAACCTCTATGCAAGTACTCTAAGCCTCGTGCAATGCCAATAGCAATCTTGTATAATATTTCCCACCCCAATTGATGATTAGAACTTGAAGGATTTCCTTTATATATGAACTTCTCAAGAGATCCATTAGGCATAAGCTCATAGATAAGAACTCTTTTAGATCCCTCAAAGCAAAAGCCCTTAAGAGTGACAATGTTAACATGGGAGGTCCTACTAATGCTTGCAACTTCATTAATGAATTCCTCTCCATTACCTTTCGAATGATTCAAAACCTTCACAGCCACAAAACTGCCGTCTTGTAACTTCCCCTTATAAACACAACCATAGCCCCCTTGGCCTAATTTATCTTTAAAGGACTTGGTGATTGTCTTTATATCTAAATAATTGTATCTTCTAATAGCAAGAGGTCCATGATTCCTTAGAAATGCCTTGACTCTCTGATGAGTTACATCTTCCTTCTTCCAAAAATTAATACTTTCAATTGACGAGAGCTTTCTCCAGGAGCAGTAGATTATAACCATCAAAACTCCAGTTCCAGCAAAAAAAGTGGCTGTAATAAAGAATAGAGGTTATGAAGTAATATGGTAACACGACAATAACTCAAACTACATGTTGATAATGTCTTGAAGCTCAATTGCATTTTCTTGTGGTGACACAAGAGTAACAATGAAGAAGGACATGCTAAGGATGACTTGGCATCCAGTATTATTGGCAGATTAAAGGATATATGTTTTGACGGACAGGAGATAGGGAGCCTTGGAGGAAAATCATGAACTATGAAAAATTAGCTATTTTACCGATGGATTTCATACAAACAGGTACATGGTATTGAATTATAAAAAATGGAGCAAATGGAGCCATTACCAAAACTGATAACAAAACCTTATATCATTGCATGAATAATACTCTAAAAGAATTGATAATTAAACACACCGTGAGAAGGGGTTAAAAAGGGTCACGGTTTAAGTGTTGAATACACACTAGATCACTTCCATATGGAATCATTTCAGTTTTATAGCATAGGCCGTCCAAGCAAACATGTAAATATCGGTATCAACAAAAAGATTTGATTAAAGAAGTATGTTACCTATTGCCGTCACTTTCAACCTCTTACTCCCTGTATCAGAATCTGCAAAGAACATTACCATTGGTTGAATAATTATAAAAAATAATAATAATAATAATAATAGTAATTAATGCAACATATTGACGAAGAAAAAAACTGGTATTCTTTGAAATCTCAACAGTGTTTAACAAAGAGTAATGAACTTCGGTGTACATTTATCTGATATAGATTTTATAACAAGAAAGTTCAATCTATTTCTGTTTTCCTAAAAGAAGGAGCCAATCTGAATCTACTAAATCTAGTGCTGCAGAAGAGTGGTATGTGGATTGTGGCACAGAATAGAATAGCAGCAAGTCATATACATATATTAAGAATAACTAATACATAGAAACAAACGAAATTTATAAGAATTTTTGCTAATTTGAAAATTCCCATGTCAATACCTCTTTCCAAATTGGCACAATGGAAAATTCCCTACTATAACAATTGGAACATTCATCAATCACATAAACTTCACTATAAAACTCTGTGGTTTATTGTTTCATAGTAACATGATATCAGGTTGAGAGATGATTTCAAAATTGTACTGTCTTCCACTGCTCTATAGTTGGATCTTTGGAGGTATTTTAAAAGTTCTCTTTTTATAATTATGCAAGATGCACAAACTACTTTCTGGGTGTGAGCCATTTCAGAATAGGAAGCCTACCAGTAACAAAGTTATTTGTATTTCTCATAAACTAATTCTGAAACAAACATGAATTGGCTAAAACTATTTCTATAGAGGAGTGGATCATGGCATTGAATAGAAATAGCTGCACTTGTAATAGGATTTACTATAACATAAGAATGTAAAGAAACTTTTATGCAAAGAAATCTATAAGCATTTTCAATGTATGTGTGTAGGACCAAAAACTTTTGTGCTATTCCTATTTCTATACCTGGGTACAATGAAATTTTCCCTTGTTGTCAAGCTCACATAGACCTCCTCTACTATAACAACTGCTACAAACATCAGATACATGGACTTAAGGTTTGCCAATTTGAATTCCATGTAGGTGTGTGTGTGTGTGTGTGTGTGTGTGTGTATTTCCTATATATATATATATATATATTACTATACTTATACGTTCTTGTTTGTAAATTCCAAATTGAACATTCAGAAGGAATACTCTCATAAGCCTCCATTCTATGACAGTAGTAGATATTATAGCCTCCGCAGTTTTTACTAAAAATTGGAACGCCAATATCAAGAGTGCGATTACATTGAAATAGGGTCAGTTTGGGTATGATGAGGTTAAAAGCGATTAAGGGAGAATTGGGAAGAGCAGAATTCAGTAAGTATTTTCGATTACCAGTATTCAAGTAATCCCAAAGCAAAGGGTCCCTGATACGTGTGTTTGTTGTGGTGTAATCATAATAGATGTATATAACTTCATATAGTATTTCACTCCCCTACCCGTGGCAGTAGGATCTATGGAGATGTTCCGTCACAATTTACTGGCAGTAAACCTCACGATGGTGGTGAGTTATTGGTGAATGGAAAGCCGATGGGACCGGATTTTCCACACCGAATGAGAGAACAATAATTAGGGTATGTTCTCTCTTCTTATTCAGATGAGTGAAGCAGCAAGAGGTGTGAGAGAAGAAAGAAAACAAACAGAGACACAAGCCATCCCAAAATTCCCGATTCCCTAGCTAAAAACAAATATCACAATTCACAAACAAGAGCGTATGGTAGCAACACATGCATTAGGATCAACTTCAGCATAAAAAATAAAAAATAAAAATAAAAAGAGTTTATATCTATATATATGATCATGAATGTATATGTGTGTGTGCATCAAAGCATTTTTGAGTTATTCCAATGTCTATACCTTTTCCTTCTTTACCATGACAACTGCTACAACTATCAGATACATGCAATTCAAGGTCGAACTCAGCAATAAATTCAGTTCATCTTTATGTGAAGTCTCGTTCACTGGCAGCTGAATAGTTGGACATTCAGAAGATAAATTCTGAGAAGCCTCGTTTGAAGGACTATAGTAGATATTATAGTGTCTGCAGGTCATTTTTTTTTAAATTTCTAGGGGTAGTAATATGAAGAGCGCTATCGCATTTGAATAGGGTCCGACTGGGTGTGGTGAGTTTAAAAGAGATAAATGGAGAGTAGGGAAAAGCAATATTGTCAAAGTAATAGCATTCATTGGATTTCAAGTAATCCGAAAGCAAATGGTCCTTGACACGGATGTGTTGCGTGGTGCTGGTGTAAGAGATGTTTAAAACTTCATATTGTCTTTCACTCAACGCCCCCGGGACGCCCAGTGGCAAGTGGATCATCGGAGGTGTTTCGTCACACTCTACTTGTATTAAACCGCAAAATGGGAATGGGGATGGTATTTTGGTGAATGGGAAGCTAATGTTACCTAATTTTCCACATTGAAAGTGCCGACAATAATCGTTTTCAACTAAAGCTATTGCTGCAGAGTGGATTAAGGCATGGAACAGAAATAGTAGCAACACATGTATTAGGAACAACTTCAGCATAAAAAAAAAATAAAGGATTTTATATCCATATTCATCTTTTGTGAGTCATGTGACGTTATCTTTATTAATCATCATTATATTTAAGGCACAAGGCCATCTTCTAGGATTATAGTGGTGGAGAAAATGGACCCAGTAACAAAACTTATAGCAGAAATAGGATGAATTATTTTTGCATGAAATGATACAATTAGAGCAGGAACGTCTCTATAGCAATTTCAACAAGAAATATGATTGAAGATGTATCTTACCTAATGGTATCACCACTTTGTTGTTGTTTTTATTCTCTGCAACAGCAGATAAATACAAAAATGTTATTAGTTTCGACAATGAAGAAAGAAGTGACGCAGCTAAATTAGCATCGTTTGAGATCTTAACAGTTAGGCAAAGACCTTTCAAAACCAGCTCAGACATATATACCCGATCATAGGTTTTTTTTTTTTTTTTTTGGTAAAAGAAAAAAATAGGGGTTAGCCCCGGGCAGGGGATTCGGGTTAAAGCCCATCCTTTTTGGATGCAGCCAACCCTTATGGATGCCCACCAATGGACTTTTGCTGGGACTCAAATTTAGGTAGGTTAGATGAAATGCCTGAGTCATACCAGCTGAGCCAAGCCCCCATTGGCGATCATAGGTTTCACTGAAACTAAGTTATTTCTATCTACTCAAAATCACTGAAACTAAGTTACTTCTATCTACTCCAAATCAACTAAAGCTATTGCTGCAGAGTTGATTATGGCATGGAACAGAAATAGTAGCAACACATGTATTAGGATCAACTTCAGCATAAAAAAAAAATAAAGGAGTTTATATCCATATTCATGAATGTACATGTGTGTGTGCATCAAAACATTTTTGTGTCATTCCAATGTCTATACCTTTTCCTTCTTTACCATGACAACTGCTACAATGATCAGATACATGCAATTCAAGGTCGAACTCAGCAGTTAAATTCAGTTCATCTTTATGTAGAGAGTCGTTTACTGGCAGCTGAATAGTTGAACATCCAGAAGGAAAACTCTGAGAAGCCTCGTTTGAAGAACTATAGTAGATATTATAGTCTCTGCAGGGCATTTTTTTAAAGTTTTTTGAGGAAGTAATATGAAGAGTGTGATCGCATTTGAGTAGGGTCCGATTGGGTGTGGTGAGTTTAAAAGAGATCAATGAAGAGTTGGGTAAAGCAAAATGGTCTAAGCAATTGCATTTATTGGTATACAAGCATTTCCGAAGCCAATGGTCCTTGACACGGATGTGTGGTGTGGTGTTAGTATAAGAGATGTTTATAACTTCATATCGTCCTTCAATCCACCTGTCGCCCAGTGGCAAGTGGATCATCGGATGTGGTTCGTCACACTTTACGTGCAATAAACCGCAAATTGGGAATGGGAATGGGGGTGGGATATCGGTGAATGGGAAGCTAATGTTACCTAATTTTCCACATTGAAAGTACCGACAAAATGGGTTTTCTCGCTTTCCTTCTTCAGCAGAGTAAAGCAGCACGAGGTGCGAGAGAACAAAAAAAACAAACAGAGAGACAGAAGCCATTCCAAAATTCCCGATTCACAGGGAAAAAAACAAGAATCTATTATTCTAAACTAAAACAACGTATTTGTATGACTTATATTTAGTTTCTTCACTATATAGCATGTAGTTTCTCCGACTAACACGCCAGTTGACTTGGAAGTTGGATACAGAAGACTCGTGAAAAACCAGACTGAATTTAGAGCAAGGTGGGGTAGCCATGCGAGGCACGGTCTGTGCCTACTGGGGAGTTTCCTACTCATCTTCCCCATTGACCCACAACATAAAGAGATTTGACTCCTTCAAAACCTCTAATAAACGCTCAAAAAATTGGTGAAGGAAATCTTTGCGGCCGCTTTGGACCGTCAACTACTCCATGAATTATGTGTCTCTAATTCTCTTGTACAATTTTGCTTCTAGTTAACTTAATTGGTTAAGTCTCTAATAATTGAATAAAAGATTTAGGGTTCAATCTCGATTTACACCAAAAACCGATTGGTGTCTTGGTCTGATGATAAAGAGTATCATCAGGAACGAACGTCATAAGGTTAAAAATTTTTCAAAAAAAAAAAAAAAAAAAATCTCATGTACAATAAATTTCAAAGGATATAAATATATCTATATATAAATATATTTAGTATTTTTTTTTCTCATGAAAATTCATTATTGGGCCCCATAATTAACACAATTTTTTTTTCTTAGAAAAAGACTTGATGTACTTGTGCGGTACAAAACAAAAACCCTAAAAGCATCCACTACTTAAAAAAAATTAATATTAATAATAAATAAATAAATAAACATTCTAATCTATATCTTGACCTTTTTAATGTTTTAAACTCTTGTGTTTTCAGGGGCGGTGGCCCCTCAAAAATTTTCAAATTTCCATTAGAGTAGGTAAAAAATTCACATGGCCCCCCTAAACTATTTCAACCATTCTTCTAGTTCTAGTCTAATACAACTTAAAATTAAAGAAAAACCTTGGCCCACATCCATCCCCACCAGCCAGCCCCAAATCCCTAATAAAACAAAAATTTTCTCCTTTAAACTAAACACACTTCCAGCCCAACCCAATCCTAAATCTAAAATGCCTAATCAAACAAAACAAAGGTATCTTAAAATTCAATCCTCACCGTTAACAAAGCAAAGGCATCTTAAAATTCAATCCTCACTGTTAGAAAAAGGAGAAAACAATCTAATTGTCACATTGCCTTTTTTTTCCCTTCTGTTCTCAATTCACGCCTCCATGGTGTCACACTGTCACACCTCTCCTTAGAAACAATCTCCTCAATCCTCGCCTACTTGCCTTGTCGCCGCAAATTCCACTAGTCCGCTAACCTATTCAGCTGTTCTGTTCATCACCTCAACCTCAAGCCCTCATCTCAATCTTAATTCCTGAAGGTATCTCATTCTCATCTCACTTCTGACTTCTCTCTTTTTTTTTCTCTACAACTGAAGTTACTGAACTAAATATAAAATATGTGTATGTGAGTATGTGAAATTGTGAATATGTGATACCCTTTGCTAGCAAAGCAATTTATGCTTATTTGACTCTGTCTTTTTGTGTTTATCGTTTTTGTATTCTATATTCTTGAGTCTTTACCCACTGACTCCACTGGCTGCTCTATGACTTTTGGCTTTTGTGTATGTTTCTTGTTCGTCTCTTCAGTGGGGGTAGGGTGGGGGCCGTGGGGCTTGCATTGTATAGTTGGGTAGTAATTAGTAAAGTAAGTAAAATATATGGAAGGCAATTGGCATGAGGGCTGTGACCCACTGACCCGGGAGTTAGTGTATTTTGTTTATGTTGTTTGTGACTTTGTTTATACTTTTGAGTGATTTGGTTATTTAATTTTTTTTAATCCTAAAAGGTCCTTACTTTGAAATTAGGTACCAAATAATGAGCAAATTGCAGGGAATTGCAGAGAATATGATAGTATGATAGTTTATATAGAGAAGGAAATTGCAGGAAATTTCACTGTGGATGATAATGGATGAATTTTATTCCATGAAAAATCGTTATCAGGCAAGATTTGATGTGAATGTTCTTTTTTGTATGTCTACATTGAACTAGATAGTTTTTTATATTCATTAATGTACAAGAATATGATGATATATGAAAGTTGATAATTTTGTATTCAACAGACTTAGGAATTATATTTAGTATATCTCTATTACAACCCGGGGCCCCCAAGTAATTATTTCTGGCTACGCCAATGTGTGTTTTTATTATAAACCCAAATTTGTTCACAATTTTTTAATTGTTTTTTTTTTATTATCTATTAATACTTTTTTAGATTAATTATATTTTTATTATTGACTTTTAATTTTACCCTCTCCCTGGACTAAAATCTTGACTCCACTCCTAACTGGGACACAGACATGTCTTCTAGCTAGGCCATGGTCACTTGTGAAGTAGGAGACAGGGTAAACGGAACGTTTTGAAAATGGAACAATTTATGGTGAAACAGGGAACACTCTTGTCTCTATGGATATTTTAATTTTTGCTAAGATGCATACATGCATGCTTTTAAACAAAATAGAGAAAGGGGTTTATCTTTCTTTTGGCGTATGGTTATATTTCTAGTTCATGAACTCTCTATGTTCTACGTGAAGATAATATGGCCAAACATCATCCACATCTCATCTATATTATTATTTAAGGGCTTTCCCTATTTGGGATCTTCATTTTTATTTTTTTTTTAATACTCCTACACCCCTATGTTTAAGTAGAGACAAAACTAAAAAATAATCATGTAAAAATACAACTCTAACTCCTACTAAAACATTGCCTACAAAATAGTTACTTTTCTATTGATTTTCAAATTGTTTTATCCATTTATAAATTAGATTCTCTAAAAAAATTATATATAAAAAATAAAAACACATGCTTTTTTTTTTTCCTTCTCCTTTTTTCCCCTTTATCAAGACTTAAACGTTTCTCTCTTCTGATTGTGTGTGTTTAGTGTCAACTATTTATAACCTCAATCTACAATTACAAAGGTTAGGTCATTTTGAAGTTGTACTCTAGTTATATAATATATTATAAACCTGATTTAAAACACTATTATTATTATTTTCGTGTATGTTCTAATAAGCAGGGTTGGCCCTATATATTTTGAGGCCTAAGGCAAGAACTAAAATTGGGCATTTTTTATACTTATGTATTAATCAAATTAAGGCGAAAATGCACTTTTGGCCCCTACATTTTGGGCCTATTCTCGATTTGGGCCCTAAATTGATTTAGCTCCTAGGTCAGTTATTGATTTTTAAAAATTGTTTTTAAAATAGTCTCTACCATCAACCCAGTTATGGAAAATACTGAAGTGGCAAACGGAATTCATTGTTGGCATGTTAATCACTGACGTAGCTAATAACATAATAATAAAATATTTAATCAGCATTTTTTGAATTAAAAAAAGCCATGTCAGTTTAATTAAAAAATAAAAATAATTTATATTTTTCAATTTCAATTTAATTCAAACTAAATTAAAAAAAAAAACTTTTAAATCTAATTTTATTATTATTATTATTATTATTATTATTATTATTATTATTATTATTATTGCTTTCATTATTTTTTTGGTAAGACACATAAGAACTTGTTCTTCATGTTCTTCCTGAATCCAAGAACAATTAAACCCAGAACAAGAGCACAATCAAACCCAGAACAATGCAAAATTTCATACAAAATCCCTATCATCCACCAAAACCTCAAAAACATGAAAAGATCATCAAACCCAAACCCACATGAGAAAACCAACCTAGAAAAATCATCAAACCTCCAACCCAGAAAAATGTCAAACCCAGAAACCTCCAACCCAGAAAAATGTCAAACCCAGAAACCTCCAACCCCTAACATGAACTTCAATCTTCATGTTCTTCTCCAAATCAAGACAAACTCAATTGACTAACCCACTCAAAATCAATCTCAGCACTAAAAATTCCAACACAATCAACATTGAAACCTCTAGGAAATCAAACCCATAAATCCAGAAAAATATACAAATCCGCATAAAAAATTATTAAAAAAAAAAAAAAAAAAAACCCAAAACAGTTGATTTCCTCGGTGATCCAGTTACCGACGAGGTTTTCGCCAGGCACCCCCTCCATCCTATTCACGCTCAACAGAACTTCATCAACTGTCCATCGGAGCCTTCTAGGAGCCAAAAACAATGTCGCCACTGCGGGTGAGGACAAAATCTTGTCCTTTGCGAAGATTCTCACGCCGTCCAATGCCAATAACGACAGCAGATTCTCCTTCCTGAGGTTCTGTGCGGACTCAATCTTTCCTCCGCTGAACCACAAGGCTGAGCCACCGGTGCAAACCTTATCAATCACCGACGCTCACGGCGTGATCTACTTGTAAGTTTGTGAGCTTCAATTATGAATATATTTTTTTACTATTATTTTATTAGTCATGTCAGCAAACAGTGTATTCCGTTTGCCACTTCAGCATTTTCCGTAACTGAGTTGAAGGCAGAGACTATTTTAAAAATGATTTTCAAAAATCAAGGACTGACTTAGGAGCTAAATCAATTTAGGGATCAAATCAAGAATATACCCAAAATGTAGGGACCAAAAATGCATTTTCACCTTAAATTAATATTTATTTAATATTTTTACATTATAATATATTTCATTTAAAATCTATTTTTCATTTGAAGGAATATGGTTGAGGTTCATTAGATCTGGGTTTGTTGGTTTTTTATTTTTTTTTATTTTTGGGTTTGTGTTCTTAGATCTGGGTTTGTATTCTTATTGTTCTTGTTCAAGATACACTTAAATCTTAATTCATGTGATTTTTAGTTTTTAATTCTATTTTTATTTTATTTTTTTAGTTAAAATTAATAAATTAATTTTTTAAAAATTTAGATGCTGACGTGGCATTTTTTAATGTCAAAATAAAAATTTTTATTATCATTTTAATAGTTATGTTTGCCACCTAGGATTTTGCCGTTAAGGTACTGATGGAAAGGACTAAAATAGATGGTGTTTTTCTAAATAAAGACAGAGCATTCACATCAGTCCGTGTATAAGTGTGTATAATAGAAAAAATGCTCAAATTTACACATTTTTGTTCAAAAACAGCCCACATCAGTCTGTTCAAAATCTTGAAAAATCGTCTAAAATTATTCACGAGCTACAGTACTCATGTAAATTTACACAGGCACTGTAGCATGTGTATATCATTTTTTAACAATTTTTTCTCTCTCCTCTTTATACCTGACTCTCAGCTCCTCTCTCTCTCTCAGGTGCACAACTCTTTCTTTCTCTTATCTCATCCATCTTTCTTCCTCTCATCAATCTTTCTTCCTCTAGCTTCCAACGATCGCCACCGCCGCCAATCGCTCTTTATTCCTTTGATTCTCATTGTTTCGGGTTAAATGGGCTTGATCAGTGGGTTTCGAGTTGAAGGTCTCTCGCCATTATCAGCGCCACTGCTTGCCTTTGGAGGCGTCGATCTTGTTTCTCGTTCTCGCCATCGCCATCGGAGGCATCGATCTTGTTGCTCAAGGCAAGGCATCGATCTTGATAAGTGGGTTTTGTGGATTGTGTGGATTCCGATGGGTTGTATGGATTGTGTGAGTTTTTGCCGGTGGGTTTTGTGGGTTGTGTGGATTGTGTGGGTTTTTTTTTTTTTTTTCTGGGTTTTCTGCTGGTGGGTTGTGTCGATTCCGGTGTGATATCGGTCTGGATTGTGGGTGTGGGTCAGTGACTGTGTGGCAAAGAAATTAATATTTTATTTGAATAAATGTATATAATAGACAAACTAATGTGGGTGTCTTGTAAAAATAAGTGTAAAATAGAAAAAGTAGGTTTTGGACGTGTAAAATGGAAAATTTATGCACGAGCTGATATGAATGCTCTAAAAACGGTAAAAATAAAATCTATAGACTAAAGTGAGAATTGCCTAAAAATGCCTGAAAATGTAGAGACGAAATGTGATTTCTGCCATCTGAAACATATGGTCTGTGCATTGGGAAATCTCTTCATACCAATGCCAAAGAGTCTCCACTGAGGGGAGTTTCCTGCTCATCTGACCCCATTGACACGCAGAGGAAAGACTAACTTGCCTCTTCAAAACCTGAGAACAGTCAAAAAGTTTGTTGTGGAAATCTCTGTGGCTTGTTTCAATCGTGGAGACGGGTAGAGTCGTGTGCATTGGGTAGAGTATACAGTACACGGACATGCCTTTCCTTGGTCTGGGATGTCATTACTAATTCCAAAGTCCATAATGTATAATTCCAAGATTATCGAAAATATATCTTCTTCTTTTTTCTTTCAGAAACATCGAAAAATAAATCAAATTGAGCACAATATATGCCACTGAGAAAATTACATAATATGGATAGGGTGGATATTATTCAGCATATATAATTATACACCAAATTTATTGACACATTCTTTCTAAATATTTGAATTCCTCGCCGTCTTGACCAGATATGACAAGAGCTTGATGTAAGATTAAGCCACATCATAGTATGAAATTTGTTCGCTATAATAATAGTATTATTGTTATACCTTTTTTTCCTTTCTTGTGTATTGCACGGGTTAAGGACAAGATTAGATTAGAAGAAAAGCCATAAAATCAGGTCTCATCAAATATTTTAAGCAACATAGAAAAGATCTTCCTTAACAAGCTAAAAATAAATACAATCAACAAAGTTCATACCTCCTATAGAGTCAATGTTTCCCCTAAAATAAAGTATATTTTAGTGCATAGAGTCATATTGCATTGACATCATTACAGTAGAAGAATTTATCAGTGATCTTGGCGGAGAAGACAAGTAAGGTTTGGGGGGGGGGGGGGGGGAGGGGGGGATTTGCAAAGAGTCGAGACTCCCTTCCAACATATCCACCACTTTACTCATCAATGGTCGGTTTGAGGGGTTAGTTTGTATGCACCATAAACTCACTATTATCATCTTCCTTGCAATGTCTTCATCTCCTTCCTCTAAAAGGCCTAACAATCCTAATTCTTCATTTAGTTCAAGATGCTTGTAAATCCAATGTGGAAAATATATTTCACTAGTCAAATCAACACTGACATCAACATTCTTTCGGCCTCCCACCATTTCTAAAACCATCATTCCATAGCTATAGACATCTGACTTATGAGAGATCCCTCCAAAACTTCTACAAAATACTTCGGGAGCAATATATCCAGTAGTCCCTCTTGCACCGAGCATTGATATAGTACTCTTTTCTCTAGGGCATATCTTTGCAAGGCCAAAATCAGAAATTTTTGGGCAAAAGTTCTCATCCAAAAGAATGTTGTGAGGCTTTATGTCAAAATGCAAAATTCGTGTGTTGCAACCTCTATGCAAGTACTCCAAGCCTCATGCAATGCCAATTGCAATCTTGTATAATGTTTCCCACCCCAAATGATGATTAGAACTTGAAAGATTCCCTTTATATATGAACTTCTCAAGGGATCCATTAGGCATAAGCTCATAGATAAGAGCTCTTTTAGAACCCTCAAAGCAAAACCCCTTAAGAGTGACAATGTTAACATGGGAGGTCCTACTAATGCTTGCAACCTCATTAAGGAATTCCTCTCCATTACCTTTCGATTCTTTCATAACCTTCACTGCCACAAAACAGCCGTCTTGTAACTTCCCCTTATAGACACCCATAGCCCCCTTGGCCTAATTTATCATTAAAGGACTTGGTCATTTTCTTTATATCAGCATAACTGTATCTTCTAACGACAAGAGGTCCATGACTTTTTAGAAATGCCTCAACACTCTGATGAGTTAGAGTTTCCTTCTTCCAAAAATTAATACTTTTAATTATCTTGAACTTTCTCCAGAAGCAGCAGATTATAACCATCAGAACTCCAATTGCAACAGATGAAGTAGCTGTATTAAAAGAAATGAGATTATGAAGTTATGTGCTGACACGACAATAACTCAAACTACATATTGTTAATGTCTTGAACTTAAATAAATTTGCATTTTCTTGTGGTGACTCGAGTAACAATGAAGAAGCACATGCTAAGAACGACTTGGCATCCAGTACCTCGGAGGAAAATCATGGATTATAAAAATTTTAGCTATTGTACCGATTGATTCTGTACATACAATTACATCTTATTGAATAATAAAAAATGGAGCAAATGGAGGCGTTAACAAAAATACTCTAAAGATTGGATAATTAGATACACCGTGAGAAGGGGTAAAAAAGGAAGGTCACAGTTTTTTGTGTTGTAGACATACTAATGGCTTCCATATGGAATCATTTGAGTTCTATAGAATAGCATGTCCTATCATTAGTATCAACAAAAAATTTGATTAAATAAACATGTTACCTATCACCATCACTCTCAATCTCTTACTCCCTGTATTATTCCCTGTATCCGTATCAAAAGCAACAAAGAACAATACTATTAGTTGATAATTAGATAATAACAAAATAATCAATGTAACATATTGACAAAGCAAAATTGGTATTCTTTGAAATCTCAACAGTATTTAACAAAGAACAATGAACATCGGATTACATTTATCTAATATAGATTTTATAACAAGACAGTTCAATCTATTTCTAATTTCCTAAAAGGAGCCAATCTGAATCTACTTAATCTAGTGCTGCAGAAGAGAGGTCTGTAGATTGTGGCATAGAATAGAATAGCAGTAAGGCATATAGTATTGGGAATAATAATTAATACATAGAAACCAACGAAATTTATAAGCAGTTTTGGTAATAGGAAAATCCCCATTTCAATACCTTTCCCCAAATGGAAATTGTTACAAAGAAAATTCCTCTGCTATAACAATTGTAGGTATCATCAAACACACAAATTTCATTATGGAACTCTCCGGTTTATTGTTTCATAGCGATACGATAAATTGTATCGGTTTCCTCTCCTCTCTAGTTGTATCTTTGGAGATATATTGAAAGTTCTCTTTCTATAACTATGCAAAATGCATAAACTACTTTCTGGCGGCAGGTATTTGAGAATTGCAAGCTTAACGGTGTTGTTTCTATTTATCATAACCTAATTTTGAAACTAATATGATATAGCACTTGTATTAGGATTTACTATAACATAAGACTGTAAAGAAATTTATATGCAAAGAACTCTAACAATCATTTTCAGTATATGTGTGCAAACTGTAGGACCAAAATTTTTTGCAATATTCCGATGTCTATACCTTTCTCTGTAATGGCACAATGAAATTTTCCCTTGTTTTCAAGTCCACATAGACCTCCTCTGCTATAACAACTGCTACAAGCATCAGATACATGTATTTCAAGGTTGTATTCAGCAGTCACATTAAGTTCATGTGTAAGTACGTCCACTACTACCGGGAGCTGAATGACTGAACAATAAGAAGCATAATTGGGAGAATAATAGTAGATATCATAGTCTCCGCAGCCCCTATATTTAAAATCACTAGGGGGAGTATCATCAAGACTGCGATTGCATTTTAACAGGGTCTGAATGGGTTTGGTGAGTTTAAAAGAGATTAATGGAGAATTGGGAAGGGTAAAATTGGCTAAGTATATGCAGTCTTCGGTAAAAGAGTATTTGAAAAGCGAAAAGTCCCAGATACGTATGGATTGTGTGGAGTTCGTGTAAGAGATGTTTATAACTTGGTATGATTTTCCACTCAACCCCAGTGGCAGTTGGATCTTTGGAGCTGTTTCATCACAATTTACCGGCAGTAAACCGCACGATGGCTGTGAGACATTGGTGAATGGAAAGCCAATGGTACCGAATATTCCACATTGAAAGGACGGACAATTTGGGTGTGTGCTCTTTTCTTCTTCAGCTGAGTGAAGCAGCAAGAGGTTTGTGAGAAGAAAGAAAACAAAAACAGAGCCAAAGGCCACCCCAAAAATTCAATTCACTAGCGAAAACAAATATCACAACGAAGAATGTATTACTCAAAAGAGTCAAAACTAAAATAAAACAAAACGTTTTTTGTATTTACTTAGGCTGCGTTTGAATTGGGAGTAAATCATTTCCGGAAATGATTTTCCACATTTTCACGTGTTTGGCTGTTCCGGAAAATTCTATTTTCCGGAAAATCACTTCCAAATTTTCCGTTACCCAACTGAAATCATTTTCAGTACCTATTTTCACTTCAAAGTGTTTCCGGAGAGAGAGAGAGAGGAAGGAAGAACCAAACTGAGCGAGAGAGAGAGAGAGAGAGAGAGAGAGAGAGAGAGAGAGAGAGAGAGAGAGAGAGAGAGAGAGAGAGAACGAACCAACGCCACAGCCCATCGCCGGCGTTCACGAGCCTTCGACTTCGCCGGTGCCACGAACCGACGAACCCACAAACCGCGCCATCGCACCGGTCTCGCACCTCGCCATCGCACCGCACCGATCAATCAAAGGGAAATCGCAGCACCGCGCCGATCGCTCCAACGCCACTCGACCCAGACCCATCGCCTCCTCGATCGGGCCATCGCACCGCGCCATCGCACCTCGTCATCAACCCAAACCCAAACCCAGACCCGTCGCTCCCTCTTCCTCGATTTATTAGTTTTTTTTTTTTTTTAATTTTGCTGGTTGTTGTTGATGATTTTTTGTCTTTGGGTTTTGTATTTTTGTGGCTGTGGACTGAGGAATGATGTTAATATTTGTTTGGGAGCTGAGGAATGAAAATTGTTGTTGTTGTTGTTGTTGTCGCCGGAATTTGCGTAGTTGTTGTTGTTGTTGTTGCCGGATGTTGTTGTTGTTGTTGTTGTTGTTGTGTTTTTGGCGGATGTTGTTGTTGTTGCCGAAATTTGCTGTCGGAAAAAATTGTAGGAAAATAACATTTTCCTAATAGAACCAAACACATGAAAATATTTTTCACAACAATTTTCATAATATAACCAAACACTTGAAAATATTTTCCTTTTCCGGAAAATAACATTTTCGAAAAATAAGTATTTTCCAGAAAATATTTTACGGGAACCAAACGAACCCTTATTTTCTCTTATTAGCACTATAGGGTGTACTTGACTTGGAAATTGAATAAGGAAGACTTGCTAAAACGGGCTGTAATTGAAACATATAGTCGGTGCATTGGAAAATCCCTTGGTTCCACAGCCAGAGACCCCACAGAGGTGAATTTGCCGCTCATCTTCTTCTCCATTGACGTGCAGTGGAAACACTCTTTAAAACCTCAGAACGCTCAAAAGTCAAAATCTTTGTTGTCGGTTTCTATTTTAAGTAAAAATCGTGTAGACATGTGGAGTCGTGTGCAATGGATAAAATATTAATTGCCATTAATGGTAAAATATTAATTGCCATTAAAAAAAAGCTTAAGAGCAATCTTAGTAGAGCCATAAATTTAACAATATAATTCCAAAAAAAAAATATTTTATCTATCTTACATTCTCGCTTTACAAAACATTATCTAGCTTACCTTCTCATTTTACAAATCACCCAACATCAGTAGTTTTATTTTAGTTTTCAATTTAATAATATATTTAATATAAAGCAATATGAATACATAATTCAATAATATTTTTTTAACTATCAGCTAAGTGCACCGTGCACAATTAGTTTTGTGCACTTGTGGAGCCAAACTATTTGGCTTTGGCTGTACCAATGTAGCCATAAATTTGTATTTTATGGTACTAAAAATAGTAATATAACTTTTTAACACCACCATTATTAATGCTCTAAAGGACTTGCCTAAATCAAATTAAGGCATAACCCAAACCTAATTTGACTAGCCCACGCGACATCCTCGTCCACTGACTATTATACTTACACTCTTGTCTGTTTTGTCAATAATATATATTTTTTTAAATGAGTCATTTTAAAAAAAATAAATAATAATTTCTATTGAACTATCTTGTCTTCCTATATTTGGTAACAACCTTAAATGAGTTAAAAATCAATCTCTTAATCCTAACTTTACTTAATTAATTTATTGTACGATAAAGTTATTTTTCAAAAAAAAATTAATGAAAAATAATCTAAAAAAATAAACTCTATTATTTCTGCTAACCAAAAATAGTTTTCCTTTTAACTTTTTTTTTTTTCTTAATATCACCAAATACTAGAAAACACTTATACTATCTTTATACAAAATTTTCCACCAAAACAAACGAAATGTTATATCTGATGGTGTCATTCCATTACCATAACGATCCCAATAAATAAATCATTTTTTTCATATTACATTGAAAACTATCTTTATACAAAATTTTCCATCAAAACAAACAAAGTGTTATATCTAATGGTGTCATTCCATTACCATAACGATCCCAATAAATAAATCATTTTTTTCATATTATATATATATATATATATATATATAAACTTTTTCCTCTTTTGTTTGAGGTAGTTCACAATTTTTTATCTAAGCTTTTGGATGTTCCATATGTATCAAAATATTATTATAAGAATAATTACGGAAAATTTCATGCTTTTAAGCATGTCAACAACATTTTAAAAAATAAAAGATCTCAACTGGAATGGAACAACTTTCCTCAACTATTAAATTTTAGACTAAATTACTAATTTGGACCTTCAAATTATTAGGTAAAGTTTCATTTGATTTCTCAATTATTACTTATGTTTATTTAGCCTCTCAAGCCTACACTTTCAATCACCACCCACCCTTAGTGTGGTGTGAAAGGTAAGGACTGAGGTCCAAGTTTTCAGAAAAAAAATTTCATACACATATACACTTATATTATATTAGACTAGAGTAGAAATTTTATCATGTATCAAAAAGAAAAAAAGTCTCAACTTTCAAAATGAAATTAATTTCATCGTTCAGTTTACTCTCTATTTAAATTTTAACAGGATTAATTGTTAAAATTAATTTGATTTTCAAATTTGTAGACCTTCTATAATAACTTTTTAGCATATTATGTATTTGCTCATTAAAATTTAAATAAAGAGGATATCAATCCCCCAATAAGTTTGAAAGAAACCTATTTGACAAACTTTTAAAAAACATATTATCCTACAGTTATATCGTGTCTTTTGACATTTTCCTCTCAATTTTGATTTTAAATGTTAGTTCTATTTTATATTCGACATGCCAACAACTTTTATGTCCTGCGGTTGCGTGGCAATGAATAACGATTTGATTAATTGTAATATATGAATTATTACAATTTGCTGCAATTTAGGCCTCGACAAACATCGTGCAATATTGGGTTTGATATTTATTTATTTACCTCTTCTTGGATTTTTCCTTGGCGCATGTTCACTTGCAAAAGAAGCATTTGTCAATCATTCAATTTTTTCCTTCCTATAGTTAATAATTTTCTGGCCAGGCCATTTGGATTTGGTTTCTTTGTACAGCCGGACTGCCTTGCATTTCTCATCCTGTACGAGAATTGAGAGGTCCCTCAGTGATCAAAACATAATAACTTCTCTTTTTTCTTTTTTCTTTTTTTTTTCTTTTTTTGAGAGAGAGAGAGAGAGAATTATATATATATATATTATCTTGGGTGAAAGGGTTTATGCCTTTATGGATATTTATTGCATTACAATTCCTTATGATATAAGAATGGCTTCCATTTAGAGGATCCATACTATAGTCTATAGGTGAGATTCACCTTCATGTTAAAACTAGGCTTTAATCCGCACAATGCACAGAAAAGTTTTACATAAATATGTAAAATACATATACACTATTGTTTATGAGAAATTTCTCCAATATCAAAGTGAGAAATAAAATAATTACCATCACATACAGACAATGATCATCCATAAGAAAATCACCTGAACCTTTAACCTCCTCACAAGTCATGCCATCTAACTACACTCCCTTTAACCTCCTGGCTAGATGGGAATTTTAAGCCTTGCCATCTAACTACACTCTCGTTTTGAGTAATCATCTCCTACCACCCAAATGAAACACAAGAATTTTGCAAATACCCATGGATCTTGAGGATTAAATTACCATGGTTGAGAGATACTCAAGTATTACATAGAAATGATGATCTTGAGTAATTTACTGTTGATAATGGGTTCCAAATAAAAATAACTCCTGTAAATATAAGGCCCAAGGTAGATAACTAGAAGACTAGCATCAATGAAGGAAACAAATTTAGACTGAAATTTTAGGTAAGAAATTGATGTGGAGCTCATCCTAACAAGTTTGAATCACAATCCAAAAAATCATATATAAGCAAAAGAGAAATAACTTTTTCCAAGCGGTTTTGTAGTTACTGCAGCAGGGTTCCTCCCACCACCACCAACAACCACAACAACAAATCCTAGAGTTATATATCAATTCTTTCTAGCATCCCAGATCAATTTCAGAGCAAGTGGCTAAATTTCATATCAACCATGGAACACTAGTCCACTTATACAAGGTTTTACTCCCAATAGTTTTTTTTTTTTTTTTTTGAGAAACTACTCCCAATAGTTAGAGTCAAGAAAGGAAATGTTTGTGCAAGAGCAACCCTTATAATTCCAGAAAGGAAATGTTTCACATTTTGAGGGTGGGAAATTAAGAGTCTGTTTGAATATCGTTTATTGTTGAAAACTGAAAACTGAAAATACTGTAGCAAAATAATTTTTAAATGTGTGAATAATACCATAAGACCTAGTTTTAAAGTTTTTTTTGCTGAATAAAATACTTGTGGGTCCCGTGAACAATGCACAGGACCCACTGGAAAGAAAACGCTTCCACTAGGAAACACGGAAAACGCACTTTCCAAACGGAGGCTAAAACCATTTGCATTTCATTTAAATAACAGTGACAGTGTGCAATATGCTGTTAAATATATAGCACATGGTTAATTTATATCATAACACTCATTCCAAGTTCAGAGTGTTCATAATCGTGAACACAATGTACCCTTTTCAATAAAGTTTCCATCACCTATCAAAAAAATAAATCATAAAACTCACCTCTCCGCCAGAACTTCCTTCTCTTTTACCTTAGTGGGGACAGAAATTTGAAGGAGGCTCATCCAACCATGGTCCGCTTTCGTCCTCTTTGTCGCACTACAATAAATAGCAGAAGAAGTTTGCAACCATCAAATGCATTAAGAAAATATTATTAATTCCTAATTGAGCAGGGAAAAAAAAAAATTGAGAGGAGAGGGCCGCACCTTGAGCAAGCTTGTTCAGTGTAGATGACCACTGCTTTGAGGACTTCTGATATGCAGCAAGTACCCGATCCATCTATTCAAGGTGCAACAATGAAGAAATCAATGTCCAATCAGAAAACATGAATATAATAACATTAGGCAGCCCGGGGTAGAAGGAAGGGAAGTGGGGGAGAAACCAAACGCATTTACAGAAAAATTGCGGGATTCTGTGTTCTGTGGTCAGGAGTAAATTTTCAAAACAGAAAATGATGCATTAAACACGAATAAAGTAACTTTCTAAAAACTGAACTTGTCTCTCCCATAAAAATCTATTTCCTGGTAATAAGGCATACCATAAAGTATCCACTGTTTAAATCTTGTCCCTAAGAAATGATAATATGTAAAAATAAACAAAAATCAAGAAAGAAAATAGATTGATATGGAATGGTCGTAGAAGTTCTCTGCAATTTTCATTCTTAAAAATATTGTGGATTCTCATCATCTTCAAAAGCATCATACTCATAATGTATTTAAAATGAAATTTTGTAACAAATGCTCTAAACATGACAAATTGAGGTATTTAAATAAAAAAGAAAAAGTTCGTATATATATATATATATATAAATTTTATAGAGAGTTCATATACTGTATGATACATAACATTATACACAAATAAAAAATTCGACTCAAAATATAATTTGCTTTTTGATAAATATGAGCTTACTTGTTCAGTCATGAAATAAAGCCCACACACCCCCCCCCCCCCAAAAAAAAAAAAAAAAAAATCCCATTCCAGATGTAGGTATTGAATTGCTGATTCTCTCGATATCTCTATCCTGGTTGAACCAACAATGCTGATGAAACACCTTCAACTGACAATGAGAACATGCACATGGAAAAGCTGTACAAGGATGATGGAGTTCATGGAGCCAATGACAATTGAGGAGTGGAAGTTACTCTCTATGGCCTACAAGCACATGATCAAGGCACACTTGATCATGCCGAGCCTACTTTAAACACACCCACAACAACCCCCCCCCCCCCCCCCAACAAAAAAAAAAAAAAAAATAAGAATAATAAGAACAACAATAACCTGCAATACAAAAGAGCTGCTCAACCTCAAAATGTTTGTAGGTCAGATGATCCCACTGGTCAGAATGGTATCACCAAGTTTATGGATAGTCCTGGTTATTTACCCTTAAAAAACCAACTTGTGGGTAGGTCACAGTCAAACTAGTCAAACCACCTAGTCCAAATTGGATTTTAAAATAACATTAAACCTTGCACCAAGCTTCCCAATGCCAAACACTCATAAGAGTCTCTGGGTTTCAATTCTTTTTCTCATTTTCTCTTTACAATCTAAAAGCACAAGAAAAACTAGAATTAAGAGAAGGAAAACTACATCACTTACCACATTCCCACATGAAGAGTGCATGGAGAGCAAAGCTCGTTCAAGTACATATAAATCAACAGCTTTATCTTCTGGAAGGGTTGAAGTAAAGCTCAAACCAAAGTCAATAAGGACCTACAAAGAGATATTAATGGACTGTAAATGCAGGTTTAGAGCAACTTCAATCATAGAAAGTAAGATCAAGACGACGGGAAATGTCCAATACCACCCACCAAAAGAAAAATGAAGAAAAGGAACTCACCAGCTGGTTGGTACCACTCTTAAGTAACATGTTTGATGTGGTCAAGTCACCATGGATTAGACCACCATCATGCAATTTTCCAATTGCATCACCAATTTGTAAAGCGATATCATCCAATCGCTCTTCAATAATACCATGTGACCCGAATTCAAGGAGTATGTCTTTGACAGAAGGACCCTCCACATACGCAAATGTTAGAGTGTGCAGCACAGGGTCCACAGAATACAACACTGGAGTAGAAACTCCAAGTCGTCTTGCTTTTGTCATGCACCTGGCTTCCTATTTCAACAATAGATTTACAGAAGACATAGACAATAAGCAATACATTGATTCATTGATTTATGGAATAAAGAGTGGAAGGTAGTCTCAAAGCAAAAAAAAAAAAAAAAAACTTACCGCATTTAAGCGCTTAAGAGTTATTTTAGAATCCAAAGTAGGATGCCTATACTTCTTTGAGAAACGTTCCTTAATAACAGACCGCCTTCCCACAAAATGTGACTCAAAAACTCTCTGAAAAGGAATATCAAGATCCGCATAAAAATTACAAACTGCACATGTTCAAAGTTTCACTTCTAGTGGCTCATGCAAAACTGAAAAACCAGGCGAGCTAATTATTACTAGTGAGTGAGCTTTATTTTATCGAACATGGAAGAAACGCAAGGAACTTTGAGGGAGGGGGGGGTGAACCCATATTTTTCCACACAAAATAGGGGAGAAAAATTAAGACATATGTCTTCTTCTGTACGGGTTGTAAGTATGTAAAACCGACCAAAAGGCCTTGAGAAGTTTAAATTGTAACTGCACTCACAGCTTCAGCTCCTTGCTTCAGCAGAATGAGAGAGCTTTCTTTTACATCTGTCTTAATCTCCATAATAAAAAACACCACAGCACCAAAATTCTGCACCAACAACTATCAGTTAGAAGAGGGGCAAAAAACCATAAAATAAAATCAGTTGCTTCTTTTGGTCTTTTTTAACATAATAAATAGAACATAACAAATCATAGGAAGCACTCAAAACACAATGAAACAATAAAATCCACTTGTGCCTCAATTGAGCGACCAAAGTAGTTCTAGTCATGTACAAAAGACATGGTATGGAAACTGAAAACAAAGTTATTTAAGTAATTTACAGAAGAAATGGTATGAAAATTGACAAAAATACGTAAAGCATGGAAGAAAAAGTTTGATATCTAACTTCCAGTCAAAATGAGACCAATTTGACAACACAAAGTTAATAGATGAGACCGAGGTAAACTCATTGCATATAAACACCATAAGGTTTCAAACACCAACTAAAAATGAATGAGAATATAATGAACAGTTTAAGTGTCCAGATACAAACCAATTACAATTTCTTGCATTCCAAACAAGATACACAAAAGTCAAAGCCAACATAAAAAACACATAAAGAAACTGAATATTTAGCATTCAAATGAGGAAAGTCAAAGACTTGAAATGAATGAGAGCCAGAACTTCCTTTGTTACACTGAAATGGGAGCAACCTAAACACATGGGATGTATACTAAAAGTAAAGCGCACAAAATTAACATCTTTTTTATTTTTGATAACATAGGGAACCTTTTTAAAGAAAAGCCCTATGAACTCGCCTCTTGCTAGTAAACCCAATGGGCAACCGACCCCACCGCCACAAAATTAACATCTAAAATGTAAAGAATCTAAAAATTCCAAAAAAATTACAAATAGGCAAGGAACAAACAGCTTCAATCTTCCTATGAATAACTCTCTTCCATTATAAGTAGTCCCTTTCTCTCTAGATATATCACATTAAACATAATGGATTCACCTTCCACACTTTGATACCATCTCATTTTACCAAATTATCTCTTCCAACACACCAATTAGTCAACCACCCACTCGTCCTCAAACAAGCAAAACCACACAATTCCAATTCCAAACTACAAATAACACAGTGTAATAATAAACAATCCATCCAACTCCTCCCCCCCGAGTATGCACATACACTACAAATCCTTTATCATCAAACCCCAATAACAATTACAACAAAGACTTAGTACCAAAATTTTCGCAATTCTATCCTATCCAAAATCATCCTCTCACTGTATCACAAGTGCTCATATGGGATTAACTCATTTTGGGTGATTCATTTGGATAAAAAAATTAAACTGGGTAAAAATACATCAGAAAAAGTAAAGCTTTAAAAACTTGTACATAAACTGAATAAGCAGGAAAAAAAATTAAAAATATCTAAACCCCACTTTCTCAAATATATATATATATATGCTAAAAACGATTATTTGCAATGGTGCTCTGACTGGAACAGTTAAAGCTCTCAACTTTGTTCACCGGTTTCAAAGCTAAAACGGTAACTCGGCGCAGATTGTGTTTTTTTTTATTTTTTTTTTATTTTTTTGTTTTTCATGTAATTCAAACACTATCAAATTTATTTCATAATCCAAAATGGGAAAAAAAGCAAAAATCAAACCTCTTGGCCACGACCGCAGGAAAACGGCGGCTCCGGCGTCCTTTTCCTGACTCCGGCGGCTTCTCTTCTTGGCGAGTTGGAGAAGACACGGCGGTTTTTCAGTCGGGGTTTATAATTTTAAGGTTTTTTTTTTAATTTTCTGAAAGATTGTAGAGGTATTAACGAGGAATTTGTCAAATGCTGACGTGGATTAAAATACATTTCTAGCCTTTAAATTTTGGTTGTTTTTATTTTGGCCAGCTATGTTTTAAAATTTTCATTTTAATCCTTTATACTTTGTGTTTTCGTAATTTTCCTAACTATTCGAGCAATTGCATCAGTCTGGTCAATTTTTTTCGTCTATTTTACACTAAAAAACTATTTATTTTTATTCTACATTATCACTTTTCCAAAATACTCACATCAGTTTATCTATTTTACAATCCCCTCTATTTAAAAAATAATATTTTTTAATTTTTAATTTTTATTTTATATTTTTATTTCGTCCCTATCTTTTTATCTTTTCTTTTGTACTTATCTTTTTTCTCTTTATCCTTATCTCTTCTCTCATAATAGTCTTTTGTCCCTTTTCTACTTATTCTTCTTCCTTCTATGGTAACTTCTTTCTTCCTTTCAAGGTCACGGTCAAATACCTCCCTCTACAAGCATCTTTTTCTTTTTTTTTCCACTTATGGTCAAGTCACTTATCAACCCCAAACACCAATCTCCACCACAAGAACCACAAGAATCAAAACCCACAAGAACCAAAAGAATCAAAACCCTTAAGCATGGACTCCATCGATCCGCAAGCATCAATCTCACCCGCCAGCACCAATCCACAAACATCAAAACTCATTCCCATCGACTCACAAGCACCGATCTCTACCGCCAACACCAATCCACAAGCATCCAGACCCATTTCCGTCGACCCACGAACTCTAATCTAGCACCACCAACACCGACCTACCGATCCACAAGCAACCAACACCAACACCGATTTGTCTCTTTGTTGGTTTGTCCATGTGGGTGTGTTTGTGTATCTCTATGTTGATTTATCTGTAGATGTATTTGTATATAGGTGTGTTTGTGTTTGTGTGTATCTGAGGAAAAAGAAGATGAGGGGAGGAGAAGTCTAAGACTGAGTTCATTTTGCATGGAGAAAAGAGTGAAAAAAAAAAGATGTGAAATGTGAAATTAATAAAATAATATTATACACAACTACAGTAACCGTGTATATATGCATAGTTACTATAGTAAATGTGTGAATATGCACAATTTTAGAAAGACTGGTGTAGAAGATTTTTTAGGCAAAATGTGTAAAATTTGTTGTTTTTTTGTATTTTGTAAAGTTTTACATTCATTGATGCGAATGCTCTTAGGTGCATTTAATATCTATATATTAAGAAGATTCAAAAAGTTAGTTATGAATTCAGAAAATGTCAAAAATACTCCTAATCTAATTAGATAATCCTTTTTTTTTTTAAATAATTAAAAAATGGGGTTAAAATTGTAATTCAACAAAATTCAAGGGAAAAAAAAAACATATTAGAGAAACTTTTTTCCTAAAAATAATCACACTCTCTATTTAAATATATCTCACGCATGTTTAATGCATTTTTCCCCCCACAAACTAGCATACACTAAACCTTACTCAATTACAAATCCTAAATTTTAATTTCTTAAAAATTCCTTCCTGTGTAACCTCAAACAATGGTATATTTTATAAAAAATTTATTTGTTGTAAGTAGATACAGACAAGTTATATTATTGACAAAAATGGACAATAGGACAAATATGATGTCCTTTTCATCCATTTTCATAAGTCATATGACCTTTGTCAAGTGGAAAATTAATGTCCTTGAATGAAATATGGGGGGCCAAGCCGAAACTCAACATTGGGCTTTGAGATGATACTCAAAGGTTTTTCGGTGTAGTGATAAGCCTATCCAAGTAATAAATAAAGGCTGCACATTAGCAAGAACAACATTAAGGCGCAATAAAACACTTTATAGTAGTTAATTAATAGATTAGAAGTCCTGTTACAACAATGCAAGAAAATAAAATTCTCCAGTAGTAAGATAAATTAAATTAATGGTCCAACAATCAATTATTGAACAAATTTAAGAAGGTGTTCTCTTCAAAAAGTTCTTATGTGTCTTGGTCAAAAGGATCTAGGGTACTTTCTGCTACTACTACATCACTTTGAGGGAAAAATTCCATTATTACAAACACATTATATCCTTTAATGGAAAAACAAAAGGTAAAGTCCAATGGCTCCATTGTGAGAAGAAAGGGGTTATTTGGCATGGTGCGAAGGGAGAGAGAGATTCCAACTTAGTGCAACAGATATTGAACCAAGATTCTTGTGGAATATGTATGTGGGGGTATCAGTAGGGTAGTAAAAGCCATATTGAGTGAGTGGGTGTGTAAGCTTGTAATGAGACGGTGAAAATAATGCTAAAACTAGCCTGGTGAAAAAGGTTGTTCATAGCTAATTAGGGAGCACTTATGAACTTTGGATATGCAGAAAAGAAGAAAGGAATGCTTGAGGCTAGCTAGGTGTTGATTTGTACGGACTGAAATGGTTCATTTGTGGGTTGTTGGAGCTAAATTGCAAGTTAAAATATGGCAAAATGACAAGAATGGCAAAATTTTTCAAAGGGTTTTGGGGTGTTTTTTGTGGGTTGGTGTGATTACCCTTTTATAGTAGAGTTTAGGGGGGTGATTAGCAAGAATTAAAAAAAAAATGCAGGGCTAATTAGCAAGAAGAGGGGCAGATTGCTAACCATAGCATTTGGTTATAAATGGTAGATTTTCTTTTGGGTTGCCTTGCTTCTTTGGGCATCAAACATGGGTGAATATTTGGGTAATCCTGCATTAAATGTTGAGATTTCTGAGGTTGTGTTCAGCCAATGGGATTAAGGCAGGTATTAAGGTAGAATTTTGGTGCTGCAATTGAGATTTGGACCCTAGGGAGTAGAATTCAGCACCTTAAGCCAAGTGTCAAATTTTGGGCCTACTTTAGAGGATTCTACTAGAAATCCCTTTATGCCTCCAAATTACATTTTCCCAAATTTTCCCCTTTAGGATTCATGGGCTTGGCATATGAACCAACTCTTGAACATTTTTGGCATTTATAGAATTGATTTGTTGATATTTGAGCAACTTGGTTATGGCTTTCTTTTGCTAGAGATAGGGCTTTGAGGAAGACAATGAAGTCCCATTACCCATTAGACTTTAGCTGCTAGTACAACATCTAGGCATTGTTCACATTAGGGAGATAGTGACAAAAATTTGATGGGATAGCTCGTAGTTCATTCTTAGAGATTGGTTGTCCCTTAAGGAAATCTCCAGCTAAACCTTGGTCAAGAATGAACAAGAAGGAAACTGGCTGACTAGTTCAGTCCTCTGCCTTAGCTAGAACTTTGGATTGGGTTGTGCTTATGCCCCTTTTTCACTTGGGCTTGTTCTTCTTTTATCACACATTTGGACCCACAAAATGGACATCAATAATACACATTGTCATGGGTTTTCATCTCTCATGGACTCTTATTGTTAGTGAATGGTCAATGTAGTTTGGATTTTGATAGATATCTGTAATGGGTCTTTGGGTATGAATGTAATATAATAGCATAAGCTTAATTGTTTCAAAATGCCTTGTAAATAATATTTACTATTTTGAAATGATGAATTTCATATCATAAGTAATGTTTATAGTTCCCAATAATCATGTCATAATTTAAATGACAAGCTTTGTAGGATGAATAATATGAATAGTGATCATAAAATCAAATAATCATAATTTCCCATGAATTTGAAAACATATGAGCATTCAAACTTTTTAAAAACAATTGTGGTTTTGGGCATAGGTAATTTAATCATATGGTATTTCCCAAGTATTAACAATATTAGATTTTTCACTAAATAGTACCAATATGAATTGGGCTTTTTGATATTGTTAGTGAGAACTGAGTTTTTAATGTTACTAATGAGAATTGAGCTCTTTGATATTGTCAGTGAAAATTGAGTTTTCTGATATTGTTAGCGAGAACTGGGCTTTTAATGTTGCCTATGAAAATTAAGCTTTTCAAATATTGTCAAGTATAAATATTCTAGGGCTTTAAAAAGAATGAGATTTGAACTCGTTCAATAAAATAATTTGGGGATGAGTCTAAATTATAGGCTTCACAAAAATATTGGGCCTTATAATGTTTTATATTTGTAGCACAATTTTGTGGTGGCAAGAAGAATAGTTTTGGGCTAGCATAATAATAAGGCAAAAATGTTTGGAGAAGCCCAATAATTTGTTAGTGATGTTTGAAAATAAATGGATGGTATTTAAGTAAAAATAGGTGTAAAAAAAAATGTACCCTAACAACCTTTAATTATATATTTAACAATTTTATGAAAAATACTAACTCTAAAATGCCTTAAGTATAAGAGTTTCATTATTGTGCATTCTAATTAACTCAACTGATAAAGTCTCTGATGATTGAATAAGAGATCTGGAGTTTAATTTTTATTTATACAAAAAAGTGATTGGTGTTTTAATCTAATGATAAAAGAGTTATCATTAGGAACAGATACCATAAGTTGAAATTCTAAAAACAAAAGAAAAAAACTAACTAATGCAAATAGATAGTCAATCCACCAATGGATGAGAGATATGGATAGTCATATTACTAATTTCATCAACGATTTTTTTCCCAAGTCTATTGAAGTTTGATTTCTTCAAGAATGTGCATTAATTTTGTGAGACCATTTCTATCAATAATAATTTCCCAATAAATAATAAGAGAATGATGAATGTGGCTTTCAATCCTAGGACAAAATTGGCACATGCTCTTTTCGGGCAAAATAAGTAGTATTTTGCCCAATTTTCTAAACTAATTAGAGAAATGTCATTTTTTTGAAACTTGATCCGTTCAAAACCCGATATACCCAATTCGACCGACGAAACAAAAGAAAGAACGCCAGTTTTACCCAGATCTGTTCAAATTCATCGATATTTAGGTGAGAAGTTTGGTAGTTTTTGGTTCGATTTTGCTTAGATCTTGGTTTTCTCTTTAGATCCGGTGAAGATCTTGGTTTTCTTACTTAGATCCGGTGATGAGATGAAGATTTTGCTTGATTTTTACTTAGATTCGGCTTGAAGTGGTGCTTTTGCTTTGATTTTGCTCAGATCTAGGCTTGATTTTTGCTTTGATTCTTGCTTGATGTGGTGCTTTTACTCAAATTTGGGCTTGATATAATGCTTTTTGCTTCAATTTTTGCTTAGATCTTGTGATTTTCTCTGAAATCTAGGCTTGTGTGGTGGTTTTAAGCTTCAATTCGGCGAAGATTCGGGGTTTACCTCAGTGCCGAGGCCGACTGACCTGACTGTCGTCCACCGGAGACCGATTTAACTCAACCTGAGGACATCGACGATTGGCGGTCGGTTGTCCAATCGTCCACCCGATGTAAGTGGGTTGGTTGCAGGTTGGGCATATACTCGACCTGGACCGACTCATGGACACTCCTACCTACAAACACCATAATTGAACATACTTTTTTATATATATTTTTTCTTTTAGAAACATAACATACTTTGTATTGGCGGTTCAATTCAGGGTTATGGTGGTCCTGGGTTGGGTGAGGGAGATAGATTGACAAGGAGAAAGAGAGGAGGGGTAAGGGTTTTGTTTACTTGGGTTAAGTGATTAATTGTGGTTAAATGAGTTAAAATTTTTTTTTTGGGAGAAAAAAATGAGTTATATTTAATTGGTCAATCAAGACACATGTCAATTTCATAATATGTAATTTAATAAGAGTTAAATGATTAAATTGAAGTGTTAACAACATATTCTATACTATTATTTAAGGGACTTTGGATTTTTTTTTTTTTTAAATGCCCTTCCATCTCTATGTTTAAGTAAAGACAAAACTAAAGGATAATCTGATAAAAATACAACTTCAACTCCCACTAAAATATTGCCTAAATAATAAGGTCATTCTCTTGTAGATTTTTTAAATTTTTTATTCACTTATAAATTAAATTCTTAAAATAAAAACACATTTTTTTTCTACAAAATAGGGTCATTAAAAAAAAAAAAAAAACTGTCGGTGGAATAAGATTAGTTGAATTTAAGAAAAGTCAGAATATATTTTATAAGCCAGCATTTCAACAAAACAATACAAATCTTATCAAGAAAAAACAGTCCACATTGATTTGGACAACAATGAATTTTCATTTATGGATTTGGATTGTGTGACGTAACAATCTTAACCTTGTAGTATTTTATTACAAATCTTGACCTTTACACGTTAATCACCTAACACATGTCACATGTTAATTGCACGTTGCAACATTTCGAATCTTCTTTAAAAAAAAATCATATATAATAATAGAGAGATACTGCGTTTACAATAATTTTAAAATATTTTTACAATTAATCACATGTGATTAGTTGTTATTGATTCAAAATTTAAACTAACACTAAAATTATTTTTAAACACTAACAATATCAACCAATAACAACTTACTATTTAAAAAATATTATAAAAATACCACTTGTCGTAATAATTTCCCAAACGAGGGGATATTCAAATGCTGACTCCTCCACAATTTCCGTTGGCATATTCACGGCGCGTAATCTCACGCTCACTTAAAACCCCAAAAAAAAGAAAAACCCACTGACTGTGTTCCTCGTAAAATAGTGCCACTAGGCCCACTACACTACTTCTTAAAAATGCAAAAAAAAAAAAAAAAAAAAAAAAATCGAAAGGGGATAAGACAGAGATAGCCCTCCGCGTCACCACCAAATCAAACCACACACGTGTCCTCCTACCCACAAGTGTCCACGAGTCAGTGACTCACCTACAATGACTAATCCCCAAACCCACCCCCCACCACAAAATCCCACCAATCACAGCCTCGTAATTAGATCTTCCTAATTCCTAACCTTAGGAACCGACATCCTCCACCCCATTTCCCAAAATACCCCTGATAAAGTCCAAAAATAACCCAACATTCCCACAGTCACGAAAAATCCAAACCGGGGACGAAATCGTCATGTAAAACAAAAAGTGCCCAATCTAACAATTTTATGTGACTGAATTAGCAAAAACAAAAATTTTCATCTTCCTCTACTACGGTACTGCCCATTCATATCTCTGAAGCTTTCTATTTTTCGCTCGTCCTTCGTTTTCATCAATACCATTCAAAATCTCTGTGTTGGTGAGTTTTTACCATTTTGCCCCTGCTCCACAACCTACCCTCTTCACCACCAGATCAATCAGATACAATTTAGGGTTTTGATTTTTTATATATATTTACCAAACTCCTTCCTGACCAAAAAATTTGCCTTCTTTTCTCTCTCTGATCAAAATTTTTCACCAACCTCTCCTTTTCGCAAAATCCTAGATCCTCGATCGATCCCAGTTACTATCGAGTTCAATTTTCACAATTTTGAGTACCGTTGACTCAATTTTCAAGGATTTGGAGCAGGAGACAGATTTAAAAAGGAGTGGGTTTGTTTTTGGTTTGACTATCTCTGTCTGACGTGGCGGTGTCTGATTGTCTGTTGGACATGTTGGGTACTGGGTTGCAGTTCGGGCGGGCCCGCGGGGAGGACCGGTTTTACAATCCGGCGAAAGCGCGTAGGGCCCACCAGAACCTGAACCGGCAGAGCGAGCAGCTCCGTAGAGCCCAGAGTGACGTCACGGCCAGCCATTCCCATTCCGTTCGCGAAAAGTCTTTGGCGAGCCGCGAACCGGAGAACCGGACCGGGTCTAACGAACCGTCCGAGCAGCCGCCGAGCAATCTGGAACGGTTCTTGAAGTCGATCACGCCCTCCGTTCCAGCTCAGTATCCCTCCAAGGTTCGTTGAATTTGATTGGACTCAGCTTTTTAATTTCAAATGCTGATTTTGCTGTTTGGTCCCTGAGAAATTTTTTTTTTTTTTTTTTTTTTTGAAAAGCGTAGTAATTAACTCAATTATCAGTGATTAGTTATATTTGGCTTAGTGGGAAATGAAAATAAATAAGTAAAGAATTGTGTAAAGTCTGCAATTTTTGTTTTTGAATTTTGAAATGTGGATTTGGTGGCAGAATACGACAATGAGGAGAGGCTTTAGGAGTAGTGATGATGAAGAGTGTCAGCCGTATTTCGAGCTGGGTGATTTATGGGAGTCATTTAAGGAGTGGAGTGCATATGGCGTCGGAGTGCCGCTAATATTGAATGATAGTGACTCCGTTGTTCAATATTATGTCCCGTATTTGTCCGGTATACAGATATATGGGGAGCCCACGAAATCATCTACAAAGTTGAGGTATTGATATTACTGTGTTTATTTTAAGAATTATTTTGTTTAATATTGTCAAATGTGGTGATAAATGTAGTTAATTGGTGCATTTTGTGTATGATTATTAGTTTTTATCGTGATATCAATGCAATGTCGGTTCCTTTCAGTTGAAGTATGCTTTGATATCAATGCAATCTTTTGTTCATTGGAGAGCAATTCCATTCTTGAAGGAAAATTTGTTATTTGGAAACATTAGATGATAACTTCAGGGAAAAATAGTGATTTTAAAATTATGAAGAGAATTAACTGTTACTCACTAGGTTTATGCTATGATAATTATCGGACTGAGGACCGTATCTCCACTCTTGATATTTATACAGTCACAGGATAGGAGCTTCCACTGCCTCCAATTGTGAAATTCATGGACTGGAATTTTGCTGTACCAACATGGCAGGTTTTGGAGCAGATTGTTAGGGCCATAGGGACTGGGGATTAGCGGTTGTTTCCTTGGTTCTATATATATATATATATATATGTACACAGACACAGACACACACACACACACCCACCTGTTCATGGGCCATTTTCTATGAGATTTGTGGCCCTAGATCTATTTGTCACCTAGCAGTTCCTGATGCTTTGCAATGTCTTAAAAAGATTGATCGTCCTTATGGTGCTGCTCCCATTAGTGTATCTTGGAGGTTAGTAGTTAGTTGTTATTGAACATGTTAGGTGTTGTCTTTTATCGGGTGATAATGTGATATAGCTAAATGATTCCGTAATATTGCCAAAAGTCATATTTAGGTGCTTGTAAAGTTTCAATTGGGCTTTCTCACTGACATTAATTAAGAGGGCAGTACTATTTCTTTACATGAGAATGTTTTCTGTTGAAGTTGTCCACTGATTGCAAGATGCAGCTCTTTTTTGGTTCATATTGTTTGTCTTAAAAAAAAAGAAAAAAAGATTGATGTTCTAATGCATTAGTGGTGATTGAGTCTCACTTAAATAATAAATGGAATAATATCTACTATTTTTTTAGTGCAAAATTGATGGATCCATTGTGCCATGTGGTAGGCGACGAGGTGAGGATAGTGATAACGAGTACAGGGATTCAAGTAGTGATGGTAGCAGTGATGGTGAACTTGAAAGAGGATTGAAATACACTAGGGAGCAACGGAATCATCATCATCTATCAAGTGAGATTCCTCTTAGAATTGATAGACTATCTTTGAGAGACCAGCATGTTGCACTTAATGAAGACTTTTCTAGTGATGAGGGTGAATCTGTGAATTCTCAAGGTCGCTTGCTTTTTGAGTATCTCGAGCGGGACTTGCCTTATAGCCGTGAACCCTTGGCTGACAAGGTTAGTTGCCCACCCCTTTCTTCCCCCTTGTCTTCTCTAAACTAAAATACAAATTATGAAGTAAGAAATCGACTCATCCATGTCTGTGTGCTCCCCATTTTTAAAGCCTTTTGATAATTTCCCATTGCAACAGATGGCAGATCTTGCCTGCCGATTCCCTGAGTTGAAGACTCTTAGAAGTTGTGACCTTCTATCTTCCAGCTGGATTTCTGTGGCATGGTATTGTCTTTTAATCATTGCATTTGCTTCTGTAATTATATCATGCAGTTATTGTAGATATGACTAATTGGTCCTTATGATGTATCTGTGTAGGTATCCAATTTACAGAATACCCACAGGGCCAACATTAAAGGATCTCAATGCTTGCTTTCTAACTTATCATTTTCTTTATACACCTGTGGGAGGTAAGAAACAATTTCAATCCTCAAATTTGTAATTGAGGGGTTTTTCTTTTTGGCCTACAAAATATGCTACTTATAAGCTGAAACAACTGCACACATGGCTATACCTAGAGGGCCAAGACATGAAATTATTTGCAAATTCCAGGTGTATCTTACCTTTATTACAGACACACCCACAAACACATTTGATAATGCTCTCTCTGATGCTTCATGGGGCTGAATAGAAGCAAGATGCTGAATGTGTTCATATGGTTTGGCTGAGGGATGTGTACAGTGTATTGGTTATGTAATTATTGTGCCCATGAGCATTTTGATACAGCATTCCAAATCAAGCCAAGCTTTAGTTTAGTCACATTAATGTGACTCCTGATATGATTTCTTTCAGGTTCAAAAGGTGCACAGGCTCCAATGGTGAGATGTACCAGCGAGATAGATGGTGTCACTAAGATGTCATTACCAGTTTTTGGTTTGGCCTCATACAAGTTCAAAGGGTCCCTGTGGACGCCTAATGGGGGATTTGAGCGCCAATTGGCAAATTCCCTTCTGCAGGAAGCTGACAACTGGTTAAGACGGGTTCAGGTCAATCATCCAGATTTCCTGTTTTTTAGCCGGCGGTAGTAGTAAGTCATGACTATAACTGTTACCCTCCCACTGTTCTAGAAGAAGACTAATATATTCTCAGTACATGCATGGGCCATCTCCCCTTTTTGTGGAAATCTAGATTGCAAGTTCAGTTAGTTATGCTTTGGTTTGGTTTCCTTTCATTTACTAAAAAAAAAAAAAGAGGCAAAAATATTATAGAGAGCATAAAATCAGTGACACTGCCAAATGTGAGGAGCACCTGTAATAATGCTCAACCAGAAGCTATGAAGTAAATATGGAGTTAGAGAAGTTGCAGAAGGGCTAGCTTAAATCAACTGATGATCGGTTTGCTATGAGTGTGAACAAGTCCCATCTTGCTTGGTCAGTTGTTCTTTTTTATGTTATTCCAGCTAAGGGTAAATTATGAGATTTCAGGCTTTTTTTTTTCGTCCTGATGATTAGTACTAGGATTTAGATTTATTTATAAGGGAATTTTGATAGGTTGTGTAAGTGTCAAGCTCAAGCTGCCCCAGATGTGTACCAGTGTATGTGAATGCTAACCACGATCAACTTTAACTGCATCTACTGAAGAACTGTGTTATAGCTTTGATATTAATGAACTGAATATGTTTGCAGAATTGCTGTTTCTGATTGTTAAATTTGGGAAACTTGAGTTGCTTTTGCCTAAGTGTCTACCTTTTGTTTTTGAGGAATGGAATGGAATGGATAAAATAGAAAGGAATGGAATGCAAATGAAGAAAATATTTTTATCTATGTTTGAAAGGATAAGAACGAAAGGGAGAGGAATGTAAATTTATTTTTATATATATATATACATATAATACCACCACTATTACAACAATATAAAAGTAGAGGTTCGGGCATGTAAAGGAGTCTAAATCTTCTGCACTACTTTTTGTATATCACTTTATGTTTCATCACTTTCTCCAAAAAAAAAAAAAAAAAAACTTCATGTTTCATCAATTATTATTTGTCATGTTTTTATTTTACTTTCCTTATAGAATAATTAACGTTTAAAATAGAAAGTAATCATACATATGGTAATTAGTAATTAGTGGAACATAGAGTGGTACATAAAAAATGGTATAGAAGTTTTGCATTTCATGTGAAGGGGGCAAAAAAAGTATTGTGGTAATTTTATATAAAAAATTCTATAAAATATGTTTCATTCCCTTTTATTTTTCTTAATTTTTTACTTATTAAAAAAGAGATTAAATTTAATAAGGATGTGGTGTAAATCAATGGGTTTACACAAGCCAATAAAGACATGTCACGTTAGATTTTTACTTAAACTCATTGTAAAATCAATACATCCTAATACACCTAATATCATCTCAACAAACAAACAAACAAAAACCCAATTTCATGTACCTCAACTCTTGTGTCTCCAGTCACAATCCTCACCGGACCTCCATTTGCCGCCACACTACCTCACTAGACCTCCATGTAAACCAGAAAATATATTGCAAGTTTAATACCAGAAATACACTTTCAAAGTTTTCATATCACAAAAATTGTTTAGTCAGGCATTTTGACAAACACCTTGTAAGCACTTTCAAAGTCTTCATGTCATATAAGTTTTCATTATTTCCTATAACAATTTTAATTTCGACTTGGCTTCTGATGCTTTCGTTATTAATGTGAATTCCCACTTAATTCCTTCTTTCATTAATAATGGGCAAGTCTGCATAGCTACGAACATAGAACACTTATAAATATCTAGACATTTTTCAAGTCAAAATTTGTAGATGCAGCATTGGCCATTATGAATTCGTCCTTACCCCGCAAAACCCATGTATGCCCTTATTTCAAAATACCAATACCCAAACCGTGAAGATATCAAAATATATAGCAACGGCCAAATCAATCAAAATATAGCAAAACCCATCAATATTGAGAACAAGAACAAATCACCTAGGTATGGCGAGGTAGTGCGGCGTCAAATGAAGGTTCGGTGAGAATTGCGATTGAAGCTACAGGAGCTGAGGAGGAGGGAGTGAAATTTTGGGGAAAAAAAATAGGTTTTTCGTTTGTTTGTTTGTTTGTTGAGATGATATTAGGTGTGTTAAGATGTATTGATTTTACAATAAGTTTAAGTAAAAATCTGATGTGACATGTCCTTATTAGCTGGTGTAAACCAAAGGGTTTGCATCCCGTCCTTATTAAATTTAATCTCATTAAAAAATGTGCCTTAACAGTGTTCTAATTTTTTCCTTAATAACCAAAAATATTTCTTTTAAAATCATATTCTTTCTATTCTATTATACCATACCAAACTACTATAGTTTCCACCTGTTCCGGAACAAGGGATCCCTTCTCCCTAACAAGGAGCTCTATTTTTGGGCGTTGCGTCGTTTGTTCCAGATAAAGTGTATAGTTTTGGGTGCGAGTGTTTGGGTATGTATAAGTACGTCTTTTTATGGTCTCTTTCTTTGGCTTCCAAATTTGTGTTTTCAATATGGGTCACTAACATAGATTTGTAGGGTAATTATTAATAAATTATAATAGAAAAATTTTGATATAATTTTCATGGAAAATATGAAAAGCTGTCAATAACATTTATTATTTTATTATTTTTTCAATAAAATGTTTCTAAAAATAGCTCTTAAACCAATGTCCACCCTAAGGGTATTGGTTAAAATTTCCCTTTCAATATTTGGCAAATGCTTAGTTCAATTGGTTGGTACGTGTTTACAATGATGATATTAAGGTTTAAATCAAAATTCTAACAAAAAATTGACTTTATTGACATAAAGTTGTTTCTTAATGGCCACTATGTATATATATCTTGAATCCTATGAATTTACCTAGTCTCCTCAGCAGCCCAGCTCCACAAAAAGTCAGTAAGGCTGTATTTGGATTGGTTTGAATTAAGTGGAATTTAGTCCTCTATTTGTGTCAAAACAGATTTCAATTCTATGTTGATGATACATTTGCTTTAATACTATTTAACATTCTTAAATTGTAATTTGTAAAGCATATTCCTCCGAATTGAGTACTTTCAATAACCGTGGTAATGGCTAACGAAACATCACCCCCCAAATTTTTTTATGATAAAATTAAACCTTAAAATAAATTTATTTAGCAGATGGATCGTTTTACAAGCATATCCTTATTAAACCAAATCAAATTGAAGTTCAGTTATCTTCTTTCATTAGGTCTTGAAGCTTTTTCTCTAACTCCTCTGAACATTTTTGACCCATCATTTGGTACAATGACATTAAGTCAGATAACTGTTCTATTGACATCTTCTCCATTATGATCCTTGCTACTCTTTCCCTTTCTTCATTCTTCATCAGTCTCTCAAGGTACATCGATGAACTCCTCACTGTTGCACCCATCTGCTTTAGCCTATTCTCTTGCTGCAAACTCAATGCCATGTTCGCCTGTACACAAACAACATACGTAACTATTACAAATATATCAACTTATTAAGAATTGAAGCCAACATATCTAGTTAGAGAAATGTTATACAGATGGTAGTGTGGTTTTCTGGAATAGTTTACTAGATATAGTTCCTCTTGAAATCAAAAATATGGCATCAAAAACATCTTTGGCTAACCTCGAGAAACTCAGCTCCAGCTATCAATTCGGATCCCTGGCTTGAAATCATTCCTTTCCCAGAAATGTACAGGTTTTTTGCAATTGAAAAACTTCTTAGAATTGTCTTTCTCTTCATCTCCAATTCCTGATTAAGCTTTGGAGCCTTTGGCACATATGCTGAGCAATTAAGCTTCTTCTCATGAGCAATTACTGCTTTCACAAATTCCTACATGACAAGCAGTGTTATATATTCCTTTCTGATGTTTGATAGTGATGTTTGATAGAAGGCAATAGAAACCATTGCAATACATAAAAGTAGTAAAATACAATGTAACATAAGAGTGACTGCATACCTGATATGCAGATGAGCATCCTGGATAATCAAAATTATCAGAATCTGGATGTCGCATTCGCTCTGGATGAAATTGAAGACCCATGATGAACTTGCCCTCTTTGGGATTATAAGCATCAGGGTCATAAAATCCTTCAACCAAGCCGTCTGGAGCAAAAGCCATGGGAACAAATCGCTGAGCTAATCTCTTAACACCTTGATGGTGATAACTATTCACCATGATTTCCATTTTTTCATCTTCTAAAGAATCCTCAAACCAGTGATACAAAGGGGTATCCTCCACAACCCTCACCGCGTGGCGATGCCCATCATAATTTTCATAGTTCAAATGATTCACTCTTTCACTCCCATCAGTACATTTCTTTGATAGCTCTTTCTCTACATCTTGATAAAGGGTACCCCCGCATGCCACATTGAGGACTTGTGACCCCCTGCATATTCCCAAGTATGGTATATTTCTCTCGAGGCACAGCTTTGCGAGTCTTAGTTCAATGGAGTCTTTCTCTCTATCAATGGCGGTATCACTTGCGTGTAGTTTCCTAATTTCTTCAAGTTCTTCAGGAGAAAAACCAGTCAATTCTGCATCATAAAGGGATGGATCAATATCTTCTCCTTCACAGAGAAGAACTCCATGTATAGGTTCAAAGCTTTCAAGTAGCATGTGGACTCCACTGACTCTTGGGACAATCACAGGCACTGCACCATACCTTACAATGAGATCTAGATGGTATTCACCTGTTCATATATTGCAAAACAGTTATATATGTCAACAGGAAAAAAAGCATATGGAAGATTAAAAAAAAAAAAAAAGTCACTGGTGGACTATTGAGTGCTCCTAAGACATGGTACATTGTATGTAACAAACATGCGGAAGATTAAAACAAAAAAAAAAAAAAAAAAAAATCCACCCATAGACCAGGACCCAGGCATCAAATTTTGAAATATATTAATCTAATTAAAGGATTTATAAAAATATATATATATATATATAATATAGAAATTTTATTCTAGTCTAATTTAAGTATATATATGTGTAAACCTCCTTCTTAGAGACTTGAATCCTGACCCTTACTCTTCACATCTCATAAACATATATATTTGTAGAGTGATTACCATAATAAGGGTGTGCATTAGTAATGACCTTTTCTTTGGGAGAACGTTTGTTTGTTAGTTTTAGATCTGTCAGCCAATAAGGCCAAAAACAAGAAGAAAGAAAGAAACAAATGGTGTGTTTAGTGAGAGAGAGAGAACGAACCCACAAAATCAACAAACTTTTTCTTGCGAACAGTTCGTCGAGACACAATGAGAACCCTTGGTAGAATCATCGATATGTCTGAAGTAGCCATAGATTATTGAAGTTGAATGAGAGCTGTCTGAAACTTTTAAAAGCTTCCAAAGAGAGGTGAAGACGATGAGAGTGATTACAATCTTCCAAAGATAATCCTTAAGTAATGCCAATTTCTCTCTCTATATATAGAAATAGAGCAATTCATGAGTATTACATATATATATTAGTTTGTCTCACATTCATGGCATGGATTTTGTTTCCTTGTTAGAGTGATAATAGAGTGACAGTTTGTTCTTATAAAAAAAGAGAGTCTAGTCTAAAAGTTGTGTTAAAAAACACTAGGCGCCGCATATATTTTTCACACCAATTTGTTCGGAAACAGTATCTCTTCCCTTAAATTAGTTAACTCCCCTTGTTAGCGTCGCGTCACCTTCCCAAAAAAAGAAAATGTTGGCGTTATCATTAGGATTACGCCAATTGATGAAAGTCAGACTTTGTAGTTTGCAGCTTATGTGTACGTAACATGCATATTGAAGACCAAAGTTTAGGAACACAATTTTTGTGCCGCGAGTTTTGTCAAATCCTAAGGTGGTCTGCTTTGAATATTTATATGAACAGAAATTTGAGATAGTTTAAAGACACAATTCTTATTAAAACTTATTCAAGTGGTTTATTGTGAGTAATGGATTTATATGGAAGTAATTACTCATCACTTACAGTCAATCACTTTAGCAAGTTATGGCAAAATTGTGTCTCTAGAAGAATTGTTGAAATTTTTACAATTGTTAACATGGTCTGTTATAACTGATGCATAATAAAACTGTTAATAGTAGATTCATGTAAAAATTATGAAAAAAGTTGTTCCTAAAATTGTTTAAAAGAGAGAAAGTAGATGGACACAACTTTTGGACTCTTGCCACAACTCTAATGTGATCGACTATGAGCGGCGAAGGAAAAGTGATATTTCTATTGGAATGTAAATTTCTACAATTCACATGTCAGCCACATTAGAGTTGTGCGACAAAAGTTGTGATCATAAAAGAATTATTTTTTGTTTAAAAAAAAATGGCCATCTTCTTGTACGATACAACACATGTTTGTTTTTGCTGATTTTTCTTTTCATGACAAGGCTTGAGAATTAAATTCTTGAAGTTGTATAAACTAGAAATCTCATTCTAATAAAAGGTTGAAGGATTGATGACAAATGATTATTTTAATTGAATTGTAAAAAAAATTGGGCAAAATTACAAATTGTACCTTTATAGAGACTATATTGTTTAACACATCCTATGTGAGAGGGGAATTCGAATATTTAATGTCTTTGTTGTAAATGGAAGATTATGCAATACTTTGAGAGTACAATAATGTTGTTCGCTCTTCTCCCACATAAAAATGAGCTCTATCATGAATTTAATTAGTGATACTCATTATTATGTAAGAGTAAAAAATACAATATTTTTATACTTGTTTTGAAATGTTTTATAATTACTTAGTTCCAAATTCTTGAAAGTGTCAATCGTGAAGGTTATTGGCCAAAAGGACATAGTTTTAGCTTTACAATTTTTGTAACTTTCAAATAAAATAAATGAAAAACCCTAAGAAACTAACATATTTCATTCAATCCAAAATTTCATTTTCTCACAAGAAATCAAAATCCTTAGAATAAATCCCAACATCCTTTCTTTACAACCACTCCTTGCAACTCTTGGGCTCGAAAACCAGATGGAATAAAGCGACATTCCTGGCCGTGTTCAGGTGATCCATGCAATGATCACGAGGGCCACAAGTAGAGATATCACTTAAGCCTGAGCTAGTTGATTGATTTGAATTTTGTTGGGGTGCGGGGGAGGGATTTATGGAGTTGATTTGGGAACAAAGTTTCTCTACAAACTTATTATATATATATATATATATATTTATATTGAGTGTGAATTTTGGAAATCTAACCGTTAAATTGCATGTTCTTATTACATCCTTAATGCTTATAAAATTTTCAAAAAATCAAAAATCAATTGTTATGTCACTAAATAAATGTTATAATTTCAAGTTTTTATAATCTAAAGTTGTATATAAAAAATAAGTTAATTAATTAAATAGTAAATAATATCCGATTTAAGCGAAATTTGATATGCATGTTAAGAGCATAAGGAACATGAAATTAAATGATTAAATTTTTAAAATTTACACCCAAAAAAAAAATATATAAGAAGTTTAAAGAGTTTCTCTTCAAATTAGTTTGGTGAGAAACTTTATTCTTGATTTGAGATTTGGTTTAGGATATTGGTGTGGGGTACTTGTGTGTTTTTTTTTTTTTTTTTTTTTGTCTAGTATCATAATTTTTATTTTAAATATTTTTTTTAAAGAAATGAATTAGTAAGAGTATCTTATTTTGTAGGCATTTTAAATGGAGTAGAGATATATTTTAATCGAATTATCCTTAAGTTTTGTTCTGGTTAAACATAAGGTCTAAGAGTATTTTTAAACAACATAAAAATATAATACGTAAGTCACTGTATCTAAGTTTTACATATATATATATATATATATATATATTTTTTAATGAAAATCATGAGAGGAAAGAGGGAGATTTTCAAAGCCATGGGAGTTGTGGCCCCTTCCCTCTGCCAGTGCATATTGGTTTCTTTGGCCGGTTTTTAAGGAATTTGGGTTGAAGAAAGATATACAACCGATGAAAAATGGGTTTTTCTTTGGGGCTTCTTTTTTGGGTTTGCATGTGGAGTGGTGCTAGTTTTTTGGGTTTGGTGTACTTACGTCTAGTTGACTGATTCTATTTTTGTCTAGGAATTCAATGTATAACAAGGATAGTTATAATGCATCATCTAACATGATGATGGGGCTACAGAAGCTTAAAAATCAAATTCCTTTGCTCTCCCTAATTAGAAACCTATAAATCCGCAAAACTATGTTCAATGTTCTCTAAAAGATCACCTCTCATGAAGCGGCTCGATATCTCCTTTTTTTTATTACATATTGCTCCACTATTTATAGTGCTGTCAAATAAAACAAATTTATTCTCTTTATAGAGATGCTATTAACTCCAACTTTCATCTAGAGCTTTGTAACTAAACTAGCATTTCTCTTATTTCTCAAAAAAAAAAAAAAAAAAAGAAGCATTTTTCAGTATTTTTAACAAAAATATTTATGGTTCAAATCTTTTCTCTCTTAACTATCAAATTACCACACAAAAAATCAACATTTAATTGTGGAGTCTTCTAAAAGTATTTGGTGCATTGAACCTCTTACATGTTTCACGTGAGTCATGAAGCACAACAAACATGCCTTGTGTAAGTTGTTAAAAATTAAGATCTTGCGGTATATTTCCATATTCCACTGCCAAAGTAGCCACCCTCCTAATCCATATAGCCTGTTTTGAGAATAAATTGAAGCTTAAATCTAGAACTCACACATCCTTCAATGTCAACACTAGTTTTGATTCACACCTCATCAATTTCCATAATATTTGAAGAATTGAAATTACCCATTTCCTACTTTGTATGTAGTAAAAGACTCTATTTTAAGAATAATACACTGGGAAGCATCCGAATCAACAACCCACGTAACATTACTATTAGTTATATGCTTAACACCTTTTTCTCTTCAACAGAGAGCTACAAGACTTTGCTCATCAGTCACAATAACTATATACTATTCTTTTGATTATCGTTTCTTTGATTTTTGCCTTCAATTTGTTCTCTGCTTTAATACCAACAATTCATTTTTTATATAGCATTTTTTTCCACAATGAAAGCATTTTATATGAATTTAACACTAGGATAAATTATAAAATTGGTCCCTATCTTTTATACTATATCTCAATTTAATCCTTAACTTTTCAATTTTGTCAATTTGGTCATCGACCTTTTTACCATTTTGTTAATTTAGTCACTACCGCTAACTTTTAGATGGAAAAAGTTATGTGTCAAACAGAACAATAAAAACTTATTTTCCATACTACATAATTCGCTGCTTATACTGTCACCTCAGTTTAAAAAGAAAAAAGAAAAAAAGAAAGGTAGTCAATTCTCAATTACTAGAAGCATATGTTTGAAATCACGGCAGATTAATTCCAAATTGATTATAAAAAAAAAAAAAAAAATCCAAATTATCTTCTTCAACAAGATTTAGGAAGGAATTAAGTAAATTGTTTCTTGCCTTAGAAACCTCTAATGAAGCTCTTAGTACTTGTTCATTGATGATACCGTCAAAAATCTTGATCAATTTACCAGAATAAATCGTCATCCTTCGTCGTGCACCTTGTGGGTCAATTAAACAAAGTACTGGGATTTTTTTTTTTTTTTTTTTTTGAGAAAACATACTGGGAAATAGTTTTCAATATTAGGCTTTCCAGCTAATTCCATGATAACACGTACAAGCTCGTGAAAACCTTGAGCCGATAAATCTTAACTATAGGTGCCAAGTCAATGGAAAATTTTTATTTTGATATGACACTAATTAAGTACTGTAATAAAGGAAGCTCAACCAATATCAACCACTTTCCCACTTTTGCTGCAACAATGGAGAGAGAGAGAGAGAGAGAGATTTTAGGGATCTTGGTGGTCATGTGTTTCAGTTTTAATTTGGGTTTTTTTTTAGCTGATGTGGCAGTATAGAGAGAGAGGAGTTAGGGATTTTAGGGATCTTGGTGGTCATGTGTTTCAGTTTTAAATTGGGTTTTTTTTAACTGATGCGGCAGTATAGTTAGTAAATAACGTGACATGAAAAATAATTTTTTATTGTTGTATTTGACACATCTGTTTTTTTGAAATAATGGCACAGACTAAATTAACACAATACTAAAAAATTTGAAGATCAAACTGATACAATTAAAATACTAAGGATTAAATTAAAATTTTGTGTAAAGGATAGGAACTAATTTTATAATTTACCCTTAACACTGTCATTTTGCCCTTTACTTTACTTTACGCGATCCACCGCGACTAGTTAGAGCATTAATGCATGATCTTGTGCTTTGTTTATAACCGTGCCTTTTTGTTCTAATTTGAAATTTCCTCAAAGTGGTTTGTTTGGAGAGAAATTTTGTCACTACCTAATAAATAATTAAATATTTCTTAATTAAGGCTAAATAATTATAAGTAAATAATCACCATCCATGACACTACAGCTCTGGAAAATGATAAAACTTTGAACAGTCGAGTGATTTGTTTGCAGCAACCGGGTAACCTGCAATATCCTGTAAAGGTAACCGGGAGCTGGCTTTCCGACAAGCCAACCGCTGTCCAGCTATTTGTTACAACTTTGTCAAGATTCATGGTCACTCAAACTGAAAGGGTCCCACCCACCTCACTCACGCTATAAATAAAACCTTTCGTGCTTCACAGACCGCCCAACATTCAATGCTACAACCAATAAAAACACTCCACGTAACCAAAAATCACTGACCAGTGTTGCCCACAAATCTCCATGGACCGTCTGATCCTCGAGCCCACAAATCATCACTGTCTTATTCGGTGACAGTGACACAAATTTGTATGATTAATGCTAAGACCATAACTTTTACTATAATTTGTTCGTACAGAAAGTTGTGAGTGGTGAAGTCATAAAACAAATTATAACAAATTGTAGCATTATCATAAAAATATATGAGCAAATTGTAGCAAAAATTATAGTACTAAATCTTTAACATTTTCCCATTGGTTCACAAGAATCCAAAAAAGCAGCCCGAAAGTTAAAAATAAGCAATAATTGCTTATTATCATCAAAAGCCGAAAATTTGTCGCCCAAAAAAAGAAGAAAAAAGAATCAAAAGCAGAGAGAGAGGGAGAGAGATAAATACAAAGTAAAATAGAAGAGAGAGAGAAACACAAACAGTACCCAAAAAAAATTGATTGAGTGAGTGAGTGAGTGAGTTGAGAGAGAAGAAAGCATTTTAGCGGAAATGGCTGTCTCAGTGTCGATCTTAGCCATCATCATCTCTCTCCACCTCATCGCTTTCGTCTTTGCTGTCGGCGCTGAACGACGTCGTAGCACGGTAACTCTCTCTCTCTCTCTCTCTTTTATTGTGTAGTTGAAGCTAGCTAAGCTAACACTCACTTGAGTACTGTACTGTACTGTGTGAACAGGCTAAGGTTGTTCCTGATGAGTACGATGAGAGAACGTACTGCGTGTACGCCTCGGACGCGTCGACGGTGTACGGGTTGTCGGCGTTTGGGCTGTTACTGATAAGCCAAACGGTGCTTAACGGCGTCACAAGGTGTCTCTGCTTCGGTAAAGGCCTTGTCACTGGCCGCTCCACCACTTGTGCCATCTTCTTCTTCATCCTTTCCTGGTAATTTTTTTCATTTTATTTATTTATTCATTCTTTTTTTTTTCTCGTTTGATCGGACGGTCTAGATCAATTTGTACTTAAATCTCAAACAAAAGCAAATGACCAAGAAAGATTGATTTTTTAAAATCTTGTGTGTTAAATTTTCAGAGTGAAAAATAAGATTTGATATTATAAATAGTTGGGTTCTCTTCAAAATCCAGATTCTGTGCATAGGTGGTGCCCAAAACAGAAAAGCAAATTCTTTTCCAGAATTAGTCATTGTTGTATTTAGTTCCAACCCACAAAGAAATCCATACTCATGTAATCATGTGGCCTTGGTTTGCTTTACCTTTTTTGTTTTGTTTTGTTGCTAAACAGTGGCCTTGCTTTACCTTTCACTTTCACTTTTGTATATAATTAAATCATATTAAAAGTCGAAGAGACGTTTGAATAGAGGTAGATTTCCAAATCATGAAAATATTCTAGAACTTTAAGTTGGTTTTGGATACTGATTTTCACTGGTTTAAATTCAAGTGGCTCTTAACATTGTTTGATTACAAATCAATGCACACAAGCTATTTTGTTTCTGTTCTACTAAATGCAAAAAATGTGAACATTTAAATTAGGATTAACTTTTTGGGAGCGGAGGCGTGCTTGTTGGCCGGGTCAGCGAAGAATGCGTACCACACCAAGTATCGGGCGATCTTTAAAGTAGAGCATTTGTCGTGTGCCACCCTGCGCAAAGGCGTGTTCGCGGCTGGAGCAGCTCTAACATTGTTGTCGCTGCTGGCTTCAGTTCTTTACTACTGGTCTCACGCCAGAGCTGATACTGGTGGATGGGAGAAGCATCAGAATGAGGGCCTTGGCATGACAAATTCTAGTTTTGCACCGCATCATCAGCAGCAGCAGCAACAAGCTGGTGAATTTCAGAAGGCCTAATTGTGTGCTGTGAGTTGTGTTGAAAGTCCACAGTTTTGGTGACTTTTGTTGACCTAGAAAATGGATAGACAAAGCCTCAAACTTTACCTTAATGAACCGGAGACGTATATATATATATATATATGTATGTCAATTTAAATGTTAAAAGAGTATAGTATTGTGTTTGTTGATATTTAGAATTGTGTTTTCGGACCAAAATTAAGTACTTTAAAATCGTACTTTGTCTTTATTTGATGGGGTTGGTTGCTTGTACCAACCAAACAAATGGCATTGGTTGCTTTCTGGCCCTTATTGTAAGCTTCAGCTGTAGGACAATGACTGCAACAATGGAGGTGATTAAACACCAACAACCCCCAATTATCTTCCCCCAAAAACCCATACAAATACCCCACTCACATGCGTTTTCAATTTTGTTGAATTTCTTGATTTACATAATTCTAATTTGTGGCCCTACATATCTCAACCAAAACCTCTATGGCTTCGTCAAACCAACATCTACATTTTTATGATTTTAACTCCAACCATGCCCAACACCACCTCCATCTAAATTAGCAAACCCGCAAACACCAAGACTAGCAGACCATGAAAGAGAAAGAAACTCTTTGCAAAGTGACTTCCATCCTCACAAGATTTTATCTCTTTGGACCGACATTGGTATCAGGCTTTTTGACACAGTATCTTCAATAATAATTTTGTCAGCCATGGGCTTCTAATTAATGGATAAGCTTGTGAGTGTTTTTTTTTTTTTTGAGGGGGAAATCTCGAAATACTTTAAATTAAATTGGCTAAATCAGCCTGTAAAACAACTGCAAACTGTGGTGGAACATCCTCCATCCACACAAGAAAGTCTGGTATGTCAACTGCATATCTAGCCAGACTATGAGCAAGCCTATTACATTCTCTTCTTACATGAGAGTATTGTAATTTAATAAAATCGGATGCTAGCACCTTTGAGTCATCTATCCAAGGTCCTATCGAAGACAGTGTGCGCTCTGTTTGAGTGAGTGCTTTGATCACCTCCATTGAGTCACCTTCCAAAACTGCTTTATTGACACCTATTTCTGTAGCGAAAGATAACGCTGTGACTGCTGCTAATGCTTCAACCTCTGAACCTGTGAAAGCATGTGATATTTTCTTGGCATTGCAATCTTGCAACAAAGTATTTCAGGCTCTTGGTTGTGAATGAGTAGGCCAGTGAAAGGTGGAATGGTCAGCCAAACGATGGCTTGCTATGGAAATGGTTTTCTACACCGACGATGTGAATGCCCATAAAGACCAAGAACAAGGCAATAGCTGAAAAAGCGATGACGAAAAGAATGCAACTTTTTTTTTCCTTTTTTTTTGGTTTTTGTTTTGGATAATCTGCAATTCATTACTAAAAGAAATGAATTGCACATTCATAGGTAACTGCAAAGTCATTCTTATATTGGAATACCAATTATACTGAGGTTGAAAATTGAAAATATCAAACATATGACAAATTTTAATTGATAGAGTATAAAGTAGAACGTAAAAAGTTATATAGAGAATTTGTATTCCTAATATTGATACATAAACTTTTAAAAGTTCATATTTTTTCACGTTATTATTTTTTGTTATATATTTTTCTAATTGAGTTTAAACTATTTTTTTTAATTGAGTTAAAATTAATGATTCTTTATTATCTTGTGAATGCTTATTACATTGTAATTTCTTTAAAGAATAGAATAGATAGATACATATAAAAACACTATATAAATACATAAAACAAATATTTTTAAACCCTTTTGGTAAGTAAGAGTAATTTTATTAAAGACAACTACCAAAAAGGGGGTGGGGGGGAGGGGTGGTGTCGTATTTGGGGGGAACTATCCCATCAACATTAGCAATAGCCTAGTGGGGGATAAAGCTGATGGGCTGGGGTCATCAATAGAATACAAAAAGAAGTTCAATGGGCTAAATTATGCGTAGCTGCACAAGGCCGAAGATTTTTTTTTTTCTTTTGGCTGAATGCACAAGGCCGAAGATATTTTATATTTTGTTGAACTTTTTCATGCATTGTATGAGTCACTTATTAGTATAATTTAAAATAAAAATAATTTACTCTTTGTCAACTTCTTCTATCATTGTCACACAAGCTTTTGAAAACCCATAGTATTTCATGTCATTATTCTAATATATTTTAATGAATTTAAAATTCTAAAAAGAATTTCTATAAAACCTCTTACTCTTCATTAAAAATCTTGCCCCATCATACTTCCTTAAATGGTAGAATAGATATAAAATTTTATAGATAAACATAACAATAATAAATGAATAGTAAAAACTAACATGCATATCAAATTACATATTTACAATTTTTCCAAAAAATTAAAAAAAAAAAAAAAGAACAAAGAAAGAGAGAAGATCATATTAAAGACAACTACCAAAAGGAAGGGGGGGGGGGGGGGGGGGGCGTTGTCGTATTTGAGGGGAACTATCCCGTCAACATTAGCAATAGCCTAGTGGGGGATAAAGCTGATGGGCTAGGTCATCAATAGAATACAAAAAGAAGTTCAATGGGCTAAATTATGCGCAGCTGCACAAGGCCGAAGATTTTTTTTTTTTCTTTTTTGCTGAGTGCACAATGCCGAAGATATTTTATATTTTGTTGAACTTTTTCATGCATTATACGAGTCACTTATTAGTATAATTTAAAATAAAAATAATTTACTTTTTGTCAACTTCTTCTATCATTGTCACACAAGCTTTTGAAAACCCATAGTATTTCATGTCATTATTCTAATATATTTTAATGAATTTGAAATTCTAAAAAGAATTTCTATAAAGCGTCTTACTCTTCATTAAAAATCTTGCCCCATCATACTTCCTTAGATGGTAGAATACATATATAATTTTATAGATAAACACAACAATAATAAATGAATAGTAAAAACTAATATGCATATCAAATTACATATTTACAATTTTTCCAAAAAAATAAAAAAAAGAACAAAGAAAGAGAGAAGATCATATTTTATTGACTTTCTCGACTGTACAAGTTATTGACTAATATTTATATAATGTCTAAAAGCTAAAAAGTAACATTTATTATTCTTATGCACCTATTGAGCCACATAAGCGTAGTATTTTAGTTCACTTTGGTCCCTTTAGTCTATTTTGGTTCATTTTAGTGCATTTACTTAGAAAAGGGAAAAGACATGTTTAAGTTAATAGTATTTATTCTAAATTTGAATTTATTAAAAAAATATAGATCTCAAGCTCCTTTTTTTATAAAAGTATAAACCATTAAATCCTAGTTATTGTTTATTTCCAAACCATTGCCAAAAACTGCATGTTTGCAAAGAAGTTGCAAGAGAAAATGGTTATCAAACCAGGATTTCTAGAACAGTACTATCAACTGTGTAATGTGTCACACCTTACAAATAGAAAAAAATCACCACATAAAAGAAAATCAACCTTAAAATGAGAAACATAATGAATAATAATATTCTCTTATCGACCTTCATGTTTTAAATGTGGGCATTTTCTTTTCACCTTTTAAAATGTATCAACGCATCAATTATGAATATTATGTAAAATAGTAGATGTAAAATGATTGCAAGAGAATATTTTTCTGTTCGAAAACGCTAAAGACATAACAACTAAAACATTCTTTAGATCTGGCTTGGTCACCTAGCGTATGCATCGATATTAAGACCAGTAGAAGCAGCAAAGTGACCTTATATCAGGAAATTCCAATTCATGTCTCAACTACAAGGACAAGGGCAAATATAACAGTACTAGTGTAAGTTTCACTAATACACAATACGTAGAAAACTCCCTTAACAACGTGACATTGATACAAAGATAAAAAGCCATATCCCCAATGATCATCACTCAAAATGGTTTCCTAACACTAACACTGCCACTTCTACTGTAATAAACACACCAACAGACCCACTTAATGCTGGATTTAGACACAAATTCTGACCAATAACAAGGATAATATAATATGTGAAGTAAGCCTAGCATTGGGGAAACGGGGTGCCACAAGTGCTGGCAACAGTCCTGGCATTTGGAGAGTTGACAAGTTTCTTGAGGTTTGGATCCTTCACATACTGGCAAAGGCAAGGCCTCTGTTCTTTTAATTTACTGCAACAAGCAGCTGATGGTGCACTAGCTGATGTGATTGCACTTGCACATGCACTGAGCTCCAATGGATTGCAAGTAATCCCTGTTGACACTTGAGTCTCCCCAAGGAGCAGAACAAGCACAACAAAAAATGCAACATATGACATTTTCATCTTCACCCACTCACAGTCACAACACAGAGAGAGAGAGAGAGAGTGAAATGGAGATGGGTGTAGTAGGGTGTGGCAAGCTTCATAATTTATAGCTGATCAGCATGAACTATAGAAGAGGGACATATTTTCGAAAATTCAGCTTATGATCATGATATCTTTCATGGATAATGTCAACATAGCATTAAAGTTGGTCCGCCTTATCATGAAAATTGTGAAAGTATATTATGGGTTCCGCATATATCACGCAACTTTGTTTCGTCCTCTTTGCTTTTGTTAATGGATTGTGCACTGTTTAGACTAGGGCCCATGAGACAATCACTACCAAAAAAAAAAAACACTTGACTTGTTTCGATCCAATTCTTTGTACTGAATACGACCAAAGTTTCTCTCTCTCCCTCTAAAGTATAAGACTGAACATGAAAGTGATACACTCATTTTTAGATATATGTCCCGTCTAATACACTTGAACACAGAACACAAACCAAGATTCTTGAAAAATAATATAAAATCAAATAGTACTTCGATCTGAGAAAGTTCATTAAACAAATGATTAACCAGGGTATAATTACCAATGTGAACTTATACGTGTGCAAGTTAAAACTCATAGAAGAGTTTAATTCCCATTGAAACATGCATGCCTTGCACGAAGGAGCATTGATCATCTCACGTTGGGCGACAACGAACAACTTTTATGTATTGTTGATATATATATATATATATATATATATATATATATATATATATGTATGTATTTACAGGGCCAAAGGCAAATTGTCATCATATATACCAATATAACACAAAGCACAAAGTCATGGTTTCATGAAGGATGTTTCTCTAAAAACTTTATTAATCAAAGTCTGAATGTCTAAGGATTACAACCACTAATTTATAATAAAAAAGTCCCATTCAGCCAAAATAACAATAATAATAATAATAATAATAATAATAATAAAAGTCCTGGGTTGTTAGGAACTCCTATAAAACCCTAATTCGTAGTAAGAATGAAAATAGGTCTAAAAAAAAATGAAATCACAAGATTAACAAGATAATCAATGCCCTACCATATAATGTCTCAATTTTTTTTCCACATACAAGACATTTACTCCATGATGATTGTCTGTTATCATTAGGCTAAAATACTAATTAGTTTTTTATGTAAGTGAGATTTAAATCCCAAATTTTTTTTATTTGATGACAAAATGCTCTTTTTTTTTTTTTTTTTTTTTTTTTTTTTTTTTTTGTGTGTGTGTGTTGCTAAATAACCATTTTATTGAAACAAAAGCAAAGGATTACAAAAGGGGATAGGGTTTGTCACAATCTTTGTCTAATGCCTGAGCCACTAAGCTAGGAAGACCAAAGAGGGGAACCGGCCTTATCCAATTGAACAAAACTGCCCATTGAGCCAAAAGATGGGCAAGAGAATTACCTTCCCTATACACAAAAAAATAAAGAACAACTTTCAAAAATGTTAATAAGCTTCTTTGTATCTTTGTAATTAAGGCTCAATTACATTCCAAGCATCCCCTTCCACTATGACTTTCTTGTAGTCTTCCTAAGCTGCCCTCCTAATTGCAAAGTTGTCTTTGCTTCTCCTAAAATAGGACTTCCTAGATCAAGTTGTTCTGCCCATGCCATTAATAAAACTCCTTTTTGTTCTCTGCACACCACTGCTATAGATGTTTTCTCATCTCTAATGGCTACATCAAAATTCAACTTCATTAATGACAAAAATCTTTATCATTTGAGTTAATTGAAACCCACATATAATGATTGACTCAATTTTGATTGAGATACTTATAAAAACTCTCTTACACAAGGAAATAAAGCCCTTCTCGAGAAAATTCTAAAAATCACTGCAAAAACATGTCAAGAAGATTAATAAACAACACAAATAACATGTTATTATGTTCTACACCAGAACTTTCTACTTAGAAAAAAACTTGTCATCAAGTTAATATTTAGGGATTGGATCTTTTGTGCATGAGACTAATACTTCAAATACCCTAAACCTTTTGTCTTTTTTTTTTTTTTTACTTGCAAACATCAAACTTGCTTTGTATTAGACAATATTACATCCTAGTATAAAAGGAAAAGTGTTTACTAATATGCTACTTGTGAGCTATATCTTTGCAACAGTTATCTCTATTATTTCCACGTTTTTGGTTGCTATGATTCTAAATCACATCTAAATGTGGAGAAATTATATAGTCTTCTGGTGGACTACATCACTTGTCTACCATTCCACTAAAAGACTCTCACTTGTTTAAAATTGCTAAATTAGTAATCAGCATCTGTTTTAAAAAAAAATTCTAACTCAGCAATTTTAAATAAGTAAGAGACTTTTAGTAGAATGGTAAACCACGTTACTTGTCCACCATGAGGATCTTATAATATCACCTAAATGTGCCATTGTAGTAATAATATATGTGAGTGTTAAAAGTAAGAAAATCTAACGGTGATGATAGAAATTAAAAAAAGAAAAAAAAAAGAATCTATAATAAAATATGACAAGATATTACATAATGGTGGATTAAAATCCTTTTACCTTATGTATTGGCAAGGTATTTGTTGTTACTGAGACATGCTAAAGCACAAATACAAGTTGGTTACAACTGTTCTTTCTTTTTCTAGTAGTTATAGACCATATTTAGTCCTCTTTCTCTTACTAATCGCACTCCTAATTATGTGAATAGGATTCAATCAATCCCCAATTCCATATAATGAAGAGTTGATTTGCGATTGTTACATAATAGTCTGATGTGATGATCATAGGAAGAGAGTGACTACGTGCTATCTCCTAACATTTCTTTTAGCATAGCACCAACACAGATCTCTAGCCATTAATCCTTAATGCCTTTCGGCGTTCTGATGTGACACCCTATTTAGTATTTACCCTAGGTTCTGTAGTTTTCAATCTTGTTTCACAAACAACAAGATTCTCAGATCACGTATCTCCCAGTCAAAATTGATGATTACTTTCATGATTGCATTCATTATTTCTTGTGACAATCAAAGAATTGAGCAGTTTATACACAGTTACTGTTTTGGTTTCCTTCCTAATCTCTATCCATTTTGTTAAAAATTAGTAATTCAATGTGTTTTAAGTCCATTTTAGCTGGTAGCTAGCTTAATTATTATGCTATTTTTGAAAAGACAAAATTTGAGTATAAAATTAATTGTAGCTTAAAACTAAAACTGCACTCCATATTTTCTTAAGGAATGTGAATTTTAATATATCCACATTTAGATTATATTTTTTTTTTCCCCTTATATCTTCTATGTTTGCAAAACTTCCAAAATATCAAAGATCAATAACTATGTTATCAATCAATTGCTTAAATTACAAGTTTTATTTTCTAAAATTATACATAAAAAAAGGTTTATGAATCATATAATAAATAACATCTTATCATTGGCACAAAACTTGACATGTATATTAAAAGTATAAAGAACATGCAATTTAGCAATTAAATTTTCAAAACATATAACAATGTTAATTTTTTAAGTTTAAGTTGTAGTCTTAAACTACAAACAATTTTGTAGTCAAATTTTGTTCTTTTTGAAATCTTTTTAATTTTTTTTTTTAAATGCAAGCCATACTCAAATCCCTGATGATTTTATAAAATTTTTTTTTGAGAGATCTGATAATTAAGAAGCTTTAAAATTTGGTTATGGAATGGGATGATACGAACCTATTGATTTATATAATAAGAAGTTATATGAATTTGTTAGAGTTTATGACTATAGAGCCATATATATGCAATTATGCAGTAAGTACGAAAATATTTTGTTTTACTAGAAAAACCAAAACGGTTACTAGAAATTAATTGATAAGTTTGATTTTACATAAACAATCTTATCATACTTTGTCCTGGCTTTTATTATTATTATTGTTATTATTATTCTTGAAGTGGGAGTTACGTAAATTTTTTTTTCTTTCTTTCTTTCTTATATATGAGTTTTGACCCTAATGACATCAATTTATAAAAAGAGAGAGTAAGACTTTCTTTTTCACTTTTAGAAGGAAGAGTGTATTGCAACTGATTTACCAGCTATATAATAAAAACTATGTTGAACTGATTCTTAAAAAAAAAAAAGAGTTTTATAAAATGTGATTTCCAACTATTTGTGTTATCTCTTGAATTATTTAATTATGTAATTAATTAAGATTATTACTCAATTCCACACTCATAAACAAAAATGATATATAAGGGATATATAGACATCTTAATTAGATTCTTAAAGTCACTATTGTTTTGACGAAATGAATATGATGACTTTGAAATTAATATGAAGACTTTCATGTGGAAAAAGAAAAGAGATCAAAATAAGGGTCTTCCTCACATAAAATAAAACTTTGGTCCAAATGTCTCAGTTTCTCACACATGCATAATCTATTTTGGACACATGTATCCGCATCCAGTGCATTCAAACAAGGGAGATGCCCACTCCAACCTAATAATGTTCCCTCTTTGTATGATTAAACATGCTCAAGCCTCTTGAAGATCACATCACACATGCTTTTCTATTCTACTCATATCGCTTTTTCCCTGCAAAGTGTGATTATTTTCTCTTCCACAGTAGGTTGCAATAATAAGCCCTAGACCAAAAATAAACATTTAAATCTCTTCATGGCCCCATAAGTCTCATTGGTCAATGGTCAAAGATTTGATATATATATGAAAGGAAACCAACTTTGAGACATAGATTTGTGTGTATATATATTAACTAGATCTCTAGATTGAATAAAACTAATGTTTAAAGAAAAGGACATTGGTTTTTACCCTCTATTAGTGCATTAGTCATGATTATTAATGCATGATTCACCCAAAATATGATTATCAATCCGCATGCTTATCAGTGGCTAATGTGATTGACGTCTTGATTATCAAGTTGGCATGCGGTTCAACTCAATTTGAACTAACCTTAATCTTCTACTAATTTCATCATGAGTTTTTTTTTTTTTTTTTTTTTTTATACGGAAAATGTGGTTAGTAATTAGCATTCTCAAATAGCACTTTAAGTATACATATAACAATCTCCCGCTTGTACAAAAATTAAGATTTGTTGCATATATCCATGTGCACAATTTTGGAAATGGTGTATTCAAAACATGATTTTAGTAATGGTTTTGAAATTGTAAAATTGTGTTTTGAATCCATAATTTCGGATGATGTAGTGCACACGCTATACACACAGGTGTAAAATTCACAGCTCTCCTTGTTGGAATATCTAAATCTTTGTTGCTTGAGCCCACTTGGATACGTCTCCATGCAGGGTCAAACACCCTTAGAATATCTTTTGAATATCCATGCAAAACAAACAAATGGGCAATGACATTTGGCTTTTATTGTCTCTCTCTTCCCCTTAATTAAACAATTTCTGGGAATGACAAAAATGTAAGTATGTAACAGTGTCACTATTTTGATCAAATCAAAATATATATTTCCTTCTCACAAAAATGAGTAAGAAATTAAAGTTTCAATAGAAAAAGAGCAAATTTCTTATTAGAAAAGAGGAATTTATCGATCGTTCCATATTTTGTAACAAGGTGATATCTTTCCTTTTGTTTTTCTTTTTATTAGAAAAGAGGAATTTATCCATCGTTCCATATTTAGCAAATTTCTTTTTATTAAAAATGAATGGCACATTTTAAACCACTGGATTCTTGAATAAGAAAGGCACACCATTGAACATGTTATAAAGGAGATGATATTGAATCCTTTTTTTTTCCCCACACAAAAAGTACAATATTTTGTTATTTAATCAAGTGATCCTGATCGATCATGCAAATACCGACACTTAAATAACTTCGACAGTAGGTTGTTACATTTTGCGTGATGCTGAGAATTCATAGATAAATATTAAAACTGCTTGGTGGATTCGTTGCATGAAAATGGAGATGAAGTACTGCATGGATGAATTGACTAAATTGTCAAAGTGCATGTGAATAAACCCTCTAGGCCAAGTCGAAGTCATTCCTTTCTTGTAACAAGTTTCTTGGCCACAAAGCTTAGAACCTCCATATTATCCCTTTTATATAGCCTTGTTAGAGCATCAGAGGCAACAGTGTCGAGAAAGTATTGAATCGTTTTAAGCTAGAAAAAAAAAAATTTAAGAGCCATGCCAACTAACTATCAATCTGATTCAGACGACCAAGCTTTTTCATTGGGAAGATTGTTTGGTCGTGAAAAGCCTTTGCATCAGGTCTTCGGAGGAGGAAAAGGTAATCTTCACCTTTTAACTTGATGCATTTGATGATTTTTTTTTTTTTTTTTTGAGAAACAAAAATTTGAGGAAAATAATAATTAACAGATGCAACATATTAATACCTTCTTTATTCAATAAAAAATTTGTCACAAATATTGTCCTCAATATTGCCTTCAGAATTTCGAAAAAGCTCCAAAGTGTAATGGAATGACTACATGCATGCCTTACATTTTCTTAACCTGCGCGGATTGCCTAGTTCCACACATCATGAACATAATATTCTTTAATTCAATTTGCACAGCCATTTCTGTTATTTTTCTCAGTGAATTCTATTTTCCAAAATCATGGAAATTAATTTCAATTTACTACTTTCTATAAAATGGGACTTGCACCATGATTGCGGGCCATTGCTATTCATTGCACATGTCATAGCAAAAAACTATATGGTGCCATTAAAAGTTTATTCATCATTGGCTATTTGGCACGCAGGAAATATATATAATTTTTTTTCTTTACAACTTATTAAAAGGTGTCAAATCGTTATAATATTACTTTTATATGGATTTATCATTAACTTTACATCAATTATAATTGTGGAACCGGGGCTAGAAATAAAATAATGAAATTCATAATAATTAATACACTATAAGAAAGAGTTATGCTTCATATTATGTTGGGTTTATTTTTGCAGTTGCTGATATACTATTATGGAAGGACAAGAAACTATCAGCTACAATCCTGATTGGATTCACGATTATATGGTTTCTTTTTGAAGTTGTGGAGTACCATTTTGTTACACTTCTTTGTCACAGCCTCATCCTCGCAATGCTAATTAATTTCATCTGGACTAACCTGTCAAGACTAATCGACTGGTAATCACTAATAAATTCTTAAAGTTTGTGTATTCATCATCACCTAGCATCCTCGACTAGTAATCACTCAAGCTTTCTAATAAATTTTTGTGCTATATCTCAGGACTCCACCCCATATCCCTGATATAAGACTTTCGACAGAATCGACATTTAGATACTTCTTAGCAAAACTTGATTGGTTCTCGTACAAATTCTACGAAATTTCAAGTGGGAAAGATTTCATATACTTGTTTGTGGTATGTAAAGCTATGTTCCCTCCACAACTCCATTTGACTACTACTCTATGAAGATTTGACATATATAATATACTTGAGTGTTTGATTTATATACAGGCAATCTCTAGCCTTTGGATCTTGTCTGTTATTGGGACTTATATGAGCTCTTTGAGTCTTCTATATATTGGTAACATCCTAGACCTTTCTTTAACAAATATGTTGTAACTCGTAACTTTGTTTGAGGCTAATTGCTAATGTGTATTTCTCTTTGCTGTTTTGAAGTCTTTCTCTGCGCACACACACTGCCAGCTTTTTACGAAAGATATGAAAAGGAGGTGGATTATTTTGCCAACAGAAGCAACCGAGACTTGAAGAAATTGTACAGGAAATTTGATTCGAAAGTTCTTAACAAGATTCCAAGGGGACCAGTGAAAGATAGGAAATACAAATAAGTACTAAATAGTTGTGAATTTGAAGATACTTTGTAAAATGAGTGTGAAAATTATGGAGGAAACATCTGTAAACAACTTTATGTGATGCTTAGTATGAAAAAATATTAAATAAATATAAAATGCATGTGTTTTACTAAAGATTTGCTTTTGCACAAGAATTAATTATCTCCGGAATTTATTTATTTATTTTTATAATAATTTTCTCTTGCATTTAAGACGCAAATCCATGATAAGCATCAGAGCCTCATAGTTTTTATTTTTATAGAGAGCCTCGGCCCTCATATATAGTTTGAGTTGGCTAAATTAAGGAATTATACCCTATATCATGAAAATGTGCTTCTTCTTTTTTGAGTAAAATTTAAGCGAGTTCATTACATATCTCATTTAATAGAAAACTAGAAGTGGTCCTGGAGTCACTTTTATTACATCAATTTGTATGTCATATTTTGTCACAAAATTTCCAAAAGTAAAAAATGTTAAGATTTAGATCTAAGTTGGCGTGGTAAAAAAATAAAAATAAAAATCCAAGTTGGCTAATTCCAATATCAAAACATGTGGATACCACGCAAGGGCTTTTGCGTTAGGTTTGGCCTGGTTCAATTATACACGCTTATAAGGATTACAATTATTACAAAATTACTAATAGAAGTATGGAGCTTAGCTATTGTTAAAGATTGAGAGTTTTAGGAGAATCCATTAAGGTTGCCTTTGGGAACTTGGATTTGGATTTGAAATCAAGGGATTTCAAATCCATTGATTTTATAAGTTATTTTAAATCCAAGCATTTTAAAGGTTTAAAATTTATGGTGGATTTCTCAAATCCAAATTCTTGATCTTTTTTAAACTTTCCGAAAAAGTTATTTGGATTTTAATCACTCAAATCCAAATTCAAATGCCTAAATTATGTCATCCAAACACACCAATGAAAATCCGAGTTAAGAAGATATTTTGCTTAACCCTTGCTTGAGCGAAATTGTGTGAAAAATTATGAATTTGTTGCACCGACTGGTTTGATTTAATATTATTCTATATATAACCACATCCCTTGTGACGCAATTTTCATTGGGAAAGGAAAAATAGTCGGTTTAAGCCTATTGAAAGATCTTTGATTCGTTGAGACCAAACGTCAAAAAACCTCTTCCGGGTGTCTCTCTTTGAGAGTTTCTATGTATGAGCCTTAAAAATGAGATTGTTCTTGAGTTTAACACACAATGAGTGTTGTTAATCCAAACCATAGAAAAACCTACCTCTAGAGTTATTTTGAGTTCCATTCAGGATTTGTTGCAAACGAGTTCGTTCATAAAGGAAGTTTTATGTGAGGATTTCAAAATTCTAGGGCCATTATAATGAAAGTCTTTTGTTAAGGTTGCATAAGATTCTAGGAATACAAAGGTTTTGTAAGTATAGATTGTTGTAATCATTTCTTGTAAAATAATTTTTTATACAGAGTTTAGTAATGTTGGACATAGCTTTTCCTTTTAAAAAACTGAAAACACTGTAACAAAATAATTTTTAAATGTGTAAATAGTATCGTCGGACTCATTTTTAATGTAAAAATTGCTGAAAAATGAAGTTTGTGGGTTCCATGAACAATGCACAGGACCCACTGGTGTGCACTGTTTATGGGAAAAGTCAACAATCACGGCTTGAAAAAAAAAAAAAAAAAAAAAAAAAAAAAGGCATGAAGCACTAAAAACGCAGATGCAGCTCATTTTCATCTAAATCCAAATGCTACCTTAAATTTTTTTCACTTGTCACCAAAATCTTATTGTGGTATATTAATTGATTGTGTTGATTGCTTTTAGATTATGATAATTATTATGGTATATCAATTATTTGTGTTTATTTATTTTGTTAACCATGAGCATAATTCATAATTAATCCGTTACTTAGAACTTGAGTAATACTACAAGTATAAACTATTTTACAATATTTTTACAAAATATTGATGTGACCAACTTTTTATTGGTTTTTATCTAAACCTACCATTAATATCATTTTTTATTCATTTATTAATAATTACTCACCACATCAACAATTTGTAAATTTTTTTGTAAAATAGTTTGTATATCTAGCATTATTCTTAGAACGTTGGAATCCAAATTAAAATTTTCATTTTGGTTAAAGCAATGTTATATACACAGAATTTCACAATATTTTTCATAACAATATATTTTTTTTAGAGAGAGTTTCAACCTATGACGTTCATTTTTAATGATAACGCTTTATCAGTAGACGAAAATGTCAATCGGTTTTTTGTGTATAAATGATAATTGAACTCCAAATTTCTTATTCAACCATCAGAGACTTTACTAGTTGGGATAACTAGAACTCACTTTAACAACAATTGAGTTGGTACAATTTTACTAATTCTTATTTGAGTCTACTTTTGACATTATCTGCGTACCTACTGCTAACAATCTACGATGTCATCAAGTGTGAAATTTATTGTCTATATACTTTCTCCCTCGTATTCAAGTTACAAATTTATTCCTTATTTATTTTCACATGGGAAAAGCTCTTTCGTACTACGTCAGTATCTATCTCTCTTACACCATTTTGTATCCTACTTCACCTCCCATTTTCATTGGGGAAACATAATGGTAGCAACTACCAAACGACTCATTGGCATGAATTCCAGACTCAACCATCCCATTAAAACAGGTTCTACCTGCCAAAATATTACTTTACAGATTGAGAGAATGGAAACTCATATGGCCGCTGTCGAGAATTTCTTCCATTACCCTTCCAACATCAAACACAGTCCCATTGTTATGTAAACTTTGAACTAAAATTAGATTAAATTAAATTTATAGATGAAAATATAAAAGAGTCATGCCAGAGCATAGAAGCTTAAAGTGACAACTTCACTGACTTTTAACAGTTGTGGCCAGCATCATGTTTGGAGGAGGTAGCCTTCTCACTCATTGGTGGCATTACTGCATGACTCGCTTGCAAGGTCAATGATGATCCACGAGCATTATATTTCTACAAAGATTTAAAGATATATGTTGGAATTATGGTTAAGTGATTAAATTCATTATTTCTAAATGACTTAAACTTTAGGAACAATTGATAATTTAACACAGTATCAAAGTAGGAGATCCTGCTCATGAGTTTGATATTTGTCTCCACTCTACCTGAAAGGGGAAAATACACGCTGGAAAGCCTTGTGTGGTTGGACGGGCCGACATTTGCACGGGCCTCCAATGGACGGACACTATGTGAACGGACCAGACACGGACAGAGTGAAGGAATGGGCTGGTTGGCCATGGGTCTGTTGGACCCCTTACGGGGGATATTTTGGCCCACTCTCATAAGGGCCCAAACAGAGTCCTTGCACTAGTAGGACTCTGGAAATATTATATATTTGGTAAAGATCTTCCCTATAAGGAGGAGACCCCTGTCCATCACGTTTAGGATTCTACAAGGAGAGTCCTATAAGGAAAAGACTTCCGCGCCAAAAAAGAGATGTCAACCTTCTACTGCTATAAAAGCCTCAATACCCTCACAGACCAAGGTATGCATAATTTTACGCTCTCTAGCATTCTAGAGTTGTGAGAATACTTTCTGACTTGATCTTCGGAGGGTATTTGGCCGGCACCACACCGGTGCCCTTTGAGAGGTTTTCTCCTTTGTTTCGTGCAGGTTAGCATACGAGCGAAAAGAGCATTGTGCGACTTATTGGTGAACTTCTCAGCTTCATCACTACCTTCCCTTTAAAATGTTAAAATTTAAAAATCCCTTGTGTTGGGCTTCACTTATTAAGGAAGATTTTAGACCTATACGTTAGGAAGTGTAAGAATTATAGTTAAGTAATTAAATTCACTATTTCTTAATAACTTAAACTTTTGGGACAATCGATCATTTAACAATGCACAATATATTGTTGATATATAGCATCAGAAGTTGTCATTACAGACTTCTGGTGAACTTTTAACTAAAAGTATGACATTGACAAAATTTAGAAAATTTAAAGGTTGAAATGAACCTGGTGTAAATTGGCAATTGTTGAGATTCAATAGTTGTTCTTGGTACATTTTGGGAGGTACAATTTACTTCTGTATTAAATTGTGGAGGCACAGTGGATGTAGCAGTGTTTGCAAGCGGTGCTTGTGAGGCAATGAGAGGCACTTGCATTTGAGGGACTGGAAGAACTCCTGATCCAGGAATCAAATGCATTCTTGCTGTTGCTGAGGATAATGGATAAAAAGGTGCAGGAACTGGCATCATGTTAAGGCTTGTTGAGTATGACATGCTCATCATTCCCATGCCAAATCCCAGCATTGGTTGCATTTGCATAACTGGTAGAAATTGGGGAATTTGTGTGCTTTGGATTCCGGTTAATTGCATATATGGTACTTGGTACAGAGCTCCTCCCCCAGTAGACGTCATCTAATTTTCATGAAACACAAATGATGAAGCTGAGAAGTTCACCAATAAGTCGCACAATGCTCTTTTCACTCGTATGCTAACCTGCACGAAACAAAGGAAAACCTTTCAAAGGGCACCGATGTGGTGCCGGCCAAATATCCTCCGAATGTCAAGTCAGAAAGTATTCTCACAACTCTAGAGTGCTAGAGAGGGTAAAATTATGCATACCTTAGTTTGTGAGGGTATTGAGGCTTTTATAGCAGTAGAAGGTTGACATCTCTTTCTTGGCGCGAAAGTCTTTTCCTTATAGGACTCTCCTTGTAGAATCCTAAACGTGATGGACAGATCTCCCCCTTATAGGGAAGATCTTTACCAAATATAGAAGATTTCCGGAGTCCTACTAGTGCAAGGACTCTGTTTGGGCCCTTATGAGAGTGGACCAAAATATCCCCCATGAGGGGTCCAACAAACCCATGGCAAACCAGCCCATTCTTTCACTCCGTCCGTGTCTGGTCCGTTCACATGGTGTCCGTCCATTGGAGGCCCGTGCAAATGTCGGCCCGTCCAACCACATACGGCCCGTCCAACCACACAAGGCTTTCCAGCGTGTATTTTCCCCTTTCAGTTGCCCCCTCACCCGATGGGTCCGTTAAAGATAATGAACGGACCCATGGGGTGACGGATCTAAAACAAGGTCATGTCTACAGGACACATATGTCCGTGAACTTTCATCCGTACACTGCTGGATCAGGAGCCAATGCATTAATGTGTCGTGCCAAGTGTCATCATATCAGTGGTTGTTGTTTTGGAACGAGGCGTCGCTTCGTCTTCCGTGCACCTCTCTTATAAATATCAATCCTCCGCCCCTCATTTCTCCACTTGTTGCTGGAAGAGATTGTCAGAGCGAGTCTGTCATACCTGTCAGAACGCAGTCCGTTCATTCTCATAATCGTCGTCTGCCACATCTTGCTTCAATCTTCTGGTGAGTTATTACACATCCGTCCTTCTGTTCTTTTAGTTCTTATTTATCTGTATTTCATGTGCCCGTCGTTCTTTCCAAACCCGTCAGAGTCATAGGTTCTGTCATTGCCTGTAGGCTATGTCTAGTGCGTCGAGTAACCAGTCCATCATTCGTGACGGGGTGGATTATGAAGGGGTATACCCGTCAGGTCCCAAAGACCATGATGTCACGAGCGAGAGTAGTCTGTCATCATCTTCCTCGTCCTCAACACATGAGGGCCTGGAGATGATCGAAGTCCACGAGGGATCAGACGACGAAGAGCTACTGGTTAGGTCCGTCGTAGGGGTTGATAGACTTAAGAAGTTCATCTTGCCCCCAGAGTGGACAGTACATGCCTTCACATCAACCATCAAGGAGGGCCACTTTAATACACTTAGGGACCGCTACCAAATCCCAGACTACATCCCACTCCGTCTACCTTATAAGTCGGAAAAATGTTATTACGAAGGAGTTGACAGAGTGGGTGTGTACGAGCAAGTGCTTAAAGCTGGCCTGAGGTTTCCGTTGAGTTCATTACACCGCCAACTCTTAAACTATTTAGGCATATCCGTCAGCCAGGTGTCCCCCAACGCCTGGAGAGTCTTTATTGCGATGGAGGTTCTGTACGGAGCCATGTCGGACAGCGGGAGGAGGCTTTCCATAAAAGAGTTCCTCCATTGCTACCGTCCAGACGAGATAGACAAATCGAGGGGCATGTACAATTTCGTCCCTAGGAGCCCCGTCCTGAAAGTCATTTATGAAACCTCAGACTCAAATAGGGACTGGAAGAGTCGTTACTTTTTTATGGAAGGAGAGGATTGGATGTGTCATCCAGGGGAGACGGACTTCATGCCCGTCGACACAGTTTGGGGCATTTTAAACCCATCTGGTATGATCCGTCATAAATGACTCCGTGCATCTTACTAACTTTGTAATGTTTCTAACCTCCGTCTTCTATGGCGCAGTTCGACGGCGTCCCCAAATTACACTTAAGGAATTCAGTTTCCTTGAGAGAATTTTTTCAAAGACAAAACCCGAGGAGCGGACGTGGGCCAAGCTCGTTACCCTTAATACAATTCACTGGTATTGTGACGGTCCCGAGCCCACCCCAGCGGCTTTGAAGTACGAGAAACAGACCCGTCTGCGTAAGTCCGTCTATCCTCATAACCCCTTTTTTTTAGCGTTACTATTATTGTTTCTTAGTCCGTCATCATTTTTCAGATATGGAGGATGCAAAGAGGCGAGCAACCATAAGACTCCAAGCCGCGAAGAACAAACAGACCGGAACGGACCCCATGGGGACGGGCTCCAGTAAGCAATCTTTAAAGAGGAAGTTGCCCGTGAAAAGTGACCGTCCACCTAAGCAGCCCAAGGTCCCCTTGGACTCGGTCTTCGGCTTGATGGCTGAAGGGAGTAAGTCAGTCACTCCAGCCAAGCACGGTGCGGGCAAGGGGCTGATGACGGGTCCACCAGGCGAGCAGAAGAAGCCACCCGTCTTGCTCCGTGAGGATTCCAAGTATGCCTTGGAAAAGTTGTCGTCGATCATTACCGCCGACGACTACGAGGATCTTGGGAATCACTCGACGGAGGCGATAGGGGAGACGGGCCTCTTCAACATTGCCCAGGTAATTACTCCGTCGTCCTTAGTCTATCCGTTCATCATTTTCTGCCTTTTAATATTTTTATTTACTTATTTTCGTTGTCCCTCAGGCTATGATCATGATGAAAGGCCTTATGGGATGGTGTCTCAACCACGAGACGACCATTGGCCGGATTCGTGAGAAGGCTAAGGTGACGGAGGGGGAACTACTCGACCTCAAGGCCTAGAAGGTAACCCAAGAAAAGAAGCTTAGGATGGCCGAGACGGCCCGGGATGAGGCCGTTCAGCTGGTGGAAAGCCTGAAGAGAGACTTGGTGGACAAAGACAATGAAGTCCGTCAGGCCAAGGAGGACGCCATACGCGAGTACCGTGACTCCAACGACCTTATTGCGGAGCTGAGTCTTGTTTACAACGACGGGTTCGACGATGCCCTCCGTCAGGTGAGGAAGTTGTACCCAGAGTTGGACTTATCCACCATCAACGTCTCTGCCCTCGAGCCGTCCACCGCTCAGCCCGCTTAGTCGGAGGATACTGATGCTCTCTTCGACGAGAATGTCTTTGTCCGCGAAGCTCCAATGGATCATACAGCTGCGGACAGCCAGGCCAAGGACAGTGGGGACCATCCAGCTGAAAAGGGAGACGGAGCAGAATTATCTTAATTTATTTTGTAATAACTTAGGTGTTTTTTTTTTTTTTTTTGTAAGTGTGGAACAATTTTTAACACCCGTCATGTTTGTGGGGTTTGTATATACATTGTCCGTTCAGTATGTTTATTTTATGCAAGGTTCGTTGACCTTTTGTTTTATTTCTGTGGAATGTATGTTTTTATTTCTAATGTATGCTTTCATGTTAAAATGAACTCCATTCTGCTCATTTGGTTGTCCGTTCATTACTTGCTTAACCAAGGGTCGTTATCCCTCTGGAAGATTGGTGTAACTTGGAAATACCATTTTGCTTATGAATGGTCCGTTCATTAGGTTGACTTAGCTTATTGAAGCCGTCCGTCTGGTAGCTTAGTTTTTCTGTAGGGTAGCTCAGCTTATTGAACTAGTCCGTCGGGTATCTTAGCTTATTGAACCCGTCCGTCGGGTAGCTAATTCCACCTTCCTTGGGTGAACAGTCCAACTAGCGGACGTTACCCTGGGTCCGTCCATTATGTGAGCTTAGTAGTGTCCGTCTATTTAGGTTGATCCGTCCACTTGTGGATGCTGCACCTTGTCCGTCCACTGCCCGGACTAAAGGTTTCCTACCCCTTGGGATGGTCCGCCCATCTTGTGGATATTAGTTCGTCCATTATCTGGACTTAGGTTTTCATCCTTTGAAATGATCTGTCCACTTTGTGGACAACCTTATTAGTCCGTCCATCATATGGACTTGATGTTTTCATCCCCTTGGGATGATCCGTCCACTTTGTGGACAACCTTATTGGTCCGTCCATCAAATGGGCTTTGATGTTTTCATCCCCTTGGGATGATCCGTCCATTTTTTGGACAACCTATTGGTCCGCCCATCATGTGGACTTTGATGTTTTCATCCCTTTGGGATGATCCGTCCACTTTTTGGACAACCTATTGGTCCGCCCATCATGTGGACTTTGATGTTTTCATCCCTTTGGGATGATCCGTCCATCTTGTGGACAGCCTTATTGGTCCATCCATCATATGGACTTTGATGTTTTCATCCCTTTGGGATGATCCATCCATCTTGTGGACAGCCTTATTGGTCCGTCCATCATATGGACTTTGATGCTTTCATCTCTTGGGATGATCCGTCCATCTTTTGGACAATCTTATGATATTGAATTAACTTGACTAGGCAGGAAAAATTTAGTAGTCTGAAAGAAATCTTTATAGGAAAATGGGGCCTGCCCCCTTGGGCTTAAAAAGGCACTGGTAGAGAGATTTGTTCAAAGTAAAAGCATAGGAAAATGAATAAAAACAGCCGTTCAAAATAAAACTACTGAAAACTTTGGAAATGAGCTGGAATGCTTGGGGGGTTGTTGTCCCTTCATGTCGCATCTATTGGTAGTACCTCCGTAGGTGCTCTGTGTTCCACAGGTGTTGCAGTTTTTGCCCGTCCATGGTTTCTGCCAAGATGAGATTTTGTAAGCTCCTTCCCAGTTTGGGCCAAGTTTTCCTTGTGAAGGATCTTTAGCCGCTCCCATTACCTTCCGAAGCACAAGGTCCCCGATCTGAAAGTCTCTGTGTCTGACTTTGGAGTTGTAGTATTTTGCCATGAGGTTTTGGTATCGAGTCATTCTTTGTTCAGCTGCAGCCCGGACTTCGTCAACTAGGTCTAACTGTAGCTATAAAGCCCCTTCGTTCTTGTCTTCATCGTAGCTCTCCACTCGATAAGTTGTAAGACCTATCTCTGCTGGTATGACAGCCTCGCTTTCGTATGCCAGCCTGAATGGTGTTTCTCCTGTGGGCGTTCTTACCGTTGTGCGGTATGCCCACAAGATACTTGGTAACTCATCGGGCCAGATGCCCTTTGCCCCCTCGAGTCAAGTCTTGATGATTTTGAGCAAGGACCGGTTCATGACTTCAACTTGTCCATTCGCCTGCGGATGTGCGGGTGATGAGTAGTGATTTCTGATGCCTAACTCCGAGCAAAAACCTTGGAATGCCTTGTTGTCGAACTGCTTCTCGTTATCGGAGATAAGTACCCTTGGTATCCTGAATCTGCATATGATGTTTCTCCATACGAAACTTCTGATGTTTTTCTCCGTGATAGTTGCCAGAGCTTCCGCCTCGACCCACTTGGTGAAGTAGTCAATCCCTACCACTAAGAATTTCAGCTGTCGCGCGGCCGTCGGGAAAGGGCCCATGTTGTTTAACCCCCATTGGGCAAACGGCCAAGGGGCCGTCAAAGGAGTCAGTTCTTCGGTTGGTTGCCTAATCAGGTTACCAAATCTTTGGCATTTGTCGCAGGTCTTGACGTAGGCTTGTGCGTCATTCTGCATTGTAGGCCAGTAGTATCCTGCCCGGATCAGTTTGTGTATTAGAGACTGCGCCCCTGAATGGTTTCTGCAGATGCCTTCATGGACCTCTCTCATCACATAGTCAGCTTCTTCGTGACCCAAACACCTTAAGTATGGTCGTGAGAATCCCCTTTTGTATAAGACGTCATTGATTATTATGAACCGTGAAGCCCGGACTTTCAATTTTCTGGCTGCGTCTTTGTTGTCTGGGAGTGTACCTCCCTTCAGGTAGGCCATTAGTGGCATAGTCTAATCGTATTCTGGATTTACTTCCTGCACCTCCGTCCAACTGTTAATGATTGGGGAATTCTGGATGAACGACAGCACCCGGTCGGGGGTCGTCATGACCTCTGCGGATGCGGCTTTCGCGAGCCGGTCAGCACATTCATTCTCCTCCCTTGGGATTTGAATGAATGTGACCTGGAGGGAGTCGATCTGTCTTCTAACTTCTTCCAAGTATTTCTTCATCTTTTCCCCTCTGCACTCATAGGCGCCACTAATCTGACTGACTATTACCTGCGAATCGCAATGTATAACCATGGCCTCGGCGCCTGCTGCTTTCGCCAGGTCCAGTCCTGCCAACAATGCCTCATATTCGACCTCATTATTGGTCGTCGGGAAGTTCAGTTGGATCATGCACTCGATTTTGTCTCCGTCCGGGGTTTAAATTAGCACCCCAGCGCCTCCAGCTTGCCTGTTTGATGATCCATCCGTGTGGATGTTCCATTGTCTGAGGGTTTGTGGCTCCTGTTACTCTGTTTGCGTGTATTCGGCGATGAAATCAGCCACTGCTTGGCCCTTTGTTGCGGTTCGTGGCTGCTTCGGGGCTACTCATTGCCCTTTTTAGGGGCTGATTTGTTAGGACGATGATGCTGTGGGCTTAGAAGTATGGTTTCAGTTTTCGTGCTGCGGTTATCAGCGCGAAGGCGAGCTTTTCCATGTGGGGGTACCTTTCTTCAGCCCCCCGGAACCCTCTGCTTATGAAATAGACGGGTCGCTGCGTCCCTTCCTCTTCCCTTACCAGGGCCGCGCTTACTGCTACCTGTGAAGCTGCTAGGTATAAGTAAAGGTCTTCCCCTAGTTTGGATGGGCTGAGTAAGGGTGGCGAGGCAAGGTATTTCTTGAGATCTTCAAATGCCTTCTGGCACTCCTCCGTCCACTCAAATGATATCTTTAGGACGTGGAAGAACGGTAGACATCTATCCGTTGCTTTCGAGACGAACCTGTTCAGGGCGGCAACTCTGCCGTTCAAGCTCTCTACGTCCTTTGCTGTCCTTGGTGGTTCAAGCTCCATGATGGCCCGTATTTTCTCTGGGTTGATCTCTATTCCTCTTTGGGACACCATAAAACCCAAGAATTTTCCTGCTGTTACCCCAAATACACACTTGCCCGGATTCAGTTTCATGTTGTATGATCGTAAGGTATCGAACGTCTCTTGGAGGTCGCTCAGGTGATCTTTTTCGAATGGGCTCTTGACCAACATGTCGTCAATGTAGACCTGCACGTTCCTCCCTATCTGGTGCGCGAACATCTTGTCCATCAATCTTTGGTACGTTGCCCCGGCGTTCTTGAGTCCGAACGGCATCACCTTATAGCAAAAGAGGCCTTGGCTGGTGACGAAGGACGTTTTCTCCTGATCAGATTCCTCCATCTTGATCTGGTTATAGCCTGAAAAGGCATCCGTGAAACTCAGGAGCTGGTGTCTAGCCGTAGAGTCGACCAGTGCATCTATCTGTGGGAGGGGGTAGTTGTCCTTTGGGCATGCTTTGTTTAGGTCCGTGAAGTCGACGCACATTCGTCACTTTCCACTAGCCTTCTTAACTATGACCACGTTCGCCAACCACTTTAGGTAGTATACTTCCCTAATAAAACCGGCCTCGAGTAGTTTTCCAACCTCTTGCACTATTGCTCTGTCCCGTTCGGGAGCGAACACTAGCTTTTTCTGCCGGACTGGTGGGGTTGAAGGGTTCACGTTCAGCTTGTGTACTATGACAGATGGATCGATCCCGGGCATGTCTTCGTGGCCCCATGCGAAAATGTCTTGGTTCCTCCTGAGGAATGTTATGAGGGCCTGGCGCACAGGCTGGCGGGCCAATGTTCCTATTCTGGTAGTCTGTTCTAGTTTGGATTCGTTGAGTATTACCACCTCCAGCTCCTCGACCGGTTCAGCGACCGTCCGCTGTTCTTCTATGCACATCGCCTGATGGTGATCTTCCATTTCTAACATGGCAATGTAGCATTCTCGGGCGGTTGCCTGATTCCCTCGCAATTCCCTAATCTCGTAGTCCGTTGGGAACTTGATCATCAGGTGGTATGTTGATGTTGCCGCTTTCAATGAGTTAAGCGTGGGCCGTTCGAGAATACCGTTGTAAGCAGAGGAGCAATCCACCACGAGGAACATCACATTCCTAGTGAGCTCTTGCGGGTAATCGCTCACTGTTACAGGTAGTATGATTGAGCCTATTGGGAATACCCTGGTCCCTCTGAAACCGACGAGTGGAGCGTTTGCCGGCATCAATCGCGCTCTGTCTATCCCCATTTGCTGGAATGCTGATAGTATAGAATGTCTCCTGAGCTGCCGTTGTCGATTAGTACTCGGTGGATGTTGTAATCCCCCACACGTATGCTGACGACCAGCACATCGTCATGTGGATGATGGAGTCTCTTTGCGTCTTCGTCGGTGAATCCAATGATAGGGCTCTCTACCCGTGTGGTATTAGGCCCCGGGCCTGTTAGATGGACGTTCAGGACTGATCTGAGGTATGTCTTTCGAGCTTTTTTGGAAGAACCGGTAGACGCGGTTCCTCCCACTATCATCCTTATATCTCCGATGGGGGGTCTAGGACGCTCGTTATCTCGTCGGGGGGCCGGCTCTTGGCGATAGTGATCCGTTTTCTCTTTGTTGACGAACTTCTGCAACTTCCCTTGTCTAATGAGGGCTTCAATCTGCTGCTTTAGGTCGTAACAATCGGTCGTGTCGTGGCCATGATCTCGGTGGAAACGACAATATTTGTCTCGCGGCCGTTTACTTGGGTCGCTCTTTAGTTTTACTGGGAATGTTAGTGTCTCCTCGTCTTTGATTTGCATCAAAACTTGGTCAATCGGGGCGTTCAGGGGGGTAAAACTTGTGATCCTTCCGCCCGGGGGCTTAGGGCGCCTTTCATCCCTTCTGTTTCCTGTCCTCGGTCTTTTCTGCCCTTGGTCCTGACGCGCGTCCACCTGGCGTTCCCTTTTCCTGGGCCTTTCCTCCCGTGCAAGTAGTGCGTCTTCTGCGTTCATGTACTTGATGGCCCTGTAGAGTACTTCCGACATGGTTTTGGGGTCGTTTTTGTATAGTGAGAACAAAAACTTGCCCTTTCGCAATCCGTTCGTGAAAGCTGCCACCAGTATCTTGTCGTCGGCTTCATCAATTGAGAGTGCTTCCTTATTGAAGCGGGTTATGTAGGATCTTAGCGTCTCGTCTTCTCTCTGCCTGATGCTCATCAAGCACGCTGTGGACTTCTTGTACCTGTGTCCCCCTATGAAGTGCGAGGTGAACTGAGCGCTTAATTCTTTGAAAGTGCTGATGGAGTTCGGTGTCAGCCGACTGAACCAAATTCTTGCAGGACCCTTCAGTGTGGTTGGGAAGGCCCTACACATGATTTCGTCCGATACCCCTTGTAGATGCATCAAGGTCTTGAATGTCTCCAAGTGGTCTAGTGGATCCTTGACCCCATCATAGCTCTCTATTTGCGGCATCCGGAACTTGTGTGGTAGGGGGAAGGAATTGACGGGGCCAGTGAATGGAGCGTCGGTCCGGTTCACTAGGTCGTCCAGATCGCTGGACACTCGCCCCTTTAGGGCGTTCATCATGACTTCCATCTGTTCCTTCATCGCTTGCATCTCTGCGAACATAGGTGGAGTCGTCGCATCTGTGAGGGATGGGAGGCTCATGTTCTGTCATTCTGGCCTGCTTGGGGCGTTACTCCCTTCAGGCCCTTCTCGTTCTCTTTGCATGGCGTTGGTGTCTTCCTGATCCTCCCTCTGGTTGTGGGGTGCTGTGTTTCTTTGACGCAGCTGTTCTTCTAGGTCATGATTTTGCTTGGTGAGACGCTCCACAGCCGTAGTGAGGGTCCGAACCTGCCTTTCGAGTGCGGTCGTGGGTAGTCCCTCTCCTTGGATGTTGTTGGTTGTTGCCATCGAGCGAGTGAGCACCATGCAACTCTTCTGTCTCAGGGGTGAAGCAACATCTGACTGCTTTCTTCTTACGTTCTTTCCCACAGACGGCGCCAACTGATGAAGCTGAGAAGTTCACCAATAAGTCGCACAATGCTCTTTTCGCTCGTATGCTAACCTGCACGAAACAAAGGAGAAAACCTCTCAAAGGGCACCGGTGTGGTGCCGACCAAATACCCTCCAAAGGTCAAGTCAGAAAGTATTCTTACAACTCTAGAGTGCTAGAGAGGGTAAAATTATGCATACCTTGGTTTGTGAGGGTATTGAGGCTTTTATAGCAGTAGAAGGTTGACATCTCTTTCTTGACGCGGAAGTCTTTTCCTTATAGGACTCTCCTTGTAGAATCCTAAACGTGATGGACAAATCTCCCCCTTATAGGGAAGATCTTTACCAAATATATAAGATTTCCGGAGTCCTACTAGTGCAAGGACTCTGTTTGGGCGCTTATGAGAGTGGGCCAAAATATCCCCCATGAGGGGTCCAACAGACCCATGGCAAACTAGCCCATTCCTTTACTCCGTCCGTGTCTGGTCCGTTCACATGGTGTCTGTCCATTGGAGGCCCGTGCAAATGTCGGCCCGTCCAACCACATACGGCCCGTCCAACCACACAAGGCTTTCCAGCGTGTATTTTCCCCTTTCAACAAACAAAAACAGCACATCCAAAAGAAATGTCTATCACCATGTGTGTATATATATATATATAGAGAGAGAGAGAGAGAGAGAGAGAGAAATGATTAAGTTAAGAGCAGCTAAAAGAGATACTTGACAATGATACTTTAAGGCTTTAAGATATTCAATGGTATCGTCCAGCGTTGAAGCTCTGCTGGACTGAATCACATAAGCACTCTTGGTTAAGTGATTACATAGATAGAGGGGAAAACAAAAGAGCAAATATTTTACAGAACAATCCCAATGACATGTTAAGTATCTCTCATCTGCAAATTATTTTGTAAGACATGTATCAATGACAATTATTCCAACATTCCTTTTAATGAATAGCAGTCACTAAATACTTGTTTAGTACTCTTATGCGAATAAAATAGTGCACTAAAAAAGGTAAAAGCTTGTATCAAGTATATTACCATTTCATTAGAACTACTAGTCCATCAGTAAGGAAAGTCCGGTCTATGTCCTTTGAACTAATTTATAGAAAATAATTCAGCAGGAAGGTAACTTTTCTTGTCTACCCAATAGACTATGATATTTTCCCTTAAGAGTGAGTGTTTCTTTAGTATAATAACACATCTTATGAAGTTAGATAATGATTTTATTAAAACTATTCAACAAGCTAATTAAGCACCACCCCTTGGTGAAGTACATTAGTTTGAGCATCCAATTCCCAGCTATCTTCATTTTCTGAATTCTTCATCACTGCAATTTTCCAAATAGTGTTACCAAGATTGAGATCACATTCACTTTCACCTATTCTATACCAAATTTTTTGTACCAAGACAATAAATAAACATCATTAAGCAAGGAAAAGCAATTGTGAGTCGTAACCTTGTTACAGTTAGGAACCAGTTCCTGCAAAGCTCTCATCTTCCCCTTGATCCGGTCCCTACGCCTCTGTTCATAACAAATGTAATCTAGTTGATCATAACAAGTAAGAGAAGGGTGAGGTATAAGATAACCCTTCCAAGGAAATTTAAGATCAAAGTTGATCTGAAATATCACCCTCTCAAAAAGGCTGTGTATTTCAGCAGAACGAGTTCTTTTTGGCCGTTTATCTTCATTTGTCTTCATATCTACAGAGACCATAACAATCTCCTAAAACAGGAATTAACATGACAAAACAAAACACACCCATGTTAGAAAATGACAAATATAAATCCATGTTACTATGTTAGTTCAAACTTGGCATTTATTAGTTCAAATTACTTTGCTTTTACTTCCTCCATAAGTTAAGTCATCAGCTTTCCTTTTTCCCCTACTTGATCTTCCTTCATCCAAAATCTCCCTCTCTATTAAACAGCTTGATGCTATTGTTGAATGAAGCTGAAGATTAGGTAGAATCTCAAAAATATCTTGAAAATCCTCTGCTTCTGTGGCACCAATGCTCCTAAAACAAGAAGAAGCATTAAGCCAATCAGGATTGGTCTCAAGGACACCAGGTTGACCAGAATTCACAGAAAAATCTCCGTCATTTAGAAAGGACTCGTGAAGACCATCCTCCTCGTTGGAAGTGGTGAACTCCCACTCTGGGACTTGTTGCCTCATGTCAAATTGTCAATCTAAGTGCGTACCCTCACACAATTAAAATTCACACAATGAGACTTGGAAGTTGGAACTAGCTAACTAGTAAGCGGTGCAGTTTGTAGGTGGTGGTGTTTTTGGTTATATTTATATAATCCAAGACCACCCCAGTACTAGACCTGTACTTTAAATCCAATTGAACTAGCGGGAACCAACAGAATAACGACTTTTGGACCGTTGGAAATCAAGAAAACAGCCACTTTGTATGGAAAAAACTGGAAGATTTTGGCGAGTTGCCCTTTTGTGCATGTGTACCATCTCAGTTATTTTGTACTTGTTCCATGTTTTTTGTGACTTTGTGCTATACTTTGTCATTTTAATCAGTAAGAACCTGTCCACTTGTACCTGTGTTTTTATGTAGTGCATGTAGAGCAATTGTTAAGCCACCTGGACATATGTGACTCCGTGTCTACCTCGTTTACCTCTTCGAATTTTGGAAGTATAGAAAAGCCTCGAGCTTGCTGCCTCAATGTCCAACAGCCATGACCAAATCTTGATTATGCTGCAGCTAAAAAAAATGAAAAAAAAAAAAATGTCTTGATCATGCAATCATGCGTTTGCAGAGTAAAGCAGTGTGCTACATAAAAGAAGGGGAAAGGCAAGTATGCAGTGTACTGCATATTGGGATATGTGACAGCAAAAAGAATGGAATATGTATTCAAGAATCGTTCATTTATCTTTTTTTGTTTTGTTGCTACATATCTTGTATGTAGCAAAACCTTTTCCTAAAAGAAGGGTCAATGCTAGCATACATTGCAGAGTATAATGGTCAAATGAGTAAGAATGTGATTGCTTAAAAACCATGATCTGCTTGCCATTTTTTCAAAAAAAGAACCATGATCAAGTGCATGTTTTCTTTCTTTTTGGCTGAAAAATGAAATATAATCAAATACATATTGTTATTAGCAGAATCAGAAATTTTTGTGGGTCAAGTTAAATGTATAAAACAAAATTTTAACAGAAAGAATATAACCTATTATATATCTATACTACATAGATTTTGTTTAAACTCTCTCCTCACCATTAACTCTTCTTTTTACTTCATAATTTCTTACTCTAACCTTATCCTTCTTGCAACTATTTCTCTTTCATCTTATTTTCTACATAAATTTCTTGCTACTCTGTTTGCCCCCCCTCCCCTCAGTCCATTCCACGTTCTGCCCATAACAAACAAATGAGGAAAAAAAAATTGTCAATACTCGCTCTATTTCTTCTATTTTGTTTCTCATTTGGTGGGTTCTTTTTCATTGTTTCTACTATTTTTTACACTAATGTTTCTTTTTAATAATATTTATTTAATTGCTGCATCAAATTTGCATATTACAATATAGTATTATCAATTTTTTATCCAATAAATTTGTAAACTATGAACTATCCTTTCAATCATAATGATCATGACTAAAAAATTTTAAACATTTCATATCAATATTTTTTTTGTTAAATAAATTCGAAATTGTCGGGGACATTTTGTGACAAAGGTTGAGATTGTAGAAATGAGCCCAAAACTCCCCTTGAGTTCATTAAATTCGTTAGTTATTTGGAGAGCCAAGCCCAAAATTCGCAATGTGATATACACAAAGGCTAATGTTGCTTTACAGAAAGAGAAACCAACACAAAAATGAAAATACAAGAAAGTGCAGAAATTATATATTCATAACTCAGAAATTTCAGCCCGCAGTCACACAGAGGAAGAAATTGAAGGAGGTCTTGAGCAAGAGAGGGAGAGTTCCCCTATATCAATATTTTCACCCCTAAGCCTTCAAATCATCCATACACTAAGGTAGATGACTGGGCTCTTGTGTCAAAGTTTTGGGTTTTTTTTTTTAGGGAAAAATATTCCTTTTCTTATGGGCTGGTGATGCATATTTATATCAAGCTCTAGGGGATGCTTGTGACCAGTTTTTAGGTGGGAGGAAGGCCTTGGACATTTCAGATGCTATTTCTATGACTTGGTGTATTATGTTTTATGCTTAGGGAAATGTTTGGTTGCTTTTTGCATGATTTTGGAAACAAAGTTGTTTCCTCTTTATAGTTGCTGTCTTTGGTCTTTGTAGGCTTTGAAAGACTACATTTGGGTGGCTGAGTGGGCTAGGCTACTCAGTCTTTTTCTTAGTCAGTTGCCTTGGTGTGGGAAAATGGAGCTGGGCTGAAAATTAGGGGCATAGTCACACAGAGCATGGAGTCAAATCTAACGTGGAAATTTCTAACATTGGACCTCTTTCATGGGCCCTAGATGCCCCCAGCGTCTCTAGCCCACTTCACGGCACATGCAGGCTAGGCTTATGTAAAAGGTACAATAGGAACTAACCCACGCCCACCAAAACCATTCCTACTCAATTCCCCAACCATTCGCATAGGCTTGAGCCATGCTTAAAAGAATAAAATATAATATAATACATGAATTGAGCCTACAATGAAGTCTGGCTTGGTTGAATCGGGCTTGTAGAAAATGTGTCACAAAAATAAGTATAAACATTAGCCCCCCGAACACGCGTGGCGCTTGCGACATGCAATGTGAGTAGTTGATGTTTCCCACTACTTGTAAATGTTGCGGGTTTGGGAATTAGCATACCCAAACGCTCCATTTTTTTTGTTGAGAAAAATATGGGTTGAAGAAGCTCATTTGAAGAAATGTCGTGGATTGTGAAGCCCACTTGTAGAAGAATCTTGGATTGAAGAAGCCCATATTTGTCAAATCGTCGCGGTTATGAAGTTGAAGAAAGTTGAGTTATAAATTGTAACTAAATGATAAGTTAAACCCGGAATGCTCCTTGTCTTTTGTGTCCGCATATAGTTATATATATATATATATATTTTTTTTTTTTTTTTTTGATGAATTTCATGACCATCATGGTGATTGTAGCGTTGCTTCCTTGGTAGCTTTCATGCTATTTTGGTGATTTCATCGATTCCTTATTTATCATTTCAATAAGGCACCTGATGTGAAGCTTCTCTTCTCTGTGATGTATATATGGCCTTTGACTTTTCAAACTTTCCTTCCTTCACGCACCTACATGTAGCATTAGCTTTGCTCCATCCCACTTGCTTAGCTTTTAGGCCAAAACTTTCACTTTCCTCTTCAGATGTAAGCCAAAATGCCACCTCTATTTTCTTTGCTTTAGCAAAAGCACCATCGGGCTTGTAGAAAATGTGTCACAAAAATAAGTATAAACATTAGCCCCCCGAACACGCGTGGCACTTGCGACATGCAATGTGAGTAGTTGATGTTTCCCACTGCTTGTAAATGTTGCGGGCTTGGGAATTAGCATACCCAAACGCTCCATTTTTTTTTTTTTTGTTGAGAAAAATATGGGTTGAAGAAGCTCATTTGAAGAAATGTTGTGGATTGTGAAGCCCACTTGTAGAAGAATCTTGGATTGAAGAAGCCCATATTTGTCAAATCGTCGCGGTTATGAAGTTGAAGAAAGTTGAGTTGTAAATTGTAACTAAATGATAAGTTAAACCCGGAATGCTCCTTGTCTTTTGTGTCCGCATATAGTTATATATATATATATATATATATATATATATATATTTTTTTTTTTTTTTTTTTTGATGAATTTCATGACCATCATGGTGATTGTAGCGTTGCTTCCTTGGTAGCTTTCATGCTATTTTGGTGATTTCATCGATTCCTTATTTATCATTTCAATAAGGCACCTGATGTGAAGCTTCTCTTCTCTGTGATGTATATATGGCCTTTGACTTTTCAAACTTTCCTTCCTTCACGCACCTACATGTAGCATTAGCTTTGCTCCATCCCACTTGCTTAGCTTTTAGGCCAAAACTTTCACTTTCCTCTTCAGATGTAAGCCAAAATGCCGCCTCTATTTTCTTTGCTTTAGCAAAAGCACCATCCGAATTCCTTTGTCATACCACTTTTCTGTAAGAACATCATATTTAGGAATAAATTCCTAATATCAATTGTGATGGCCAGTTCCATCATCTTTGCTATCATCATGAGCATATTTGCATGGTGCAAGGCTAAAGCTGTAGCTCCCAGCGTGGTGTGTTGGCGGCCTTTAGATGCTAGCGAAGACATTCTATTAAGCACCTTCAATCTTCCATACGTATAGCCAAAATGGAAGAGATCTTTGTTGGTGAAGTGAAAGGATCCTTCACGGATGAGGAGCATAATTTTTTGTTGCAGGAGAATGGCATCAAATGTAGCGATAAGGTGTTGAAACCATTCCTTGCACAATCTTGATAAATTGGAGGTGACACCCCCTTGGCGAGCCTTTTTTTTTTTTTTTTTTTTTGCTACTCTCTTGGATATTTGGCAATATGTTGAATACATTGTGTCATTGCTTATTGCTTGTGTAGGATAGATCTTCTTCGGGAAATCACAAACCCACCCAGAGAAAGACCTATGAGGTTGAGTTCTTGCAGTAGTTAAAGTCGAATTTCATATCGAAGTTGACTCTTCATTGATTCTGATAGTTGCAAAACATGAAGGTCAATTTGTAGTGCAGTTGTGCTTGATCTTGATTAATTTCGATGAAGTCGTTGCCATGAGCAATACTATTGGCTGTCTTGGGACAGCTTTTTGAGATAGAATGGAGCGGAGACACCACTCGGCGATGTAGTATAAGGGTGTGACATAGCTACTACATTGGTTGGCAACCCCTGTATCGTATTCTTGCGATGAATGCAAGTGAGAGTGATAGTCTCCGAGTGGTAGTCGCTTTTCGATTTAGCAAGCTTGAAATGAAAGTGTAGGAATGAAACTTGAATTTCTAGTGCAGGGGTGCATAGCGGTTGAGTAAGCCTTTAGCCCCCAGCAATGCCATTGAGAGTAAGCCATGTGTTGCATAGCTTGATTATTAGCAAGAATTGGTGGGGCCGAAGTTGGTGATTCCATGTTGCAGCCACTGTTCCTTCAATGTAATTGTCGACAGCCTTGACACTTTGCACAGACAGTAGCTCCGTTTTGAAAATGAAGCCGAAATTTTTCTAACAAGTTAAAATTTGTTGTGGCAAGTCAAAATTTGCTGCCAACCCCTTTCCATTCCAATAAGGACTGTTGAGTGCGCCGCATTGCCATCTTGCATAGAATAAGTGTACTCAGGGAAATACGCCATTATCAAGCGGGAACTTTGGAACTTACTTGGTAAGTCACACATCTTTTTCATTTTTTTTTATTGCATATAATAGTATATTGAGTGAGTTGTACCATGAATTCTTGTAGAAAGACTTTGGCTTAGACAATTGTGATGTCGTCGTTGGGATTTTCATTGCCGAGGTCACTCCCATTACCAATGCACCATTTTCTAAGGTTGAAGCCACTGCAAACAACAACATGGAGCTACAATAAATGGTACTATGGCTGCCGCTAGTAACTTTGAATCTTATTAGTCCTTTTCCCTCTTGCAGCTTTAAAGTAAAGAAGAGAGTGATTGCAAGCCAACGCCTCGAAGATGATGATGTTGAAAGGAGACTATGACATTACTTCAAATTTTCCTTTACCTCCTTTCTTGCCCCTTTTTTTTTTATCTAATTATCTTGTATTGAGCTCCAAGCTTTGAAAGTTTGAACTAGTTATAGTTTGTAATAGGGCCTACTATCTTGGAGGCACTTTCTCTTGTATTTTGCCTTTGTGGATAACCCATTTATGTATAGAGCAGCTCCTATTTAGTTGTATTGGTGTTACTTTGAGTTTGTACTATCATGGTTAGTTGACATAATTTGCATTTATACACAAAACGAACATATATGATATTTGAATGTATATTTTGTATTTTGGAATGAAAAATTAATTTGTACCTCAAGGATGTATATGCTTGTAATTTATATTTTGAGAATGACTTTGTACCTTTCGTTGATAGGCTATGAACACATTTTTGTTATGAAAATAGCCCATGTATGGCTCTAAGCATTTGAGTCTATTGAAGAGAGCTTGCTTGGAAATGTCATGTGCACCTTGTGATTGAGTAGCATAATTTTGCTAGATTATATGCGCTAGTTTCTTGAGAATGACTTGTGCTTGAATTCAGTAGCTTGTGAATATGGCTTTGCCTTTGCTTGGGCAAGTTAGTAGACATGTTGCTTGGTTCTCATGCCTTTGCGGATAGGTTTTGGCTAAGCGCACGTCTTGCTGTTTGTGCCCTTTTTTTTTTTTTTGTGATCTTTTGATGAGCAAATTTGCTTTCACAGACAGCAGCTCATATATATTGAAACTTGACTCACCACTTGGTAGCCAACTTAAACTCAACATATGTTAGGTCATTGCTTTGTTAGTTTCAAGGAGCCCCCATATATGGGTTGCGTTTTTGTGCATTGCGGCTCATGGTGCATTTGTTCGTCACCATTTCATAGGGCGATCGCGTTATCACATACATAGGCTTGTTAATTTCTTGAGGAAGGATTTTATCCTCGCATATAGCAAATTACCATGTGGCAATGAGATAGTGATTTGTTGTGTTGATTTTCCCATAATGTTTTAGGGATCATTATGTCCACCATGTAATGGACCACTATGCCTAAATTATAAGATGTTGTGTTGGCTTCAATACCGCTTCGTAAGGCCTGCCTTTATGAAAATGTTGGCTTTCCCTACTTTGTCGAGGGCATTGCACCTTCGCAAGTAGGGGTCTTGCCATATATGAATGATATGACATCTCGTCGGCTTCCTAATTATTCGGTAGGGAATTCCTTTGAGGACGCATTGGCTTCCCTACCTTGTTGAGGGCTAGTCATGCCCTCACAAGTAGGGGTATCGCCATAATAAAACATCCCATTGGCTTCCTAGCCATTTGATAGGGCTTACTATTGAGAGAGTATGTGTTTGGCTTTTTCTACCTTATTGAGAGTATTTTTTTACCCTTGCATGTAGAGGCTTTGTCGTAAGAGTAATTTGTTGGTTTTCTTGCCGTTTCGCAAGGTTTCTCATTAGAAGAAAGCATTGGCTTTCCCCACCTTATTGAAGGCATTGCACCTTCGCATGTAGGGATCTCATCATGCTAGGATAACATGATAGTTTGTCAGCTTCCTAGTATTTCATAGGGCTTGCCTTTGAAAATTGGTATAAGCAAGATGTATTGTTGTCACTTATGAACGAGACATCAAAGCAACAAATGATATGCTTCTTGATGAGTTTGGCTACAACCATTCCCATCGCTTTTCTTGAGTCAAATTGCTTCCGCCCACTTAGTGAACTATTTAGTGGCGATAAAAACCCGAATGTACTCATTTAAAGGCGAATGGATAGGTCTTATGAGTTCAAGCCCCCGAGTATAAAAGGCTATGGAGCGCTCACGTCTTGAAGGCTTATATGGTGTATGCGTATAAGCTTGGAGTGCACTTGGAAGTGTGGCAACTTTAGCGAATTTTGTTATGCCAAACCAATGGTATCCCATCACCAAGAGTTGTTGGTAGGATTTATTCCTCCCTTAGTACTCACCATATTTCTTCAAGATGAATTCTAAAAATGGGGTTCCTCATTTGCTATATAGAGGGCAGAATATAATTCCTCTTTGTTGAAGATTTGTTGTGTCGCAGATAACGTCTCCATACTCAGTTAACTTGGCTTCTAATTTTGGGACAATGACAGGCTAAGTGTCGGAGATGTTATAGGGTTGTTTCATTTCCAGCACCATAGTTTTTCTCCCACACTTCGGTTAGCCTCTTTGTCAAAGATACATGGTACCGCAAACAGCGGCTCCATACTTTGCTTTGTTTAGCTTCTAACTTTCAGACAATGATGGGCTAATCATTAGAGACGTCGGTATAGGGTTGTTGCATCCCTAGCACAACAATTTTTCTCATTAGCCTCTATGCCGCTTATCGAGCTTTCACATCAATACTAAGATTCTACTCGAAAATCTTTGGAATAGATTTCCAGCAATTAGCTTGTGATTTTTGAGTTGTTTGACATCAATGTTTAGAGCGAGCTCTAGTGAAGCATTCTTCAAAGGTGCGTGCGAACTTTCCTTATTAGTTGGCTTGGCCACAGATTTCAATTGCAAGAATTGAGTGACAAGAACAATTTTCTTGATGATGGCAACGTTTGAACTTCCCTCTTCAAATATAATCTCAAATTCAAGAAGGATTAAGGCATTGTCATGGTTAGAATGCATGCACTTGTCATGACTTGAGATATATGAACATGCCATGGCGTGCGCGGATCAACCAAGATTTTGGATGCGTGAGCTTGTCATAGTTTAGCGTTTATGAGTGTGTCACAGCTTTGGTGAAAGGGAATTGAGTTCGGATTTTCTTTGTCATCAAGTGCTTTGAGAAGGTTTCCGTTTCACCCTAAGTGCAAATGTGATTTATATTAGTAAGCGGTAGTCATGGCCAAACGAAATAGCATAAATGACTTATAAAAAATATTTTGATTAAAAATTTGAAAGATTAAAATGGTTTAAACAATATGTATAAAAAAATGAATTAGCGAAGAGAGTGCTTGAGAGGCTTAGCTTAAGCGTGCTTTAAACGATAGTATGTCACTTGTATGACTTCAAAACTTGGCTTATGAAATATCACTTCTTAAAGACTTGATGTATGGTGTGTCGCAACCTCAAGGCTTAGTGCATGGAACATCTAGCTCCTTACGATGGATCATTTAGCTACGACCTTTGGCTATTTGGTGAAGCTTCATTTAGCGATGACGTAAAAAATGTTTAGCTACAAAGGGTCGCACACAGCAACAATTATTGTTGTGCCAAAATGAGTTAATCACCCGCAGTAGCCCCCCATATGCTCGACGCTGGCTCAGCAACAATACAACTTGATGTATGGTATGTCGCTACCTGAAGGCTTGGTGCGTGGAATGTCTAGCGCCTTACGGTGGACCATTTAGCTGTGACCTTTAGCTATCTGGTGAAGCTTCATTTAGTGATGACGCCAAAAATGTTTAGCTACGAAGGGTCGCACACAGTAGTAATTATTGTTGCACTAAAATGAGTCAATCACCCGCGGCAGCCCCCATATGCTCGGCGCTGGCTCAGTTACAATACAACTTGATGTATGGTATGTCGCACCTCAAGGCTTGGTGCATGGAACGTCTAGCGCCTTACAATGGACCATTTTGCTATGACCTTTAGCTATTTGGTGAAGCTTCATTTAGCGATGACGCAAAAAATGTTTAGCTACGAAGGGTTGCACATAGTAGCAATTATTGTTATGCCAAAATGAGTCAATCACCTGCGGCAGCCCCCATATGCTCGGCGCTGGCTCAGCAACAATACAACTTGATGTATGGTATGTCACTACCTCAAGGCTTGGTGTATGAAATATCTAGCACCTTGCAGTGGGCCATTTAGCTACGACCTTTAGCTATTTGGTAAAGCTTCATTTAGCGATGACGCCAAAAATGTTTAGCTCAAGGCTTGGTATATGGAATGTCTTGTGCCTTGCGGTGGGCCATTTAGCTATGTCCTTTGGCTATTTGGTGAAGACTTCGTTTAATGATGACGCCAAAAATATTCAGCTGCGAAGGGTCGCACACAGCAGCGATTGTTGTTGTGCCAAAATAATTTAATCACCACTAGCAGCCCCCATATGCTCAGCGCGTGAGGGGTTCTTGTTTTTGAAATTGATGTTTAGAGCTTTGCATTGTTGATTATTAGTTGGAACCGTCATTCCCTTCACGGTTGGATTTGTGGCTCACCATTTTTGCATTTTCAAGCTACAACAAAAATTTTCACAAATATCATGTAAAGCAAGAGATATACGATGATTCATCCATAAGAATGATAGCTAAAAAATAATAATATAGATGAGTGGAAGAATTTTTTTTTTTCTTGAATAAGAAAGTTGATTCTCCCTCCATCCTTCACTTCTTGGGTGGTTTCCGGAGGTTGGAGCGATTTTGTCACATGATTTGGAGCATCTCCAGCAGCTCAATGAGCTAAGAATAGAACTTATTTCAGCTTAAATGGGTAAGGAGGCTGGCGGATGAACTGCCTTAACACTTTGGAGATTTTCGCTTGTTCCCTCTCAATGAGCTTTGCTATGTCAAAGCGTGACATATTGAGAATCATTATTAGCATCAAGAGCATTGTTGGCTTTGTCTTGCCTCGTCTTCTTGCTATTGTCCGCCACCTTCTCATTTTGACCTTTTTCAAGCGTTGGCTCCTTTCACCGTGGATTTTCCTTATCGCGAGCCTTATTGGATTCTTCAATGCGCTAGATAGCCTGAGCAAGGTTATCTGGTTCCACTGCATACCTCACATCATTTCAAATAGTTCCTTCATTTGCTGAGGGGCTTGTTCAACCTCCTCCTCAAGACGTACTTCCCTTAAAGAGGAAGAGCCAACAGCTGCCCCTTAAGATGGAGCAACAGTGTAGGATGTACATTGGTTTTTTGACTTGGGAGGCATGGTTTCTCCTTCCTTAGCTGCTTGACTCCCCAGTGAAGTCGCCAAAGCCTGGGTTTGGATTCCGCATTAAGCTGCGGTGCGTTTCTAAAACTGCGTTTTCTCTCTCTTTTTTTTTTTTTTTTTTTTTTTTTTGCCGCACATGTTGACTTTGGGGGACAAAATACACTGTGCGTGTACTGTGCATGCATTATTCACGCACTGTTCACACAATATTTAATATTAAAAGTGGGTCTCACAATACTATTCACACATTTAAAAATTATTTTGCTACAGTGTTTTCAGCAACAATCAGTTTTTAACAACTTTCAACAACAATAAGTGCTATCCAAACGGACCCAAAATGTCGAGGACGTTTTGCGACAAAGGTCGAGATTGTAAAAATGAGCCCAAAACTCCCCATGGGTTCGTTAAATTCGTTAGTTATTTGGAGAGCCAAGCCCAAAATTTGCAATGTGATATACACAAAGGCTAATGGTGCTTTACGGAAAGAGAAACCAACACAAAAATAAAAACACAAGAAAGTGTAGAAATTATATATTCATAAGTTAGAAATTTCAGCCCGCAATCACACAAAGGAAGAAATTGAAGGAGGTCCTAAGCAAGAGAGGGAGAGTTCCTCTATATCAATATTTTCACCCCCCCCCCCCCCCCAAGCCTTCAAATCGTCCATACACTAAGGTAGCTGACTGGGCTTTTGTGTCAAAGTTTTGGGTTTTTTTGTAGGGAAAAACGTTCCTTTTCTTGTGGGCTGGTGATGCATATTTATATCAAGCTTTAGGGGATGCTTGTGACTAGTTTTTAGGTGGGAGGAAAGCCTTGGACCTTTCAGATGCTATTTTTATAACTTGGTGTATTATGTTTTATGCTTAGGGAAATGTTTGGTTGCTTTTTGCATGATTTTGGAAACAAAATTGTTTCCTCTTTATAGTTGCTGTCCCTGGTCTTTGTAGGCCCTGGAAGACTACATTTGGGTGGCTGAGTGGGCTAAGCTGCTCAGTCTTTTTTTTAGAGTCAGCTGCCTTGGTGTGGGAAAATGGAGCTGGGTTGAAAATTAGGGGCACAGTCACACAGAGCATGGAGTCAAATTTGGTATGGAAATTTCTGACATTGGACCTCTTTCATGGGCCCTAGATGCCCCCAGCGTCCTTAGCCCATTTCACAGCACATGCAAGCTAGGCTTATGTAAAAGGCGAAAATAGCTAACTAGACATAATTATTTAACTATATAGTTAGTTGGTCCAGTTTGCAAACTATATTATTTACTAGCATCTCGAGTTCTAGAGAGTCGATTTTGGCACATAAATCGAGTCTCAAGGACTCGATTTTCATGGTCTGATGTGGCATTTATTTCCCACCTGGAAATCGACTCTCTAAAACTCGATTTATAAACAAATAAAATTTCAAAAAATTTTAAGTCTTGGTCTCTCTTACGAGCCGAAATACCAAAAAAAAAATTTATGAAATCTAGAAACACAATAATCCCAATCTCAGTACAATCAAATCAGATCAGAGGGAGAGATAAGACTTAGATCAGGCAGGAGCTGAAGCAAGCCTGGGTCGCGCGCGGCTTAGTACAATCAGATCAGAGGGAGAAAGAAGACTCAGATCGGCGCGGCCCAGGCCGTGCCACGCACGGTGCGCCACCTGCGTCGCGCGCTGGGTCGCGCGACCCAGGCCGCGCGACCTAGGCTACGCACCTGGTCGCGCGCGGTGCGCAGCCTGGGTCTCTCGACCTGGGTTTTTTTCTGCTTTTGGTTTTTTTTTTTTTTTTTCTTTTCTCTGGTTTCTTCTATGATGTTCTGTTCTGGGCGTCTTTGGGTGGATTTTATAAGGGTTGTAAATTGAGTCTTAGAGACTCGATTTTCACGTGGCCGCCACGTGGAAAAATATGTCAAAATGTGCCACATCAAACCATAAAAATCGAGTCTCAAAGACTCGATTTATGTGCCAAAATCGAGTCCCTGAGACTCGAGATGCTAGTAAATAATATAGTTTACAAACCGAGCCAACTAATTATATAGTTAGATAATTATGTCTAGTTAGCCATTTTCGCCTATGTAAAAGGTACAATAGGAACTAACCCACACCCACCAAAACCATTCCTACTCAATTCCCCAACCATTCGCATGAGCTTGAGCCATGCTTAAAAAAATAAAATATAATACATGAATTGAGCCCACAATGAAGTCAGGCTTGGTTGAATTGGGCTTGTAGAAAATGTGTCGCGAAAATAGGTATCAACAGAAATTAAGCAGTTAGAGTATATTAATAGTTTTAAAAATCATGAAACACATAGAAAAATTAATCAAATTGTAAATAATTTAAATAATAAACAGTATTTTGTATACCTGAACATATACAAGTCAATATAACAAAAATATAAACTAAATAAAAAGTTTATTTTCCATTTATGACAAATGCAATAAGGATCTTTAACTCCTAACCATAAAATCCACAATTATCCTTTCATAAATAATAAAAACATAGTATATATCCATAGTTCTTATTCACCAAACTCAAATAAAAAAAAAAAATTATTATCTATTTTAGGAATATATTTGTTGAATATGCTTTGGTTTAACGAGGTATTAATTAATATTATAAGAGTAATAAGAATAAAAAAAAAAATTTTTTTTTTTTTTGATGAATGACGATATCATATAAATCAAACAATTACAACTGGTTCAGTACAAACTCTATTGAAGGCAACCCCATTACAATCATCCTCCAAGGCCATAGCTAAGTCCACAGGCAGACTTGAAAACAAAACATAATCTAATTCTTGGTCAGCCCCTAATCTAGCCATTTGATCTGCACATCGGTTAGCCTACCGGTAACAATGCTTCAGCTGAACTTGCTGAAAATTGGTCATCAACTGCCTGCAATCGTCCAAAATGGGATATATAATCTGATTTACATACGCAAAATTTTTTATGACATCCACAATCACTTTGGCATCTACCTCAACAACAAGACAAGAGATATTTAAGCTCCTACACAGCAAAAGGCCGTCCCTCAACCCCCAAAGTTCAGCAGCAAAACTATTGGTTGCTCCAACATGCCTTGTGAAACCAGCAACCCAACACACAAGAAGAATGTATTTAGTTCTATATCTTTTCTTCCTTTTTCATTTTTGTTAATCAATTATACACGCCTTAGCTAGTAAATCCACAACTTTACCGCTACCCTCATTTCATCTTCTTAAAAAGAGAGTAAGTATCATTTGAGCCGGAGCTCATTGAAGTAAGGGATATGGTCTAAACAATTTATCAAGCAATGTCTTGCAAAGAGGAAATAACTGGTCTTAGCAAAAATCGATGACAATGCTTAATGCTATTTCTTTTTAACCTTAAAAAGATTCATGTTGTATGTTGACAAGGGCTCAAAGTTGCACTAGGGTACAATTATTGACTCTTTTAAAGTTTAAACTGTCTCTGCCACGCCTACTTATATAAGCTTATGTTTTCAAGCAATGAAGCTATTAGCATCAAACTCAAACTGTCACTCATTTGTGCATGTGAATAAGCTGCCCCGCTTACTATGGAGAGTTTAAAGGATATATAATCGCATGCGCGTTTCGTGACATTGAATACAGCGTCTTCAACTTTGAAAACTTGGGTTAATCTTTGGATCAAATTCAAAAACACATTACTTAATCAAAGTTGACAGTAGCAAAATTAAAAAACAGAAGTCAACTTTGATGAATGCATGCATGTGCTCTTTTTTCTTTTTCTTTTTCTTTTTTTGACTTGTTATACTAATCTGTGTGCCTACTATGCCACAATCTAAATGATTATTTCTATCATTGTTACCTTAAGCTTCTTGTAATTTAATGTGACATTAAACCTTGCCATGTCAATTATATATATATATATATATATATAATTACAATATACTGTTAGCTTTGCAACTTGAACAATTTCCCCCCTAACTTCACAAACACTTTTGCTAGGATGGATGCGCGTTGCTTTTCAGTGTTTGCACATTTTGCCTTCTTCTTTTTTTTTTTTCACGCGTTTTAGGGAGTAATGCGGCTACAGTTCATGAACAATAGCCGCAAAGGTTGACTTTTCAACCGTGAATAGCGTATTCTTGCACTGTTCATAGACCTACAAATATCACTTTCCAACAACTTTTTCATTAAAAATAGGTCTCACGGTACTATTCACACATTTAAAAATTATTTTGCTACAATGATTGTTGTTTTCAGTTTTCAATTTCAGTAGAATAAGTTCTATCCAAATGGACCCTTTATTTATGGAAATGTTCCAATTAAGCTAAAAGACTTTTGACTTCTTCTTCTTCTTCTTTTCTTTTTTTTTCTTTTTTTTTTTAATTTTAATGATAAAAGATAGAACTCTTGGCTTTGCTACTTTCTTTCTTGTTTGGCATTTGGCTGCTAGTTTGGAAATTTTATACTCCACTAAGCGCCTTTAAACAAATATTTGCGGGATCCACACATAAACACCCAAACAATATAAAAAGGCTAAAGAAGATGAGGAGCCCAAATGTGGGAAATGAAATGACAGCCTTAGCCTATCCACTGATAACCTGCCTTATCAATTATCCTTTTTTTTTAGGTGGGTAAATTGCCTTATCAATTATCATTCATGACAACTTGCAATAATCCCGAATCCCTTAGTGATAAATAGAAATCTCTCTCTCTCTCTTTCTCCGCTCATTGTCTTTCTTTTTTTCTTTGTCACTTTTCGTCTACAAAGCTGAATTTGATAGGGATGAGATTTTTTTTTTTTAATTCCTCCCTAGCCAACTATTATGACTTTCCTAGTCATTGTGTTCGAACTAAGATGCGTTTCATTTGTGAATCCAATGAAAAAATGTAGGCCAATTTATAGTCCATTCTCAGTATTGCCACGTGGCGCAATTTGATTGCTGCGTTGGAACCATGCGTTACTATTAAAAAAACACCGCCTTGTTTGACAAGTAGTTACTATAAAGAGCAAAAGCCTCAGCATCGTTTATATTAGTCTATACTTGACCCTCTAGAACTCAATACAATTGCCACCATTTCTACAGACTAAAGAGAGCGTGTGACTAAAAGCTTGATTGAACATAGATGGTGAGGGAATATTGGAGGGAAGTGGTACCAAGGGATGCAAGCGGCAATGGCGAAAGCTTGAGCAGTGAAGTAGTTTTTATAATCTGGGGTGCCTTGGTCATGCTTTCTCTTATCACAGCAGCCATCTTTTCCTGCGCAGATGGTGCATCCAAAGACAAAGCCTCAGCAACCCACAATGATGCTTATGGTTCTGCTTGTGCTGCCGGCTGTGGTGGAGCTTGCGGTGGTTGAAATCATTCATTCTCACCACTCTCTTCATCATAAAAGTCACAAGAATAAACTTCATAATGTAATAATTCAGTGTCAAGTTATGCTTCCTTGCTGTTTTAGAGAAATGTTGAAGCTAGAAAGCAACCTAGAAGAATTTAAAGATAAAAATAATGATGATATTAATGAAACTGTTACAGTTTTTTCAGTTCCTTGATTCAATGGATTTTCTTCTCTTTTTGAGTTTTTTCTTGCATCTTTTTTCACTTTCTTAGCAAAATATTGAATTACATTATGTTGCAGTTGAGCTATACTAACTTACATCCATATATCATAAAGGAGATTACAGTGTGAGTTTCTTATCTGCATTCTATAATTTAAGTGGTTAATAGTTTGCCACATTTTGTGAGCAAAATGTTTCCCATATTTCGTTGTACACATTTGAACCACACACCTCACTGTTTGCCATCCCCATCCCTGAAATGTCTTTTAGCACTTTACCGTGACAACATGGGCTTCTTTAACAACATAAAGGTGTATATATTCTTTTTCAAGATAAGCAAGGCATCATATATATTCAAGTACACAATCGTTGCTAAAATTGCCCAATCAAAGATACAATCTTCAATATTCCATTGCGGGCTGTTCAAAAAAATATATTCCATTGCGGGGCCCAAACATCAAATATTGTTGGGGACATGGTACATCTAAAGTAACCCATGTGGATTTCATACTAGATACCAAACTGAGTCCAAGGATAAAAAGAAACACAGCAATGTGATTTTTGAGTTGTGACCCATCCAGAATTCCTAAAAGTAGGCGGCTTATTCCCAGATAACGTGGAGAAGATGTCAATTACCTTGGGTTGGATTACTGAAATTACATACAAATTTGCAAATCCAATATATTATTGTTTGATGTGCTAAAAAAACGGGGGAAAATCCTAACATATTGTTCAGATCACTCGTTCAATCATTCATATGTCGAAAGAAAATTCAATGTTTATTCTGCTCGTGCTGATATGTTCGTTTGTTCGCTAGTGGAGAATGCATTGGGTTTGTACATTTGCTCTTTATATAAAACTCGGATTCTGATTTGATTCATCTATATATGTACATACATAGATTATTATAAGTTCAACATACAAAGGGATTATTTTCTTTAGCATTGACACGATCATTCGTGCTCATAGAGCGTGTAGTCAAGAGTAAGAAATTCACATTCCAAAACTTTTCCTCAAATCAGTGGAAGATATATCCACGCGGAACTTGTCTGCTGGTATTGATATAAACATGTCTCTTAACTCCTCTGGAATGTCAAAATCTTCAAGAACCTGCAAGTGTTACACAATGGAATTCATAACTTCGCCAAAGGAAATGAGATCAACAAGAAACAATCAGAGCCTTAATGAGCTTTAGTATGCAAGCCTACCTTGAAAGCACCATCTACATTACGACCACCCACAAGGAAAATGCATCCTGTTTTCTTACATCCAATGAGTATCTCCAGCATTTTCTTATGGTCCCCGTCATAGTATTTGGGCTGAAAAAGGCAATAGATATATTTCATAAATACCAGCTAAATTATCATACAATGTGATGCTCCACACTTGCCATACTGCATCATATACTACGAAACTACACCAAAACATAGACATCTTAAAAATCTAAATATCAAAAGTTTGATGTTTTACTACTTCTTCTAAACCACCGTCACTATAAGTGTCTGTAAGTGCTGGTGATTTAGGTGCGAGTGTGGCCAAAGCAGCCTACCCTGTTTTGTTGTAATGGTAAAGCCAGGATCCCTTAGAGAGTGCAGCTGTGTGCCTAAGGATCTTGTTTTCAAAAAACAGAGGCCTGTCCTTTTTAGGCTTTGTGGCATACTGTCCACATTATATCCAAATGCACAATACAAAATAAATAAACTATAGTAAATAAGGGATTTGGCTACACAGTAGCATTTCAATTTGCAACTTTGATCATAAATCATTATGTTTTACACCAACCGACAAAAGAATTGTCAAAAGAATTGTATAAAACATACACATACTGAGCTCCATATAAGACAAGCAGTGCTTGAACAAACACAAAGAAATCAGTGCATACAATTACAATACCACTGCACCAATTTAATTTTAATTTTTTTCTTTTTCTCTCTCCTTTTGTTTCAAACAATTTGCTTACACAATGTTTATGAGTTTTTAAGGAAAGATCATCAAAAGGACTGGATGGGATAAAGACCTATTCATGGGGAAAGGAAAACCTGGGTAATGTCACTCTTTTATTTGGACTTTCATGATGAAAATTTAGGACATAGATTATCTATTGCTTGGTTAATGAGATGAACGGAAAGGGAAAAAATGTATTTTCATTTGACCATTATGCCTATTTATTTGATTAGGAAGTTGTATTGTAAGAATTTTTGTGATTGAACAAAATTTTCACTAAAAATTTTGGTTTTCACCCAAATCTGTCCATTTCTGGGTGTAGCAAATCCCTTAAAAGAGGGTGTAATTTTCCTCACAAATTCATTACTTTCCCTGCTTAAAAAAACTACAAAACAGCAGAAACTATCAACCTGATCAGGTTAATATTCTTTCCCCGGTTATTTTGAGATGACAATCTCTCAAGTATGCTACTCAAATTTTATCATGCTATGGGCCTATGGTCAGTTCTGTTCTTAAATTTATAGGGCTTAAAATGTTTCTTCCTTCTTATAGGGGAAAATCTTCAGGTTTTGTCATTACATTATGTAATAGAAAACCTTTTGCCTTCAAAATCATAAAGCAGTAATTGTTCTGGAAAGTTTAAAGAAGTTTCTTGTATGAACTTTAATTTTAACAATTTTCTGCAATATTTATATGGCCTGGCCTGTTTACACATAAGAAGTCTAGTAAAAGTTGAATGCCCCTTAAATCAATTCATGGAAAGTTACGATTGTTTTAAATTATCTGATATCTCATTTCTTCCTATTTTTGTACCTAAGATGGGTTTAGATTCTGGAAAGGTTGTTTTCATGACCATCCTATACTCAAAACTCCAGTCTACCTCTAAATGAAAGGAACATATTGGGGAAAACATAGCAGACCAAAAGTATAATGTCCAGCAGAATATATATCAGACAGCCAAGCTTGGAGAACAAAAGATTCGGTATCCCTAGGCACCAAATAATACATGACTAATTGCAAGATTAACATTAATTCAAAAATCAAACACCAGGAATTGATTTCATGGTAATGAAATTCAAAATATGCACTTTTCTAGAAAATTTCAGCTACATGGATATATTAGAGAGCACACTTCAACAACCTACACCATACTTTCGTTGAAATTAAAATATAATGATGATGATGTTGATATTAATAATAGTATTTCAGATTAAAATTACGTACATTAATTAGTCTCACTGCCGTGTCAGCACCAATTACAAAAGCACTGCCTGGAAAAATTTCAGCTTTCTTATAAAAATAAGGCTGACTGGATATAATTACTGTCTTCCCTGTCATTCAAAGAGAAAATAATTAACAAGTACAAGTTATATATCATATAACAAGCTGCAATCCCACACTACAAGTCAGCTTTAAGTAATACATATTTTGCTAGTTAAAAAAATATGCAAACACAACCTTCACCCACAGAGGATTTAAAAAAGATAAATCTTAGAAAATTTTATAAATTTTATAAATCTTGGAAAATAATACAGAGTGAGCGTTTGGTTTCGGCATTTCCATGTCTGCGTCTTTCAATTTTGCGTTTTGCCTCTTTTTTTTTTTTTTTTTTTTAAGCCGCTTATGTTTCAGTGGCAAAATTTACTGTTGTGAACAAAGCATGCACTGTTTATGCACTGTGCATGCACTGTTCACGTATTTAAAAATATTAAAAATATACCCCACAACACTATTCACACATTTAAAAATTATTTTATTACAGTATTTTCAGTTTTCAGTTTCAGCAACAATAAATTTAACCCAAACGGACCCAGAGAATCAACCTCACCAACTTTTTCGAATTGCTTGACACGGTCTTTGATTTGTGATACCGTTAGTGGTGGTTTGTCTGCGTTGACTGCTGATATTTCAAAGCATGGATACGCATCACCACAAATGCTGCATAAAAATAAGTAAAAATGATGAGAAGCATTTCATATAAATTCTCAATTGGCATTGGTGACAAACACAGTGCTACATCCACATAGAGAGGGAGAAAAGGGCAGTATAGCACAATTGATGTGGACAGATTTACTTTCCTGAAGCAAGAATGCATACACAACTTTCTGGAAACTAAATGTCCAAAAGGTGACAGGTCTATGAGACAATTCCAAAGTGAACAAATATTTCACAAAGCTACCAGATAATTATTAATGTACCTAGCAGCAACTTCCAAGAGCTTGAGGTGACCATCATGTAAGGGATTAAAAGAACCTGATAATATAATCTTCCTTTCAGCAGTAGACATATTTGTGCCTGCAAAAGTTGCTACATGATTGACTGAAAAGAGTAAAATTCACTCTGTTAATTAAGGTTGATATAAGCAAAAGGTCAATACCACTGGCAAATGGATAAATTTTAAAGTATATTTGCCCATTTATAAGTTGCTTTAATTCCTGATCTTCATCAAATTGCTTTTCACATTCATCAGATACTTCAGATTCTGTCAACCCCGAATCAAATGTTGCCGGAACTCTGCATGCATTTGCAATTGCCTGTAACCAAAATATAAAAGGAAAATTAAAATGCAAGAGAAAGTAAGTGACAACCTAAGAAACAAACTTGAAGTTCTAGATATAACAAGTCAAATTAGCAAAAAACATGCAATGTAACAAAGTGAACACACTATTGCCAAATAATCCTTTTCTCTACTTATTTTGAAATCTCAGGCATTCTTAAAAAGTAATAGACAACAACATTTTTTTTACAAAGGAGATAGAAGCAATTAGCTCTTCTCAAAAATTATATATTTGAATGGTTAGACCTTTTTCTGGCAAAGGAAATACATGCAATTAGCCATTCTTGAAAACTATATATTTGAATGCTTAGACTTGATAATCATTAATATTTTAACACATACCTTAAGTAAAATATGACTCGAAACTTTGTCTTCTTGCTCTCTAGTCCGCAAACCCTACATTAATCAAGTAATGAACATAAATAAACATTACAACGCATTCAATTAAATAAAAGCCAAAACAATCCCATAACTACCTTTGACAGTGTAACTGAAGATACCCAAAGCCGGTCAGCTGTCCTTGTTGACAAGTGAAACCTGCAAATGATTATGAAACCAAATGGTAAGCAAAGCCAAATTGGGGGGGAAAACATTATGTAAGGAGGAATCTTGCAAAACAACATGTGCAGACTACAAGATCCAGCTTAAATGATAGAAAGTAATTTCAGAAAACAACTTGAAAGCCCATTAGTCTTTCACTAACTTTGAGCTCAAATTGCAATCTATAGTCAAGAGTATCCTTGTCAGTTCCTAAAACTGGGCTGATGCAGAAATTGACAAAAAAGAGAAAAACAGAATGTTGACTACTTTATAAATAGGAAGGGGGGAAAGGTTTTTTGAAAGTCATAATGTGTACCATACAGCTAGATCCAGAAAACAATGGTAGAATGATATAGTTATATCAATCAGTTGGATCCAATTAAAATTCATGATCAATCCCTTGGCTGGATCCTTTGATGAGAAATTGATAAAGGATCTTAAGCTTTGACTTCATGTTCAGGGTTTGCTCAGTGCCCTTCAATTCCGCCTCCCCTTACCCAATTGACTGAGACTAGGTTTGAAGTTGTCATGACAAGGCAAAGGCAGAATTGTAAGACTATTCCCTGGGTGGCCAGAGTTCTATTATGCTACTAAAATCTGTGAATGCATTAGGTTACCAGTTTGTATCAAGAACAAGATATGCAATTCCCTTACTATAAAGAAACACTTATTCATAAGATGAATTGTGTGTGTTCATCAACTTTCTTGTTAATACTGAAATTTTGATCAAAGATACCTGTGGTCCCCAAGTTTCGGCCTTGAGCTAGCCAAAGACCCAGTAAAACCCACACCAAGAACTGGAGAACCTATTGAAGGGACAAATAGAAACCATACAAAATCACATTAGTAAGGCTGGATTTCAAACACATAACTATTATACCCATTAAATTTGCCGTTTAGACATGAACATCCAAAAAAGGCCTGCTCATTATTAGTGAGGTTATTAAACAATCAAATATCAAGCTAACAATATCATTGTATAGCTGACAATATCATTGTATAGCTCTCAAGCGACTCTAGCATTATTTATAATTGCAGTCAAGCACATTTTAAAAGAGGGGGAAAGCAATGAAGATACCAAATTATGTGGAAGTCGCAGGGAACCATAGATAGTGAAATTTGAGAACTTCAGTCATAATGATAGTCCAGTATAAAAATTGCACAGAAGTCAATCAAAATACTTCAGCCATAGCTATTGTTGAAACATCTTAATTATAAAACCACGATAGGTTGAAACAAAAACAGAATTCCAATATTTTCAAAGTTTTTCCAAAACTAGGATAATCAATCAAAATCAGGGTTCAGGGAATACCCCAGTGTTTCCGGGGCACTGGAGTTCAAACCCTGCCAGCCGCGCCGCCCCCCCCCCCCCCCCCCCCCCCCAAAAAAAAAATAAAACCCCTATTTACCTAGCCAAAAAAAAAAAAGGATAATCAATCAAAATCACAGCACTACCATGCAATAATAATGGACATGTTTATAATTACAGCATCATGTACACTAGATCAAACAAATGACAACTACGCTTTCACTAGCTGCATTGCTTCTAAGGGTTTGTTTGAATACTGCTTATTTACTGAAAACACTATAGCAAAATAATTTTTAAATGTGTAAATAGTGCTGTGGGACCCAAATTTACCAAGAAATCTGCGTTTCGCTGAGTTTGGTGGTCCATTAACAGTATCCATTGGACCCACTAAAAAAACGCAAGATGCACAGATTGAGCAAAACAACGCCCAATCAAAACGCACGCCAAGATTTTCCCATTTAAGCAAAACCACAAATTTTCAAGGTCAAAACAATCTCAAATTCTTGATTATTAGCGCAAAAAAAATGGAAGTCTACAATTACCATTGGCAAATCATAACAATGCATTAAAACAAGGTCGGCGTGACAATGCACTGTCAAAATACATAGCACTTTTCTCAAAAAGGTTAATCAAAGCCATCATCATGTTCTTGAAACAATAAGTACTTAGAGCACAAAACAACCAACAAATACACTACAAGCTCAAAACCCACAATTAGTAAAACTATGGAATTGTTTTTGAGGAAAGTGGAATGGAGAATAACCAGGAGTAGAGAGCTTGAGGGCGCGATTATAAGCCAATAAAGCCATGTCTTCAGCGGTGTCTTGGCTACAAAACTTGCTCGGAATCTACTAAAAAACAAAAACAAAAATGAGGCTATGAACAAGAATCTAATAAGAAAGAATCTAAGAAGGGTGGGGTTTGCCTTGGAGAGTAATTGGATCATAGACATTCTGGAATAAGGGACCACAGTTTCAAGAACAGTATTTGAAGCTCCGGGCACCGAAAGCAACCACCCTATAATCTGAGAGGCTCCGCCGGAGAGAAAGAGGACGGCCTGAGTGGGACTTGAGTGGATGCCTTCTACCACTGCTCGCACCCCTGCTTCACTCATTTCTATCTATCTACGATTGATTTACTGATCAATCAATTCTACACTCGTTAGGATTATTTGATTTCTTTGGACTTTAGACTTTTTTTTATTTTTACTTGGACTTGGAGACTTTTGGAGTTTAATCTTAACGAGCGTAATTTGAACGCACAGATTTTGATTCTCTTTCCCCAGCGTAAATTTTTTTTTTTTAAAGAATCATTTCCTGGGTAAATTGAATTCACGGATTTAAAATCCTAATTTCACCATTTAAGTTTTGGTTAATTATCGTTTTAGTGTCTAAAATATAATTGTTATCATTTGCATCCCTTACATTACATTGATATTTATTGTGATTTGTGAAGGTTAGGTGATCCTCCAATCTATTTTCGTTTCAAAGGCTTTTGTTAAACGTTAAAATTTCTCTTTTAATACTAAAAAAATACTAAATTTTCTTTTGAATTACAAATATATATAAAATTAAATAACAAATGAATGTGTAAATTTTAGTGGGTGAGAATAGAGATTTTATGCTACTTTCTCTATCCTTCTTCTTCATTCATTGATAGAATCCAAGCCACACAACTAAAACCAGCAGCCACAATTGCTCAACCAAAACCCATCATTGCCTCCAAGTACTCCACCTTTAGAACCTCATCATCAACTAAATGGAGGAGTTAGAACCTCATCATCAACTAAATGGAGGAGTTGAAAAGGAGTCTTTCTCGAAGCAGTATAGTTAAGCTTCATGTGTGGATGGAAGCTAAGGAATCAGGTGTGCTACAAAAATAGGCATGTGGAATGGGAGAGCATACATTTCATACTAAAGCAGATGATAAAATGTGTTGATCAGTAAGTTAGAAAGGTATAATAAACTAGATGAAGCCAAAAAAGAGACATGGGGAAGCTAGGTCAAGCCTCTAACTTGATGGGTTAATAGTAATTTAATTTGATTTTTTGATGCAATTGTCAATTGAAGTGGGCATGCATCGTGTGGGCAATGATTGTAACTTAAGAACTAGGCTTTGTGGGTTTCAATTAGTTTAATTGGTAAAATCTTTTGTCATCAAATAAGATATTTAAGGTTTAATTTCCGCTTACATCTAAACCAATTGATCTTTTAGTTTAATTATAAAGAGTATTCATGGACATCATAAGTTGAAACTATCTCTAAAAAAAAACAACTACGTCTTTTACCCACGTAATTCCTACTACCTAAAGTCTTTAGACGGCCAGGAACTGCCTCAATCATGGAATATAAAACATTTGAAAAAGTACTACAAGTAAGGAATCTTTTACATTTCAAGTTGCCCAATCTTCATCTCAGTATGTTCATCAGTTATTACTTTCATCATTCATAGATCAATAATACACGAGAGCATTATCCATGCGTATTTATCAATAATTATCCACGAGTTATTTATCAACAAAAACATGTGCAACGCTCAGGAGCTGTTCTTGGGAGATGTCCCAAGAATCTCCGTCGTTAAAATTTTTAATCAAAGGCTATTCATACACAACCGACACCATCATAACCATCAAGGTTGTTAATAAACAACCACCAAAGTCGACTAAACCAAGAGTTGTTCAAACGTAACTTTTGTCATCATCATTTAGACATGACCCTAAAAAAAATTGGTTAACCTAAAGACGCTCCAATAGCGTGACTCCAAGTCATGCGTACAGCGCAACATTGTCATTACTAATAATGTCATGGCATATTAAAAATAAATAAATAAATAAATAAAGAGGAAGTTGTTCAAACACAAACTTCTATCATCGTCATTCAAGCATGACTTAATGAAAGTTGTTCAAACACAACTTCTATCATCGTCATTAAAACATGACTTAATGAAAGTTATTCAAACGCAACTAAACGAGGAGTTCTTTAAGCATGATTTCTAAACATGACTTAGTAAAAGTTGTTCAAATACAACTACATAAGAAGTTGTTCAACCCTAACTCCCATCACCGTCATAACTTAATGAGATCTACTCAACACGGCAAAAAACCTAACAAAATAAAAAGTTACAAACACACTTTGTTAGCCAATCAATTGTTAGAAGAGAATTGCATGCCCAAAACACACGAGCCTAAGTAAATTGCTCAATAAATATATGCTCAAAACAACAAGCTCCATAAAGACATTGTTTTCGTCTTAAAAAAATGAGATAAAACAAAAGAAAATAAAGAAAATTATTGTCTAGCTGGATTAGAGGGGGAAGAATCTACAGAAGCGACGATCATAGGTTCTTCTACTACATTCTCCTCTGTAACCTCGGAAGGACGATCTACTACAAACTCCTTCTCCACTTCACCCATTACCAAACTAGAGAGATCCAGTTTTGGGTGGTGCTTAGCCATCTATCTTTTGAAGAGTTCAAGCCCTCCACATAGTACTCACATAGGTCGTTCGAGTACAAGTTAGATTCCTTGAACTCTCGTACAGCATCAGGACTAGCTTTTTTCAGTTTAAACTGAAGATCGCCTATCTGCTTGTCCTTCAGCTTAGAAAAATCCTTCTCCACTTGAAGACTCTTCTCCAAAGCTGCCACACGTTCTTTGTCATTCTTAGCTTCAACAGTAAGGATGGCAATCTTGTTCTTAAGCGTCTCATTCTCAGTAGAGAGGGATTTGATCATAGGCTCAACTGTGGCCACCTTCTTCTCTAAATCCAGAAACTTCCCAGAAACGGACAAGGACTCCCCCAAAGCCTACATATGAAAAAAAAAATCTCTCTTAACAAAAGCAAAACAAAAAAGAAAAAGCAATCTACATCATCAGAACACACCTGCAGCAATTTCTGAATGTGAGACGACATCACATCACCAGACAACTTCGACATTAGAGGATTCAAGTCGTCCACCGAGAGCGCCTCATGCGCCTTCAACGAAACGACATCAGCATCGTCCCAAAAGGTTGAGGGAAAAGGCTTGCAAATGGATTTTCCTCTGGCACCCCCCTTTGAAGAGACCATCACCTCTAGAGACAATGTGGAAGAGGGAGGACACTTGGAAGGAGAGTGAGCAGAAGGAGGAATCACCACAAGCACTTTGGAGGGAGTGTCGCCCACTTTCTGACACTTTTTAGACAGAAGGCCACCAACAATGCCACTCTTGGGCCTCGACCAGTTTTTGTCTGCTAAACTTGGTTGTCATTCTTGGAAAAGAGAAGGAGAGATATAGATTATAAAAAAAAAAAAATTTAAAAAAAAAAAACAAAACAAAAACAAAAAAAAAAACAAAAAAAAAAACAAAAAAACAAAAAAACGAAGAGACAAAGAGACAAAGAACACACTTACTTTTCCTCACAACCTCAAAATTATTTTGAACCTTGCTTGAGGGCTTTGGGCCCAAAAAATAGAGGAACAACGATTGAGGAAAGATAAGGTCGTCAATCCCTAATAGTCCCGAGATATTCTCTGACCTTCTCAACACGATTGTGATATCTCTTCTTTAGACGAGGCTGCGTTAAGGAACTACAAAAAGCAAGTATATCATATATCATCACCACTCACAAAGAATAGATAAAGAACAGAAAGAATAGACAAGAAGGACGCATCAGACACAGGAGTTCCCCAGCTACGAAAAAACTTGGAGGCTTCGTCTAGGCCCTCACCATGGATGAACTCCCAACCACTACTCGAAATAAAGAAGAAGTTTGGTTTCCAATTGTGAAGGGATAATGGAGAGTCAAGTACTAACCTAGAAGCCCTATCTCATGGCTTAAATTCCCAGTAGCCAAGATCTTTGGACTTTCTCAGACGATAAAAATGGAGAAATTCGTCTTTTTTGTTGATGGCCCCATCATTGGCAGACATCCACACCACTATACAACAAATGACAATCCGCCAAGAATTAGGCACTAATTGTGCCAGGGCAAGGTGTAGATATGCGACAAGTTCCCTTACAAAAGGATGGACGAGAAGACGAAAACCACTAGTGAAATCCACTTCGTAGAAACAGACCTCATCGGCATATGAATGACAAGCCCTATCCTCGTCACTTAAAATCCTAATTCGAACTGAATCAAGAAATTGAAACCTATCCCTGATTCGCTTCTCATCTTTCTCTAAGAGGGCATATTGGATGTTCTAAGCTTTATAGGGAGTAGAAGGGGAAGAAACTTTAGGAATCTCGCAATTATCAGACGAAGATAACCCCGTTTCTAGCTCACTAGACCTAACCTCCTCAAACATTTTCAAAGACCTAGCAACTCTAGCAGAACAAGAAACTAAAGGAAATAAAGAGGAAAGGACAAACCTATACGAATAGTCCTCCCCCACGAAAAGACTAACCCCCTTGAGACACTCTCCCTCCACAATCTCAAGCAAACGACCTAAGTGAGCAAAAAAAAAAAGGATATTAAGGGACAATCGACCTTAACAAAAGAGTAATCGACCATGGAAGAGCAGGAAAAGAGAGAGGAGCATGAAGAACTTACTAGGGAAGGCAAAATTGAAAAAGAAAGCTTGACGAAGAGAAAAACCCTAGAACGCCAACTGAACAAGGAAAGAAAATGAAGAAATGGAAAAAGGAGGGAAAAATGCAAGATAAATGGCCAAAACGTGCATAGGAAAATTGAGGAAAGTTTGCGCGTCAAACACATCTTAACCGTACACGTGGCACTCAACAGATCAAACATCAACTTGTCATAAATGCGCCATACAGGGAATACAAAGCGTCAGACGGATATGTTTTTATCTCCTCTAATCAACGAAAATTCAAACAAGGGGGCAACTAATGAGTCAGAAATTTATGATCGTCATTAACCAAGAGAAGACGTTATGCATTTATTATGCTCATTGATGACAAAGTGTAATGAACAGAGCAACGGTCACAGAGTGAGCTGTAAACTTCAGACAAAGATTTTGTAATGCACTAGCCATTGAGCATAAATACTGCAATTCATTGCCGATTAATGAGGCACGCAACTATAAAAAGAGAAGGCAAAAAAAGTTAAAGGTACACACAAATACTCTACGAAAATCTCTCTCTAGTGAATTCTCTCTAGAATCTTTCTCCCTTGCTGACTTAAGCATCAGAGGCGGTTTGGCTAATGCCACACTAGTGTGTTACACTTCCACTCAGTTCATTTTTACAAGTTTTCCTCCAATAGAGACGACCCCAATCACAATTTCGTTCATCTATTACGATGAGGAGCTCAACTGCTGATTTTTTGCATCATTAGTACCTTAAGTATATCCAGAGAGATTTTGTTAGCTGTAAATTTAGTGGGTGAATACTGAATAGACAATTTTAACGTAGCAGCTCATGACTTACATAAAATGAGCTTTGAGAAATCAATCATGTAGGTAGCTAAGCTTGAATGAATCTACAGTATTCGTGATGTCTTTGCTGAAGCTCTGGCTGTAGAATTTTGTCCTTTCCTTTTTTAGGGGTTTAACATTTTTCGTTATTTTGCAGGGGGGAACAAAATCACGGGCATAATATGAGTTTACTTGCTGCAAACAATAGTGAAATACAAAAGGACTGGTCCCCTTGACATTGCTTTTTGAATGATTATGGACGGTGGTATTTGGTCACTTTTTATTTTGTCTAGTAAAAAGGCGCAGCCCTCCATGACACTATCAATGGAGATGTATCTTATGCACCCGTCCTGTAGAGCACACCTCTCGCAAGAATGAGACACATTCTACAGGATGAGCGTATAAAATAATTTTTCCTATCAATGAGGTAGTTAGATTTTTTCTATTATTCTTTTATTCACCATTTTTTTTTCATATGGCCCATAAAAAAGACAAAGACCATATATACAACATTATTCCTATTTTGATTATCTAAAAAAATACTTACCAGTATTTTCTTTTGGCGGATGGCCTCTATTGATGAAAGGATGAAAAAGAAAATCACTTAAGATAATGTACAAGTGAGAAAGAACGAATTTATCCAAATTAAGGGAATGAAAAGAGATAAAGGAAGACCAAGAGTCATATTAATAGAAGTGATAAAAAATGACATATGACTAAAAGAGTAATAGAGAATGTGACTTTAGATTGAGTAGAATAAAAGAAAAAAAATATGATTGATTCTAACTAATTTGTGTGAGAATTCATAACTGATCCCAAACTTTTAGAATTAAGGTTTTGTTTGTTGTTGTGGTGGATAGTCTCTCAAAAAAAAATAGTAAATATATTATTTGACTCTTTTTTAAGCTATTCAAGTTATATTTAATTTTAAATATAAATTATTGTGTTTTGCACTTTACCTATATATATTTAGAATTCAAAATAAAAAAGTTTAAAACGTTAGGATTTGGATTTTGTAATGTTTTGACTCGTCTAGACTATTTGTTCTTTTGTTTTTTTCTTACTTAGAATCATGTTAGGGGAATATTAGATATATTATAAAACTTGATAATTGAATTAATCGGAACTCTGACATCTATTTCCTTTTCTTAATTTGCATATAGAAACCTACAGATGCATCCACAGATGCACAAGTTGGTCATTGCATCTAGCTATTCCCTTCTCTTTAATCTGCAAATGCAATGACCAACTTGTGCATAAGTCCAAAATAGACACAATGCATCCACTATCCAGAAACCAGAATAATAATAATGCAGAGAGTATAAAAGATAAGAGAAGGATTATACGTACCCAGAAATAGAGAAAAATGGACACAGGAGAAACAGAGTTAAACATTCTGCGGGAAATTACAGAGTAATAAAAAAAATTGTCAGTGAGGCCGACACATATTCCTTTGGGACAGGTGTCAATTGATGCACTTATGAGTGATTGGTACTAATCACCGTAATTCTGTAAACACTGACAGATGGTAGAGCAAAAAGGTACTTTTCTTTTGTTAAAGGAAAAGCAATGCACGTTTGTATTTTAAGTTTTTAACTCTTATTTTTTTAGCTGTAAAGCATGGGGGTAGCCCTGACTTTTTATTATATGTAATTGTCACGCTCGACCTGGTTTCTGTTCATGAAGAAAAGTCATGCTATTGCTTTCTATGAAAGGCACTCTCACCGTCTCACGGAGTCACAGTTGCTAAACGGAAGATACACTTGATAGTAAGAGTTTTTAAATTGCTTTATTTGGTGAGTGGTTCGGGTAATAGTTTCAACAAAGTTCCGGTGATACATATGATATTACAATATTATTTATTACCGTCACGTGATGTAGAGTCGATAAATTCATACTGAAAACCCTTTTTTTAATTCAGCAAAAAAAAAAAAAAAAAAAGTTTGCTAAACGTAGGATCCTACTGTGGTAATAGAATAATAATGCATGGGCACAATTGGTCTCTACCTAACCCAAGTCCCTTTCCCAAAATCAAACCAGAGGGCAAGCTAGTTGTATGGCCAACCCCACAACTTTTATTATTTTTTGTAAATAGCCCCACACCCACAAAAACCATGCATCCATTCGTTTTGATTCAATGTGCCTTTGTGAGTCCCACAACCTCCTCTTTTTTTTGGTAAATAAGCCCACAACCTTAAAACCATGCATGCATCCATTCGTTCTGAATCAGTGTGCCTTTGTGAGTCCTAATTATTTGATAATGAAGACTAAGAGCATGTTTGGTTTTTTACTTTTGAAGGGGTCTCAAAGTGATTTAAAGGGATTAAATGCCCAGTTGGTTCAAGTTGTGGTTTGTCCTTCTTCTTCCTTCCTTTCTTTCTTTCTTTCTTTTTTTTTTTTTTTCTTCTTTTTTCTTTTTTCAAATGAGATGTTTAAAACTAATGTACCTAAAAACAAAAATGAGATTTCAAAGACTATGTGCTTTAAAAAAAGTGCAGTTTCAAAATGAGATACCAAACAGATACTTAAAATTCTTTTAATTGAAATTGTTAAATGTTTGATAATTTCCTTGAAGAGCTTTAAAAGACTCTTTATAGTTGGAACTTGGAACTTGAAACTAGAATTTGAAACTTTTAAGGAAAAACTCTAAAATTCATTATCATACGACATGTAGAGACATGATTGTAAAACTTTTTTAATAGTTCTATAGTTACAATTATAAAAAAACGAGAATTTGAACCTGCACTTATTTATTGGAGACACTTCGAGGTACCAGTTGAGATACAATAGTAATGTGACTTGCAAAAATATTTTGTCCTAATATTAAAAATAAAATAAAATAAAATAAAAAAACAAACAAAATTATATGGGAAATTGTTATTAGTAAAGTATAGAGTGAAATATGCAATATGGGACCGGTGATTTTTATTCAAACAAAGCTTATTGCCTTGAGATTATAGCAATGCCATTAGTTTAGCGTGTCAATTGTCAAGAATAAGAACAATTAGGTCTATCCGTTTCTTTCATCAAATTTTTAAACATATTCCCCCATCTCAGTTCAATGTATCTTCCACCAGTTATAGAATTAGTCACAAATGGAACAAAGTTTAATGGGACCATTAGATGTAGCTAATATGGATTTTGTTACAATATGAGATTCAAGTAATCAAATTGGGCCATCTAACCCCCTTTTTTTTCACCTGCTTCAGGAAAGGGAAAAGAGGAGAGGAACCACCACCTAAGGAAACAAAAAAAAAAAAAAAAAAAAAAAAAAAAAAAAAAAAACCCATTTAATAATTGAACCTGAAATTTTCAAATTAGTAAGTAATAATTTTACATTTTCTATGATTTTGGATCAACTTATAATTCATCCCTATTGCATAAATGTCTTTCATTCTAAATTATGTCATTAAGATCTTACATAATCACATGGAACACCATAATGTCAGCGTTCATTTTGCCTAGTGACACTTTTGCGTTCCTTCAAACTTCAACCAAATAGAGAGAAGGAATACAAAAACATATTATATCCTTCTTCATAATGGTATCTTAGAGGAAATTATTAAATCCAAGCTTAATGAGCAAGGCCACGTTTGGTACAGTACAAAGGTGATTACATAAAAATGAAAATAATTATTACAAAAGTATAAGAAATAGTAATGGAATGATTATCTATTTGGTGATAACATAGGAATAAAACCCTAAATATGTAATCCACAATTTTGTATGACATGATAAGTTGGTGGACTGGAATCACATTTCATTCAAATTTTATAATATGTCCTTATTTATAAAATGATATTTTATTGTGGATCTAGGTTTTTTTTTTTTTTTTTTTTGAGAGAGAGAGAGAGTTTCAATCTATAGTGTCTACTTCTGATGATAGTTCTTTATTATCAGACCAAAATACTAATCAATTTTTTGTGTAAGCGAAGATTGAACTCCAGATTTCTTATACAATCTTCATAAACTTTACTAGTTGAGCTAACTAGAACCCACTATTGTGAATCTAGCTTAGAGCTTAATATCTATAAAGTGAAATTATTTATAACTTTCACCCAAAAAAAGAAAATATTTATAATTAATAATATGTTCCTTTGACCTTTGTTCAAAAATAGTACCTCCATATATATATATATATGTGTGTGTGTGTTTAAGGAACTATTTTCACAGATTTTTAGATAAGAAATAATTATTTTCCATAACAAAAACATAAACAAAACAATAGAATAATAGTTTTAAACATGTCCTAAGTTGTATTGACAAAAACAAAGAGGGAATTCGACAATTAATTCCATCATAATCTATTATAATTGCCCATGATGACCATGAGTAGTTATTTATTCACTAGCAAATATTTGGAAAATAGTAATAGACCACCCAAAAAAAAAAAAAATTTTTTGATAACTTTTTTTTCCCAATAATTTTGATGTTTTTGATAGACACCAAAAAGTGTAAACACCAAAAATTGAAAATGAGTTGAAATACAAGATTGTTGGCAAGAAATTGATGTCTATTAATTTACGAATTATAAATATTTTATTTAGGGTGTCATTCCCATTATGTTGTACCAGTTATTTTATGTTATAATTTTTTTTAAATTGATTGTGTCATAGTATTGTACCTGTGTTCATACTTATACCTGTGATTGGCTATTGACCATAGACTCTAGAGCATAGCAAGCAAAGCAATAGTTGTCCTGTCCCGTTATAGAACCAAAGTTGTAAAGACATCCTTAATTTTACACTAAAACTCTTTCCGGGTTTTAGTGTAAAATTGTAAAACCATTTTTGGGTCAAAAGCTCATTTTACAAGATCAAATGAAATACTTTTTCGAAAAATTCTATTTTTTATAGCTGCTAAACTGGTCAAGTGAAAAATAATTTTTTGAAAGTATTTACCACCAAAATAAATGAACCCTAATATGGACCTCGAACATAAAACCCTTTTTCTTTATTTTAACACCCATATATTGTAAGAGCCTATAAAGGCTATGTGGGGTTGCCACTGACAAACGGCTACTTCAAGTCTTCGATGCATGGGTTCACATGTCAATTTATCACTCTCTCTTTTCCATATCACGATACGTTTCATTATCTCTCTCTCAAAATCTCAGTACTGTTGAGTTCATGACTCCGGGGGGCTTCGACAGCTACACAGACTTTGCTGAAATATGGTTTCACTTTCACAATCACATGCACATTCACAGGCTGCTTTGTACCATGTTGGGTCCCCCTAGACTTACAGCAAAAGATCAGGACCATTAAAATATTATGAACTTCAATCTTTGCGGTCAAACTCTGGCAAAGTCGGTACTATGGTGGACGTTCAACAGTACACTATGGAAATTTTCTAATGAAAGAGAAATAGTTTTGATCATTGGTATTGTTTGGGGCACAAAGTGACCACAATCATAGCAATGTCTCCTCTAACGGTTTGTAAGCATAAGAGATTAATCATGACTGTCCAACTCATTGACTCTCTGGCTAATCTTCTTGTTCAGGCAGTCTTATCATTTCCTATAGGCTCTCACACTATTTATTTATTTAATTTTTTTGTGGTTGTTAAATATGGTAAGGTTATGATTGAATCTCATATTCTTTTAGTACGAGCACATTTTTTTTAGAAGAATATACGAGTTCTATTAGTTATGGAATTTTATGTGAAAAAGTATTAATGAATAATGTCTAATATGATTCTTAACAAATATATATATATATATATATATTGTGGGGATGAGAACCCAAATTTATATATTGGGTCTTGGACCCTATTCGAGGATGTAGACATGTTCGAGGAGGAGCAAATGATTATAAGAGACCCCAAAATTAAGAATCACGTAAAGAAATGATGGAAGAATATCATCCGAGGAGTATATCCTTCTCGGATACAATGAATATCAACCAAGCAGGTACTTGGGCGGTTTAGGTAATCTTCCAAGAAGTTCCAATAATAAAGATGAACTCCAAGCACGTACAAAGGTGATAAGAATACAAAATATCTAAAAGAAAAGCTACTACCACTGCATTAAATACACTACAGTAACTTTTCTGACCGCATTTATATAGAAAAGACCCCTGAACAGTGCAGTCTCAACCACCACCATTCACAGAGAGCCAAAGAAGATGCCTAATAAGACATATACTCGAGCGAAGGCTTAGATGATTAATAAATGTACGATCAAGATGATCTGAAAGGAAACTATATAAAGTAAAAGACCTCCCATAAGAGAGAGATCGAGAAAATATAGGAAGAGAAGAGAGAAAAAGAATTACTGTAGCAATAAGGACTGTTTTAGCTTTCAGGAACAGTGGTTCAATTCATAATTCATCTCCTCGAACACTAAATTAATCGGGTTTTAAGTGTGTTTTTATGCTTATTCATCTTTTAAATCCTTACTAGCCGTTGTTCAATTCGCAAATAGTCCAGCTCTAACACTCACTCTCTACAAATTTATTGTATTGGGTTTATTAGGCTCACATCCCATATCATTTGGGTTTAGGCTACAAATCGTGACCCTATATATATATATATATATATATATATATATATGAGTGATACTTATAAGTTGCAATATTGCATAGTTTTCTAAAATAAGAATACACCTATATATAATTTATTAATTTACACACTAATGTTTTATGGTTGTTTGTGCATAATTTGATTGTTAAAGAGCCCCATAAGAGTACAGATTAAGGAATAATAAATATTTAATTATGAGTTGCAATGCATAATTTTTAAAAATAAAATTATACTTATCAAAAATTCATTAGTTTGCATATACAAATTTATTAGTTTTTGTTAAAGTGTGTTTTTCTTGTAAATAGAAATGTCCCTCTTCCCAAAAAAAACGTAAGTAAGATGGATGTTTTCTAATTGTCCAACAAATCCACTATATTTGAGCACTTTTGTTTTTGTTTATTTATTTGGTTAGATTAGATATGGTTTTTTAACATGTTAATTTTTTTAGAACAATGTACTATAAACTCATCCAAGTTTTCTTGACAAGAAATTCTTTGCTTTCTACTTTTAGAACCTCTATACATGATTATTTGGGAGCATGCGAAGGTAATTTTTGTTCTAATACTCAATAAGTAAATAATTTTTTAATCAATAAGAAAAATATTTGTTTTTATATATAAAAAAAATTAGTGCAACCAATAGCAATAAGCAAAGCTAAAAATTCATTCAATATTCCTGTTTTCCTATAAAATTATTTATTATTAAAAATTGAGATATTTCATTCCTTCTTATCAAAATTACTTATTCTTTTAACAAAATAATTCCACATGAAATTAAAAATAATTTTTTTTTTGTTTTCCTAAGACCCTTCTTCCAAATCAGATAATTATATTTATCTTTTATATATATATATATATATATATATATATATATATATATATATATAAGTATATATTATTGAAAATTGAGATGTTTCATTCCTTCTTATCAAAATTACTTATTCTTTTAACTAAATAATTCCACATGAAATTAAAAATCTTTTTTTTCCCTTAAGAGCTTTCTTCCAAATCAATAATTATCTTATATATATATTGTGGGGCCCGAGGGCCCAGAACCCCCGGCCCACCTTTAGGCAGGCCCAGGGCCCAAGCCGAGGAAGGCGACCTCCCCAGATGGTCGGCCTAAAGGCCCTAGCACTCCCAAGGCCCGAGCCGAGGACACACCCATCCTCGGCACACCTAGTCTAATCTAGTTAGGGGGCAGACCCAATGTAGGTGGTCACATCCACACTTAACGATTCTGCCTGGCCCTCCAGGTCCCATTAATGCTGACAAGACCCTTCACTGAAAAGCCTGGGAGGCAGCAGCCCCCATCATGGGGAAGAACCTGTCTGATGGGACAAGTCCTGAACCATTAGCCCGGATGGCCAACAGCTGTAAGGCCAGGATCGAGCCAGAGAGAGTATATAAGTTAAAGAACCCCCCTGGTGAAAGGGGGGCCTCCTCGGATCCCAGCCGAGAAGCAACCCCAGACGGAGAGCAAATAGACGAAAAGTTCTAGAAAGACCGGCAAAGGGCCGGCCGGAGCCAAACCCTTTGCCCCACTCTCTACAAATTCATTGTCGGGGGCCCACCTCCGAAAAAGGAGCCCCTACAATTGGCGCCGTCTGTGGGAAGGGTTAGTGTGCCTGCCGGTGCGACCGGCGATCGTTCTAAGGCAGTTACTACTCAGAAGTTGGCGATGCAAAAAAAAAGAGAAAGCAAAAGAAAAGAAGAAGAGAAGAATGACAGTGCGAAAAGAAAACTCAACAACAAATAAAAGAAAAGTCCTTTATTAATTCAGAAGAGATTACAAGAGATTACAACTACAATTCTCATTATTTCATAAAAGAAAAAAACTACAAATACAATCAGAGGCTCAGACAGGCATGTTTTACAAGAACTCCTACCAACTAATCCTACAATCGGAGGCTCAGGCGGACCGGTCTCGGGACTGGCTGGGCAAGAGACTCGCAAAGAATTGCTGTCAGGAATGGAGGAAGTGTCAAGCCGTGCTTTTACCAGCGCCCAGAGAATGGGAGAACTGGACAGTAAAAGCACGGGAAGGGGGGCTAGGGGCTGGCTCACCTTCAAACCAAAGCTTGAACAAAGTGAGGAGCCCCTAGACCCCGGGACACCCTCCCTCGTGATGCTTCCTCGACCCCCTCCGAACTACACGAGCATTGACCGTCGGAGACGGCAATACTCGGGCACCGGCCATGACGAGAGTTCGCGTGCCCCCTTCGTCGGAGGTGCGCTCTGGGGGAAGACGTTAGGTATTTCAACGACGTCCCCCCTGGCCACCATGCGAGACTCGGCCAGTGTTACGCCTAAACTCTGCCGCGCCGGCAGCCCAGTGGGGACTGCGGCCACGGTGGCACTTGGCTCCAGGTCTCCTAACTGCGATCACAACCCTGGTGGCGGTATCAAAGGGACTCAAAAGGGCGAAGGTGTATACGTCTGTTTGTGGGGGAGAATTCGTTGAATGAGGAGAAACGCTCCCCCCAGAACGCCTTTTATGGAGGGCGAAAACCAGCTGGAGTTGAACCGCGTGGAATTCGAAAGGGAAATTATCAAAGGGAATTAATTCCCACCCAGTCCCGAGGGGATTGCCAGCTGCCTGCTGCGTGTTAATTCACGAGGGCATTAATGGAGGCGCGTTATGGAAACCGAAGCGTCAAACAGGAAGCGCGGAAGGCCAAGCGACGCCTCGTAAACCAGAAAGATGAGGAACACGAACCAGAGGCAGGATCAGCCCCACGTGCGAAGTCACAAGCCGACCTGAGGAAAAACAGCTCACGGAAAAGACCCGAGGACGACCCCCTACCAAAAACGAAGTCCTCGGATCCGAGGACAAAACCCATTGGAGGCAACTGTGCAGTCGTGGTACAATAGCTCTTGCTCCGGCATCCTGCAAGGGGCTAGGGGGATGGACCCCTACCCGACGTGAGACTGAGTTGCCCAGAGAGGTGAACACTGTGTCCTCACGCTCGGGGCCCACATGGAAATGATGGCAGCAATTGTACCTAGGTCTTGCATGGTCCTCGGACTCAAGCCTACGGGGAGCTGGCCACTCGTACTTAAAGGCAGCAACTGTACCTAGGTCTTGCATGGTCTACGGACTCAAGCCTAAGGGGAGCTAGCCAATGGAAACGATGACAGCAATTGTACCTAGGTCTTGCATGGTCCTCGGACTCAAGCCTACGGGGAGCTGACCACTCGTACTTAAAGGCAGCAACTGTACCTAGGTCTTGCATGGTCTACGGACTCAAGCCTAAGGGGAGCTAGCCAATGGAAACGATGGCAGCAATTGTACCTAGGTCTTGCATGGTCCTCGGACTCAAGCCTACGGGGAGCTGGCCACTCGTACTTAAGGCAGCGACTATATACGGGGAGCTATCTGTTTACGACAAGTCAAGGTACTGCTCGGTCCGAAGATCTATTCCCGTGAAGAAACTGACTACCTAATGAAGAGCCTAAGGGTCGATCCGACCACTCAGGAAAGGACCAGCCAAACCGACGGCCTTCCGGACCATCAGCGCCGAGGTTTGCAAAACCCTCCTCCCCGTCCGAGGATACGTGCAGCAGGGTTTTGAGGGGCTATTGTGGGGCCCGAGGGCCCAGAACCCCCGGCCCACCTTTAGGCAGGCCTAGGGCCCAAGCCGAGGAAGGCGACCTCCCCAGATGGTCGGCCTAAAGGCCCTAGCACTCCCAAGGCCCGAGCCGAGGACACACCCATCCTCGGCACACCTAGTCTAATCTAGTTAGGGGGCAGACCCAATGTAGGTGGTCACATCCACACTTAACGATTCTGCCTGGCCCTCCAGGTCTCATTAATGCTGACAAGACCCTTCACTGAAAAGCCTGGGAGGCAGCAGCCCCCATCATGGGGAAGAACCTGTCTGATGGGACAAGTCCTGAACCATTAGCCCGGATGGCCAATAGCTGTAAGGCCAGGATCGAGCCAAAGAGAGTATATAAGTTAAAGAACCCCCCTGGTGAAAGGGGGGCCTTCTCGGACCCCAGCCGAGGAGCAACCCCAGACGGAGAGCAAATAGACGAAAAGTTCTAGAAAGACCGGCAAAGGGCCGGCCGGAGCCAAACCCTTTGCCCCACTCTCTACAAATTCATTGTCGGGAGCCCACTCCGAAAAAGGAGCCCCTACATATATATATATATATATATATATGAATCACATATAATTATAGGAGTCATACATAATAAAAAAAGACGATGCATTTATCATATATATGGAGTACCTCCTCTCTCTAGAGAGATTTATTTATAAATATTTTTTGTACTCAATTTTTTTTTATCCTACTAAGCTGTACTCAGTATTCATGTTGGAAAAGAAATGAACAAAAGGGGAGGGAATAAATAAAATAAAAACAAAATAAGTTCACACATTATAAAAATGAGGATTAGCAGATTTGGTCAGGCAAAACTTCCAACAAAATATCGCGAGAAATTGCTTGGCCTGAATAAAGTATTGGAGAAATTACAGTAAGATTCTTTGGCCAACTTTCTCTTTTCCCATTTTTCTTTTTTCTTCTTTTCTCTAATATTTGTCTATCTTCCCAAGGTCTTGCTTACTGAACCTTTACCATTCTTCAACACTGCCTCTTTTCCATCATTGTCAAAGCTTGCTTTCATACTCTCTCTCTCTCACCATTGTGTATCTAGAGCTTTCTCATCACTTGGTTTTCTGCTACTGAAAGGTAAGCTCTGTAAACCCACCCTCCTCATATTCTGTACTTGGATTTTTTTTCATTTTTCTCCAACGGTCATTTTTTTTTTCTTCTCTTTCATCCTAGATGATATGTTTCCCTTGGTCTTGTTTGTTCTTCTTCTTCTTTGCAACTCTTATGGTTTAGTGGGTTCTTTGAACGCTGAAGGGTCTGCCCTTTTGTCATTCAAACAGAGCGTTAAAGAAGACCCAGAAGGGTCTATGAGTAACTGGAACTCTTCTGATGAGAGTCCTTGTTCATGGAATGGGATTACATGCAAAGAACTAAAAGTTATTTCTGTTAGCATTCCAAAAAAGAAACTTTATGGGTTTCTTCCTTCTGCTCTTAGAGCTCTCTCCCAGCTCCGCCATTTGAATTTGAGGAACAATAAATTGTATGGGACCTTGCCTGTTGAGCTCTTTCAAGCTCAGGGGCTACAAAGTTTGGTCCTTTATGGGAATTCCTTATCTGGGTCTGTGCCAACTGAGATTGGGAAGCTCAAATACCTCCAAACCTTAGATTTGTCCCAGAACTTCTTTAATGGGTCTTTACCCAGTTCAATTATTCAATGCAAGAGACTCAAAGCCCTTGATCTTAGTCAAAATAATCTCACTGGTTCTCTGCCAGATGGGTTTGGGACTAGTTTGGTTTCCCTGGAAAAACTTGATCTTTCATTCAACAAATTCAAAGGTTCAATTCCTAGTGACATGGGAAACTTGTCTAGCTTGCAAGGCACTGTTGATTTGTCTCATAATCTTTTCTCTGGTTCCATCCCAGCTAGCCTTGGAAACCTCCCTGAGAAGGTTTATATTGATCTCACTTATAACAATTTGAGTGGGCCTATACCACAAAATGGTGCTCTGATGAACAGAGGACCGACAGCTTTTATTGGGAATCCTGGGCTTTGTGGCCCTCCATTGAAGAACCTATGTTCTTCAGATACCCTTGGTGCAAGTTCACCTTCCTCAATTCCATTTTTGCCAGATAACAACCCGCCTGGGAATCCTGATGATAATCCTGGAAAAAGTGGGAAAGCAAGAGGGTTAAGTAAGAGTTCTTTAATTGTGATTGTAGTGAGTGATGTTATTGGCATTTGCCTCGTAGGATTGCTGTTCTCATATTGTTATACTAGGGTTTGTCATTGTAGCAAGGGTAAGGATGAAAATGGTTATGGTTTTGAGAAGCGAGGTAAGGGAAGGAAGGACTGCTTGTGCTTTAGGAAGGATGAATCAGAGACTTTATCAGAAAATATTGAGCAGTATGACCTTGTGCCATTGGATACACAAGTGGCTTTTGATTTGGATGAGCTTCTTAAGGCATCAGCTTTTGTTCTAGGAAAGAGTGGAATTGGGATTGTGTACAAAGTTGTGCTTGAAGATGGGCTTACCTTAGCCGTGAGAAGATTGGGTGAAGGGGGTTCTCAAAGGTTTAAGGAATTTCAGACAGAAGTAGAAGCAATTGGAAAGCTAAGGCATCCTAATGTTGTAACCCTCAGAGCCTATTACTGGTCTGTTGATGAGAAGCTGCTCGTCTATGATTACATCCCTAACGGAAATCTTGCCACTGCAATTCATGGTAAGTTTCACCAGTCCCTATTTCTCAGCGTAAAGGATTTTTTCTTTTCCCTTCTCTTTATGGTAGTTATTTAACTTATTTTGATTTCTTATAAATACTTTGATTAATGTTCTGATATATCTTTATAATTGATTGCTTCGGTGTAATGTCATCAGGGAAACCTGGAATGGTATCATTTACACCACCATCATGGTCTGTTCGGTTAAAAATTATGAAAGGAATTGCAAAAGGCATGGTCTATCTACATGAGTTTAGCCCCAAAAAATATGTCCATGGAGACTTGAAGCCCAATAATATACTGCTTGGACAGAACATGGAACCCCACATTTCTGATTTTGGACTTGGGCGCCTTGCTAATATTGCTGGGGGTTCCCCAACCCTGCAATCTAGTCGAATGGCCACAGAGAAAGCACAAGAACGACAACAAAAGAGTGCACCCTCAGAAGTTAATACAGTTAGTTCATCTACAAATTTGGGATTTTGTTATCAAGCTCCTGAGGCACTCAAAGTGGTGAAACCGTCACAGAAGTGGGATATTTACTCATATGGGGTGATCTTACTAGAAATGATTACTGGAAGATTGCCTATAGTTCAAGTGGGTACCTCAGAAATGGATCTGGTTCAATGGATTCAGCTCTGTATTGAAGAAAAGAAGCCACTTTCAGATGTTTTGGACCCATATTTGGCTGAAGATGCAGATAGGGAAGAGGAGATTATTGCAGTTCTGAAGATTGCAATGGCTTGTGTTCATAGTTGCCCCGACAGGAGACCCGCAATGAGACACGTCTATGATGCTCTAGACAGGCTTGCCATAGCCACTGATTGAGCAATCCAACAAAACTTTGAATCTGGTCATTCGTGAAGCTTGACATTTAGTTTGCTGACAGATGCATGACTAGCTGAATTTTCCTAAATTGAAAAGGATGAAAAAAAAGGGAACTTGTATCAGAATTGAAAGTCATGGAAGAGAAAATGATTATTTTGTGTTAGTGACTTTGTTCTCTGTAAGATTCTCTTTGTTAGTTGTCGCTAGGTGAAGGTAGGGTCTGCTGGGAGAGCATGCTATGAGAAGTCTCAACGTATTTTGCACAAGCTGGCTGTTAATATTTTTCTGAAAGAATGTCTTTTTCTTCTTGCTCTTATTGCAGACCATTTTGTATCTTCCTGTTTCTTGGTCAATGAAGTTAAATTATTTGTTTGTTGTTTCTTTCTCATCACTCTTAAATTAATCATTAAACAATGGAGGACAATTAATTTATTCCAGTCACGTGAACTCAAAACCAAGATTGTGATAACTGTGTTACTTGTTTGGCCGCATTCAGCTGAACACCTTTGCTTTATTTCCCCTAGAATGCTTTACCTTACTAGATTATGTGGTGCATATTTTGAACATACTAAAATCATTCTGGAAATTATAGACGTCTTGAATTTAGATAATGTGGTGCATATTGCTCTAGTCTTTCTAATTAGTACTGATTCAGTGATTCCACCTAATACCTATATTAATAGTGCACATCTGAGTAGACTGAATTGACATATCTTTCTATTTGTGAGGTTGACGACGTCAACTTTGTGTGATATTCACACATCTTTTCTAATCCGAATTATTCTCAATCTTATTTTTACTTTTTCAGATATCAATTTCAAACTTTCCCCTCCAACTATCCCATATCAAATATAATACAATCCAACAAAAGTGTATGGCAAGCAAGGCAAAGCGACAAGATATTTTTCATGACTGCAAACATAATTTGTTATGATTACAGCAATATTATTTTTATATGAGTCTATTACTAATGTTATTTTTACAGAAAAATTTTTACAGAAAAATTACAGCAAACCAACATAATGGTTTGACTTATTTTCACTTTGCTTACTTCTGTTTAACTTCATTTGGTCTTTGTTACCCATCTTTCACTTTTTCGTTAAAAAACAATTTTTATTACCAATACATAACATAACATGAATTAAAAAGTTAGGATTTGAATTTTTTGAAAGTGCTTGAGTTATGAGATTTTGTGTCTCTATGCAAACTATTGGTTCGTTGCTAAAACCCCTTTGAAAAATAATAAAAAAAGGAAGAAGGTAAGAAAGATAGGATTGTTTACGACGAACCATTAAAAAATGTCTACATTAGGACCCACTACGGAGTAGAATTCAAAATTAAGACTTTTTCTTTTGTTGACTGGGAGCGAAAAAGCGTAAAAACACTGTAATAATGCACAAGAACTCCAATAATGCTCAAAACGTCTTTGTAACACACTAAAAGAAAATATCTCTCTCATCTCTCACGCTAAAATTCAGATTGGCGATAGCTTTGGGTTAACGGTGGCGACAGTGGAGGAGCACGTATGGGTTTGGGCTTTGGTTTGTAGAGGAGCACAACTACTTTGGGTCTGAGAGAAAAGATTTACAATTTTTATGTGAAAAGAAAAGCCGATTGAGATTTAAACCTTTATATTATGCACAGATTGTTTTCTTTCTTTCAGTTACCTCTATATTATGCATAAGTTATGGCTAAGTCTTAGCATTCAACCTCAATTATTTCTTTGTCTTCTAGTCAATGAGAACACGAACGACACCATAAAAAACGTAGAACTGGTGGTGTTAGTGGCTTATTGCTTGACACTAGGACAGAAAAGGTATAAATAAAGTAGAAAAGGTTTATTAGCACTGACAATTTCACGGTGGTGTTATTGGCTTATTGCTAAGTTCATTGATACCCAGCTCTATTTATTTAGTTTCTTTAAAAATTTCCTATTTGATCTTGTTTCTTTCTTAATTTTTGTTGTTCTTATGTTTTTTTTTTAGGAGAGAGAGATAAAATATAAGCAAAAAGACTTATTTAGAGGTGGGTAGCGGAGACCAAAAGGAGTTAAAAACAAATGAGCAAAATGTTAAGTTTTAAAACACAGACAAAATGAAAATAAGCCAAGCCATAAGTGAGTTTACTATAATTTTTCCTATGAAAATTTTGTGTTCCTATGACTTATTGCTCAACAAATAGTTGATTTTCTAGTACCAAACATGAGGCGAGATTGTAGGGAGTAGACACCACCAATCTGCAAGAACATTCTTAGCTGTCCTTGGATTTATTTGTGGTCTATATGCCTGTTATTTTACTTTTACGGTGGCTTCTTGTCGGAATGTATTTGGTCAATTTTGTCCATCTATGCTTTCTTAACATTGATAATTAAAAAAAAAAAAAAAAAAAAAAAAAAAAGGCTTTCTTAACATTTTGTATTCTAGTGTTAGAAAAATTAAAAGCTTACTTGGTGTAACTAGAAGGCATTCATTGTTGCAGAAGTTCATGTACACACTGCTACATTGCCGTTTCAAGTGGAGACTTAATTGCAAATGACTGATAACAAGGAATTGAACAACTATTTATCAGTTTGAAATGAGTGGTGCATGGACATCCATAATTCAATTGGTTTAACGAACTCAGCATACTGTATGAGGAGACTGAGACAGGAAATTCAGCTTTGTAGATCTTTATAGAATTTATTCAATGGCCCTAATATATATTGCTCTTCAGATCTATGCTGAGAGGCTGTGCAACCTGTGTGCATCATCTCGGAGGCTAGTTGAACGAGCAGCAGCAAAGCCCTATGTTAAGAATTTCATTGGAATAGCTTTTTCATGTCATTAGTTAGAGTATGGAAGCATTCTTTTCCATTTCCTTGGACGCAGAATTTGGCAATTTGCTTATATTTCAGCATGTTTTGTGCACATTGATGGTTCTTCATAAATGAAAGAGGCTTAAGTTTTTTTAGAAGACAAGGATTTGGTCAATAGACGTTAATGCATCGAAGTGACTCTTTTGGAAGTTTCTTCAAGAAACAAAGGTTTCTCTCCATTTAGGCGAGACTTTTTTTCAGTACTAATTTCGTTTACTGTTAAAATGAGAGGAAGAGATTTACAATAGAGATTTACAACAGAGTGCCATGTTGATGCACTCTGGCAGATTAGATTTGTATCCATACTATTACTGTGCTATATTTATAACTGCAGTGTGATTGAATGGTATTGAATCTACGACACCTACTGCAATGTGGTTGTAGCAATTGAGAAATTGTCAAGCAGGTTGGCTAAGAGAGGAAGAAAATATTTGGTGGCTTAAGATAATCACATTAATGGTTTGAGATACTGTTATGACCTCACAGTTAGTATCAAATGTTGAGGCATCAGAGGACGGTATTCTAAACGAGAAACAGTAGGAGTTTGGATTCCAGTTTTGCTCTCTCTAGAAAGACAGGAAAGTGGGAGAACGAGTGAGAAGGATATTTCTAGTTTTTGGCTTCAGGCAGAAGCTACCTTTATGCTTGACACATGAGAAAAGCTTACATCCATCAGCCACTCTGCACTACATAGTATCTATGTTGTTGATGTGGTCTTCTATATGCCAAATTGCCAATATAATCACCCGCTATATGCTACTAAAGTATTATGCTCTCACAGTCATTCAGGAAGGTTAGAATAGTTATCACCAATGTGTTAAGAGGGCAAGCCCTCAGTGATTGAATTGTCACTATTCAGTGAATGGTATTCACTGATCAATATGTACTTAGAGAAATACATATTGTGGCATTATCTGCAGTTTTACACACTCTCGAGAGAAGAAAAACATGTAACAAACTGGACTGTAAGATGATGTAGCACTTCTTTAAAGCTGCTACATTTTTTTTTTAATTTTCCTTAAGGCGTTTTGCGTATTGAAAATAATTCATTACATGCGATCTATAGTTGTGATTATCTTTATTTTTAAATAAGTTATCTTGTGATTCTCTATCAGGATTGTTTGGCTATTCCTAAGATACAAGAACTATTTTCTGGCCACAAACAAACGAGTGCACAGACTGCTTTTCTAACAATTCCATGTACTAAAGAGTTTGAGCAGAACATGTCTTAAGATAGTTGAAAGTTGATCCCAAACAGCCTTACTAGCATTTACAATTTAGTACTCAAGAGGCCCAGCAAAACAAACACTCATCAGGATTCCACATGCAATTTACTCAGAAGTTGTGAGGGCCAAATGATTTTGGAGTACATTTTCTTAAAAAGTTGTTAGCTTAATGTCCTTCTAACTCAGAGATGCTTCAAAACCAGAGAGTGGGAAGAGGCGATGAGCTGATGAGGAAAACTTAGGTAAATTTTGATGAACCTGGAAGAAGAGCTACATTCTTTTGTGCAATCCTCAGCCGCTTCACACATTCCACAAATTCCCTGTCACCAATTGGAGGGGGGTTAAGAAAAAAAGGATATTTACACAATGGTTCCAATACTATGACTCTATAGTGTTCCATCTAACAAAGAAAGCGAAAAATGCAGACTCAAAAAAAAAAAAAAAAAAAAAAAAAACGATGATGACAAAAAAGAACCTACTTCCATGGCACATCACCAACAGCTCTCCAATTCTCCTCTCTATCCTTATAGAACAGTGAGAATTCTGAGCCAGCCTGGAACAACCTTAACCCGGATGCCAATTGCCTACCTGAAATATTCAATTGGTTATTTACTTCCATTCCAACATGTATAATTCTCAATCTTCAGAAAAAGATTATTGGTACCTACCAAACATTTCTTCTAGCTGAAGTGCTAGGCTAGAGTAACAACCATGATCAAGTATGCAAATTTTCCGGCCAACTACAATCCCATCCATGTTAACTTTCACAAAAGCCCACCTTTCTTTGCTTTGGACTCCATCAGCCTCTTCATCACAATCTTCAGTTATACTTCTTGGATTCAAAGTGTCTGAACTTTTCAAGTTCAGGTTAGCTGGGGGCCAACCTAGGAGTTCATCATATCCCTCAAGGCTTTCCACTGGTCCAAATCCAAATTCTAGTTAGTACATTGCAGTTACTGTTAAAATTATTTTTATTTATCTGTTTATTGCTGAACCTTGGTTCTCCTTACAAAGAAGACCAGACAATACCACTGAGTTACTAGACTACTGGCAACAGTAACCGTTACCAAATGGAAAGACTCAGAGACAATTTTCCTATTGAGCATTGTGTACAAGTATAACATAACCAACCAATACCATGAATATGATAAATGATATACATAATAGGAAATTGTCATCACATCCTCCCATGAAATCCTATCTTTTCCTGGTACAAATTACTAACATAAACCCAAATGAATAACATAAGTAATCAATTCAATGCAATAAAGCCTTAATCTCTCTACTACATGGGGTTGGTTAAAGCTAGTGACTCTTACATAAACAACAAAAGTAAAGGAAGGAAGAGCATACGATTTCCTGAAGGATGATAAGCCTCAGGTTGCAAAGTTCTCAGGCTAAGACCCAGATCAATGAAACCATCATCTTCCTTGGCTTGGTAATAAACTGAGTGAAAAAAGCCTGATGTGTTTGAATCCATTGGAATATTGCACAAAACAACTTTTAGTTTTACGCAGTTAAGTTGTCGGTAGCTACTATGTTATGCCGATTTGCATCCAATGGAGGTACCAATTTATAGCATGTTTGAGCCAAAAACAACTCAACATGTGAAGCAGAAAAGCAAACAGATTGTGGGGGCCAGTTAAAAGTACAAATTGAAGACAAGAAAGCGTACTCCATTATCTATTATTGAATGATGCTTATCTTTTTCTGCTACTATCAACATGCAAGTAGCCAAGTAGACAAGATAGTTGAAAACACCACAAGAACAAGGGATGGCCAAAGTTATCTTAAAAAAAGTAGTTTCGGATTCTGCTACCTAACATTGCTACAAAAGTTTCAGACTTCTCAGCTTGGTATGGTATCCCAGGGTGACTAGGAGCAATTTCCAATGACTGATAACGAGTTTGTACTTCTTGGACCAACATGTTATAAACAATAAGTAATGCATGTATTGTGACAAGTGCAATACATGTTAAAGAATTGAAACACTAATTTTTCTACATGTTGCTCCATGTCTGCTGTGAGTGTACAATATGGACAATGGTACCGCTGGTGGCCTGAATTTAGTGCTCATCAAAGTTGGTTGATTCAAATTATAATTGGACTCCCGTTTAGTTTATACTATTACTTCTTTCCTAGTGTGGTCTATTTGGCATTTGGGTTTTCTACAATGTCATTGTGTTACTATTGTGATCTCTCTAATTTCTTAACTAGTATTCTCATCTCTCCCACTTAAGTTTCCCCAAGTTATGTGAGATTACCAAGTTGACAGGTATTACTAATCATATATGCGTCATATTTCAAAAAAATTAGTAAAATTATAATTGAGTACCCTCTAATTATTTATGTAGCACAATTCAAATGTAAGAATTAGTACATGCCCGCATAATACATACTTATTTTATTTGATTAATGTAGAAATTCTCATGCGAATGTATTTACTATAACCCAAATGATAGTAACAACATAAAACCAGCCAGCATGATTCACCATGCCAGAAGTGTCAAAGCAATCCTGCCCCAAAAATGAATGACTTGTTAACTTTTGGGTCAACAAACATGATTAATGGGAAGACAGCAGTCCAATCCCAAAAAGAGGCTCGGCCCCAGAATGGGGCTGCAAGATCAGACCTAAATGTAAATGGGCTTGAGTTTCAATATATTTTTATATAAGGCACAGATTTCTAATTGAGACAAGTCTGAGATGAGTCCAGTGAAGTTCATGCTACCCGGTTCACTAGGTTACAGTAAATGTTTCTCACTTTTAACTTCCTACACCTAGACCTTAATGAGCAGAGTTCACACTGTGTACAGTAAATGGTTGTCAAACTATTAAAGTCCTACTTCCTAGACCTTAATGCAAAAAAACGGCTCTGACTCATGGCTACAGAATTTCATGCGCAACGACTTTTACCTTTATTCAGCTTTCACTTCCTGAATCAAGGGATGATCTCGATATTGATGAGAAAATCATTTTATCTGCCAAAACACTAATTTTAAATAGGGTCTTATTAACTGACTCTTAGGATAGATGTTAATAATTTTTTTTTAAAAATTTTTTTTATATCACTTTTAAATATAAAAAGTCGTTAAAATAATTATTTTTTTATAAAAATTTTTAAAAATAATTTTCAAATCAATGTTTTTAAAACATTCGTTAACATATTTTTTAATATTTTTTCTTCCAATAACGTGCCTTTATTTTTGTTATAACCTTATGCTTTGTTTGAGAATTTATAAGAGAATGAGAATGAATGATCATAAAAGAATGAAAAATATTTAAGTAATAAAAATGAATGAAAAAAAAATGAAATGAAAGTAAGTAACTTTATTTAGATGTTTTAAAATAAAGGAATAAAAATGAATGGATTGTAACAATAGAAAGAAATTAATAGAATCATTTTATAACAATATTACTATTAAATCTCTACTTTAAAATAATTGGCAAAATATATAAGGGTATTTTAGAAGTTTTTGTAAAAAAATTCATTAAATCTAATTCTATTTCCTTCAATTTCTCCTAATTTTTAGAGAATGAAAATTTAAGGTTTTGAAAAAATAAAGAGAAATGAATATTCCCCCTGTCCACTCAAATAAGAGAATAGATTTTTCATTTTCTCCATTAAAACTCCCAAACAAAAAAAATGAAAGAATATCATAATATTATTCTTTTTATTCCTTTGAATTTCATATTTGCATATACATTACAAAATGATGGAAATTATAGTCCCATCTCATCAAATAATAGTAGCATTACTTGGATAAGATATGATGTAGACAATGAAATTGTATTGATTTTAAACCACAACTCATCAAAGAGCGCGCACACAAAGATTGAGAAATAGAGATGGATTCTTTTTTATAACCTCAGCAAACACCCCAATGTATAAAAGATATGACCAAAAGATTGGCAGCTCATCTCCTTTGAACAGACCAAAACCTCAACAAACACCCCAATGCGCACACAAAGATTGAGAAATAGAGATGGATTCTTTTTTATAACCTCAACAAACACCCTAATGTGTAAAAGATATGACCAAAAGATTGGCAACTCATCTCCTTTGAACAGACCAAAACCTCATCTTTGAAGAAATTATGATCCACACTCAACCCTAACACAATCCTATTAACACAGCTCAAATTTGACTAAATTACAACCCTTTACAACACTTTGTTTTGACCCAAGATTTTTGCCAGCAATCTTATAATCTAAAATGATAAATAAACAAAAGGTGTATTAGAGCAAATTATACCTCAGAATCAGATATCGCAGGACACTTTTAAAGGTGTTGGCATGGGCAGGTTATAGCGTTAAACAAGCAAGAAATAATATATTTTGAACAAAATTCTTATTACACAATTGACCAGAGATCTAGGCACTGTATAATGGAAAGAATGCTTTCCTTCCTCCTTGCTTGACTTTGATTCTCCTAACACCAATTATGTCGATGATTTACAAGATAGTAAAAATCAATGTAAATTCTGCTAAATATCTTTAAGGTCCTCCAGGAATGGAATGCTTTATCTGCACATCCTCCCTACATCATCAATGAAAAGGGCAAATAATTACATTAAGTGCAAGTGGCACAAAGTACCAAGCATGTTCCAAGAAACTAAAGATCCTATAGGGATGTGTAATAATCAAAATCTTAAGAGAGATATTTCATACCTGCTTGGAAATCAAATTCAATCCGTAACATGAAGTTTCATTGCCTAGGTAATCATGCTGAGTCATGCTGAGTAAGGAATTGGGTTATACATGGATACACCTGCTCCACAGCCTGCATTTTAAAGCATTAGACAAATAGCTGTGCAGATAAATAAATTGAATGAGGTGTCATATTATGCCATCATCCCCGCCCCACACCAAACCCCCCCCCCCCCCCCCCAAAAAAAAAAAAAAAAAAAAAATTCATACCAATCGTCCTCCCACCAAATCATAGTGGGCATAATGTGGACCTCCAGGCTCTCCAAATACTTTATAGGTAACCAGTTGCTCAGGAATGAGTTTAACAGTTGCTGGTCCATCCAAATCATCATAAGAAATAAGCATAGGCTATTAATCTCAAACAAGGTAGATATATAAATCATCTGGAATTTAAGCATACCCTCTACAGCTTCAGGTGGGCAAATGAGATCCTGGTCACCAGCTAGTGCTAAGATAGGGACATTGCCTTTATGTACATGATCCTTGTAAGAAAGGGTACCACTCCTATCACATAACCCACCCTCTCGAAAAGCTGTTGTAAGCTGCAAGAGAAGTTTAGCAGGTATAGTACCTGCCAGTTGTAATTGGAGGTTACATTTATTAGTAGTTAGTGGTGATTCAAGGTATGATATCATGCATATAGTGGAACCTTCAATTGATGATGTGATGTAGATTGACCAGAAACTTACAAAAGTTGTTCAAGACAAGCTTTTTTAACAGCTCAGGGTGCATCATGTCCTCTGCTGAAATAAGATTATTAAGCCAAGACAAGACATAAGGAGGTTGAGAGGAGAGAGGATAAGCTGCTGCCAATAATGTTCCCAAAGGAACGACAGGTACACTGAGAGCCTGCGCAGGATCCGCCTGTATGACAAGTGCCTTGATATTAGTTTCTCAACAAAGCGTATTCTTCCAAACGTTTTGAGAAGATAGTCATCGAATCTAACATGGAGATGATACAATGATGAAATTTTACATCCACTTACAAGTGGTAAGAGCAATTTGAGTGTTGATTTTGAAGATGTGTAGTCAAGGGATGATGCCAAAGTAACAATAGCTGCAAATCTCGAGTCTCTTCCTTCAAAAGCTTATAAGATAAAATAAATGAATGCATCAATAGGATTCTTCTTTCTTCACAAAATAAATGGAAAGAAGAAAAACAAACATAGTATAAAACCTTAAACAAACTAACATAACATTTTAAAAACTGATTTTAAAAAAAAAAAAAAAACACACATATTCTAAATGATATGAAAACTTAGATTAAAATGGTATAAAACCTGAAACTATCATAATAATGGCTGACCATTTTCTATTATACCCATAAAATTAATATTCAGACCACACAACATTAGTGAAGGGCCATATTACATTAATAAGTCAGTTATCATTTTCTATAGTACAGGAGAAAAGGTCGGTTAGCCTATGACATAATTGGTTATGATTATGACAAACTAGAACTAAAAGAAATATTGTATATAGCACCAAGCCTTCAATCCAACACAGTATAAGGTCAAGCCATTAGAACAAGCCATGAGATACAATAAAAAGCTTACAGAATGCATTTACAAAAATCAATGCTATCAGTGGGTAAATGTAATTGTAACATGACACACTACAAGGAATGGAATTGTACCACATCGTGAAAGGGTTGAATAAAGCAAGATACCACCCATGGAGTGTCCAATTGCAAGCAATTTACCATCCTCTGGTTTGCTTTCTGCTGTTACATATTCAATCTATATTAACAAAATTGAACAATGTTAGTTCATAATGTAAAGGGTAGGCATGCTTAGTTTATATATTATAGCTTTCCAGCCAGACAAAAGTCACCTCACCGCAGCTGGAACATCCTCTTCCAAGTAATGATCAAAGTCCCAGTCATATTTCACTATCAAGTCAAGTTGCTTCTGGAAATCTTCTATTGTTGAAACAAAACGCTCATGCAAGTCAAACAATGGAGGTGAAACAGATATTTGGCCCTCATCAATGATATTTACAATCCTTTGGCTCAGATCCCTGATTTGGCTAGCAATACTGGAATTTTGCCTTGTTTCCAACAAACCTAATAGCTTGTCCCTTATATCATTAAATCGACCGGATAACTGAGAATCCACCAAAAGTCTTGAAATCTGATCAAATAATTTAGCAGACATGATCTTGGATTGACCTTCACTGAGAAAGCCAGAGAGTCTTTCAGACAAACGCATAAAGGTTTCTGTCAATTTCATTACCAGTCTTGATTCATCCCACACTGTTGCCATTCCCGTTGTGTCTCCTTTGACAACCATGCTCTCAGATTCTTTTTCTTTGACAGCAAAAGTCTCAGATTCTGCAAAAGCTATAGTGCTATTAGTTGACTGTGGTTCCACGGGAAAAGCCCCATTGGTCACACGCTTAGAAGTAGCTTCCATCTGCCCTGATCTTTCATTGGCAGACTGCTTAATTTCTTTGGTTTTCAATCCCTGCACACTCAACCCAGCACCTCGAACTTCAAGGATCCATGTGTCAAACCCTTGGCCAGACATATACCGAGCAAATGAAGACTGAAAAAGATACCACATATGTTAGTAGGCTGCTATAGTGTGATATAGAAATGTGGGAAATGTAGGAGACCAAAAAAAAAAAAAACCCCAAGTGTAAAGAATCATTAAATTCTTCTTAACCTGCATAAGTTTTTAATAATTACATGATATCAATGTCACATTTTGTTGAAGTGGGCTTGCGTGTGGCTTGAATTGCCACAAGCCCATGTTGGCTTAAGTCGGTCACTATTGACCAAATTCAACTAGGAATTTAATTCCTAGTACAGCCGACCTATAATATATATATATATATATATATAGATATATTAAGGGTGTTGAATGGTAAGAGAGAATTAGAGAATTCCAATTAACCTAGTGAGCAGCCGCATGAGAGAAAAATAGAGAAAAGAGAGGCAGCTAGCTTCTATTCTTGTTGTTTTTGTGAGAGAGTGCTAGGGCGTAATTGGGATTTGGGTTTCTTGAGAGTGTTATTGTGCATTATTGTATCTCCCTATTTTTTATAGTGAAATTTCTCCGTCGTCTCCGTGGAGGTAGGCAGTTTGCCGAACCACGTAAATTCTTTTGTTCTTTGTGTGTGCTTGTTATTTAATTTCCGCTTATTTACTGTTATTGATTGGAGTCCTGGGGTGCTATCTACACAACAAGTGGTATCAGAGCTAGGTTAGGATTCAATCCTTTGAACACAGTAAAGATGTTAAGCACAAAGTATGATGTAGAGAAGTTTTGTGGCAAGGGAAATTTTTCTCTTTGGCAAAGGCGGATGAAGGATCTCCTAATTCAACAAGGAGTTCACAAGGCCTTGCTTGGGAAGGAGAAGAAATCGAAAACGATGAAGGATGTAGAATGGGTAGAGATGGATGAGAAAGCAGCTAGCGCTATTCGTCTAAATCTAGGTGATGAGGTCATTCACAACATCCTAGAAGCAAAGACCGCAAAGGAGGTTTGGGAAAAACTAGAAGGTCTTTATATGAGAAAGAACTTGACGAACAAGTTGTACGTGAAGAAGCAACTGTATAGTTTGCATATGAAGGAGGGTTCAGATCTGTTGGAGCATCTCAACACATTTAACATGTTGAACACCCAACTGTCAAGTTTTGGGGTGAATTATGAGGATGAAGATAAAGCATTACTCTTGTTAGCGTCGCTTCCTACTTCTTTTGATCATCTAGTGACTACGTTGATGTACGGCAAAGAGACTATAGTACTCGAGGAGGTGACTAGTGCTCTCTTGTCACACATAAAGATGAAGCAAGATGGTGATGGTTCTCAGGCTGATGGACTTATTGTAAAGTCTGAGTCAAGCAATAGAGGTAGAAGCAGGTCAAGAGGACGGAACTCCAACAGGAACAGATCACAGTCTAAATCACGTGCAAAGAAAGATGTAGAGTGCTTTTATTGTCATAAGAAAGGACACTACAAGAATCAATGTAAAGAGTTGAAAGAGCATTTAGAGGAGAAGAAGAATGGAAAGAAGCCCCTAGAATCAGCTAGTGTTGCTGAAGAAACATCAGATGACAGTGAAGCTGGTGCAGATTTACTTTCAGTTTCATCAAGTAACAACGTTCTATTGGAATCTTGGGTTTTAGATTCAGCATGCTCTTATCATATGACTCCAAAGAAAGATTGGTTTGACACGTATAAGCCTTACAACGGTGGTATGGTCCAAATGGGTAATGATGCTACATGCCCGGTTATTGGAATTGGTACCGTGAAGATCAAGATGTTTGATGGAGTTGTGAGAGTTCTTAGTAATGTCAGACATGTTCCAGATCTTAGAAAGAATTTGATTTCTTTAGAAGTATTGGATGATTTGGGCTATTCATATTCATCAAAGGGTGGAATCATGAAGATTACCAAAGGTGCTTTGATGGTGATGAAAGGACAGAAAGTAAGCATGCTTTACAGATTGATTGGGAACACAGTTGTAGGAAGAGTTGCAGTCACCACTCCGATAGAGTCCAGCACTGACGACACAAAATTATGGCATATGCGACTTGGCCATATTGGTGAACGTGGTATGTTAGAGCTGCACAAGAGAAATTTATTGAAAGGGGTGAAGACATGCAAGCTAGACTTCTGCAAGTATTGTGTGTATGGGAAGCAGCATAGAGTCAGTTTCAAGACAGACTCTCATACAAGTAAGGGTGTTCTTGACTACATTCATTCAGATGTTTGGGGTCCAGTATCAATTTCTTCTCATAGCGGTGCTCAATACTTCGTCAGGTTCATTGATGACTACTCTAGAAAGGTATGGATTTATTTTATGAAGCATAAGTCTGATGTGTTTGACATATTTAAAAAGTGGAAAGCACAGGTTGAGAATCAGACTGGTAGGAAAATAAAATACCTTAGAACAGATAATGGACTAGAGTATAGAGATAAAGAATTCATAAGATTTTGTGAGTTAGAAGGCATCACTCGTCACTTCACAGTTAAAGGAACTCCACAGCAGAATGGGGTTGCAGAGAGAATGAACAGAACCTTAGCAGAAAGAGCCAAATGCATGAGATTAAATGCAGGGTTACCTAAGGTGTTCTGGGCAGAGACAGTTAACACAGCAAGCTTCATTATTAATAGATCTCCATCATCAGCCATAGATTTCAAGATTCCAGAAGAGGTTTGGTCAGGTAGACCAGTTGATTATTCGAGTCTAAAAATCTTTGGTTGTCCAGCTTATGTGCATGTGCAGAGTGGAGAGCGTTCTAAATTGGATTCGAAATCAAGAAAATGCGTATTTCTTGGTTTTGAAAAAGATGTTAAAGGCTACAGGCTTTGGGATCCAATCTCAAAGAAAACGGTGACCAGCAGAGATGTCATATTTGATGAAGCCTTTATGTTGAAACAAAATGAAGCAGAGACATGTAATGATAGTCCTCAGGAGAAATTAACTGTTGAGGTGGAGTTTGACGAGAATAGTTCATCCAGTGATAAGGGTGATGCTGAGATTGATCCACAGCAGCAACAAGAAGAGCCTTATTCAATTGCTAAAGGTAGAGAGAAGCGGGTTCACAAAGCACCACAGAGATATGGCTTTGAAGATATGGTTAGCTTTGCTCTCGTAACCAGCAGTGGGGATCCATTCACTTTCAAGGAGGCTACAAATAGTAAAGACAATGATAAATGGCTTGTAGCAATGTCAGAAGAGATGGAGTTACTACAGAAGAATAAGACTTGGGAATTAGTAAAATTGCCCAAGGGAAAGAAGGCTATTGGTTGCAAGTGGATATTCCGCAAGAAAGAAGCATTGTCAGAAAAGGAAGGTGAAAAATTCAAGGCACGGTTAGTGGCTAAGGGTTACTCACAGAGAGAAGGAATTGATTATAATGAGATTCTTTCACCAGTTGTGAAGCACACCTCAATTTGAGTAATCCTAGGATTTGTGACAATACATGACATGGAGTTAGAGCAGCTAGATGTGAAGACTGCATTCCTCCATGGAGATTTAGAAGAAGAGATTTACATGCAACAGCCTGAATGCTTCAAAGAACCTAGCAAGGAAGATTATGTTTGTCTATTGAAGAGATCATTATATGGCTTGAAGCAGTCTTCCAGGCAGTGGTACAAACGATTTGATTCATTCATGGTCACACATGGGTACATGCGCTGTAAGTATGACTGTTGAGTTTATTTTAGAGTAGTTGCTGATGGCTCCTATATATTTCTTGCTCTATATGTTGATGACATGTTAGTAGCTGCAAAGAGTAAGCAAGAAATTGTGAAGTTGAAGTCTTTGTTGAGTAGTGAATTTGACATGAAGGATCTTGGAGCTGCCAAGAAGATCCTTGGGATAGAAATTCACCGAGATAGAGGGGCTGGTAAATTATGGTTATCTCAGAAGGGATATCTTAAGAAGGTGTTAGAGAGGTTTAGTATGCTTGATGGAAAACCTGTTAATACACCACTTTCTGCCCATTTTAAATTGTCCTCAGAGTTGTGTCCAAGTATAGATGAGGAGTTAGAGTATATGTTTAAAGTGCCATATGCAAATGCAGTTGGGTGTCTCATGTATTTGATGGTGTGCACTAGGCCTGATATTTCTCATGCAGTCAGTGTGGTCAGTAGGTATATGGCAGATCCAGGCAAAGAGCATTGGAATGCAGTAAAGTGGATCTTTAGATATCTTACAGGCACTCGTGATTTCGGTATCCTATTTGATCAGAAAGCTAGTACAGAAGCTGTGGGTTATGTGGATTCCGACTATGCAGGGGACCTTGATTCTAGAAAGTCCACGACAGGCTATGTGTTTAGGTTTGCTGGTGGCCCAATTTGCTGGAAGTCTACACTACAAGATGTAGTTGCTTTATCCACTACAGAAGCAGAATATATGGCGATGACAGAGGCAGGAAAAGAAGCCGTTTGGCTTAGTGGACTGGTTAATGAGCTTGGTTTCAAGCAGGACAGCATGGTGCTATATTGTGATAGTCAGAGTGCAATTCATTTGGCGAAGAATCAGGTATATCGTGCAAATACAAAGCATATTGTTGTGCGGTATCACAAGATCAGAGAATGGGTTTCGTCTGGTGATATTTCTTTATCAAAGATTCTCACTAGTGAGAATGCCTCTGATATGTTAACAAAGCCAGTTCCAACAAACAAGTTCAAGCACTGCTTGGACTTAATTGGTGTTTGCAGCTTGTAAGCCCTTAAGGGCTAAGGTGGAGGCGATGGAGGAGTTTGCTCGTGTAGCTTGATCAATTCAAGCCAAGGTGGAGATTTGTTGAAGTGGGCTTGCGTGTGGCTTGAATTGCCACAAGCCCATGTTGGCTTAAGTCGGTCACTATTGACCAAATTCAACTAGGAATTTAATTCCTAGTACAGCCGACCTATAATATATATATATAGATATATTAAGGGTGTTGAATGGTAAGAGAGAATTAGAGAATTCCAATTAACCTAGTGATCAGCCGCATGAGAGAAAAATAGAGAAAAGAGAGACAGCCAGCTTCTATTCTTGTTGTTTCTGTGAGAGAGTGCTAGGGCGTAATTGGGATTTGGGTTTCTTGAGAGTGTTATTGTGCACTATTGTATCTCCCTATTTTTTATAGTGAAATTTCTTCATCGTCTCCGTGGAGGTAGGCAGTTTGCCGAACCACGTAAATTCTTTTGTTCTTTGTGTGTGCTTGTTATTTAATTTCTGCTTATTTACTGTTATTGATTGGAGTCCTGGGGTGCTATCTGCACAACACATTTAATACCATGATCAGGCAAACTCACAGGATTGAGCAACAAATGGCATAACAAAAGATACTTAAGGGAACCAAACCAATGATGTGCAGGGTGAACCATACTCTAGAGACCAAAAATTGAGAAACGTATAACATAAAAAGAAGTTTGGATGAGTAAAAATACAAGTAAATGCATCGATAAGTACATTCAGGTCAGACAGGTTGATGATAAAATTAGTGAAAATTCCCAAAATGATTCAACCAAGTTCATAGTATAAATGCACCATGCAGAGTATTAACTTTATAATCATGTTACCCGAAAAACAAAGCCCAAAAGTTTGTCAATATGGGTGGTGAGAATATTCTTGATTTCCTTTGACATAACACAGAGGACAGGAGGTTCTCAATGGAGCTAAATGCTAAAGGATGCATATGCTGGCTACAACTAGAATTGCAGCTTTAGTGAGTTGGGCGATCCACTACTAACATTATACTGTCATTTTTATACAGCTTTTTCTTACATTTCCAACAAAGATACAATAATCCAATCGCAGTTCCATACTTCATATTCCACCACGACTTGATATGCAATGACATTCTTATTCGCTCCTTCCTCACGAATGATCAAAATACATCACAAATAATCAATTTATGTATCTCCACTTTCCAGGCAGTCAAGCTTTACCATTCCCTAGCCTGACTTCAGATTTATTACAATAACTATTCATATATTTTTAAAGCTGTAGAGTCCTACATACCTCAAAAACATTCTAGAAAATTGTAAAGCATACTTTTCCTCGTTTACTCAACAAATTTACAAGCACACTCTCAATTAAACTCAACCTTAATCCTAATGAAACTAAGGTGAGCATTATGGATTCTCATGAACTAATACACATATATTCTTTGTCACCCACTTTGTCATTTCCGCACTGAACATACTTATTATCCAAAAAAGAAATAGTCATAGACATAGTATCAAACATACGAAACAAAAATAGAGTCCAAAACATGAAAATTCTGGGGCCCCACACAATCTTTTGTAATATCCTTCCGATTGCTCTCTCTCTCAAATTGTCAAATTTAACTTGGCACCATTATAAGATTAAGACATCATTGTCTTTAAACACACATTATATAAAACTCCATAAGCTTAAAAAAAAAAAAAAAAAAAAAAATTACCTCAGGAGAGAGATCGTATCCAATAGCATTAGTTCCCACTCCAGACAACAGTAACAGCGGATGATTCCTCGGAGGAGCCTACATAATTTTTTTTCATATTTATCAGTATTTACTATTTAGCACTAATAAACAACTTTAATTAAATAAAAATAATCTAGAATAGAAATTCAATCCTGTAAAAAAAAAAAAAAAAAAAGTTAAAAGTTTTTAAGAAACCTGAGGGGAAGGACGGTAGCGCCAGAGGGCGAGCTTCCAATCGGAGTTTGACACGGGGACATAGTGGAGCTCGTCCGCCGTACATATCGGCGGTTTTTCCTGACTCTTCAAAACGGAGGAGGAGGAGGAGGAGAAGAAAGCTCTCAGCCTCAACGACGACTTCGTTCGCCTAATGGGAAACGAACAAACAGCCACTGCTCGAAAGGTTCCGCCGCCGCGTGAGAGGATGGTCGACGTGGCTACGTGCAGAGCCGAGCGAATATCGGATTGAATCGTCGTTGCCATTTTTTGTTGTTACTTTCTTCTTCGTTCGTTTCGGTGCTTTTGCTTTGGTCTCTGGATTTGATTGCGTTGGTGCCAACGTGGAATTGGGACTGCAATGATGTTCCAAATCTTACAATAAATCCAATTGTGAAACGCGTGTGAATGAATCATTGACCCAACATTTTTCACACCTTAATAATTTTGCCTAATTCTGGTGGTCGGTTCGGTTCTCTAAACTGTAAACTGTAATGTCTTTACTCTTTACGTGAAGAATAATAGAATATTAATAAGTGGTTGTCATTTATTTATTATGAGTTTTAAGCTTTTTTTTTTTTTTTTTTGGGCAAAAATACAAAATTTCATTAAAATTCATTTTAAGATTCAAGTAAATCTTAAACACTCTCGGAGTATAGAGAATGATGCTCCCTCCTTTCACATTTATGGTAAAGTCTTTTTATTAAATTCATAGTAGGGTCCATTATGAATATGAAAAAAGGGAGCACAATTTCTTCGTGCTTTAGGAGTACCTAAGAATTTTTCTTAAGATTCTAATTTTTTTTTTATTCAATTGAGTTTTCTATGTTTCAAAATTATTCAATCAAAGCCTTCTATTAACCTCTATTAAACTTATTTAAATGTCAATTAGCACAGCGTTGTTTTGATAATTTTAGAATATTTAATAACTAAAGTTATTATTTCAAAATTAAAAATGAAAAACCTAGATGTAGGGGTGAAAGACTCAAGAATGTATATTGCGTTGTGGGCCTTGTCTGATGGCATTTAGCTATCTGAGGACAGTTAGACATTAACGAAGACAAACAAATCAGTAAGTTATGAAATGATCTTGGTTATAAAGGTTTGGAAAAGTAGTTCGAGAAGAAATGTCTTCTCGGCTAAGTAGAGTAGATGTCAAAAGTTTGACCTGCCATTAAGAACAATACACTGGACAATTTTACTAGTAAAGATAAGCATCAAGAGAGAATAGGACAAAAGGAAGCTGAGAGTTATCTAGGAGAAAGCTGCTACCACTGCATTAAATGTTTTGCAGCTAACTCTCTAACCGCATTAATGTGGAAGTAAAACCTGAATAGTAATATTTAGCCTTACAGCTACCCTCAGACTTCAAGAGGGTGCTGATGGGACAAGGATCAGAGTCAACAGCTTGACCTACACGTGGAAGGCTAAGATGAAGTAAAGTAAGGGAATATAAAGAAGAAAGACCTCATTACGAGGGGGGATTAAAGAATCTAGGAAAAAAACACAGTCGCCTCAAGAATTGTAATTATGTTTATGTTCAACATAAATATATAAGAACTACTTTCCTCGAACTTCGCCAAGGAGGATATCCCTTGCATAAAACTTGTTCATTTTCATTTTCTAGCCATATTTAACCTATTGTGATTGTTGTTCCACTCATTGAAATCTAGTTTCAAGCTCACCTTCTATAAATTCATTGTATTGGGCTCTTTGAGCCCTAGTCAATCTACTTTTTGGGCTTGGGCGCAAAAAACCTTGTCCTTACACTAGAAATTGTGAAACGATGTCGTAATACCTATATATATAAAATTTAAACCCCTAACCCACCAAAACCCTAAATAACTGAGAGCGAGAGATCAAGGGAGTGAGGGAGTGAGAGAACGACAATAATACAAAATTGGTTCAATGGTGTGAAGAATGACTGACCATGCCTTTTGACGCACCACTGATATTGAATTGGATTTTTTTTTTTTTTTTTTACTAATCTCGTCTTTGTACAATAAGTTCTTTTAACGGTTTTGCAAAATTTTATTAGAGAATAGTTTGCAATGGTGTGAAGAACAATGTGGTGTTCTGAATAGAGTTTGAGTTTTTAGTTTAATTTTGTGTGTTTTGGGTATTTCAAAATTTTTGTAATTCTGTGAAATTGCCTAATTCCTTTCTATTCATGTTGTAATCAAGTACATCCAAGTTGAGTTGAGTAGTGAATGGTCAACTTAATAATAAAAATAAAATGTTCAAACTTGGCCAAAACTCTAACTAAGTCAACAAACAATGTTAGTTCCAAAAACCTAAGTTTGGATTTTGAGCTCAAGTTTAATATCAAGCTTTTAAGTTTAAACACATGCATATAATCAACTCAAGGTGGTTGATGTTGTACCGTACTAGCAAATACAGCCGGTATGTACCATTCCGGTACTTGCACCAGTGCCGAAATGCAGCTATTTCGTACTGGTTTAAATACCAGTCGGTATAGAAAAAGCCTTTTTTTTTTTTTTTTTTTTTTTTTCGAATTTTTGTAAAAACAGAATAGTAACTTATTTGTATTATTTGTTTTCTTAGTATGTAATGAACAATTAAGTTTTTTTTATTTTTTTTTTCTCTTAGTTGATGCTAAAGACTAAAATCATAAATAATTTGTTTTCAATTGAGGTAATGTTTTATAATAAACTTATATATATATATATATATATATATATATATATATATATAAAATAGCGGTAAATCCGAAATGGTATACCAGTACTAAAATATAATCATTTTGCCGACTAAACTGGTACAACCTCTAGCAAGGGCGGAGCTATAGGGGGGACGATGGGGGCACCTCCCCCCCCCCCCCCCCCTTCCCCTTCCCCTTGACTCCTCCTAAAAAGTCTATTATACATGCTTATGTAAAGTTGATTTAGCTCCTGACATAGAATAGAAAAACAAAGAAACAGTTTCCCTAAACAAACTGTACATTACATGAAATAAATAATAAAATAACAAATATTCCAATTGAGAAAGTCTAGAGATACAATAAAATCTCACAATATTTTCATAATACTATCTAAAATTTTAAATATTTAAAAAAATTGAGAAAAGTTAAAATTTATTTTCTCAATTTATTTCGAGGAATCAAATTAGATCTCTAAATTTTATGTATATAAATTAATCTCTTACTCTGATGATTGATTGTCAATTAATAACTATGAATTAGATGTTTTACAATGTTTAATTTTAATAGGCTTTGTATGAAAATTATTGTTTGTTCAAAATTTTATTATTAATATCAATTAATAATTTTAGGTTATTTTTTTATTATTGTCTTTTGATCTTGCCCCTCCTAAACTAAAATCTTGGCTCCGCCACTGACCTCTAGTATGAGATTAACTCCTTTGAATCAAATGCATAGATTAAAAAATATATATATATATATATATCCAGTAAACTATAATTACTTTATTCTTATGATTCCACGTTTGATTCTAGCTTCTCTAGCAATTGTTCCAATTATGTATGAGAATCTAACCTGATATCTAATGTGCATGATGCCACTTTATGTGTTTGATTCCAAATTTAACAGCACAACATTTATTTTCTCTAGATAATGCATGGCCATGTTGTTATGATCCTAACATGGCCATGCAAGCGCAACAGAGTTCATCAAGAAGTTTGATGGCGAATCACCATTAAAGACCACCTGCGAGTAGGAACCCTTATCAGCACGTCTTCTTCTTGAAATGGCAATTCACAAGCCTCATTCCTGAATTTTTATGGAGCACATGTGATGAGAAAAGAACATTTTTCACTAGTTTAGGGATAAAAAAGTTTTTTTTTTTTTTTTTGAGAAAGAACTTTTTTTTTCTTAATTGAAGAATAGAAAGTGAAGCATTTTTAATAGTTTATGGATAAAATAAAAGTTTTCAATAGTTTAGGAAATAAAAAATGATTTTTTAAAATTTAGGGAAGAAAAACAAAAATTTCATAAATTTTCAATACCAAAATAATATATTGTTTAAAATCAAACATAAATCCGAACCTATTATGTGATATTGAGCAATGACTAAATCAATTGTTCTTGTGCATTGGATTTTTTGAGATGCGAATATGTGTCAAATACTTATTATGTGTCCATATTTTAACGTATCCAATACATAGATATACTGGACTGAAGCCAGTTTCATTTAACATTATATCTAATAATCTAAATTATAGTAAAACATAAAACTAAAAATATTGATTTTAATAATAATCTTATTGTCATGTATCATAACACACATCGGCAAAATAAACAATCATATCACCTATAATATAATAAGAGTATTATAGTTTAGTCAAGTTGAAATCTATCTTTAAAAAAACAGAAAGAAAAATTGAAGTATTTTTATGAAACATAATACAGAAAATATAGTTCAACATTCGATTGTTTGTTTGTTTGTTTGTTTGTTTGTGTTTTTTTTTTTTTTTAAATGTTAATCTTAGAATTTTATTTTTAAATAAGTAAATATGTGTAAAATATTGCATTTGGTGGAGCACCCATTAGCTGGGCCGAGCGGCCCAACCAGCACACACCTTCACTCTTTTCTTTGTTCGCTGTAGGCTGAAGCCCGAAGCTTTCCCAGTTAGGCTTGGCCGCCCTCTGAATCTGTTACAAGTTACAGCCTCTGTGTTCTCTTCTTGGTTGTCTCTCTCTCTCTGTTGTAATATATTTATTTATGACCATGTCAATAAATGGAGGAATGGAGGTGAAGAAAGTGTTTATAGGAGCAGGGTGCAACAGAGTTGTGAACAATGTTTCATGGGGAGCTTGTGATTTGGTAGCCTTTGGTGCCCAAAACGCCGTTGCTGTATTCTCCCCCAAGGTTCCTCTCTGTCTTCTATTTTTCATTCTATAAATACCAATCTTCTTATATATCATCAAACTGACTTCTTTTCTTTCTTTTGATTTTTGGGTTGTTTTTCAATTTTTTTTGCAGACTGCACAGATTCTGACAACTCTACCGGGTCACAAAGCCTCCGTGAATTGCACCCAATGGCTTCCAAGTAACAAATTTTCATTTAAAGGTATATTTTTTAATTGGGTTTTTATTAAAAGTCCTTGCTTTAGTTTTGGTTTGGCATAATTGAATTTCTGAACTAGACTAGTTAACTGTTCTTTTGGGTGGTTTTATGAATTGATAGGAAATCAAAAGAAAGTATAAGTTTGAAATTTTGGAGAGAAAGGAATGCCATTTACTTCTGTGTACTCAATAAACTTCTTGGTTTTTATTAATTTGAGTTATAACCGTTTAAATTTTCTGGAGAACCAAAAGGACTTCTCAAAGCTACCATATTTTAAGTTTGTGTTGTTTTCAGACAAACTTATGAAAGGTAATTGCTTGTGTACTAGACTAGCTGACTTCTCAAAGCTACCACATTATAAATTTCTGAACTAGACTAGGTGACTTCTTTTCTTTCCTTTTAAAAAGTTATGGATTTTAGAAGTATAATCATAGTTGATCTCTTATTATTCAGCTAAAGAGTTAGAGAAGCACTACCTTCTCTCTGGAGATGCTGATGGTGCCATTATTCTGTGGGAATTTTCTCTTCTTGAAAGAAAGGTAATTGCTTGTGTACCTGACCAATTAGTCAATTCTTTTCATTTTTAGTTTCTTGGCAATATCACTCTTTCATTTACTAGCTAATTGAACATATTCCCAATTAGCACTTTGCGAATCCTTAAGTTCAATGTTTTTTTTTTCCCTAATATGCTTTAGATGATTGATTTCTAATTTAAACATGACTACCATTAAGAAAAAGAAAAAAAAAATTTAAAAACAACTAATTATTTAAATTATTTTTAACAGTGGAGGTATGTGTTACAAGCACCTCAATCACACAAGAAGGGTGTCACATGCATTACTGGAATTATGGTTACTGAAACCGAGGCAATTGTTGCCTCAACTTCTTCAGATGGTAAAGTCCATGTATGGGAAGTGTTGTTTCCATCTACTACTGGAGGTTAGTCATATATTCCCGAAATAAATTAAAACTGTCAAACTTTCATGCATGCTGATGGTGCACTTGTACGTAGTATGTATGTCACTTCCATTTGCTAGAAAAAATATAAGAACATCATTCTGCTTTATGTGATTTATTTGTTATGATGATAGTCTCTTTCTATCAAACACTTATTTTAGTTCTTTAGTAGTAGTTTTTATTTATTTAGGTGCTAAAGTTTGTTGAGCTTCTCATGTAGTTCTATGCTTTATGGGAATTGAAGAAATTCTAGACTATGCAGACAATATTTTGCTTCTTGTTGAAAATGATTGTATATAAATAGGGTTTCTGTGGCAAAAGTCAAGTGAATATCCATGAGGTTAGCAATGCTTCAGGAATGTTGTGCTATTAACTTCATAGTGCATGTGCTAAAAGTGCAAAGCATTGACTTTAGGTTCATGTTATGTATAGAATGGCCATTGCTGGAACACTTGTTAATTTGCAAAGCAATGAAACTCGAATAAATGGGCCATGTTTGGATTCTCTGACTTTGAAAGTTGTTCTACGATTTAGAACAATTGTTCAACTTGTTAAATTTCTCTTAGACTTGACTGGTGTGAGAAATTTATTGATAGTTCATATCAAGATTTTTTAATATGAGTGCAGATGTGTTTGCTAGCACAAAGATTGCTTGTGTAATAAACTTAAGAACCCTAGTGGGCTTGGGCGCTAAGCGACATATTAATTATTTGACATTAATAATCTAGGTAGTCTCAACAAGATACTTGATTTTTACGACAACATGCTTTTTAATGTCTGCGGTAATCCCCATGATGAGGCTTCATACTGTAATAACACGTGTGCGATATCAAACAACTAATCATATTTTATTTCTTTATATATTGTTGAGTAGCACATAGTTAAATGGGACTTCATAAACATATATATATCTGCAAACAAATGGAAGCTCTACTAGATTGATGCTGAAGAAAAAGGGTTTGATTAGTAGATGGTCAAACTTGCTTCCCTGGAAGAAGAATAGCCAGGCTCTCTAGCCAACAAATGAAAAGGGAAAGAAAGGCCAAATGAATTAACAACTAAGCCCTCTCACGTCCTTCAAGCAGCCATCAAAGTCCAAAGCCTATAGGGTTGTTTTGGAGCATGTCTATTCATATTTTAAACGATTTCTGCTCACTTGGTTTAGCAGAATAGTTAAAAAAATGGTTTCTATGATTGCATGATTTCAAAGTTAGGGCTAGTTTTATGTTGCAGAGTGAGAATGTAGCAAAAGATAATTTGTGTGAGGATGAGGCATGGCAACCACCCAGAGCTTCCTTCTGACTAGATTAATTGGGGCAGACTTTTATTTAACTTTTTTTTTTGTAAATGCAGATTTTTATTTGATGAATAACCTTATTTTAAAACATGTGATTCAAAAAGACATGTTTTGAATTTATTTTTTCTTATCCATATTGTTCAAAATTAAAGAATTGATGTCTATCCAGGCTTATTTTAGGATATGGTAGCTACTGGAATAATAGCGCCTGCCTTGTTTAAAAAGAGATGGGTCTTATTTTGCCTCTTTTTCTTAATTTGATTCATGTATGGTTTGTCTCTTAGTTAAAGATCTTTATCTTACATCAAATTCCTTATAACTCTCATATCTCTTTACTTTATGTCATGGTTTTGAGCCTAAAAAGTCAGTCACCATTCTGAAGAATTGTTTAAATATGGTTATATTCAAGATGGTTTTCAAAATGTCTTGTTGTTTGATGTTAATTTGCATCTGAATTGATCTAGTTTGTGTACTAAGTTTATTCTAAGAAGCTTATTTGCAGATATTTTGTTTTAAAACATTAATAAAAACCTTTTCTTGGTTGTTTTAGGTGATTGTAAATTGCAATGTCTGGAAACTCTCTTTGTTGGTTCGAAACCTATGGTGGCACTTTCATTAGCGGAATTGCCTGGAAATACTGGTCATATAGTTCTAGCAATGGGAGGATTGGATAACAAGATTCATCTTTACTGTGGAGAGAGGACAGGAAAGGTATCCTGTGTCTTACTTGTCAATCTTATATTGAAGTTCCTTTTCTTTTTTTTTTTTTTTTGATTGGTTACATTGAAGTTCCTACGTAGTCTTCGTTGTGGCAATAACTTGATTGAAGTTCCTTTTTTTTTTTTTTTTGATTGGTTACATTGAAGTTCCTATGTAGCCTTCATTGTGGCAGTAACTCATTTTGGGTCCTTTCCTTCTTATTTTTGTTTTTTTGGCATATGCCCTCAGTTTCTTCGCTCTTGTGAATTAAAAGGGCATACGGACTGGATCCGAAGTCTGGACTTCTCATTACCTATATGCACCAATGGTGAACCAAATGGTATTCTACTTGTAAGTTCGTCTCAGGACAAAGGCATACGCATATGGAAGATGGCTCTACGGAGTTCTCCTTGCAGCACTCAGGGTACATACAGGAAAGAAGAAATGAGTCTTGCATCTTATATTGAAGGCCCTGTGCTTGTAGCTGGTTCATCCTCTTATCAAATATCTTTGGAATCTCTTCTAATTGGACATGAAGATTGGGTATATTCGGTCGAGTGGCAACCCCCTTCAACTGAATCTGTAGAAGGTATTGGTTACTATCAACCTCAAAGCATCTTATCTGCATCTATGGACAAGACAATGATGATCTGGCAACCTGAAAAGAATTCTGGAATCTGGATGAATGTTGTCACTGTTGGAGAATTAAGTCATTGTGCTTTGGGGTTTTACGGTGGCCATTGGAGCCCAAGTGGGGATTCAATTTTAGCACATGGATATGGTGGATCCTTCCATCTCTGGAAAAATGTTGGTGTGGACCTGGATAATTGGAAACCACAAAAAGTTCCCTCTGGGCACTTTGCAGGAGTGACAGATATTGTGTGGGCAAGATCTGGTGAATACATACTGTCAGTTAGCCAAGACCAGGTAATATATTGGCCATAGTACCAAAGAACTTTATTGGATTTTTTGTTATTTTGAAAAAATGTTCTGATCGCAGTTACGGGTTGGCTTTTATAGAGGCTTTATGACTTGATGTTTCAATTAGTTTTCCTATATTTCTTGCATGAAACTTGTAAATTTGTTATAGATGTGGTGAGTGTTTGGAAAGTTATCCCATGCTGATGATAAATGAGTAAAATATGATTTAAGAAACTGATACAGATTCAACTTAGAAAAGTGGACTGTACGGCATTTAATAGTCTTGTAAGTATTGCATTTAATTGGGAACTGAAATTTTCTTCAAGTGGTCTGTGACTAACAGTGCAAATCATAAAGGGATGGTGAACACCACAAGTGATTTGAACAGTACATTTCAAATTTGTATGTTTTTAGCAATGGTAACGGTCTTGGGTTGTCAAGTGCAAGTACATAGGCTTAAGCTTTGATAGTCGGTATCACAAACAAAATGCTGAAACGGAGTACCATATCCAAGTTACACCTTCCAGGACCCCACTTTAGTGTGACCAGCCTAAGTAATGACCTTTTCTCTTTTATTTTTTTAATTTTTTAAGCAATATGTTGATGTCCGACCTGGTATGTGATATGGGTAATTTACCAAAGATGTATCTTGTAAATAGTATAGTCTTGGGTGCAGTTTCAATTCTGAGTAAATGAGCTGAAAATCAATCAAATGAACCTTCTCTTATTGACACAATTTTTATCTCAACAATGGGATATGTGCTTATGTAAGCAAGAGTTGTGTACTGCTCAATAAGTGCATTTTGACCTCTGAAAAAGATTTAGGAAAATGATACCAGTGTGGCCCTTCCTGCATCAAAACACAAGCCATCTTAGCACTTGGTAATGAAATTCACGTTAGTGAGGTTACTACTCAAACAATCTTTGAATATTAGAGATGTTCTTTTACTGCAAAATTGATAAGTCAGAGGAATATGAAACTTCTAGTTTTTTTCTTTGAAATGAAAGGACAATTTTATTTTCTTAAAATGATATTTCTGGAAGTAAATTGTTACTTTTTCTCCTATTAATTTTTCATTGATATGAGATCTGCAATATGGCTGATAGTTGAAAAAATCCTACTGAAAATCCTACAAATTTTAGTTAAGTAGGCAGATTGCTTACCTAGCGTTTTATTTATTTATTTATTTCTCTATAATTTAAGAGGTAGATGTCAACATTATTTTGCATGCATTCATTTCATCGTTTGTATTATTCTCTTATTAAAGATGCTATTGATTTCATGATTTTTAAAATATGCAGACAACTCGAATATATGCTTCATGGCAAAATGAAGCTTCTCTTAGAGATGGGGACTCTTGGCATGAAATTGCACGTCCTCAGGTTCATGGTCATGATATTAATTGTGTGACCATTGTCCAAGGAAAGGGGAACCATCGTTTTGTCAGTGGAGCTGATGAGAAAGTTGCCAGAGTTTTTGAAGCTACTTTGTCTTTTTTGAAGACATTGAACCATGCCACTTCACAGAATATTAGTTTACCTGAAGATATCCAAGCAGATGTTCAGGTTTTGGGTGCAAATATGTCTGCTCTTGGGCTATCACAGAAACCCATCTATGTTCAGGGTGAGTTTCTCTCTTTCTTCTCTCAATCAAAATATCAAGCATGATATATGGATTGGAAAGATACTAATCTATCCATTGACACCATTTTTGTAGTTGTTATAATTTTGGCTCTTTCCACCCGATTTTAAGAGCTTGACGGCTGTTTCTGTGAATCACCTTATATATATATATATATATATATAAAGGCCTTTGGCATTTCTCTCACTTATATTATCTAGATATATATTGACTTTCTTTTTATCATTATGATTTATAGACTCTTTAACCCTGTTTTGTTATGATGCATGGCTTAGTGGTTAAAACACTTTTAAGACCATCCTAAAGGTAACAATAAAAGAATCTTAAATAAATTCAAGGATTTTATCTTTATCTTTTTCTACCTTTTGAATTGTAAAAAGATAAATTAACCTCATCATTTTTATAAGTTTTTGTTCTTTTTAGTGGTGAAGCTCTCAAGCTTCCTGGTTGTGCCCCTTTGAGCTTTTTCTTTAATGGATTTTTATTACGTATCCCCAAAAAAAAAAAAAAAAAAAAAGGCTCCCAAGCTTCCTTGTCAATGTGAAAATCTAAGTCTTCAATTTATTATTAGTCGGTGCAGATAAAGGGTTTTTTTTTTCTTCTTTTAATGAATTGATGCTGATAAGTTGGTAAGGTAGAACTGATTTAATGGGCCATTTATATGCAGCCACGCATGATAGCCCAGACAGAAATGGGAATGATGGCCTTGACACCCTTGAAACTATTCCTGATGCTGTTCCAGCTGTGCTGACTGAACCTCCAATTGAAGATCAACTGGCATGGCATACACTGTGGCCAGAATCACACAAACTTTATGGTCATGGGAATGAATTGTTTTCTTTATGCTGTGACCATGAGGGGAAGCTTGTTGCTTCATCATGCAAGGTATATGGAGTCATTTTGCTGTTCTGCTGTTATAATTGCAGACTTTTGAGAGTGAATTTCATCACAGAGCTAGGCTTTTTGAGTGCTATAGGTGGGTTGTACATTATTGCTAATATACTTGCATTTGCAGGCCCAATCAGCAGCAGCAGCCGAAATATGGCTATGGCAAGTGGGTTCATGGAAGGCAGTTGGTCAGTTGCAGTCTCATAGCTTAACCGTGACACAGATGGAGTTCTCCCATGATGACAGCATGCTTTTGGCTGTCTCAAGGGATCGCCAATTCTCCGTTTTCACAATCAAAAGAACAGGTACTCGAAACCCCTCACTATTTCAAGTGAGATTGTCTCAACATCTCTTATAGTATGTGCTGCTTTCTACTTATCAAAAAAAAGAGAGTATGTTTGTTGCTTTCTATTTGGTCATCTCTTTACATTTAGCACATTGGGGGGTTTGCATTTTCTCATTTGAAGGACTTTGCGAGGTAAACAATGAAATTCTCTCTTTTAATTCCTGAAAAATTTCAGCACAGCAAGATAAGATAAAACAAGAAGGCTTGGATAGCACGTTCTCTCTTCTTGTGGATTAGATCCTGTAAGAGAAAAACTTTTAGGTTTCTTCGTGACATATTCATTTGTTTAATGCAAAGATCTACAGAAATGCGAAAAAAAAAGAACGAAAACTTTTCAGTAAACACCACCATTGCTTGCTGCCACCTATCATCATCTTGGCACACATGCATCTTAATCATTTTCTTCTGTTGTTTGTATAGTACCCTTGCCATCATCTCTTATTTTCCTAGCACCCATAAATATTTAGTCACATTTTTTTTTTCTTTGACTCATCATTAAACAATAAAGGGACAGATGGAACATTCATTGGGAGTGGAATTAAAATGGCATTGTTGATTTTGAATCAGTCAGGGCTGCCCTTTCCAATTTGGAATTTTTGTGGAATTTTACAGTAAATTGTAATTACATAGTTTCTGTGATATGTCTGTTTAGGCACAGATGAAATCAGTTACCAGCTCCTAGCAAGGCAGGAGGCACACAAAAGAATTATCTGGTCATGCTCTTGGAATCCCTATGGTCATGAATTTGCAACGGGTTCACGGGACAAGACAGTGAAGATCTGGGCTGTCGATAAGGGATCTTCTGTTAAGCTGCTTCTGACTTTGCCACAATTCAATAGCAGCGTCACAGCATTATCTTGGGTTGGTCTTGGTCACCAGAAAAACGATGGTTTCCTAGCAGTTGGAATGGAAAGCGGACTCATTGAACTTTGGAGTCTGTCTGTCAAAAGAGCCAATGATGGCAGCGGTTCAGCAGCAGGTGTAGCTGCTGCTGTTGTAGTAAAACTTGATCCCTTCATGTGCCATGTCTCTGCAGTAAACCGTTTAGCATGGAAAGGCCCCAAGAAGAGTGAAAATTGCAAGAACATACAGCTTGCTTCTTGTGGTGCTGACCATTGTGTTAGAGTGTTTGAGGTAAATGTTGATTAAGCAGAAAATTATTTTTTGTATCTATAGACATAATTTTGCTAATCCCTATATTGATAGCTGATTATAATTACTTAAATTCTTTCTAATGGAAATGTGCTTGTTCTAGACCTTGTCTAAATTATGGGACTGTGAGACAGCTTGTTAGATTTCCATGATGGACCCCATTAATCGTCAATTGTTACTTGCGATGTAAACAAGCTCTAACTTACGGCCTAGACTTTTTTCAACTTTAACTTCAACTTCAACTTCTTACTAAAATTCTTTTTCACTTCTCATTGATCTATAATTGTATGTAAGAAGAGCAGCCTTCCTTCTTCAAAGTTCAAACCTCTCACGCTGGCTATCATCTAGATTTTGACTCATGATTGAGATTTAGCATGGCCTGGAAATTCAAAGTTCAATACATTGACCAGGTTCAAGCACCACTCCCTAATAAATACCAGAGCATATAGGACAGCCCACCGCTTTGCCAAATGGCTGAAATGCACACCTAAGTTACGGCGCCAACAAAAGCTTGTCTTCCATACTTGAATGGTAGTGTACTTTATATTGGTGTTTAATCTTTTTGGTTTTTCTTTTCTTTTGTTTGTTTAAACAAATGCATTATGCAAGAGAATCAGTTTGACAAATCATGAAAGGTCAATTTCTAGAATCGGTAGTAGTGGGCACCTGTCACGCCATGCAATTTTGACAGTCATAGCTGCTCAACAATATTTTTCTGTCATATAAGTGGGATGCTAGTAGACTTAATTACATTAAATAAATGATACTATTCCAATCACAATAATTTGTGAAAAATGATTGTGTTGATAGCATTTTCTTTTTATATAAAGTGTGATGAGGAATATTTCTATTAGAGCTGTCCAACATGAATATTTTGTCTGACAGTCATCACTCGTTCGGAACCTTTGATTGAGTAGCTGATTAAACCACAGCAAGCTTAAATTGTGGATATGAGTCATCTTGCTAAAGTCATTTGTTCGACATCCACATGAATGAAGACACTTAGCTCCTCGAAGTAATGGAAGTGCTCCATTCTATACTTACTACATACGGAAACTGTCACACACCTTGCCAGATGGTCCTTCTAAAATTCCGTATCCATGAAGTATGGGAAGTTAAACTCGAATATTTCGGTGCCACTAACCTTATTACCTCCATTATGCTAGTGCCTAAATTCCACAAAACGTGGTCATCCTAGACCACTATATAAGCACCACGGCACCTTCATTCCAGGATATGGGTACACAATTTCCTAATCCTCATACTTTTAGAGTTTTTAGAGATCATTGTGAGTTTTTGATTTAACTATCAAAAGGTCTTCGACTGGTATCACACCGGTGCACTCCGTAAGTATATTATTCTTTACATCTTCTAACATGTGAGTTTGAAATGATTGACTTACTGACAAGTTTGAAATAATTAATTTATTAACGATATTGCGCATCGTAAGTATTTTATTCTTCACATCTTCTAACGTCCGAGTTTGGAATGATTGACTTAGTGACAAGTTTGGAATGATTGACATAGCAAACAAGTTTGGAATGATTAATTTATTGACGATTGTGCGCATCATCAAAAGTGTTTGATAGCATTACATGTATAGAAGGGGGAATACCAACTTTTGTGTATGAGTTCGAGCCACACACGTTGTCACAGTGCAGATTCTACCACTAAATTTTCTGACCTGTGAAACACGTAACTAATTGTCAATTATTTGGTCAAGTGTGGGGTTGCTTGTCACAAATCATGACATGTCTGTCCTCACAAGGACTCGCGTGGATCAGAGTCAGCATCAATAGTAATATCTCTATTCTCTACCTCGAGCTACTCCTAATCTATAAGACACAGATGATTCCTTGGATTAGAGGCAGCAGCTAAAAAAAGAAAGAAGTTGCTACTGCCAAAATGCTAAAACACGTGCTGCCGAATCACACACAAATTCACAAACAGTTCTCACTCTCTCCCATCCCCAAAACCAAACATAAACCTCGTACATTTGTTTATGCATTGTTTAACAAGTAATTAATGCATTGTTAGATTTTAAATCAGAGAATCTAAGAGTACTGTCAGTCAATAAAGAGTCACATGAAATTGAGTGAACCCATTTGTAGTATGCTGTTTAATTTATTCATGGTCAGTATGGAATTTCTCTAGCTATTGGCCAATATTTGATCTGATTACCTTAACGGTGCTTTCAAATATTGTAATAATATGTTTCTTTTTTCTGGCTAATCCTATATACACGAATCAATTCCTCATCCATTGATTCTCTTTCAGAAAGAAAGAAAAAATTCTCATCCATCGTGCCATGTAGATACTAGAGAGGCTCTCAAGTCTTGACTATGCATATGTATTAGATTTTGGACTGCTTCATAATTTCTCATAAAGTTGCTGATGAGGATGGCCATAAAAGGCGTGATTGAGCGACAAAGACAAATTGGAAAATCAGGACAGGAAAAAGGATGATGGTAGTTGGACAAAATGAAAGTGAGAATCACAGAGAAAACAGCATTTAAGGCGTAGAGAAAAATACCAGTGGAAGAAGTATCATATGGTTCAAGGTTATCTTAAAAGGATTATTGTGAAGATATATACGAGAGTTGATGTAAGAGATGAAATCATAAAACTGTAGATGATGATGCAGTACACGTTTAGAATCAGCATTATTCTTGTTGTCAAAGTGTGTTTCATAATATATAATAAATAAATAAATAAAAGATTACAAAAAAAAAAGTGTGCTTCACAAGATCATGAAGTTTGTACCACCATGACCAGAAAGAAAGAATCATGTTGCCTATACACAAAATTGTGCAAGTAATGATGTCACATATTATAAAAATAATAAGTGCTTAACAGAAACTATGCTATGAAACTAGGGACGCCAAGTAAGTTCATGAATCACATCTTATAATGCAACCTATGAAGAAAACAAAATTTTAAGAAATGCAAACCGTTCAAAGCTTAAAAGAAATGCAAGAATCTAGAGTCAGATATGATTACGTAGGAAAACAACAATCAATGGAGTAAGAAGTCATTAACCCAAAAAAAAAAAAAGAAAAAAGAAAAAAAGAATGGAGTAAGTTCTTCATCTATTCCTAAGAATTTAGATGCAGCACGCATCGAGGACAATATGAGTGGGAGCTGGTGGACACAACTTTGTCTGGTAATGCATTGAAAGCCACATCAATTATCAATGGCATTGAATTTCTGCCGTAGAAACAAGCACAAGGTCGAAAATGACTGTTTGATGAGTATTATTTCAACTCCTAAAAATTGTTTGTTTTTTTTTTTTTTTTTGGTAACTACTCCGAAAAATTGTTTTTTTTTAAAATTGTTGCTTCCTTGATTAACCACATTTTTCATGGGATGAGTTCTCTATTTCCTGACATGATTGAGACTTGGGAAAAAGGGGATATTATTTTCTCTCTCCAAGTTGTTGCTTCAATACTCTCCTCTCTCAAGGGTGAGTCGGCAACAATTAAGAGTTGCACTAACAATTACAACTCTCCAAATTTCAGTTGTTAGAGTTGAAAAATGTGAATCATGTGCGGAACTAACTGAGAGTCAAACTGTGGTCCTTCATAAAATCATATTGCAAACGGAACTACTGCGGCCAAACAAACCTTAAAATAAACAAAAGTCATTCACCAACAAAAATCCCCTCTTTTGGTTCTATTTACGTTTTTTATCCAAGCAAAAACGTTGGCCCTGCATATCATAACTCTTAAGACCTGAATGATAAACATGAAATGGCATAAAATTAAAGTTCTTCTGACTTATATACCATTTATTTCTGTAACCGATATATGAACTGCACACAACACCATATATGAGTTTGAGCTATTACAGTATTGTCTCAGACCACTTTCATTTCCTATGACAATAAACAACAATATGACATATGAGAAAGATAGAAGACAAGTCTTAGTTCCTTATTATCTATCACAAAATACATATCACACAAAACAATAACAAGACAGACTCTAAAACATAAACTTGAGGCACAAACCAAACCCAATTCCTTCAAAATTGTTTCTTTTCTCTGTAACTGATTTATATTGGCTGTGAAGTTCTGATCTGCTGCTTCATGTTGTCAGTGGGAAGCTGAGCAGAAGCTTCCGGCAACCCTACAGCAGCAGCTGTTGTCATGGTCTGGTATTGAGAAGTCATTGTGGGTGCCAGAGGCTGAGTATAGTATATCTGGGGGGCATGAGCAGGATCAGCAAAGTCATAAGCATAATTAGCAGGAGCAGCTGAGTTAGGTGCCATTGACTGAGATGGGTGAGGCATCTGAGAGTAACCAACATATTGTTGCTGATGTTGACCAGAAGGGACTTGAACTAGTTGTGGAGCACCTGTGGTTGCTGTTCTGTACACACCCGCAGCCATTTCGGGCTTGGTAGCATTCCTTATGGGGTTATAAGCTGCCGAAGAAGGGACCATTGTAGGAACAGGAGGCGTTTGGGTGCGGCTAGAAGGAATACCAGTTGCAGATTCACTGATATTAGATTGCTGCACAGGCAAGTTGTAAGCTTGGGCCTGCCTCGTGGGCATATAGTACACCGGGTACTGCTGGTCAAGTTGATGTTGTGGATGGTACTGCTGTTGCACAGGGTAGTAGGCCGGGATTGGCACTGGCCCAGAGGGGGTATGCTGGAGATAATGTGCGCCATGTACGAATTGCTGTTGTTGCTGTTGTGGTTGTGGTGGTTGTTGTTGTTGTTGTTGTTGTAATTGTTGCTGATGTTGTTGGTGTAATTGTTGCTGCTGATGTTGTTGCTGCAATTGTTGCTGCTGATGATGATGTTGTTGCTGTAATTGTTGTTGTAATTGTTGCTGCTGCTGCTGTTGTTCGAATTGGGATTGTAATACATAACTAGAATCCTGAAACTGTTGCTGCAACTGGACCCGGGTGTTTGGATCAGAGATATTACTAAGTTTTTGATCAACAGGGTTACTAGCAACCCTTACAGATGGGATTTGGTTTTGAACAACTGGGTCTTGATATACAGGTTTTGTGCGAGACGATGGATTTGTAAGACTACTTTCACTGCGGAATTAAAACAAACACACACAAAACAAAAACAAAAAACCCAATTCAGAATTTGATAATTCCAACAATCTAATTAAACTATTCACAATAAATCTGAAACAAATCAAAAAATGGGTACCTTGAAACTGAATCTGGTGAATGCAAATCATGCCCGCTACTAGTCTTTTGTTGATTCTGTGGCTGTGGCTGTGGCTGTGGCTGAGCAACCGGTTGTACTCTCCGATAGCCAACCGGCACGCCGTGATCCGATCTTTCGTCATCGGAAAAGACCCTATTCTGGTACTCCCCGGCCGCCGCAGAACTCACCGGAACCGGCTGTACAACCGGTAAATTGACCGGCAACGTAGGCGGCGAAGAAATCACAACAAAGCCCTCGTCTTGCTTGTTGTTGTTGTTGTTGTGCCCACCAGAACCAAGACCCATCTGAGCGAATTGCTCCTCAATCCCAAGTTTCTGATCCGCCACTCTAGCCCCACCACCACCGCCACCGCTACCGCTACCGCCACCGCTACCAACACCAACACCGCCTCCATCCTCTGCATGAACCCGGATCGGCCGCAAATTCGCAATCGAAGGCGAAGAAGAAGTGGACCCAAACGACGACGTCGTTTCCAGCATCGGCGAATCGGGCACCGATTGAACATCCTGACCCGACTTCGCATTCTTTCCGGGTTGACCCGCCTCCAACTCTCTCGCTCCTCCGCCACTATTCGAAGAATCCAAGTTGTTCCCTCCCCCTACGACACCATCATCGTCCAAACCCAGCAAGCAATCCACCGAAGTTGGGACCGAATACCCTCTGTTGTTCATCAAACCCGACCCGTTCAGCGCGTTCAAGAACCAGTCCTCGGACTTGGCCGAGTTGTCAAGAATCGGCCCGATTGATTGAGACGAATCGGGTTTCAGAGGGAACAGAAAGATTCGGAGCCTCGAGGGCTTAACGGAGTTCGACGAAGTCCTGTCGTACTCGTCGATCATGTTGTCAAGGTCTTCGTCGGTTGTGACGGAGATAAGAGAATCCAGGTCCTCGTTCGGAAGCTGGTATTTGAGGGTGAACGGCCGGTCGTTGAGGAGAGTTTTTGACAGCCGCGAGTGGAGGTCGGAAAGTGAGGATTGGCGGTCCACGACGACGATTCGGGTGTCGCCGCCGACGTAGCAGAGCGACTTGTCGTGCGGGCGAGGGACTATGTGGCCGCCGTAGCTACACATGAGACGAAGCTTGGTGCCCAGGGGGGCTGTGTTTGTGTTCGGAGGAATAGGCTCGTCCCATGAGTCGGTGTTGCGCGAGCGAGGGGACGAGTCTACGGAGTCTGCGTAGCCTAGGTGAGATTGTGCGGTGGTTGTACTGGGTGTCGGAGTGGTGGAGAGAGGCGGAGCTACCGATATTGGTGGTGGTGGTGGGTCCATCTGGAGAGTTGTTGAGTAGAGAGAGAAAGAGAGACAGAGGGAGAGAGAAGCAAAAGGAGGAAAAGGGGGGGAGGGTGGAAGTAGGAGTTTATGCTCTTATAGTTACTCCACACCTGGTCTCCTCCAGCTGTGTTTTTTTTTTTCTTTTTTTTTTTAATTATTATTATTAGTACTAATTTTTAAATAATTTTTTCCAAATATATATAAAAAAAAGTAACCTATTCGTAATAAATAATTTTTTTTTAAAAATAATTAACCCATACATATTTTTTTAACAAACAAAATATTCAGCCTCTCGTTTCACACGTACTGAATTATTATGAAAAGAAATCTTTTAAAAGTTACTTCAAAATACTGTTAAAAAGTTTCGAACTCTATAATTTAGCGGTATATGAGTATTAAGAAAATACAGGTAATGATGATGAATAAGGAATTAGAGATCAATCGGTTTCTTAGGAAAGATATGGTAGATTATTGTACTAATTTAGAGTTAAGATTTAGGAATTTAATAATTTTCCAAAAGACTTTTGTTGGGAAGAGTGTAGAGAAGGAGAGGTGGGACAGGGAGGTGTGAAGAGGAGTGGTGGTTACAGTGTAGAGAAGGAGAAGAAGAACAAAGGGGCCAGCTTTGGGTGTGAAATAAAAATAAATATGTATAAGAAACTAAATAAAAATTATATAAAAAAAAAAAAAAAAAAAAAAACACCATGGGGAGTAGTACTGTACACAGTAGAGTCATATGGGTTTGACAGCTTGTTCACTGATTGGCTCCAGTTGGGGTCTCTGTGTAGGTGTTGGGGGGTGTGGCAATCAGGTGTACTAATGTTCAGGGTAATCATGTGAGGTGTGCTTTTAGCAAGTGGTTTAAAAAAGGGTAAGTTTTTATGTTTTTTTTTTTTTTTAATAACTTTTTTTGAGCTTATTTTGTCGCATCCTCCCACATTATTAAAAAAAAAAAAAAAAATCACCACAAATATGGCTCTCATGTGGTTAATTAAAAGTACAGAAAAAAAAGGGAATTCATGATCTTAATTATTCATTTTAAGTATGGGCCAAAATAAGGTAAAGAAGAATTAGTAGTTAGTGAGGTATAATTATTTCATTGTATGATTTTTGATATGAATCTAGAGAAATATTCTTAATATCTCTTATTAATGATTGTTTTAAATATATATAAATATATATATTTTCTATTGAGATTTTCATACTACCATAGAACTTAAAAGTGCAAGATGCAAGCCTTTTTCTCATAATAACAGTTGATGTAAGACTGACTTAATGGTCTATTATTTTATTTATAAAAAAGAAAAAGAAAAAAAAATGAGTGGCTTGGTAGTTTAAAGAGCCTTGTAATTGAGTTATTTATTTATTTTAAAATTGTAGAATTCTTTTTTTTTTAAAAGAAAAAATCATATAATTCAATGACATTATTTGTTCTCTTTTATGAAGAAAATTAGGGTTTAAAATTCTCTTTCTTCGTTAAAAAAGAGAGTGACTTGGTATTATAGTTTTCTCTTTATGAAAAATTTATGACAGTTTTACCCAAAAAAGAAAAAGAAAAAAAAAGTGACTTTTTTTTAGAGAGTTTCAACTTATGGCGTCCGCTCCTGATAATTGCTCTTTATTATCAGACCAAGACACTAATCAGTTTTTGGTGTAGACGGAGATTGAAAAAAAAAAAAAAAAAAGTGACCTGGTAGGATATAAACTGTCAAGAATCTTTTTTCTTGCAATCATTTTAGTAATACAATAAATACAAAATTAATAGAAATGATTTAAAACCTATTGTCTAAAAAAGGTTAAGCCACTATTTAAAAAAAAAAAAAAGGTTAAGCCACTTGATCATGTTGTTCCAAACCTTCCAATGGGGCATGGCATGACGAGAATTAAGAACTTTAATGTGCTAAGATTATGTTTGGTAAGTAGATCACAAATTTTCAGATACCAAAGTGCATATCTCCAAAAAAATTCAATACAAATCTCTAAAAATAATGATTGAAACACCTTTATATTTTAAGAAAACAAACTTTTATACTATTTCCAGAAGGAGGAGATCTTTTAGCAAGTAGTAAAACTAAAATGACATAAATTCCCATGATTTAAAAAATTCCCATGGTCTATCTTCTTATCTCAAAAAAAAAAAAAAAAAAAAAAATCCCATGATTTTAAAATTTGAAAAATGAGGACCCACTTTTTAAAAAAACGCGTTTTGGAACCCTAATTTTAAAAACAAACAAAAACAAGCCCACTTTTTTTTTTCCCCATCAGAGAAATTTTAGCCAAACGGAGTCTTAGCCGCAATTCTGGCTTACACACACTCACGAGTAACGCAATCATTTTGCACTTTATTACACTCAAAAAATGGGGAAAAAAAAAAGATTTTGAAAAACAAAGCCCACGCGCTTTCTAGATTGTTTTGCTGGTTGTTTTGTTGCGAAATCGCAACGTATCATTGGCGCGTGTCACTAAAGGCGAGTGAAGCTTAACCAGGCGGCGCCCATAGTTGCACACTTTGCACTGCTGTAAAGTGACGACGTTTTGCCAACTGCCAGGGGGTAAATTTTTACTTGATACACGACAAAATAAATTAATTGTACCTTGTGAAAAAGGGAATCCGGTGCTTCTGGTGCCTTTTGAATTTTTTTTTTTAAAATTTCTATTTTAATTAATCACTTTCCAAAACATAAATATTTGTTTCTTTATCCTATACTTTGTTTCATTAAAACATTATTTCTTTGGTTATTTTTTTATTATTAATTTTTCTACTTTTCAAAACATCAATTTAAAAAAAAAAATTACTTTGGTGACCAAGAAAAAAAAAAGGGAATAAAAATGGGTGATTAGGGGCAATGAATAGCAAGATGTAATTTTAGGCTACGTGTTTGGAAAGCCAATTGGGTTTTCTATTTTTTCGGTTCATTTCCTAAAATTGGTGTATTCCCCTATTTTAGAGAGACCAATGTGACTAGACCAATTTAGGAAATGAACCAAAAGAATAGAAAACCAATGTGAATGCTCTCCATATGTTTTTCCACTTGTTTTTTATTTTATTTTATTTATTTTATATTTAGTGTGTTGAGAAAAGAAAACATGTCAATTGAAGACAAGTTTAATATAGCATTTAGTTAGTTAGTTAGTTTAGTTAGTTAGTTTTTTTTTTTTAATTTTTTTTAGGAGTGAAAAAACAAATTTCAGAATGTTAATTTATAGACCACCACAAACAAACTCCAAAAAAAAAAAAAAAAAAAAAAAACCTCTCAATAGTAATTTTTCTCACTATTAGTGCATCTCCAACTGATGCTTTATCCACAAAATCATCTAAAATTTAGAAAGAAAAACCATAAAATGCTCCTCCAATGATCTCTCTAAAAATGAAAAAGTTTTTTGTTCATGAATAGCGACTTTATTGGTCAAGAGAACCATTGTAGATGAGCAAAAGAGTTAAAATATAGTTTCTCTTTACTCTTTCCCTCTCTTTTCTCACATAATGATTAAAAAAAATTAAAAAAAGAATAAATAAATGATACTTAAATTGTATAAAGAAATGATATAAAATTTGTTAGAAAGTGTATTTGAAAAAAAGTAGATAGATTAAATGTAAAAGTGGATAAAGCCTCATATTATGTGTTGGAGATGCTCCAACTCCAAAGTTTCATTTCTCACACCAGTCCATTAGCGAGAGCAATTTCCAAATTAGTTAATTTTGAAAAAAAAAATAGTTTAATTTCTTTAGAAGTTTCGTTTAAATATTTGTATTCAACCTAACTTTGCAATTTTTTTTTTAATTAATTTATATATTAAGCTCCCCTTTTGGATTGGATGAGTGTATATATTAAATTATCCTTAAAAAAAATTGTATTAAACTCAACTGTTAAAAGTTTGTTTTCAATTTTATGGATTTTTTTTTTGAGTGTATATATATGTGTGTGAAATTACGTATTTAAATATACAATTGGTTAAATAAATTGGTTAAGTACGTGCGTTGGATTGGATATGGATATTAATTATTTTGTAAATGGGTTAATAAAAAACTCAACCTATTGTTAAGAGCTATATAATTCAACTGATATTTCTTTATGTTTTCAATCGAAGACATTCAAAATTTAAATTCCCACTCCTAATTTTTTTTTAAAAACCTTTATGAACTACAAATCGAAATCCACCAAAATTTGCCCATTTGTCAACCCTAGAAGAAAGGGGAGGAACATTTGTCAACCCTAACAATTGTGTTGGATTTGGATATAACCAACTAACTACTCTGTTTAGCTGGTCATTGTTTGAATGGTGCAAACGACAATAACGTCTAGAGGCATCCTACACTTTAGGTCAAAGGGGCATAAGTTAGAACCATTTTTTATTATTATATTATATTGGGTTAGGTTTAATTAATATTTATTCACCTTGTTAATATTACACGTTTTTTTGACAAATTTATTATTAGATTATATTGTTTCTTTGTACATTTTATATTTGCATCATATCAAAATTGTTTCAAGATCAATTATTAGTTAAATTTAAAGTTTTTATATTTTTAAATTATACAAAAAATATGAATTTATGACTCGAAGGATAAATATTCAATTAATACAAAATTTGTCGTATTTATTTAGAAAAGAAGTCCAATAGCAAGTTAAAAAAAAAAAAATATATATATATATATATATATATATATCAATTTCTTTAGTGTTGTCATATTAATAAAGATTTATAAGTTTCTTAAAAAAAAAAGATTTATAAGGTAAATTTTTTTTTTTTTTTTTTTGAGAAGAGATTTATAATGTAACTTGAATCATGGGAAGACCACTAAAATTTGGTTGAATAAGTAACATACAAGGTGCTAGGAGAGTCAAATTCTAAACTAGAAAGTAAAAACTAAAGCTTGGAAGATGAGACCCATGGAGTGGACCAAGAAATCATTTTCTCAGTCTTCCTATATTCTTGCCAAGGCATCTGCTGCTTTATTAGTTTCACAGTTTAGAATGTCGTTCTTCGAGGGTACAAAGCTAGATCATGAAGTGCCTGCGAATAGTTAACCATGTAGTTAATTAACAAAGCTACATCTAGTAGAGAGTCAAATTTGCAAGCAATGAGTTCCCATTGAATCAGCTACCCATCCATCCCTCACAAGTCACACCCCAAGGAGGCAAAGCTCAGCCATCACATTAGTAGCCCAAACAATTGACCTAGACTAAACCCTGAATTCAACAACCATCGCAATCACTGATTATCCCCCATATTGCTTGGTCCCCTGATTCATATAAACCTCACAGCTGGTACCATGACTTTGAAAAACTCCAATTTATTTTGCAATCTGTAAGAATTGGGCTTATGTTGATGATTTTTTTTGTCTATTTAAAATGGGTTGAATATGACTTAGTTGACATACATGAAGGATCCATACATTAATATGTTGTGGTCATATTGCCAACTGAGAGTTTTGTAATTCAACTAGCTTTTTTTGATGTTTTCAACAAAAACGTTCGGGTTCAAATTTGGATTTGTAGATAAAAAGTATGCTGTGGTCATATTCAATACCGGATCTTGGTAGTTGATAATACACCTTGCTTTTATTGAATTTGTGTCCCAGTTATGAATGTGAGATAGAGTGTAGGGTTGTTTTAAACTTTATTCATAATAGGTAAACGTTTGCTACAAATATTAAGAGTATGCCCCCTTTCCGCTCTTAACTTTAGACAAAATCCTAGATTTTATTCTTTATAAAGACTAGGTGGCTTGTATATCATGGTCTTGAAAATAGGAGTATAAAGAGGAAGAACTATTTGAACCATGTGTCGAGTGCCTACGTGTAATTTCACTACACGCATGGCATCTAGCAATAGACTAATAAATCTAAGAAAATGTGGCTCTTTTTCGTTGTGGTAAAGATTTTTATAATTGGAAAAGATTTCCCAAACATAATATTTGAGGTGGAGATTTATTTGACCCAAGCATTCACGTGAACTCTAAGGAAACTCCAGCACTAAAAATATGATAATGTTTTTGAATATCAACCTTGAGTAGCACAATATATTTAAGTATAACCTTGCATAAGATATAACTTGTTAGTGAGTGTTTGGATTGCACTAAACGTCTGTGTTTGTGCGTTTTTCTGAAAAAACGTGGGTTTCACGACATTATTCACGGACCCACAAAAGTCGTCCAAACATAAATTTTAATATAAATTTGAGTCCCACAGTATTATTCACATATTTAAAAATTATTTTGTTATAGTATTTTTAATTTTCAATTTTAAAAAAATAACAAATAGATCCTTAATATGGAAACAGAGATTTTGATGAATCAAGTTGCCTTTTTTTTTTCTGAGGCATTATTGAGGACTCTTAGTCAAATTGAAAATCATTTTAGTGATCTCATCATCATAAGGTAAATCTAGCAAGACAAAAAAAAGGGTCTAATCTACAGAAATTGAATATTCAATTATTTTTTTTCTGATGACATATATGATGACGTGTAGACACGATACCATCTTCGAATACCGGGGGGGCTTTATATGAATATCTGGAATTCTTGTTTCTTGATCATAATTCATATATTAAAGAAATATTGAATTATTTGATTGACTTGTGTATTATTTTTTAGGACAAAGTTTTTCATCAAAAGAATAAACTCTTCAAATTCTCAATAAAAAATTAACATGATTATATATATTTTTTATGTTCTTAATAGTTAGGGCAGCATTGTGTCTTACTTAAGGTAGTCACTTGACCACCCTGACATAACTTTTATATATATATATATATATATATCTTAAGAAAATTTAATTTTAAAGTAATATAGGTTGATGACCACCGTAGAAAACAAACTTGACCACTCTAAAAAAAAAATTGAACACTCTAAATAAAAATTTGACCTTTCTAAAATTTGGGTCCAATGAAGGTTTAACAAAAAAATTGTAAAAAATGCTATGTTCACAACATTTTTACAATATTTTTACAACTTTTTCACATTAATTTCACAACCAATCTTGAGTGGCGGTTTGTTACAGGTGAATAAAAAAAAAATTTCAGTGGTAGGATCAAATTAGAACCAATAACAACTTGTCATGTAGGCTTCGTTGTGAAAGTGTTGCTAAAATATTGTGCACGTAGCTCTCATCAAAAATTTTCCAAACAAACAAATTAGCCTAAAAGCCCAAATTAAATGTTTAATTTTTATTTTCTTAAATTGTGTTTTCTAAAGGCATATTTTAAAATCACTATATTTTTTAAAAGCACATTTTCAAATAGCTAGTCTATTATTGATTGATTTAATATTTAGTTGAATTTGTTGGATTTATGTGATTCATTTTGTGCATATGCATATGCACTAAAATAATGCTTGAATACATTATTGAATAGGAACAATATAGCAGTTGAATGCCTAAGTTGAATATGTTGAACGCATTTATAGTTTATTCTTTATTCTTTTGCTAGCATTATAGACAAATTTCTTATAAAGAAATCACTTATATTATAAGATTCATCTTCTACACATATTCATATTGACTTGAATAATCTTCTTAAAGACCCTAAGTTATAAGAAAATGTCTCATCTTGTTATATTAACTAGTCGCTAACCCGTGCTATGTACGGGAACCTACCTATTTGTGAGGTAGACTAAAATAATTTTATAAAAAATTAAAAAAAAAAAAAAAAAAACAACATCGTTGCATGATTTGCTTTTATATGACTTCAATTTGTGTTACAATTTGATGAAGAAGCCATTGCTTGAATGCGCAATGGCTTAAAAAAATATTAAAGAATCAGATGATTCACTGCTTAAAAATTATCGAAACAAAACAAAATATATATGACTAAACAATAGAGAAATATAAGAGAAAGATGGGTTACAATATTCAAAAGAATAATTTCAATTATTGCAAGCTTTTTTATCTTGTAAAAAATGGCTAAAGAGAGTTTGGTTGTTCATGTACGAAAATTAGTTTTAAAAAAAATTCATGAGAGACCATAAAATATATATATATATATATATATATATTTTTTTTTTTAACAAAGTAGATGAGAAGAAAATAACATAAGAAAAGTTCATACCTCTACTCGGTTTTTTAAAAAAATATTGGGGTTTGCTTTGTTTTTTTTATAGTGTTCATAACTAACCTCACAAATTTGGAGATAAATTATCAATGTTTGAGTTTGAGTTTAAGTTGGACTTATTAGAGAGATAGAGTTTCAATCCTTGTTAAGTTTGGATTAAACAAAAATAATTTTGTTTTAAAAAAAATGATAATGATGAGTTTGAGTTTAAGTTTAAGTTGGACTTGTTAAAGAGATAAGAGTTTCAATCCTTGTTAAGTTTGGACTAAACAAAAATAATTTTATTTAAATATTGTACATACATGAAAAATTGTGAGAGTTTCAGAGGTTTCAATTATATAAATATATACTAGTTATAGGCCCGTGCGTTGCACGGTTTTATGAAAAATCTTATAAAATAAATGTATAAATAATAATATATTTTAATAGATTCAATAAAGATAAAAGAAAAAATAATCAAGTGTAAATAATTATCTCACTAAAATAAGGGGTAAGATTACTTCCTAAAATTAAATTAAATTAAATTAATAATTCCAAATTGATTTTAAATTGATCATTATTTTTAAAAAAACGTTCTAAACAATTGATAAATCCAAAATTAATATAATCTTGATAATATTATAAATTAAAATTAAATTTGATAATTCAAGAATACACATGTAGAACATCTTGATAATTTGATATAACATAAAAATTAAATAAGAAAATTGTTAAAATTAATCTAATAATTCTAACCATATTTAATCATTAATTCTAAGACCCTACCGCTAAGCATATAAATTAGATCAAAGCTAAGAAAATTAGTTTAAACAAAAGGCAACCAATACATAAAACCTGTTTCTCCAAAAAAAAAAAAAAAAAAATACACAAAACCTAATCAATTTAATAAAAACAAAATACAAAAAAAAAAAATTTGAAAAAAAAAAAGAGAGAAAGAGAGTGTGGTTGATAGCTATAAGGAATTTTGATATATATATGTATTAAATGTCATCAATGGAGAAATTATCAAATTAATGAAGATATATACTGTTTTTTGGAATAGATAGAGATTATCAAATTATTGGAGATATATACAATTTCTTAGGATAGATTTATATTAATCACCTTTTGAAGAATTTGGATTGTACTTATCCCTTAATAATCAAGTTTTGTAGCTTGATATTTTGATAAAATAGTATTAATTTAATAATATTAAAATTTTGAAAATTTAGATGATAAATATTATCTAAATTAAATTTTTGTATATTAAATATTATCCCCTAATTTAAGAAATATACCCTAACAAATAAAAAAAATAATGTTAATATAATTTTATTTAATGATAAGAATGAATTGGAGTCTTGGTAGTATACTATTTGTAACGACAGAGCCCCCACAATTCCCAACTGCCGTGTGCACATACTTCAACCTAGGCTTAGGTCCTTGAGTTTCACAAGCTTCTAGGGTAAAAGCTTGTGCACATGTTAGGGGTTGCCCATCACTTATGAACCTTTGCTTTGGTCGCTCACTTTGCGATGTGGGATCAGGAATTTGAGGCTTAGATCCCCTCACCCTACCACACCGTCAAGAGGAGAGCCGACCTCGGCTCTAATACCATTTGTAACAACAGAGCCCCCACAGTTCCTGACTGTCGTGTGCACATACTTCAACCCAGGCTTAGGTCCACGAGTTTTCACAAGCTTCTAGGGTAAAGGCTTGTGCACACGTTAGGGGTTGCCCATCACTTATGAACCTTTGCTTTGGTCGCTCACTTTGCGATGTGGGATCAGGATTTTTGGGCTTAGATCCCCTCACCCTACCACGCCTTCAAAAGGAGAGCCGACCTCGGCACTGATACCATTTGTAACGACAAAGCCCCCACAGTTCTCGACTACCATGTACACATACTTCAAACTAAGCTTAGGTCCCCGAGTTTTCACAAGCTTCTGGGGTAAAAGCTTGTGCACATGTTAGGAGTTGCCCATCACTTATGAACCTTTGCTTTGGTGACTCACTTTGCGATGTGGGATCAGGACTTTTGGGCTTAGATCCCCTCACTCTACCACACCTTCAAGAGGAGAGCCGACCTCAACTCTGATACCATTTATAATGACAGAGCCTCCACAATTCCCGACTGCCATGTGCACAGATCCCATATCGCAAAGTAAGCGACCAAAGTAAAGGTTCATAAGTGATGAGAAACCCCTAACGTGTACACAAGCTTTTACCCCAGAAGTTTGTGAAAACTCGAAGACCTAAGCTTGGGTTGAAGTATGTGCACACGGTAGTCGGGAACTGTGGGAACTTTGTCGTTACGAATGGTATCAGAGTCGAGGTCGACTTTCCTCTTGAAGGTGTGGTAGGGTGAGGGGATCTAAGCCCAAAAATCCTGATCCCACATTACAAAGTGAGTGACCAAAGTAAAGGTTCATAAGTGATGGGCAACCCCTAAAGTGTGCATAAGCTTTTACCCCAGAAGTTTGTGAAAACTCGGGGACTTAAGCCTGGGTTGAAGTATGTGCACACGGTAGTTGGGAACTGTGGGGGCTCTGTCGTTACGAATGGTATCAGAGCCGAGGTTGACTCTCTTCTTGAATGTGTGGTAGGGTGAGGGGATCTAAGCTCAAAAGTCTTGATCCCACATCACAAAGTGAGCGACCAAAGCAAAGGTTCATAAGTGATGGGCAACCCCTAATGTGTGCACAAGCTTTTACCCCAGAAGTTTGTGAAAACTCGGGGACCTAAGCCTGAGTTGAAATATGTGCACATGGTAGTCGGGAACTGTGGGGGCTCTATCGTTACGAATGGTATCAGAGCCGAGGTCGACAATCTTCTTGAAGGTGTGGTAGGGTGAGGGGATCTAAGCTCAAAAGTCTTGATCCCACATTGCAAAGTGAGCGACCAAAACAAAGGTTCATAAGTGATGGGCAACCCCTAACCTGTGCACAAGTTTTTACCCTAGAAGCTTATGAAAACTCGAGGACCTAAGCTTGGGTTGAAGTATGTGCACACAGCAGTCGGGAACTGTGGGGGCTCTGTCGTTACAAATGGTATTAGAGTCAAGGTCGGCTGTCATATTGAAGGTGTGGTAGGGTGAGGGGATCTAAGCCCAAAAGTCTTGATCCCACATCGTAAAGTGAGCTACCAAAGCAAAGGTTCATAAGTGATGGGCAACCCCTAATGTGTGCACAAGTTTTTACCTCAGAAGCTTGTGAAAACTCGGGGACCTAAGCCTGCGTTGAAGTATATGCACACGGCAGTCGGGAACTGTGAGGGCTCTGTCGTTGCAAATGGTATCAGAGTCGAGGTCGGCTCTTCTCTTGAAGGTGTGGTAGGGTGAGGGGATCGAACTCTAAAATTCCTAATCCCACATCGCAAAGTGAGCGACCAAAGCAAATGTTCATAAGTGATGGGCAACCCCTAATGTGTGCACAAGTTTTTACCCCAGAAGCTTGTGAAAACTCAGGGACCTAAGCCTGGGTTGTAGTATGTGCACATGGCAGTCGGGAACTGTGGGGGCTCTGTCATTACAAATGGTATCAGAGCTGAGCTCTGCACTCCTCTTGAAGTTGTGGTAGGGTGAGGGGATCTAAGCCCAAAAGTCCTGATCCCACATCGCAAAGTAAGTGACCAAAGCAAAGGTTCATAAGTGATGGGCAACCCTTAACGTGTGCACAAGCTTTTACCCCAAAAGCTTGTGAAAACTCGGGGATTTAAGATTGGGTTGAAGTATGTGCACACTGCAGTCGGGAACTGTGTGGGCTCTGTCGTTACACTATTCCTTTTTAATTCTTTAAAAATCTAAAAATTTAATAAAATTTTTGCAACTTGGTGAAACCACGTGGCGTAATCACGACATCTAAGCCCAACTTTTATTATATATAATGATATATATATATATATATATATATATATTGATGATCAGGATGAAATAAAAATAGTATATTTACAGAGATGCTTTTTTCAACCTTTTGACCATTATCTCTTAAAAAAAATCAGTGGAGTATTGCATCAATTTAATCCTGAACTTTATGTATTTGCACTTTTTTTTTGTGAAGTCAATATATTCAAATTTATTTTTATTATTTAATTCATAAACTTATTTTTTATGCATAATCTAATATTATAAAAACTTGATACTAAAACATTGATTGATGGTGGGTTTTGATCTTCTAGACAATTTTCAAGTATGATGATATAGTAAGAAAATGCAATCTAATGATAAAATTGTCAAAATTCACATTCAATAAAAATATATAAATTAAAAAAAAAAAATTGTAGAGTTTATCTCCAAACAATCTTGTCATATTTTTGAGCTTAACAGGTTTGAGAATAACCAAGAGTTTTGTGGTTTCTTGAAATTAACCAGGTTTATGTTTTTAATAGAACTCTAGAGAGTGTCCTTTCACAGAAAGCACTGGAATACTGATCAGTTAATGAAAAATAAAATCTAATTTATAATCAAAACTCTATATATATATATATATAAGACACCAGATAAAACTTTCTAGTTAATTAAATTCCAATTAGAATAAGAAAGTATGGAAGCAAAAGAGCGAATAAAGAATGGTTGAATTGTGCGCAGCCAGTTGCATGGTCTAAATTGCTGTTGACCTTGGCTTGTTGCAAATTTGTACAAATTTAAATAAACAGAGATGACATACTTTAGGGGTAATGTGGCGCATCGCACCACACTCCAGCTCACCTACAACGTTAGCCAATAATGGCAATATAATATAATACTATACCTATTATTACAATAATAATAATAATAACAATAATACTAATAGTAATGATAGTGATATTTAATAATGTTGTATATATAATAATGTATTTTTGTTATGAGAGTGACTTGTGTACTCTCAAAATTAAATCAGGGGTGGATAACCATTTATAAGGTCCAACATTTTAATAAGTAGGGTTATTGGGGCTGTTGGCGATATTGGCTAACATGATTGATTGAGTTTGTTGGAGAAGTATGACTTTCGTATTTTAGTTTGGTGGAACGCTATCCTTAATTTGTTCCTATAATAATCTAGCAAAATGTGTGTTTCAAACTTTCAATCCCTCTATATTAATGACTTAATTTTGTTTAAATATATAACTAATGGACTTTGAGTGAGTGAATTATCCGGAAACCCATGATTTTATTAGTTTGACTTTGGGCTATGACCACAATATAGGTCAGTTATAGGCTATCAACCCCTATTATTTAGGTCTTTGAAGGAACAAGGTTGAGTAGATATCTTGGGATAAAGTCTAACAAGATTTACTCGAGAAAAAATAGTAAGTTAATGTGATAGTGACAGATAATTAATTATAATATGTTATACATGACAGTTGTGACAAAATGTAGCATTATTGCTAAATTATAATTATTTCTTTCTCTTTTTTTTTTTCTTTTTTTTTTTTATGTTTATATTGGTCAAGAAATTTACAAATGTCATTTTGGGGTTTTGCTGACATGAGAGGTTCACCCAATTCGTTTACTCTTACGAAGAAAGATTACACATTTATGTCTTTCTTTTTGGTGTTTAGGTAAAGATGAAGAAAAAGAATGTGAATTTGTTCACTCAATTGCCTTTCGTCAAACCAAATTTGAACTTGATTTAATATGAGATGAGCTGTTTCTATACTAATTAATTCCCTCTCTAGCTATATTAAAAATGTGACAAAGCAAATCATGTCCCAACAATATTAATCCTACCAATGATATTGCACCACATTAACATATGAAAGTGACCATGGTCATTCTCATGATTACGTGATGGTAATTTAGTTTTGCGTAACATGTAGTCATCATCATATCATATGTCCATAAATAAAGTGATGATTTTCAATATTTTGTGGGTAAAGAGAAACCATCATATTCCCTTGTTAAAATATTGAGCATAAAATAAAACAATATAGAAAGAGAATCTGAAAGTAATAAGAGAATTAGGGTTGTTTTTTTTTTGAGAAGGAATTAGGGTTGTTTGGCTTTATTAAATCCAGAGATACTGTTACTAGTCTACTAAAAGATGGGCTGCACGAAACTTCCAGGAAAGTGTCTTGGTTAATAGTATTACTAAGCAGTGGCTTAATTACAAAATATAAAATCTTATTTTAGTTGTTGTTGGGCCATGGCAAATTGGGTTGTCACCTTTTATTTTGGTGTTTTCGCTTTTCCATAGGATATACTAATCTCTCTCTCTCTCTCTCTTTTTTTTTTTTTTTTTGGAATGCTGTAGCTTTCACTGCTTTATAAAAAAATTCAACAAAAGATAAAATAATAATAACATATTTATGAGATATATTAAGGTAACTCTTAATTAGTACATTGATATTTATTAATATTCGAAATATTTCATTTTTCTAACTTAACTGAAATGGTCTCCAATATGATGTTGAAAACGTTATCTATAAGACTAAAATTGCGACATATTCTTTCATGCATAGAAGCAATTCCTCGCTGGCCTAGTAGAAGAGTTGGTCCTAGTCTCCTAAAGTTCACTTGTAAATGGTTGGAAGTCTTCTTCTCTAGCTATAATATATAAAAGTGATGTATTAGATTGGATGAAAATCCATTGAAAGACTGAAACATTGATGAGGATAAAAGTAGTCATGATAAAGAAAAAGAAAGTCACTAAACTTTGAATGTTCTAGTAACATGCTGTGCAACTAAAGCCAAATTATCAGGGCATCTGTTGAATGCATAATTATCTTTGGAGTTTATTGCAAAATACTATAAAACAATAAGTAAAGAGGGTATAAGCTATAGGGCACACTCATGGTACACCAAACCAAAAAAAGAAAGAGCTACACCTCATGCATATGCCACAAAGAATTCTATTCTAAATAAAGTTTCTAAAAAACAAAAACAAAACATCGTTTTTCATGATGTGCTAATTTGGCATATGAATCTAAGAAATTGTATGCTTGACAAAGTGAAAAAATCAAGGTCTTCATTAATGATCAAATGTTTTAATTCTCGCTTGGAGGGAGAGTTAAAGAGAGAACTGGACGACCCTATTTGCCCTACTTTTATGAAACAAATGTTGCTATGATCATAGACAGAGACAATGTCTTTCACAGACACAGATCATTCCGACCCTTTTTTATTTTAGTTAAAGAAAAGTTCCATAGACAAATAGACAGCACACAAGATTTAGAGGCCAAAATGCAAAAACACTGCAACAGCCTTGAAAACTCAAGCAAAAAGAGAAGAAGGAGAAACTTTTATTAATAGAAACCTAATAGAGAAACATAGGGAACTGTGTAAGCTCTGGTAGTAGCTGAATTGGTCAGAGAATGAATGAATGAATGGCTGGATCCCACAGAGTTTGCACTTTAAGGAACAAGTAATCACAATTTCTGGGTGAGTGGGGGCACTTTAAGAAACAAACAGTGAATTAATGTAAAACAACCCGAGTCATGGGAACCATTTGTTTTAGGGTCCCGAGGTGCCGTCAAAGACTCCATTCAATTCCCTTTGATTTTCCAGTATGAGACTGCTGCCAGCCAATAACTTATTTCTTGGAGTTATTAATTTATGTAGTATTCATTGACAACTACGTGTATCAGTGAGTATCTTGCTAATATATCCTTCATTAGAAAATATAAAAAATGAAGTTTAGTTAGTAGTAACCATTGAAATATAGAAAATACATAATAATAACAATAATAATAATAATAATAAGGCATACTTTTTTGGTTTGTTTTAGGGTCCTACAATTGTTGATTTTAAGTTTTTAACATAGACTTGGAGGCGGGGTGTGAAACTCTCTCTCTCTCTCTTTTTTATTCTTTTTATTATTATTTAATTTTATCAAACAATAATGAATAGAATGAAAGTTTATATAATATACTTAACTCTAAATTTACTGCTATCACATGTAGTACTTGTTAACATGACTGCATGTAACTTTGAATCTACGAACTCTTTTATTCTGGACTTTGTTGAACATGAACCTCCCATTCACAACTTCAAATACCCACCTAAAGAATTGTTCTAGCAACTTTGATGAAATTGGATTGCAGCAACTTCGCTTCACTTACTAGATCTTCAGAACTTGAATTGGATCTCTAGATTGATACTTTAAGAGAGTAGAAAAATCCCCAATACTTGTGCCCAAAACATGGCTCTTCGGGGTGTTTGGTAGAGGTATTTAAACAACAGTTTTCATTGTTTAAAAAACACAACACGTATTTCCACAACATTTTTTTACTCACACGTATTTCCAAAAAATTTAAACAACGTTACTAGAACAACATTACCAAACGGTGCCTCTTGAAAAACGTGTTCTAGATTTGTTTTTATACTTAATTTGTAAATTACAAAACCTTGGATCAAATGGCTTAAAAAAAAGAAGCAAAAATAGAAAATTCAATTTGTAATCTCAATCAGCCAAGATTTTGGTTTGATCGGTGAGATAAGTAAATCTTGTTGGGTCAAGCTAGAATCGAGTTGGGGTCAAGATTCAAGAAACTTTGGGACTATTTGTGTTGTTTGAACTTTGGCTTGTCCTAATCTTAAACTTCATTTCAATCACACTCAGGACACTTAGGCCATGTTTGGTTTGGAGAGTACTCAGTTTTCATATCTCAGCACTCAAATCTCATCGCTCAAACTTATTACCCAATTCTAATATTTCTAACTCAATTTCAAAAACTCTACTTTTAAGTAAAGTTGTGGGACCTACAAAAATTATTGCTCAACAAAATGCACAAAATGGCTATTGTTTATACCTAGGGGTGTCAATGCTCGACCCAACTCGCGAACACGACATGAACCTGACACGGGTTTTTGCAGGTTAGGGTTGGGCCTTAATAGGTTTGGGTTATAAAAGGGTTGACCTGATAACGACACGATAAGAAACATGTCATAATCGGGTCAACCCTCGTAACATGCAATAGACAAGCTAATTTATTTGTGTCAACTCGAAATGACCCACTTAACACAACTCATTTAACTTGTATAACAAATAAATATCCATTTTTTTTTAGATTTGTCAAATACCTTTTATCTCCTACAAATATTTTAAATTAAAAAGAAAAGTGAGTAATTACAAAAACTTACAAGGGATATAATTGAAAATTGAAGTTTTACAAACCGTAGATCTCTAAACCCCACAAACCCTAAATCTCTAAACCTTCTTATAAATATCTAATTTTTTTTTTCATCCATACTACTCAATACTCACTCTTCTATCTTATAGTCTCATGTCCAATTCTCAAACTCAAAGTCTCAAACCAATTATGGCTCTCTCTCTCTCTCTCTCTCTCTCTCTCTCTCTCTCTCTCTCTCTCTCTCTCTCTCTCTCTCTCTCTCTCATGTGTTTAGTGAGTTTTGGAATTAAAGAAAACTGTTTTCTTGGTGTTTCAAAATACTGCAGTAATATTTTTCGCATAATTTTTTTGTTCTATAAACTTTGAACTCATGTGCCGTTATCAATATAAGATATATTAATTGTTTATTAAGGCCACAGTTGTAGCTTTTGTCTTGTGCCATTTGTGTTTTTTTTTTTTTTTTTTGGTGTTTGTATTAGTGTTGGACACTGTCTACATATCTTGCAAGTGGCTTTATTGAGATAGTTTATAAACTAGTTTCGATGGGTATTACTTTAAAAGATTACAACTACATGTAACGTTGTAATACTCCCTTTTGATATCATATGAACAATTTTGTGATTGCATGATATGGCCCACTTGTTTTAGTTTCGTTGAATGATAATAAGACTACTTGATGTTATGCTTGTTGGCCATCTTACATTTTGTTGAACTATATTATTTTGAATGTGCGTTGAAGACTTAAAGTATATGCACTACTTTTAGAATGTAATATATATATATATATATATCTCTCTCTCTCCAGATGGATGTAATATTTAATATTATACAGGTTGAAATGGGTTGTGTTACATTCATGTCAACCCAACACGACTCGTTTATTAAACGTATTAAATGAGTTGATTCAGGTCAACCCGCCTTATTAACAGGTCAGGTTAGGGTTGAAGGATCATGACACGATTATTAAGTGGGTCGGATTAGGGTTGAGCCATTTAGTCGAATACCCATACCTCAATACAACACGAACCCGACATGCTAACCTAAATTGACACCCCTGTTTGTACCCGCGTAGACTCTCTCTCTCCACTTCAGAACCCATTCACATCTTCATCTCTTTAAACAAAACCTAATATAAATTTGGCTTTCCTCTATCTCTCTGTTTTCTCAAAGTTGTTGTATGTCTACATGGATGAAGTTTCTTTATATGATAATGGGTTTTATGAAAAGCAGATCTAATAGAAAATCCAACAACAAAAAGGTGAAAAAAAAAGCTAGAAATTATAGAGAGAATCAGATCAGGCTTTAGGGAGTTAGGAATTTAGAAATTAAAGAAAGTTCCAAGAAATTTTCCCTCGATCCACTACGGAAGTGCTTACACAGTTGGGTTTACCATGAGATGCGAGACCCAAAGATGTTGCAAACTTCACAACACACGGACATGGAAGAGGAGAGACCAAAATTTCATAGTTTGCAAGACCTAGACTGGTTCTTCAGTTATCAGAGTTGTTCTTCACTTCTAAGGATTCAAGAAGGAAAGATATCTCTTCAATTTTTTGGAAGAGATGAAGCTCCAAACTAAAAGAAATGAGTTAGGAAAGTGAAACTAAGAAAAAGTGAAGGAACAACATAAGTCTGGTGTGTGCACAATGATTGAGCCATTGGAGTGCATGTGGAACTCTGACTTTGATGCTGACATACAATACATACATGTGGGACCCAAGTAAATGAGCAAAATTGCAAAATTGCCATCTTGAAAATCCGGAAACACCAAAAACTTGTTCTCATTTTTTATAACTAACTCAATTTTTTGAGTTATGAGTTATGGACATTAAGAATGAAAATCAAACCAAACAATTGAAACTGGTGTGAGTCCCATGAAAAGTGAGTGATGAGTGATGAAAAACAGGGCAAACCAAACAGGGCCTCAATATTTCTAATATTGGTTACACAAGATCACAATTTGTGAACTTAGTCCTATGGACTCAAAGGATATCACTTATCATTTATTATTGACAATTTATCACATCACAAATTATGATATAAGTTGTGTTCATAATCTTAACTATGTGTTTGGGAACAGATTATAAGTCAGCATTTAGCTTTTTAACTTTTATGTACTGTTTTTTAAAACCTCATATTTTTTAATTACTTTATCTTACTTTTTCATAATACAAGTCTATTTTAACACACTTTTAGGAAAAAATAAATAATAAAATAAAAGCTAAATAAGTTATTCCCAAGTAGAGACTTATTGTCGCAACAGGTTGGTTTGTGTTGTCAGGGTTTATGGTTGGATAAATATGGCCAAGTACAAGATCAATCAAAATTATTGCATATAAGGTGATGTTTTATCAAAACTAACGGGTCACACCTTCCTCTTCACTTTCTTTTTTTCTTTCTTTTTATTTATTTATTTATTTTTTATATACATGTATAATGGTGAAGTTTTATTGTAATTTTGATCATTTAAGAGGGTATTCACTAAGCATCTTTCATATAGAAAGATTAACTGCTTGTGTCATAGATTAATTGCTAAACTAATCTGCAATTTGGCAAAGGGACTTCCGAGCTGCCACTATACTAGTTGAGTGGGAGGATCGATGTCAAGAGCGACCAAGATGAGCAAGATTGCTCAATGATTGGCTACCCAATAAAGAGGATACATGGAATTGTATATGTAGTGTGTCAAATACATGGTATATATTGTCATCAAAGTCGGCGCTAAGATTATATATGTTTCTCTGTCAACAAGTTGGTGACCTCGTGCTAATATAGTAGAAATGTTAGAATTAGGCCCCCACGAAAAAGCAGAAATTTTAGATGCTGATATGATATGTTGAGATAAGCAAGAATAAGTTCTGGTTAATTTTCAAACCAATCCCTTTCAATTTCCTTTTTCTTCTTCTATTAATTTTCTAGCACGCTTATATAAGTTATAACAGTACAATAAAGTACCAAAATAAGTGCACTTCATAGCATTCGTATAAGTAAAAAGAGAATAATGCATTAAAAATTAGTAAAACATATTGGTATTGAAACTAGCTAGTGTTGCTCTTATCTATAACTTCGGCTTTGGTATGGGCAGAGAATATGACTGATATATGCCCAAGTTCACTGTGATTAAGATATGGAATCTGTAATAAGAGAAGTGCATGGCATGAAGACACTTGATGATGATGACACTGCAGTGCACCACTAATTGAATTGTTGAACTTTTTTTCCCTGTAGGAATTAGTGTTTTAGAGCACAATATTTCAAATTGTGCTGCTAAAACCATCAAATATTTAAGCTAATATTTGAACAACTAAGCATTAACATGGTGGATGGACTCAATTTGATAAGGGAAACTGAACTATACAGTATACACATGAGGTTGGATATGAGTCATATGACCAGTGTGACTTAGCTGAAAATCCCCATTATTGACAGAGACAGTTTGGAATAAGCAAATAGTTACAAATCCCACGATCTGCAAGTTGGGGGTGTGGAGACCACACCGAGCTTCTTAACTTTAAGAAAAATCTTTCTCATTTTTTTGACTCTCATCTGAGGACAAAAGGAAATATTCCTAGTATACTTCCCTACGGATTCTCAAGCGATCGATGTTGATAACGATGATGTGATCATTCAAGGCCTTTCACGTGGAATGAATTCAAACAACCTTCATTCATCCTTGTTGCATTAATTTTATACTTAGGATTTAAACTCACATATCTTTGTTGGAAATACAATAAAAATGTCAATTGAATTACAAAATTCTAAAAAAAAAGTGGCAATTTTGTGGCGCACGTAGTGTTGTAGTGTGTCAACAGCACCAACACATTAAAACTATTGAAATGCAAAAACAACTCACCTATACCCTCACCGATAACTTTTTTTTTTTAATAATAATAATATATATATATATATATATATATATATAAATGCAAGCTATGAATTTGGTTTTTGAAATATATGTCAAGTTTAATTTCATCATGTCATTATTTATGTTAATTTAATATCTTATTTTTGTTAAAAAAAATTAGTTAATACTTATTTTTGTTATAAAATTTTATTTTAATAAGTGGGTGATTTTTGTGCTTTGCTCGTGAATTAAACAACTGAATTTTATACTTGGTTGTTAAAGACATAGCTTCAGTCCATACTTGGATGTGCTCCTTCTACAATTAATATAAATTGTAAGGTTGAATTTAATCAACCATCTAATTGGTTTTATTCCGTGACCAATTTGCTTATAATTTAGCACTTAGTAACCCTGTATTTAGGTGGGAAAATTATAAGGGTAGTGTGTGAGAAGATGTAAAGAAAAGCTCAAGAGTGTGCAAGAAAAACAGAGTCTCGCGACTAAGACTCGCGGGTGGTTCGCGACTGGCAAGCCGCGAAAGGCAGTCATGTGAGAGGCACACTGGGAAGCTGAAAGGTCGCGCCAACTGTCACGCTACAGGACAAAAGTTCCAGTCTGGCCAGGCCGTTACGTCGCGACTTGATTTCGCGACTTGGCCAAGCCGCGAGATCAAGTCGCCAACTTGTCCTGTTTGGCAAAAACTGACGTTTTGCATTCCCTTCTCACCCTACTATATATACACCCTTATACCCATCATATTGAGAGAGCTTCCAGAGAGAATTTTGTGAGAGAAAACTCTAGAGAAATACAAGATTGATTCATCCCCAATCTTCATCTAAAGAGACTCTACAAATTCCTCTACTCTCTTTCTCTCCATTGTCATACCCTTAAGAGGTCATTTACCAAACCCTTGTCTCACCACACCCACGTCTGTGAGAAGGTCCATTTGGTGCTTTGGGAAGCAGTTTGGAAAGGAACCAATATACATTGGTTGATGCTATGGTCAAGTAGCGGAATCCGGGAAGCTAGAGAAGAAATAGGTTCGGCGTAACCTCGTTAGAGCAAGAAACTTGGAGGGCTTAGGTACTTAGGTAGATTAGGCTTGGAGGGTCTTCTGCTGTTCATGTATCCCAACTACATTCTTTAGTGGATTATTTGACCGCTTGGAGGGCGGCGGAGAGGTTTTACGCCGAGGATTTCGGTTTCCTCTTCGATAACACATCGTGTGTTGTCCGTGTGTTTGCATCTTCTTTCCCTTTACCTTTGCCTTATATTTACTGCTGTGGATGTGTTTATATTTGGCTTAGATTGTTCTATCAATTCAGTTATAAGCTTGTTATCATATTCCGCACATAAATTGTTTGATATAAAGCTTGAATTGGTATTTTTGTTATTTGGGGTCTAAACATTTAAAGGTGTTTTATACCCTTTTTGAACTTTCATAAATGACGACAAATTTATGGGTAAGGCAAGTTCAAAGATACTACCGAATACTACTCATTGCGTATGCAACATTTAAAAAAAAAAAAAAGTTCCATAATATTTGATTCATATATAATAAATATTCACTTTTTCAAAGGGGATTTCACCATTGCATTCATGATCTAATCACTATTGAAGAGTTTCAATTAGAACAAGATGAGCTTATAGACAAGTATGAGTTGGGGGATAATAACAAGTTGAAAATTCTTTACATGCAACGTGAAAAATGGATTCCAGCTTACTTGAGAATGACATTTTGTGGTTGGGATGTCAACAACTCAAGGAGTGAAAGTGTGAATAAGTTTTTTAATGATTATGTTTGTTCAAGTACAACAGTAAGTGATGCATCAATATGAAAAGGTCTTAAATGTGCAATTATCTTTAGGAGAAATGAAAGGATGTAAAGACAAAAGCTTCAAAAAACCACATTTGAAAACATGTTACAAGATAGAAGCAAAGGGCGGCAAAAGCTTATATAAGGAAGTAATTCTTGAAATTTTATGAAGAGTAATTTTCTAGTAAAAAGTACAAGGCATCCAAAGATTGTGAGGAAGGAATGAAGAAAATATATAAGGTGGTCCCTCTTAGGAAAAAAAAAGGCCAATTTATGAAGTTAAAAATTGAACTTACAGAAAAGAATGCTATTTGCACATGTCATATGTTTGGATTTATTGGAATTCTTTTGTGAAGAAATCTCTTGTAAACTTTGTTCCTCCATATTATATTTAGAAAGATGGATAGTCAATGAGAAAAATTATATTATACATGAGATATTTGGTGAATATATATAGGTAGGGCACAAATTTCTTCCAAATGATGAGAAATAGTTTAGTGCTACAATTTTCTGAAGTTGGAGAGGTGATGTCACAATCAATTGCCAAAAAGAATAGTATCATATTGCCAAAAGATAAAAAGCATAAAGAGTTGCAACAAATTTGGAGTGGCATTCCAGTTACTCAAACCAAAAGATAGATTACCCAGTTGGTCCCAACTCTGTGAATAAACTCAATGATTATTAGTAAAAACTTAAGTAGCAGTCTTGAATTAAATTCATCATTCTAAGGATAAAGAGACTTTGTGCAATGACATAGTTGTTTTGAGACTCTTAAAATACAATTGAAAGCAAAAAAAACCATCTAGCCGCATGAAAAAAAGGAAGGGAGAACTCTTGGTATTTGGGCGACCTGTCTTCTCATCTTCTTAATTGGAGAGGAATAGAGCAGAAGGTAGAGATGGGTTAGGGTCCCTTCCTTCTTCTTAATACAATTACTCTCACTTAAATTTTTTGAAAAAAATGGAGCAGAATGACCACATTTTTTGTAAGGTAATCCCATCCAATTGATACAGAGTACTTAATTATTAGTACTTTCTGGGTTTCATTTCTTGAACAGTTAAATTATTCAGCTGGGGCAATTCCATTTATGTTGTTTGTAAGAGCAATTGACAGTCATTACACAACATTCAAAATGCAATTTATCAGAATTTTTTAAATTCATGCAAAACAAAGTCAACTCTACAATTTTTGCTAATTGTATCTAGTCTAAAGTTGGGTTGTCAGGTGCTTCATTACCTTCTCTCATTCATGGATGCTCTAACTATATAGAATATCAGAATGTCAGTCAGAAAGCACAATAGTATAACAACAAAAGCTAGGTGTATTACAATCAATGTGACCAAATGATGTGAATCCATATTAATTTACTGATTAATTGATGAGTAGAAACACAGCAATGTAATCCCTATATGATTAATGAAAAGACATACTAATTTGTGTAATAAGATTGTGAAGTAAAATCGTTTATCCAATAAACGTGTATTTAGTCTTTGGCATAAACAATTACTCAACAATAGCGAGCAACAACTAAAAAAAAAAAAAAAAAAGAGCAAGCAACAACTCTATTTTTCTATCCAAAAAAGAACGGATAGATTTCCTTAGTTTTTTTTTTTTTCTCCTTTTTCATGTAAACGATGATGTTGAAGAATTTTGTATGGACATTTTAGGAGGAGACATTTTAGGAGAAGACAAGAAGGGCTTCGGTGGAATTTCGATAGATTGAAGACTACCTTCCAACATCTCCACCACTTTAGTCATTGATGGTCGATCTGTGGGAGCACTTTGAATGCACCACAAACTCACTAATATCATCTTCCATTCCATTTCCTCTACCTCCTCTGCCATTTCAATGTTATTTCCAACATTTTCAACTAGATTTAGTTCCTGGTAAATCCAATCTGGAAAATATTTCTCACTAGTATGAGATGCTCCTACGTTGAGATTCTTTCTTTTTCCAAGCATTTCAAGAACCAACATTCCATAACTATAGACATCAGCCTTGTATGAGACTCCTCCAAAGCCTCGACTAAAAACCTCTGGTGCAATGTACCCTATAGTTCCTCTAGTACCAAGCATGGATACAATACTATCTTTCCTTTGGCATAGTCTTGCAAGTCCAAAATCAGATATTTTTGGACAAAGATCTTCATCCAAAAGAATGTTCTGAGGTTTTATGTCAAAATGCAAAATCCTTATGCTACAACCACGGTGTAGGTACTCTAATCCTCGAGCAACGCCAACTGCAATTTGGAAGAGTGCTTCCCTTTCCAATTGACAATTTGTTCCTGAAGGCCCTTGGTTGTTTATGAACTTATCTAGAGATCCCTTGGGCATAAATTCGTAGACTAAAGCTCTTTTAGTTGTCCCATAACAATAACCCAAAAGAGTTACTATGTTAACATGAGAAGTTCTACTAATGCTAGCAACCTCGTTAATGAATTCTTCTCCACTACCTTTTAACTCTTTTATGACTTTCACTGCGACTAGACGGCCATCCAATAGCTTTCCTTTGTATACGCTGCCATATCCTCCTTGGCCTAGTTTTTCTTTGAATGAATTGGTCATTTTCTTAATCTCTGAATAACTATATCGCTTAGGTTGAAGTGAACCTTGATTCTTTATGAATGCCTTGGCATATTGATTCTCTGTCGTGTTCTTTTTCGTCATCATGACCATGCTTGATAATTGTTCTCTTCTAAGGTAGCAAATTATCACAGCAGAGAGGACTATGATCCCAACAACACCAGCCGAAGCACCTATATAGAAAGAGTGGAATTTAATCATGTAAATCATTCTAAACAAAAGAAATAGAAAGGTGCTTGCTTCCCATGAAATGGTTCACACTGATTATTATATGACATACCTATTAGAATCTTGAACTTTGGTGTCTGCGTGAAGGATAATCCTGTAAAACTTGCATTGTTTTAGTATGAGCAGTTGTTTAATTGGAAGATAATGTTATATATCTTAGATAATGTTATAAATTGTGTAATTTTGATATTTTTTTAATTAAATCACTTTTTTTTTTTTCATTTAAGTTATTTAACTTCCTTTTTTGTTCCGATGTAATTCTTTTCTAATCTGCACCATTAAGTCCATCAAAACCACAACGTTTTGAAAAGTGAAAAAAATACAAAAACTTACAGCAAAGTTAAATAAAATTAGATAGAACAACCCAAAACAAATTAAAGTTAAAGAATGCTTAAAGGTACAACCATATAAGACCTAATGAACAGAAGGACGATTTTTTGTGAAGAAAAAAAAATCAAGAAAAAGAAAATCATATATATACAGTTTTTTTATTAGAAAAAGTTTCAATTTATGACGTCCGTTCTTGATAATAACTTTATATCATCAGTCCAAGACACCAATTGGTTTCTGGTGTAGGCGAGAATTGGACTCTAAATCTCTTATTTAACCATTAGAAATTTTACTAGTTAAACTAACTGGAACCCAAAATCATATTTATACGTTAAAAGACGTGCATGTAGATGTCAATTTTCTTTATATATAATAACATAAATTAGACGAACATTCTTTACGGTTTATTGAACTAATACTCCCCTAAAAGTTTGTATAAATAACACTCTATTTCTTTAGATTTCTATAAATAGATACATTAGTCCTTGATTGACTTTTTTTAAAGGAATATTCTATTTCCAAAACAAGATTCCTGCCTAAACTATTGACATTGACAAATTGATATTCTTCTCCCTTAAGGAAGGAACAATGTAATGGGGTATAAATTTATTTGTTGTGTTTATAGTAACCTCAGATAGAGAATATTATTTATACAAATATTTAGGAGAAATTTCATTTAAACTTCAAAAGAAATGTCAAGAGCCTTGTAGTTCAATTGGTTTGTACTTTTTAAGGTGTCTATGACATTTAGGGTTCAAACTCCTCTCCAACTATCAAATTATTTATTTAAAAATTTACATTTTAGAAGTATGGAAGCTAGCAAAGTCATAAGTCAATGATGAACATATAATATAGGTGAAATTCATATGTGGGGACCTGAGGATCAAGGAAGGATACAACAAGCTGTGACTATCATTATAAAAGCATTCTAAGCCTAAGGAGGAGACCTGCTCGAGGACAGGAGGAGAGGGGACAAAATACTTCCTGGAAGGGCGAATGGAGAGGATGGTGTTCAATGAGAGTCAAAGTAGGTGAAGGAAGTTTCGAGTGAAAGCTCACCTACTGCCTCCACATTAAATGACTGTTAACAGTTTTATCAGTTACATTAATGAAGAAGTGACTTGAACAATAGAATTCACAGTTAAGTATTTCCTTCTACCACCTTCAACAAAAGTTTAAAGGGACAAGTGTCCTAAGGAGAGTGGGGGAGGATTGTAGATGAAGGGCTAGGATTCAATTAGCTGGGGAGTATATAAAGAAAAAGGACTTTCAGGTGAAGGGATCCCAGAAAAATCAAGAAAAAGAGATTAGAACAAGAATAGTGTTAGAGAGAGAGTGAGAAGAGTGTACATCCTTGTGCAAGAACATCATCCTTGGGTGAGATTGTAAAGAACCATTTATATACTTAATCTTTGGCTTTCATTCATCCTTCTCTGTCTGAATTCTCGAGCTAAGCCCAACTTGCTTTACCCCACTCTTTTTACAAATGTCTATTGGTTTAGGCCTAGCTAGATAGCACAAATTTCACTATTCTAAGTGAGTTTGGGCCGCCAGATTTTTGTGTCCATACATCATAAATAAATAAAAAATTACTAATGAATGGTTAACTTTTTGGTTAATATTATAATAAAAAGACCAATATTAAATAATAATTAAAAAAATCAATATTAAATTTCCATCTCAAAATGGTGAAAAGAAGACCCAAACATGCAATCAAATAGCTAATTAATTAAAGCCCATAGAAAAAGCTAATCAATTAGTTATCAATTAAAGGCTTTAAGTGTTGCAACTCCAATTTATAATATGAATACGTAAAGCTAAAAAATAATAGAGAAGATGACCAAAATTAGAAAATGAAGTATAAAGAGAGGTTTAATACAAAATGCAAATGGTAAATTCTTCTTTTCTTCCTTGAATTGGTAAATTGTGAGGTGAGGTACCCTATTTCCCAAAATAGTAACATTGATGCAAAAGTGGTAAAACAGAGGTCAAGAAGCCCATCAGAGAGCTGCCTAAATTAGGGACAAAATAGTAGACTACCTTAAAACAATGCAAAATGAACAAAATAACTAAAGCTCCAAACTTTAAGAGTAAATATATATATATATATACAAAAAAAGTTATTTCTCATCAATTAATGACAACTTGTTGAAGGAACTTAATTACCTGGCTTAGCTTCTGGTTCAACACCTGGCTTAGCTGGTGGTTCAGCACCTGGTTTAGATTGTGAGTAATCGCACGTTGCTTGATTCAATTTGAGGTCATAACCACAAACTCCATTGGACTTGGTGCAGTTGTTACATGCTGAAGAATCCACCTTCAATTTCACATCAAATCCTTGTTTGACAGATTGCTCCAATTTTGACCAATCCAATGTGTGTAAGGACTGACTGTACCAAACTGGAATAATCACACTCGTTTCACAATTCTCATCAGGACCAAGAGCTCCCGGTTTCATGTGCACATCAAACAATGACCCAGTAGTTGTGGAGCAAGTGAGTTGCCTAGGTTGAGCTATCGAAGACAAAGCACAACCATAAGTTAGTGTAAGATTCTGAAAATTACCATTACCAAAATCAAAGAGTGTGGGATCTAAGGTAGTGTTTGTGAACTTTGGTGAACAAAAACCAGTCCAGTAGTCCTCCCTCGTAATTGTGAGTATCTGGGCATTGAGATTCACATCTAACACACGGTAAGTCACGTTCATAATCTCCATGGTAGCAACATTTTCCATGCAATTGAGCTTCAGTCCTGGATAGCCACAACCAGTATAGTTTTCTCCCCAGAAAGGAAAGCTAATGTTGTTGATGTTTCCACAAGAGAAAATGTTTTTGCTACAGCTTGAGTATGAATCATCTTTGCAAAGAGAGAGATGAATGTTATCGATGAAAATGAAGAATATGAAAAATGAATAAACAAGAGAATTAGGAGAAGACGAGAGAAGCCAGGAATTCATTTCCTGAGAAGGGTCATGGCCCTTCATGGGAGCAGTAATGGTTTGGTTGAAGGAAAAAAAAAAATAGGATCATAGGTTGTGGTGAAGGAAGCTATAGGAAAGTGCAGTGGTAGGACTTCTAGATTTTTATTGACTTAGTAATTAATGTGATGAATGAATACTATTTCAATTTGTAGACTCACTCAACCTATTTTTGTAGAGTCATGTGATCAATGTGATGAATACTACAAATTTAATCGTATAAACTTTACAACTGATACGATACTAATCACAAAAATTAATTGAAATATTAATTTATTACGTTATTTAAAGAGAATTAATCATATTTTTTTGTCCTTCAAAACTTCTTGTAATAAAATGATTAAATTAGTAGTAAGTTTAAAATTTTTCATTTTTTTCAAACATATATATATATATATATATAGTATGATTAATGACGGGTAATCTTAGCTACCGGTGAGTCAACAAACAAAGACTTTCATCAACTTGTATTCCACGCCCCTAGAATTTGACTCTTTCAAAAAGTGTTAAATGTTACATGCTAGCCAGCTAGCACCCTCCTCCCTTTTTTTTTTTTCTTTTTTTTTTTAATACCATTCCAGAAAAAAGGCAACGTTACAAGAGGTTCGGATTTACAGAACAGCAGTTGATTGGCATTTTCGTTGCCAATTTAGCTAGAGAAAAAACGATACTAGTTACAACTCTTGGGACAAACACAGAGTGATATACAAAATCAGCAGCTAAGAGACGAAACCAATCAGACATGAGGCTCTTCTCTTGCCAACTAGAGGTGATTTGGCTGTTATTGACTTGCACAGCCCTCCTACAATCACTGAGAAACAAAACGTGCTTAAAACCCATGTCCCTAGCCTTGATTGCTGCCTCCAGCATTGCTCCCTGGATGATGACTGGAATAGGTTGATCTGTACAGCTAGATATACCTTGTAGAATGGGGTTTCCATGAGTAGTCTTGGTTTCATAAGCATACCCGGCTCTGTTCATTTTCTTTGGTCCAGCACCAGCAACTTTGACAATGAGGTGCCAAGGGCCCAAAGGAATTTGAACCCTCCTCCCCAATTCTTCTTGAATTTAGGAATATTGGGAATTTTTATTGTATCACTAATTTTATTTTATTTTTTATTTTTGTATAGAATTTCAAAAAAATGTTACATTTACAACATTTTTATAATATTTTCATAACAAATTTTAAATAGCAAGACAGTTCACCAATTTTTTTTTTTTTTTGGTTTTAAGCTGTTAATTAATCTGCTTAATAAGAATGAGTTAAATGACTTATGCTTATTAAGGAGATTCTAAGAGCATTCATATCAAGTGTTTTATAAAAATGTCATTTTGACACATTAAAAAGACTGCTTTATTATTTTAACACATTATTTTACAATTTATCGTACATCACATTTTCTATTCTTCAATTCTATATATTAAAATAATATATACAAATATAAAAATAATATTAAAAAAACCAACAATACATAAAAATACAAAATAAAAAAACCCACAACCTCACCATAACCTATAGCCCACCCCCACTACCAGCACCCATCAATGCCCCACATCCCAGCCACCACCAAATTCGCCCATCAGAACTCAATAAGTTGAGATGCTAGACAATGCAAACCCAATAAGCTGAGATGCTAGACGAAACAATAATGCTTTGCTTTGAGATGAACTAAACTGAACCAAGTAGCTTCGGTGTATGAGATAGAACAAAGAGGAGAGAGCAAAAAAACAGGGGAAAAAAAAAATGGTGAAGGAGATTTTATAGATTAGTGAATATGGAATTTGTGAGATAGTAGAGAGGGAATTACTGGTGGCTCATGAATGGGAAAAGAAGAAAGAAAAAGGGAAGAGGGAAGAACAAAATAGTCTGTGAGAGTAGAGAGGGTGAAGTTGTGAACGTGTGGCTCAAAGCGAAGATAAGAAAAAATATTTTATTTGAGATGAAAGAGAAAGATGAATAAAAAATAATAAAAACCAATTGGCATTCCTTCCATACCATTCCAAAGATGAGATTCTATTGTAGCAAATACCAAAACTTTTTAGCATTTAACATATCTCATGATAGTCTGTTTTTGGTGTTTGGTGTGCCAAGTGCCAAATGCCAAATATTTGGCATTTGGCACACTTGATGGGAATGCTCTAATTCTATTAACTTTTGGCATTTGGCACACCTGATATGCTCTAATTCTATTAACTTGGTCTTATCTATGTAGAACTGTAGATTGAAATTTTAATGTAAAATGAGTGTGCTAATTCAAAAGAATATAGATCAAGAAGTTTGTGACTTGAGAGACCTTGTATTCCAATTCACTAGCAGATCATTAAACATTAAAAAAAAAAAAAAAAAAAAAAAAAAAAAAAAAAAAAAAAAACCCAAACAAACAAACAAACAAAAAAAATTCTAGGTTAGAAGCAAATCCTTTCACACTTGGTATACTTTCTTGAAGTAATTATATGTTTTAACATCAGAAGCTGAGTGGTGTGTTGGGGTGATGGTAAAGAGATACTTAATTTGTCAAGGTCAAAGCAATCACAAACAATTGAAATTACTTTGACCTTGACAAATTAAGTGCTCAATTTCTGGAGGGTAATTGTTTTGAATGAGAATGGGTTCGAATTTGAAGGTCATTTTATATTTACTTATCAAGCCCGGTACATTTTTTTTTTTTTTTTTTTTTTTTTGGGTAGTTACTTGGACGGACCTTGAAAAATTGAGTGCCCAATGAGCTCAATTGTGGCCCCAATAGATTGAAACTGGACATTTCTCATTCAAAGCCCATACTGTGTAAATCTGGGCCATAATTGGGGAAATTCATTCCATGAAGAGAGAGAGAGAGGGGAATATGACCGCGAGCTTAAATGCTCAAATCAGGGTCGTGAGTCCAATCAATAATGTAGAATAAAAAATAAATAAATAATCATGACTGAACATAAACTCGTGTGTAAATATAGTGAACAGATAATTTAACACTAAGATTTTCAAAATTTTGAATATATAGATTATCAATTTATCCATGATTGCTGGCTTTTATGATTCCACTTTAAATCATATGTCATTCTTGTACTTACAAGATGTTCAATTTTTCTTTCTCAAAAAAGAAAAATAAAAAAAGGTGTTAAATTTTTAGTTATACTTAAGTGGACTAAATGGATTAAAATGGACTTAGTGAGTTGAAGTGGACTGAAATGAACCAAATAGACCAAAATGCTACACTAATATAGCTCAATATGAGTATAACAATAATAAATACTACGCTTAAACTTTTACATATTACTAGCTGTAAATTCACGCGATGCGTAGGAATATAAATATTATATAATAATGTGTAATATATAATGTAGGGTCACAATTTAGGGCCCAAAGAAGAATTGGGTGATGGCCCAATGAGCACAATATAATAAATTTGTAGAGAGTGGGTTAAAAAGTTAGGCTTTAATGAAGTTAATAATGGCTAGTATGGATTTAGAAGATGATCAAGTAAGAACAAGACTCATTGGATTGAATAAATTCACTGTCCGATGAGATAATTCGGAGTATAAATCAATATAACTGTTTATAAATACAACTTTGATTACTACAGTACTTCTTTTCTCCTTTTTCTTCGATACCCCTATCGTGGAAGGTCTATCACATTATACAATTCATCTCAAGCCATCTTGATCCTACACTTGTGAATCATCTAAACTTTCACTTGAGTGCTTGTTCCATCAGGCGCCTTCTTTGATTTTTCTATGAATAGTAGTAGATGAGATTGCACTGTTCAAGGGTTTTCTCCACATAAATGCGGCAAAAAAAGTAGTTGCAATTTATTTAATGTGGTGGTAGCAGCTTTTCCTTTAGATATTTCTGAGTTTTTATCACTTAAATACATGCTAGAAGCTCATCTTCATTGTGTAAACCTCCTGATATATCACCTAGGTTGCTGGACTATAGATTTGAACTATATTTGTCATGTCCGAGGAGGAATTACTCCTCAGACCGTTCTCCATCCATTCCTTCTTTGTGAGACTTTAAACTTGGGGTCTCTCTCAATCAATTGCCCCTCCTCGGACACACCCATGTTCTCAGATAAAGCCCAATATACAAATTTGAGCATTTATCCCTACATATAAAAAGTAACAATTACTTTAAGTATTGTCTATTTTAAAAAAATATTTTTACAAGTATTTTTTTTAATCTTTTTATCTCTATAAATATATCATTTAATTATTTTTTGTGTGTCTGATTAATATTTTTTAAAGGTGAACTATATTCTTCTAACTTGTATTATAGTGTATTATATTTTCCTAATATACAACTAAACTTTATAAGTTTCAAATTTATTATTCAAATTCCTCATCTTTTAAGGAATAAGGAATTTTTTTTTATATAAGGAATAAGGATATTATCATAATAATCAAAACTTATCATAAAATTACAATGTTATCTTAGTCAAAATTAAAATGAAACTAAAGGAATAAAAAATAGAATTTATAATAATTTATAATTCACACAATTGGTAGGCATATTCAAATTCATATTTTCAAAAGAAACTAAGTATTAACTCAAATCAAAATTCAACCAAAGTTATAAAAGGGAAAGAGAAGACTTTCTAATGGGAAATTAGGGGAAAAAAACACAATACCAAAACACATATTATAAAAGAAAAAAAAAACTATCAACCTTAATTAGAGGTATAAGAAAAAACAAATAGAGAGAGAGAGAGAGAGAGTACTCACAATTTTGTGGGGGAAAAATTATGGACTGAATGAGGAAAATTATATAAAATTTATATAAAATGAAATGGGGAGAAGAAGAGTCAAAATATAAAAAAGATGAAGAAAGTGTAATGGTAAAGTTGACCATAATGGGGAGATAAAAAGTCAAAAAAGAAGGGAAAATGTTAAAAAAAATGTAATAGTAGATGAGAATTAATAGGGAGAAGAAGAGTTTTTTTATTTTTTATTTTTTTTTAGGATAGGGAGGAAAAAAGGTTTAAATAGAGAAAAAAAAATATATGAAATAAGTGGATGACATGGCTGCTGATGTAATTTAAAAAGAATGTAGTAATAACAAATGTTATGTTTCCACTTTTAGATATATATATATATATATATATATATATATATAAATATAGATAGAGATGTTCACTATATATACTCAAGTGTAAATAATAATGACCAAGATTCTTATAATTTAATCAACACATCTTTGTATATAAAGTGATTGCGGTATAGAGAGAAAATAGTTCGAGCTGGGGTCAGCAGCCTACCATAACTATATCAAAATTTAAATAAAATAAAATAAGAAGTGTAAATGGTAATGGAACACCTTAAGCCAAGAATGGCATATGCTTTTAGGTCCAGTCGAAAAAGCCAGAGTAGTCCCACAACAGGGTAAGCCCAATAAGTGACACGTGGCAAGACACCAAAGAGTTGAACACCCAACGGCAACGGCCTATTAGAGCCACTAGTCCAATTACCTGTAATCTGAACCTCTTCTTCTTCGACACCAAAAGCCTCTCTCTTCCAATGGCCACGTTTTGTTTCTGGATTTCACTACTCAATGATATACTTCTCCAACTCTAATCTCTAAAGCTCAAAAACAAAGCAACTTAAACTAAACAAGTTAAACATACCAACCATGTCTTTAGCTCCAAGTAGTCACCTTTCGCTCTACTCTTCACCACCATTGTCAAGAACTATCCAAACCAAGCAAACCCAACTTCTGTTTTGTCAGACCAACCATTTTTCATTCAAGAAACACTCATTTCTGAGCGCCTCAACCTGTTTTTCACATACCCTTTGGCTGAAACCATCGGTTTTGATAGTAAAAGCATCTGAAACTGAGTCCCAGATATCAGAACAGGAGAGCGGAAGTGAAGGAGGGGATGAAGATCAAGAACAGTATGAAGAGTATGAGGTGGAATTGGTGCAGCCATATGGGCTGAAATTCGTCAAGGGCCGAGATGGTGGGACTTACATAGATGCGATTGGGGAGGGTGGATCAGCTGACAAGACTGGGAAGTTCACTGTGGGGGATAAAGTACTTGCCACCAGGTTTTCTTTACTCTTTTATATATATATATATATATATATATATATTTACTTTCTCATTTCTTTGATGAGTTTGTTTTTGTTGTCAAGGATAATAAAAGTGCATGGATATTGCATAAATTGGTAATTCAATTGAATAGGCATACTTAATTGCTGATTTGCTCAATGTAATTGTTTATGAGTTGGCTTGGTCAATATAACGAGGTTTTCATATTAAATTTTCCATTTTCTTTGTTTATTTGTGGAGAATTTATCTGTTGTTAGTCTTCAGAATAGGCACAAGGTGTACATTAAAATTCTCTAATATGAAATGAGAGGACAGGCAAGGCAGGCCACCATGACTTAGCCTTTGTGGGACAAAATGTGGGGTGATATCGAAAGGAAGTTTTGGACGGGCTAATCATGTGCAAAGAAGACTAAGTTGTGACAGCACCAATTACAAGTTGAAGGTGCTACAAGGACTGGAAAAATGAGTCCTGTTAATCATCTTGGACAAAGGCAGCAAGACAATAAGCTAATGTTTAAATAAAGGTGTCCCTTGATTGAGCTAAATGGTAAATGATTATGTTACCAAATCCGACTCATCTGAGTATGAGTGTGAACGATGGTTTATGTCTTATTTTTATCGATAATGCTTTTAATTGGAATGTTGTACTCAAGCTTGTCACCGGTTCAGCAGATTTAGGCAAATCCAAGTTGTTGATTGGCAAGATATCATTTTATAGGTTTATCTATGTCTACTTAATTTTCCTAAATCAAAGAAATTTCTGCGACTTCTATTTTATTATTGACAAAATCGTGATTGAAATGTGACTAAGGAGTTGTAACTGTATCCAGTGCAATGTTTGGGACAGACATATGGCCTGCAGCTGAATATGGAAGGACAATGTACACCATTCGCCAAAGAGTCGGGCCATTGCTCATGAGAATGCAAAAGAGATATGGTTAGTTCATAGCCCATTATCACAGAATAAAACAACTGAGCTCACGCTAATGTCAATCGTGTTAAATTAATAAGACAATTTGCCAATATTTTCAGGCTAATATATCTCTCAATTCATAATTTCAATGACCTCATAATTTTGCATCATGATTAAAGGCTGTAAATTTAAATTTTTATCAGGGAAGCCAGAGCAGAGAGGTGAATTAAGTGAAAGGGAAATTATCAGAGCTGAGAGGAATTCTGGAGTAATAAGTAACAAAGTGAGGGAAATTCAGGTATGTGTGTCATTTTAAAAATGACAATTAATATCTAGCTAAAATTGCATGCCTGTAAACCTTAATCACCTATGCTTCCTCTATCAACAAGAATCATGTTCCCTCTTCATTAAAACATAAAACAACATGGTGTCTGAGTTATTACGATTGGTTTCAGTTGCAAAATGCCCTGAGGAAAAGAGAACAAAAAGAGAGCAGGGAAAAGGATCTTCGTGAAGGACTACAACTTTACAAGTAAGACTTGCCAATGTGATATTTACCTAAGCTTGTTTTGTTTTTTGGTGGTTCTCTAAGCTGGTGACTCTGAAATTTTGTATTCTATTAACGGGATTGGTGGCATCTTTTTATCCCAAAATCTAGAAGTTACAGTTGCTACTTACTAAAATTTTTCATGCGGATTTCACTTCCTAACTTTTGGGCCCTATATGGCATATGAGAACTTAGGATTATATCTTTTCCCCTCAACAAAAATTTCAGTAATAGCCTTATAGGGACCTGAGATGCCTTTTAGGGGCTATCTGATCTTTCACATATAGAATATACTGATTTTTGCCTCTGCAGGTAAATTTAGAATCCATATCTTGCTCTCTTCTTTCATTCATTCACTCTCTTTATTTCCTTTTCCCATTTTTCATTTTTTTTTATTTTTCTTTTCGGTTAATCATGAAGGAATGCCAAATATGAGGAAGCATTAGAAAGGTTTGAGTCTGTGTTGGGATCAAAACCAGATCCAGATGAAGCTTCAGTTGCAAGTTACAATGTTGCGTGTTGTTATTCTAAGCTTAATCAGGTAACTGCTCTTGTTAGCATGAACATAACAACATTGTTATCACTGATTAGAAATGCATTTTCTTTTGCTATATTTGTTCTTGGTGGTGTTCACGTTAAACCTGGCAAACTTGGACCTAGCAGGCTAGTGCATGAATTTGCTGGGTTTTATGTTCTATAGGTAGAGATCAATGTGACTATAACAGCACAAAGTCTCATGACCTGAGCTGATATAAAACACGGCAAACCAAAATCCCTCAAGCTACTCTACATTGCTCCAATTAGTAGTTTTCTCAGTATGTTGTCTCTAATTTCTATCCTAGCTCAATTGCCCAACCAGGAACAACATTTCATCTGAGTGACTTATGTGAGGTTTTGCTACTTTTATGGATTACGGCATTTGATGAAGGATACAATCTTATTTACTATAAACCATCCTTATTTACCAAAAACCTGTCATTTTATGTATCTATTTGCATGAACTATACTTTTTTGAACAGATACAAGCTGGCCTCTCTGCGCTTGAAGATGCCTTGCAAGTAGGATTTGAAGACTTCAAGGTAATGAACCAATGATAAAAGAGTTGTGCTTTTCTTAAACACTATCATCTGCAAGCTGTCTGAAATTGTTGCTACTCTTAACAGAGAATCCGAACAGATCCTGACCTTGCCAATATCAGAGCATCGGAGGGTTTTGAGCCTTTAATGAAAAGATTTGATGAGTCATTTATCAACGAAAATGCCATCAATGCCATTAAATCTTTATTTGGCATATTTAACAAGAAATAGAGCCTTGATTTGATTTGGTTGCAAATAGCAGTCAAGTTCTCAATTGCATGTGAGCTTACAACAAAGCCAATGGAAGGATTGAGTTAGCCATGTTTCCAACAATCAGTTTCTCCTGTGCAAATTTTTTGCATATTGTTAGTTCAATGTGATTTTTTAAGGACTGTTGCTTATCCAAATTTTCTCTCCAATCAGAATATGTTAAGATGATTCTTTGGATCCCAGTTCATTTCTAAATTCCGGTCACCATGGATTGATTGTCCCAACCTAACTAACTGGTAGAGAACAGACAATTGCAGATTGTTGGCAAATTCCGGTCACCAATTGTCTAAAGAATTGTTTTCTGTTTTTCTTTGTTATTGTGTTTATATGGCGAAACATGACTTGAAAGTGGATGGCAATGACTGCAATTGTCTAAAGATTTTAGTATGGTGTTCAGTTGCTCACTTTCTAAACCCAAGAGCAAAGATTCAAGGGTTGACCCCTCATAAATTTAAATATTACTAATAAATTTGAGACAATTAATTAAAAAAAAAATATATATATATATATATATAATTAAAACAGGTCCGCTTTTCTGTACTACCAAAAATACCTTTGATCTAATTAGGAATGACTTATTAATAAAACAAATTAAGCTTATAGAGGTAAAATATTAAATAATTCAAATTCAAAAAACATGTACAAATAATATCCAAAAAAGATAATAATTAATTAGTAATGATTCTTCTTCTATATATATATTAAAACATAATATATGATCATTGGTGTCTTAAGAAAATAACAATTATGAGAAATGGAACAAGTGGAGGAAAGTGAAAAAAAAGTGGGAAAAATATAAGATTTTAAAAAACTGTACATAAAAGTTAAGCTAAAATCTGATACTAAAGTGAAATGTTCTTCTTTAGAGTTGTTGTACTTGTATCAACTCAAAAAAAAAAAAAAAATTGGGGGGGGGGGCATATAAGGTGGCGGCAAGAGGGATTGTTACGCCTTTTTTTAAAATGTAAATATTCATCCAAAAAAATAAAAAGGAAAAGAAAATTATCAAGATGTTTCTGAGCTCAAGTGAACACTAAACACCAAGTCATCTTCCCTTCTATTATGCAATATGATATAATTTATCATGTAAGCTTTTACCTATTTTGTTTTTACATATATAATGGTAATGATTCTGTGATTTAACATTTTAGATATGGTGGTGGTGGTGGGGGATGGACAAACAGTATTTTACTTTGCCTAGAAGCATAAAATAAAAAAGTAAAGAGATTTCAAATATTCCTAGCCAAAAAAAAAAAAATTAAGGAGATTTCAAATAAATAAATATAGGATACATTATTTCCAGAAATGGAAATTTATGTCTATCTTTATGTTTATCAGTAAGAGATTTATTAAAAAGAAACAATCAGTACAAGCCCTACATCAAAACAGACAGGCCAAACTACAAAACAGGATAGAAGGAACCCATAGTGAACAATTAAACTATACATGTCCTGACCACAATTCAACTCATGAAACAGAGCGAAACAGAGCACTGCTTGGTTAACATGCTGAATCAGTAATATACTTAAGGATATGAACCCTTAAATGAGTTATCAAATATAGATCTTATTACCATTTTAAATTTTCAATTTTCAATTTCTAAAAATTATTGTTCAAAATTACTGCAGCCCTTGTTGGGTTGTACTAGAGGGACCAATCATCATTGTTTTTTGGATGAATCTGTATATTTTCATTGATGGGAAACAGGAATTACATAACAGCAAAACAACTCCTGTACTGTACAGCCACCCCTACTAATTGAAACAAAAAGGAAAAACAAATGCCAATGACAAAGACCATTACATCACTACAGAGAACCTATTGCACACGTAGAGCATTTGATGAGAATTGTGAAAAGTTAGAAGCTTTGCTTCACAAGGTGATGACTATGTCAATGGGTAATCATTAAAAATGTAAAAGTTTGGTTAGCTAGTTTCATGTTAAACATTCAAAAGCCACTAAGTTGCTACTAATCATTCACATGGCTTATCGTCATCTGAAAGTTTCAGACGCTTATTTGGGACAATATCATCCATTTGCATCATTGGTGCAGGATAATTGTTGCTGCAGAAATTTAATTGCAATTCAGCATTTGTAGTGTCAAAATCTTTTTGGTATTGACCCAATTCATTTTCAGAAAATTTCGAATGCACATATCCACTTCATTCATTTGGAAAAGGAGGCATACCAAGAATTGATCCAATCATCTGAGGAGGAGTTCCATAATTGCCAACCACTGCTTGCGACTCATTAGGGAAGTGGATCATATTATTAGCAGATCCACTTGATTCATTTCGAAAAGAAGGCATGCCAGGAATTGGTTTAACCATTGCAGGAGGAGTTTTGTACTTGCCAACCACTGCTTGCAAATCATTAGGGAAGCCGACCATATTATTAGCAGATCCACATTCATTTCGAAAAGAAGGCATACCAGGAATTGGTTTAACCATTGCAGGAGGAGTTCCATAATTGCTAACCACTGCTTGCGACTCATTAGGGAAGCGGAACATGTTATTAGCAGATCCACTTGATTCATTTCGAAAAGAAGGCATACCAGGAATTGGTTTAATCATTGCAGGAGGAATTCCATTATTGCCAACCACTGCTTGTGTCTTATTAGGGAAGTGGACTTTGTTATTAGCAAATCTACTTAATTCATTTTGAAAATAACGCATACCAGGAATTGGTTTAACCACTGCAGGAGTTTCATACTTGTCAACCACTGTTTGCAACTCATTAGGGAGGCTAACCATATTATTAGCATATCCACTTGATTCATTTTGAAAATAATGCATACCAGGAATTGGTTCAATTATCTGAGGAGTTCCATAATCGCTAGCCACTGGATGAAACTGATCCGGGAACCTGCTAGCCATATGAGAAGCAGGTACATTTTGGTGGGACTGATTCATATAATCCTCGACTATTACGGTTGTTGGATCAACTTTTGGCATTGGCTGATTTCTAGCATTTCTATCACCATGATGCAAAGATGTGGAACAAGTCTTCTCTTTTTTTCCTTTTCCTTTGACCAGAGAACAAGACTTATCTTGAGTATTAGTTTTGATGTTGTTATAAATCCTGCATAGAACCCACTCATCCAACTGGATGACACAAAATTCAGTGATAGTTAGATCAACAATAGATGACAACAATGATATTGAAAAACAAAATGCACAAGCTCAAAGAAAATTCAAATTACATCTTAATAATAAAAATGCTAAAACGAAAGGATAAAATCTACTTACCCCTGTATCATTTTCATCCCTTCTAGTTACAGGAGGAAGATTAAGTCTATATTCATGCATGATCCAATTGGTCTTGACACCATTTGGAGCTTTTCCTCTATGGAAAACAAGCACCTTCTTATACCCAACTATAGCTCCCTTGGATTCAATATTTATGTCAGCTCTAGAGGGCTTCCAATATCCGTCACCTGCCTCTCTATATGGACATGTTCTTTTTTTATACTTTAGTTTCCTTGGAGTAAAAAAGTACCATTCCTCTTTTCCATCATATTTCTTGTTGGCTTCTGTTAATCATCCAAAATGTTACATTTATACACTTGTATGAAAAAATTGCACTCAAAAAACTTAAAAAGTACACCAAGCATACTGTACTATCACTTCACCAATATTAAAACAAAAATCGATTATTGTGATGCACCGTGCACATTATTTTCCGCTTGAGTGATTCATCACAATTGTTTGAAGTATATAAACTGTAGAGTAATTTTGAAAGGAAGTCGCAATAGACTTAAAGAACATGATTTACTTATAAGATGAGGTTATAATGTGGGAAAAGGATCATATTTAAATTAAGTGAAGTTCTAAAAAGAGAAGAAGAAGAAAAACAGAGATGTAACACTCAAAAGCCTAAAGATTGTGTAGCATATCAGTTCTGAGGAAAACATGCACATATAGTCTTATATAAACTAGTGACTACAGAATATGGAAAACCCATTATTCTTTCATTCAGATTATTTAGCAAAAGAAACTCTGAAACTTTAACCTCATGCAAGATTATCAAACTGGCTGATCCATTCAACTCAAAACAATCAAAGAAAAATAAAAAGAAACCCAGTTAAACATACATGTATGTTTAAGACTACATAATATGGCATGCCAATGATTCTAAGAAAATTTAACACCATGCAATATATAGAATCAAATAAACTCATGATTTGGAAAGAACAAGTCTTAATTAATCAACTCAAAAGAATTAAAGAAAACTAAAAAGAAATATGTTTCAAGAAGAACCTGCAAGCGACTCGGGGTTGTGTTTGTACAGATCAACATCCACAATCTGATTCCATGGCAGGCGTTTCTTCAAGACCTTCCTGATCAAATAACGCATGATGAGGTCATAGTCAGAGGGTTCGAACCTATACCCAATTGGTGGGTCCTTATGTTCAAAGCTGTGTAGCTCTTCTCTTGTTCCTCACCAAACTGCTTCATCGAATCATTGAGGATTCTGTGTAAAGCCACTGAATCCACCACTTTTGAAGATTGGTTCTCCTCTTCCTTTCGCTCTTCTTGGTCTGGTTCTTCCTCCTCATTAATAGAATGATCTGCCACACTCGGTGATGAACGTGAACTTGTGTTGCTCCTTGGTGTGTTCAGGACTTGTGTTATCACGTTGGGAATCACTTGGTTAGTGACACCAGAAGCCATAATACTCGGCTTGTCTTGCTTAGATTCCATAATATTCTCTGGAGAACAAGACATTGCTATTTGCTACGTACAAACTTGACTTTGAAACTGTCTTTTTATCTCACTATTATATATACGTAAGATTCAAAGAATTCTACCAAGAATCAATCTTGAAATGATAAGTAACAGAAAATAGAAAGACCAAATAACAGAGATTTCCATTTTTTATATATGTTATTGAGATAATCAAAAATATGCCTAACCGTATTTTTCAGGTACATTATTTTTTTAAGGGTAATACTTTATTTTAAGGGTAATAGTATTATTTTTTAAGGGTAGCACTAGGGATATTATAAATTGTGCTATATATGGCTTACAAATTAATGTGACACTAATCATATAAAAAAAAATTCAAATATTTATTAATTATGTTATTGAAGTAAAACTAATAATTATATTTATTGACTAATGATGACTCTAGGAATTTTTTCTGAGGTTGTCATTCAAAAACTTAAAAATGATACAAAATTAAATAAAAAGAGAACTTTATATATTGACAACAAAGAAAAAAAAAAACACATGTAAATACATAAAGTCATATAATTTCCTTCTACAAATTTTCTTATTTTGAAATCGTTACATGATAGTCTCATTATCAATGCTACAGATTATATCTCTATCAAAATTTTAGTTCAATAAAAATTTTCTTGAGCCTTTTCTTTTTGTAAAGACCTAATATACTGTTAAGTGGAACAAAATTTAAGGACAAGATTTGGCTTTAAACTTAGTTTTAGGATAAGGCTACAACTTATACTAAACAAATTAACATGTTTACATATTTTGAAAATATAACTGTTGAATTATATGTTCTTAAAACACATGTCAAATTTCATGCCAATTGAATGTTATTTACTATTTAATCCATAAATCTTTTTTTATGTATAACTTTAGACTATAAAAACTCAAAATTTAAACATTTGATTGATGACATAGCTATTGATGTTTGATCTTCTTAAAATTTTGCAAGTATGGAGGAGGATATAAGAAAAAAAAATGTAGTTCAATGGTGAATTTGTCAAAATTCACATCTAATAAAAAAATATTAAGTGGAATTGTAACCTTAGTTTATAACCAAGTTTATTACTAAACGTTTTTCAAAATTTAATTAGGTTGAGCCTAAAAAAATTTAGGGTGGTCACAAAATTTTTTTAAAGATAAAAAAATCATCAATTTTTTAAAATTTATATATAATAATTTTTTTTTTCCAAGTTAGGGTGGTCCTATGACCACCCTAGACTCAATGTGAAGCCGCCTTATCATTGCCGCATCAATATGTAAGCATTTTGTAGTAAAATTGATGGTAGTTAGAGCATTTTCCTTAAAAAAAAAAAAAAAAAAAAATCCTCATGATTATCAAACTAAATAAAAAAAAAAAATCTGAAAATATACGTATTTTCCATAATTGAATGTATAGATAACATATTAAACATTACTATTGTACAAGAATATTTTCACTTGTCTCAACCTCAATATTTTATTGACAGTATAATCGTTAAATTTGTTAAGTAATCACTATATATATAATAAGAATTAAATTATCAAAATTAATATTGTTTGTTTTAAGTTTTACTATAAACATAAAAATTCTATATATTATATTGTAACCTTGAGTTTTTTTTTCATCTATTAAGTCTTTTTTAAGTCAAATTGTGAATGACTAGATCTTATTGCGATATATGATATGTATTTTTGTGTATTAGATTTCAAATAAAAAATTATAATTATAATGAATTATAATAATATGAGATAATATATATTTTTATTATTTTGGTTAATATGCTAAGTAAGTGAACGAAGGAATATATGAACATTATCTCCTTCATTAATTTGATTATATATTTTGCTTAAAAACGCAATTCAAAATTTATTGTATGCATATATACTCTAACATATTAAATACTTGATAATTTGATTTCCTATAACATTTTATAATTAAAGTGACATAAGTATGCCATTCTTTCTAATTTGAAATGCTAGCAATGGGCTTGCATGATGCACGGATAATGCTGTAAATAGTCATATAAGAAGGTTAATAAAATGTTCAAAATATTTTAAAGTAAGAAAATGAGGTAATGTTACGATAACATGAAGAGATTTTTTGTTAAATCAATAATGTACTACAAAATTAAGGGCATGAAGAATTTAGATTATAGAGTAAATGTCATAAAATTAGAAATTGTTATTATGTGGTGTAATAAATTGATGTTTGTTTAATCATAGTTTTTGTTTCTTCAATGCATTGGAGTTAGCATAATTTTTTTATAATATAATGTTAATATTTAGTTGGCTTATAGAAATATCGTAGAAAATTTATGATAGTGGTAGGTTAAACACTCAATAAAAATAATTGTGGGAGGGGAAGGTTTGAAGAAGGAATATTACCAAATAGATCCGACTTGAGGAGAAGGTGGGCCCAACTTCTCATTAGCTCCAGTCCAGCACAATGACGATAACCCAAATAATAAAATCAAGGAAGCAGCCCACCCAAGGAGCCGGGGGAGTGAACACTCCTCAGGAGACCATAGACAAACCACCAAGGCCAGAAGACTGAAGGCAGAGGAAAGAAGTAAACCTACAAGTAAAGAAAAGGGGGAAGTTTCCAGGTAAAGTCCATCACCTCCACATTTAATGCACTGCACCAACTTAGCTGACTGCATTAATGACAGAATGACTCCTAAACAGTACTCTCACAACTTACGACACATTCCACCACTTCCAGCAAAGCCTTGATGGGACAAGCATCCAGGTGAAGATTAGTGGCTATCGAAGTGAAGGGTTGAGATGCACTTCAGGAAGTTATATAAGGAAAAAGGACTCCTCTAGAAAGGGGGAAAACAAAAGAATTAGAGGGAAAAATATAAAGTATATTCAAGAACTTTGTATCCAAGAGAGTGTTATCATATGAGTTAAGGCTCCTCGGACCATCATGAGGAAGAATTTATACCAATATCTTTGTCTGTTTTCACTATCTTTTCTCATGAAGCTTTTCCTTAATTGCACAGTTTTCTCTTAATCATTTGACATAATTAGTCAGGCTTGAAAGGTTGATCTTGATAACCTACATTTACAAATTAATTTTATTGGGCCACAATACAATACCAAACCATCTAACTTGGGTCGGGCCGCTGTTTTAGTCCACGCACAATAATAATATCCTACTAATAGAATTTTTTTTTTTTTTTTTAGGGGAATAGAATTTTATTATAATTCAAAATATGTAAAAACTATGAAGTGGAAAACTAAATGAAAAATTACTCTAAAAAAGAGCCACATGGCAGAACTACATGTTCTCCCACATGAGATTTTTACTTTCCTACATAAAATTTTTTTTTAAAAAAGTATAAAATACTTTTATATTATAATATTAGTACACATCTATAAATAATTAATATGTGCATTTACTCCATTGACACATTTAATGAACTAAAAATTTGACATAAATGCAAATTTGATGAGATTGAAGCCTAAATAAGAAAGACTCAAGGAATGTACCACTTAGCAGAACATTATGCTCTCTCACGTCTCTTTGCTTTTATATATGTATTGATTTTTATTTTATTCTATTTTTTTACAGCAAAACAAACACTTGAAAATGATTTCTTGGAATCAAAGTTTTATACACAGTTTATATAAACATGAAAAGCACAAGATTGGATAACTGTTGTCTAATCCAATTCAAATCTAGTCAATCCAACTAAATCCAATCCCACATTCGTGAAAAATGCTTTGAACTTGATAACTGCGAAAATGAGCTTTCATTTGTACTTAACACACAAATCGTCAAAGAACACTCTGCCTTAGAAATTATCATTTTGGCATAAGGTTCCAATCTAAATTCAAAATATTTAATTTGTTTCTACTTTATAACACCCCCACCCCCAACTTTTTCTTTTAGAAAAAAAAAAGATTCTATTTTTGCTAATCTAAATTCATTCTTCTTTTTAAAAAAGATTCTAAGTCTAATAAAACCAGCTAAAAGACACTATTTTTACTTTTTAGCAGAAATGAATTTTTTATTAAGGGTGTAGCAAATGAGCATTGCAGAATCATCAATCATCAACGAGTACACAAACTCCAAAGATGGCATAATACGATCTTCTAACATTAAGTCTATCACTAAAGTACAAAGACTATAACCACAAGGATAGTAGCAACAACAAAGTTATCATTGTCATCAATCACACAAACTCCAAAGATGGCATAATACGATCTTCTAACATTAAGTCTATCACTATAGTACAAAGACTATAACCACAAGGATAGTAGCAACAACAAAGTTATCATTGTCATCAATCAATTTCCTTATGTGCATTTTTCGATATCATTAGTTCAAATTGTTCAATGTGATTTTTTAAGGATTGTTGCTTCTATCTCTAATGCAACTGTGATATCTATGATTCTTTGGATCCCTATTCATACCTAAATTCCTTTCACTACGGATTGATCCTCTACCTAAGTTGGAACTAGGTGGTAGTGGTCTAGGGTAGACAGGATGATTAGTTGAAGGGAACTTTAACTGGATAATGTCTCATTTCTGCTGGAACACAAACATGCTTGCAGCTTGGAGATTCTTGACACCAATCAATTTTTCAATGTTAAATGGGGCAAATAGGCTGATTTTTTTTATCCAAGTCAACCATGGGTCCAAGAGGTTTTCTTGTTCGCAAAGTTTGAGATGCCAGGGGTGGCTAGCTCTCAAAGAATTCTCACCCCCCGCGCCGCGCCCCCCCCCCCCCCCCCCCGGGCGCGCGGGCGGCAGAAGTGTTAAGTGCATTTGAAGTTAAATTGTCCAAGAGCTCTGCAAAATAAAATGTGAATTCAAGGGTGTAGAATATGAGAATTGTAGACTATTTATACGCCATAGGCAGCATTATACTTATGCTATCAAGGCATCACTAAAAGAATATAAAGATCAGAACAAGTATTAATACAATATACGATAACATGAACCAGGGCTAATCGTGGCAATCTACAGGCAAAGGATTCACACCAGATGATAAATGCCTAGCAGAAAACCCAGACATTGAAAAAAAGGCTCTTCCATTCTGCAACCACCCACCAAGCCTTGAGCTCCAGTAAAAAAATCCATCCATAGAACAATTACCATAAACTCAAAGAACTCTAGATCGTCACCCCTTTTTTTTTATTTCTACCCAATGCAAAAGAAAAAAACGCCTACTTACAAATATGATCCCACCTTGTCCAAAAGGACAATAAAACAACCAAAAATTCTTTCATCTGTTCAGATGAGCTGTTGAAGGCATCAATGACTTATTTCTTTCAGGACTAAGCTTCTGATTCTGAAATTCACAAGTCATAAAGCCCGACTCAAAGCTTTTCTTCACTTGCTTATTACAGAATATACAGGATTTTCTTGAACAATTAAACCTAAATGAAAAAATAAATAAATAAAAGCATATTAGACTTCCCCATAAAAATAGTTTTTTTTTTTTTTTTAATAAAAAATGCACAAAAAAAAAGGACCAAGAAAGGTCAAATTTTATATATAGAGGCAAATAAATTTGAGATCATACCAAAAATTATTTTTTCAAACTACTGCAAGAGAGAACTTTCTTCCCATATGGGCTTGTCCGAAGTGCAGGAACATGGGGTCTTATAGCAGCCACCAATGCAATATGAAGAGCTCCCTGCTCAACAAGTACAACAACAATTAGCTTAAAAAAGAAAGAAAAAACTAGTCAAATCACAACTATTAAAGTCGCATAATCTTGGAGTTGTTACTCTAATTGTTAAAAGTAGCAATATTTAGATGATCATAATGTATGGACATATAACAGTGGAAACTCTAATGACCCTCTTTCCTGTGTTTCCTATCTTTGAATCACACAATAAACCTCTTTTGAAGAAAAAAAAAATTAAAAATAGAAAAAGAATGCTTCTCAAAACAAAGCAATCACAACAATGTGGGTATATACCAAGGTTTTTTGTACCATTAAAAGGTTGTACCCAATGCACAAAATTCCCACTTTTGCAGGGTTTCAGAGAGGTCATGGTAGGCAGCCTTACCCTCAATTTATTGGAGAGGCTGATTCCCAAAGACAAACCCGCGACCATCGTTTTTGGTGAAAGGCACTTGCCATTGCACCAATGCTCAACCTCCTTTTTGTACATTTCTAACTTAATAAAACCTAGTTCACAGTTTTCAATTTTTTAATGCTTTCATTCCTGATTATATCTCCTGCAAGCATATCACAAACTGATGACTGAGCTTCAAACCTTGCTTACAGTGAAACTCCAACGGAAACATGCATTCTCAAGAAAGAAGATACTAAAATAGAACATGCTAATATACAACTAGATTTAAGCCCATATAAGGAATTCTCCATGAGAGAAATGGATGATTGAATACTAATGAAGATAGAAAATGGGACCATTCAAAAACAGACGAGACTTTAAAACCTTGGAAAAACATGATTAAATCAAATAATTCCTAAGTTTTATGAGTATAACTGCATAATATATTGTTGTAAAGCACGACATGCTTATACACGAAATTGTCCTTAAGAAAAAAGATGGCTTAAAACTCTGCAATTGCTAACCTTTGACTGATTTAATGCTGCTTGGATAACATAATTGCCATAAGGGTCTTGCATTATTTGATCTAACCGAGGATTATCAATCAACTCTTGGATAACACGAGTGCGGTGTTCTTCACCTGCATACTTCAGACATTTCTCAACCACATTACTGCTGCATTTCTGCATGGACAAGTCCCCAAAGTGACCCTCCAACTGGTCAATAATATCTTCTGTTGCCCATGGAAGCTGAAGCTCAAAGACAAATTGCACAACATAATTCCTGCAGAAATGAAAGTTAGAGTCTGAAGCTTGATATTGTAAATACAGATATGCACATGCAATGGGAAGTCAGAGTCTCGCTAAAACACATAATAATACAGTGGAATAAAATTCTCACCGAAATTTAAAATTTGATTTGATGTAACAGGTGTGTTCAGCATGCCTTCCATAAACACATTTCTCAACACACACACAAGAACAAGAACAAAAACAAAAAAAGAAGAGAAAAATGGAAGTGGATCCAATGAACCACTTGCATCTGGGCCCTCCAACCCCAAGCACTAGTTCTATACACATGGCATTTATATAAAAAAGGTTGTATCCAATGCACAAAACTCCCACTTCTATAGGGTCTAGGAAAGCAATTGGTAGGCAGCCTTAACATCCCCCCCCCCCCCCTTTTTTTCCGAGAGGGTGATTCCCAGAACAGGAAAAATGCAAGAACATCATAGTATTTGACAATCAAGTCAATGACATATTTGATTGTTCCTAATTTTTTTTATAGACGCGCGTGTGTACACACATGCATTGCATGTTATATGTGTGTGTGTGTGTGTGTGTGTGTGTGTAATTATGTGTACAAGTAGTTTAAAAGTATAAGGCAGCATCGTTTAATTTAGGGTAAAATATCATTTTCGTCCCTAAACTATCACAAAAGTTCGTTTTTAGTCCCTAAACTTTCAAAAGTTCGTTTTTCGTCCCTGAACTATCATAAAAGTTCGTTTTTCGTCCTTAAACTTTCAAAAGTTCTATTTTCGTCCCTAAACTTTTCCAAATGTATTGATTTTCGTCCCTCTCACATCAGCACACTGTCAAAGCCACGTCAGCACTCCGTCAGACAGAGGGACGAAAATCAATACGTTTGGAAAAGTTTAGGGACGAAAATAGAACTTTTAAAAGTTTAGGGACGAAAAACAAACTTTTGTGATAGTTTAGGGATGAAAAACGAACTTTTGAAAGTTTAGGGACGAAAAACAAACTTTTGTGATAGTTTAGGGACGAAAATGATATTTTACCCTTTAATTTATCAGTGCAAATTACATGAGAAATTTTTGCTATAGATCTCAACTATGCTGAATAAAGCCTCATCACATGCATAGCAGGTTAGCTACACAACCTTTTCCTACCATCCTTCTTAGTACAAGGTCATATCTGTACTTTAAATCGTGAATGACCAAGTCTAAGCACTTTCCAAAAAAAATGTGCAAGAATAATTACATTTAAATAACTCCCAGGACAAGACGTGTTTAAACAACCATTAAGTTCTTGTCACATGTGAATAAGAAAAGATGGCATGGTTACAGAAGAAGGAAGTGGAAAAAAAGAGTACCCGAATTGATCTTGACAAAGGATTAGAGCATTTGATGTAATCTTATAGACTAAACAGCGTCTTTGATCACCAGTAGAATGGCTGAGGCATTTTTGAAGTACACAACAGCCATGGCGATCCGTTGCAAGATTAACACAATTAGTGGTTGCAGCTTCAAAAAGGAACTGCAAAAGAAAACGTTATTATTATTTCATGTCATGCTGCAAACTTCCTTTGATTGCTAAACTAAATATACTGCAAGATTTTAGAACAGCAGAAACACTATCAGATGGATACATACATAGGAGCTGAACAAATGATGTAAGATGATAACTTTAGTTTTTTTTTAAGTGTTTCATTAAATAAACGCAAAAAGGGGCAACCCTGTACATAGGATGTGTACACAGAGTACACCAATATTAAGCACAAAATGAACAATTGTCAAGCATCTAAAACATATTCACAAAAGAAAATAAAGAGGAAGCATTCATCCACTCAAATAAAGCTTTGAGGGAAGAGCTTTGAGGGAAGAAAGCTTGAGATCTGGAACAGATTTTTCACGTCCCTCAAGAGTCTTAGCAATTCACTCAAATCAAAGACACCACATCACATAGCAAAAGATGATAACTTTAGTTAAGAGGAGCTTGAAAATTGCAATCATTACAATTTCTATTTCACAAAACTCGAAGGCATAAAGCGACACACTAGATGCTACATAATTAAGGAAGAAGACCAATTTCAAATTTTAAAGGAACTTATTACAAATAATGATACAGAATATGACTTGTACATTGCATCTTCTATGAAGCATTGTCCATATAGAACAGTCTTCCAATGCTACAGATATGAAACAGGCATATTCCACTAACTCTAGAATGATTTTAAATTCCCAGTGATATCTGAACAAAATGAGTTAATGTGAGGAAGACTGTTACAAAACAACTCCAAAAGAAGAGTTTCCAGAAGTTCCATTTCAAAATATTAACATACTAACAATTAGTATATCAATTGAACTCTCCTTGAGAAAATGTAAAGCACGAACACAGAGCATAAGTTTGGTGAAACATCAATCTTGACTAAAACATCACCTATTCAAGACACAATTTATGAAAGAAATTACACACAGTTTTAGAAGAAAACCACTGCTACTGACAATAAAGCATACAACACCAAAGAACCCACTGAAATATCTGTCATGATATAAAGTGAGGCAACAAGTAACAAATAAAAGCAAAATCAGGGGAGCAAACAAACAAGACAAGATGTACTTAAAGGATTACAAGGCCAACCACATGTGGAGATATATCGCAAAACCAGATACACTGCATCTGAATGCAGCTCTGAAGAAATTGAATCATATATGTCCTTGTAGAACTTGCACAGCTGCAATGCACCACCAACACAAAGGCTATCAAATGATATGGTTCCCTCAAAGAGATCTCTAAGACTAGATAAACCCTAGCACCTTTCAATCTTACCATCAATATACAAGGTGTGGACAATATTTGGAGAATTCAACATCCATATCTTCAGTGCACTTGCAACATGAATCAATGGTCACTTAGCATTTGGATCCAAAAACAAAAGTCCTATTTTGTTTTAGGAAAACTTCCATTTTACATGTTTTAAAATTTCATCGGCAAGATATTACAAAAAACCGCTCCAAGAAGTTAAGAACAACTTCATAGTCTCATCTACTTGATGAAAGTAATACCTAAAATATTACTTCAAGGATTATAACTATCAGCTGGGGACCACAAGTCATGAGGCAAAGGTCAATAGTTTGAATCTCCCCTTCACCCTCCCCTTGGGGCCAAAAACTTACTTGTCCAAAAAAGTAAAGTTAACCTAGTTGGTTTTTGGTAGAACTACAACTTAATAAATAAAATGCTTGATAGTCATACAAGCCTAGAACTTAAATTAAGCTATGCAATATACAACTCTGTTACATGTAGATAAAATCTAACTTCTTTAGGAAAAAATTTTCATCGTAATCTTTGTACACTTTCACCTTGAGAATATGACCCCTAGATGGCGAGGAATAACAAATAGGTTGACTTGTTTGCAACTTTGCATACAGCAAGGGTAAATATCTTTTTTTTTTTTTCACACAAATATATCTGTTAATGCACATACTTAGCTGAAAAGAAATTAGATGCACAAGACATGTAATCCTTACCTCTCTGTATTGAGGCGTTAAATGTTGCAAGCAGCGCTGAGCAACATGGTTGCCATTCATGTTTTTCATTAAAGTCACAATGCCAGGCTTTAGTGAGGAAACAACCATGGAGAACTGCTCTGGAGTCTTAAGGGTTTCAATGACCTTCTGAACAGCCCTAGTCCTGTAGGTGGGAAGAAAAACTCAGCAGACAACTAACACATATCAAATTAAAAATAATAACCATCTAATTGTGCAATAACACTCATGTTAGAGAAAGAGAGCCAACCCGTGCATATCACATGATATCCTAACAAGTTCACCAGAATTTCTAGTGATTGCATGAAGTATTTGCATCCTCTGATCCTCATCACAAACTTCAAGCAACTTCTGTACTAGGTAATTCCCAAAAGGATCCGTCATGAGCTCAACAATGTAATCAATGATCTCAAGAAAAATCTTTTCAATATCTTTTGTGGTGCCCTCCACAAATTTTCTCTGTAAGAAGCGGCAACCATGTTGGTCCTTGGCCAAGAGATATATTCTTCCAGTGACTTCATCAACAGAGTTATATTTCTGAGTCAGTGGCTTCAGATCAGTACCCTTGAAATCTGTAGTTTCAGGGGACAAATCCCACGAGCTCAAACCATCTAACTGAAAACATCCAGCAGTTGGAGTAGATAAGCTATGCCAAAGATGATGATTTGAGAGAGATTTCCCATTTTGGCTGACATGGGTTGGTGATTCATTTCTGCCAATGGAGCTGAGCTTCACAGCTCTGGGTGTGTTCATTTCATATGATCTTGTCATAATTTTGTCAGGAAACTTTTGCTTTGTCACTTTGTCCAAAAGTTGAATTGCATTAAAATCTGTGAATGAAAGGGAAGGATTCAAATGGTTTGAACCCCTATGGTTTGTATAGTTGTTCCAAAATGACTCTTGTCTAGATTTTCCAAGCTGGTGAGAGATTGGCACCTCAAAGTATGGCTGCCTTGGGTTCTCACTCATCAGTCTAGTTGAGACATTCCCATGTGCTTGAATAGGATGCTGAGCTTCAAACCTCTGACTTTGGAGCTGCTGCAGGTACAGGTATTGCTGATGCATCCTATAATACTGTTCCTCTTCCACATTCCTCCATCTAATTTGTGGCTGGTTTAATTGTTGTGAATGTAAATAATGCACTGGAGACTGTGCATCCAGGAAGAATTGCTGCCGATCTGGCATAACAGGAAACTGTACACCATGGACTGGCACATTAGAAAGGTACTGTAAGCCCGGCACCGCATGAGGAAATGGAACAGTAGTGGAGAAATTTTCAGTTGGCTGACAATAGCCTACTTGCTGCTTTAACAAATTTGAACTTTCCTGGCCAACTTTTGTCTCACCAAACTCATCAAAATCACAGGGTACTGTTTTTGGTGGTGATTGGAAAGAGGGAACAACCATCACCTGTGAATCCACATTGGAATTTGGTTTCATTAAGCTGTTTAGATATTGACCATTCAATAAAATGTTGTGATTTTGTAAGGATATAGACTTTCCAGCTTCCATTGGCATGCCATTGGTGAAGCTCAATCCTGCAAATGCAGACGACAAAGACTGGTCACCAGGCAAATTCATTTCCTCTGGTTGAACCCTTTTAGTCGGTGATTGCCCAAATTTATTCAATGAGATTTTTCCCTCATCCAAATTCCTATTGTTTTGAAGTTTCTCACTTGAAGGCCCTTTGCAGGAATTCAGACAAATAGGAGACAAGTTTCCACCCAAAGACACCCCCTTTGGTCCAGATCCCTCAGAATGTGGTTTTCCAGAAGTAGCATTTGGAATCTCACCAAGAAGCTTCTCGAGCTCATCAAATTCTAATTCAGTTCTCCCTTGGTCCATATTGTGAAAAAAAAGAGTTCAAAATCCTCTCTACCAAACAGCGCAAACTCTACCAGGCAATGGAGATCCACACAAAAAATCCTTCAACTGAACAAGAAAAGAAAAAATCACTTGAACCATTCACAATTTTAAATTCAGTAAAATCCTACAAAAAATAAAAAATTTCAATCAAATTAATTAACCAAAATTTCATCAACATCCTTATCATCTAAACAATTTCTACACAAATTAGTTGCAACTACATTGTGCATTATGAAAACAACCCCATAATCATTTCCCAAACAAGAAAAAGTTTTCTTAACAAGGAGTAAATAATCCAACATCTCATAAAAACCTCCATCTTAGCCCCTCCCAAGCCCCACCAAATTAACTGATCCTCAAAATTCAAAGTTATGAACAGATTGAAATGATTCATCAACTAATGCAGTCATACCTCAGTCAACAAATTCTCCCATCACAAAACAAAATTGAATTTAGAAAAAAGAAAAAAAGAAATTGAATTTAGAAAAAAGAAAAAAAAGAAAAATATAAAAGCAACAATTCAAAGAACAGAGAACATATACGGATTCTATACCAGAAAACAAATCAATGCCAAAATCCAACCAACTAAGCAGACCCCACAAACGACTTGGGAAGCCACTATCATCATCGTCATCAGACCAATTCAAAAACTTTTACGTCCAAACACAATACATAGCACAAATCGGAATGTGTGACCATACAATAAAAATAATAAAAAATAAAATCCAAATTGAACCAAGTTCACATCACTAAAAACCCAGTATATCCCGATCATCAAAACCCAAAATTCTCACATAAAGTTCAAACTTTTATCCAAAAGAGAAAAAAACCCAACAACACAATTCAGAATGAATACGTATTCCAATGACTGATACAGAGAAAAAGAAACCCATATCTTAAAAGGGCATTACCAGTGAAGAAAGAGCCGGCATTAGAGAGAAGAAGACGAGGCCATGACTGAGTTTATGTGTCGGTCAGTGTGTGTATATGTGTGTATATGCGAAAGCGCTTACAAAAAGTAAAAATAATAATAAATAACAAAAACAAACAAATGGGAATGTAAAGGGAGTTACATGTATAAAGCGGTGTTGGTTGAGGTCAGAAAGAGAAAAGAGAGGCGGCGTGAAGAAGAAGGAGAAGTTTTCAAAGGACTAGTGGAGAGTGTGTGTGTGTGTGTGTGCGTGTTTTGTGTTTGTGTCATTGTTTTGTGTGAGAGAGAGAGAGAGAGAGCAAATGGATTTGGCTATAAACACAAAGATACACACGCCAACTAGAATTGCGAGATTTTTATATAGCAAATGACATTGCATGGAAAAGGAATTATTGTACGCCATGCTTTCCCTCATTGTACGTTCCAAATGTCAAACTTCGTATGATAATGTTTTTTTTTTTTTTTTTGACCCATACTATATATTATTTTTTTAAGAATCAACTATATTATATATCTCATGGCCTTTAAAAACTATATTATATATCTCATAGAATTGCCAATGTGTAATGTATACCGCATTATATAACTCTTTCCAATGTCTTATGCCACTTATAATGGATTTTTCTTTATAATTACACAGTGTGTATGAAATGGAAAACTATACATACTTAAGGGAATAGATTTTTTTTATTTTTTTGGAGGAGTACTTAAAGGAATAGTTAAATACTCATCTAAACATCCTTATATATCTTATAAACAACTTATTATTATTATTATTATTATTATTATTAAGACTTGGTCCTATTTCCAATCATTAGTCTTAAATAAATTATATGATAAAAAATACTAATACATCTATTACTTGTTTGACCTTTTTCCTTTCCTTTCCTTTTCTATTCTTTGCTTTTTTAAGGTTTCTCCTACGCGAAACAAATTCCTAGCTAAAATGGTAAACGACAGAAGGGTACGTATGATAAAATTCATGAACATAGCTCCAAATTTTACAGCAAAATAATACTTTAAACTCTAATAATGTCTTTATTACATTTATGTAAGTGTAGTTTACAAGCCATAGTCCAATTCACATTTTCCCTTTTTTTTTTTTTTTATTAATGCTACCACCACAAACTATTTTACAATATTTTTACAACATATTGATGTGGCAAATTTTTATTAGTTCTAATATGAGTCCACTACTAACATCACATTTACGTTTACCAATAATTTTTTGAAAATTACTAAAGCCACATCAGTAATTTGTAAAAATGTTGTAAAATAGTTTGTGTTCATAGCATTACTTTTTTTTTTTTTTTTTTTTTAAGAAACAACATTTTACCTCTAATTGGGAAAACTATTTACAAGGTCTTTTTTATTATATTTTTTATTTACCTGTTTCCCATTAATTGGCCCTTAGTCCAACCAACTTTTTATTGTGTGAATTTTAAAATCCTGCAAATATTTAATATAAACCATCCACCATATGTTTGTTTATCATAATTCTTATGGCGGTGAGTGTTTTGGTCTTATGATAATAATAAATTATTATTATTATTATTATTATAACACAATTCATAAAGGCCTCTTTACGAAAAATCTCAAATGAATTCTTGGAATCAAAGGATATAAGACTATTGGGTTCATATAAAAAGTGCCCCCACTTATTAAAGCATAGGGATAGGGTGCCCCCAGTTGAATACTCACTGTAACACATGGCCCAAAAAAATTAATTAATTTGTTGCAAATTTGGAATGTCAAATTGGTGTGTATTGTGATCGTCATTCTTCTTTTTCTTTTCCTTTTTAATCAAACGCGTTACTATCTAAACAAATGATATGATGACTTTTCAATACACTTGTAATTAGTCGAATGGCTATACTGTTATATTAAAGATATCCTCCACTAAAGATAATCACAAACCGTCATTCTATAATGCTAATAACCTATTTGGGAGCGTATAAATTATGTTAAAGTAGGATTTTTATCTCGTATTTAGTTGATGGAGTTATTGGCCTCAAAAAAGGATTTGAATCAAAGCTATAAATAATCTTATAAGAGGTTGTTTCAATTTAGTTAAGGAATTGAAATATTCGAGTAGTAATATAAGATTATCAATATACAATATTTGACTGATATGATTGATAAATTGGAATATTTAGAACTTTGATTTAGATTTTTTTTTTCTCCCCTCTCTTTGATGTCATATCTTTGATTTAGATGACATGATATAAGATATATGAGGTCAAAGGTCAAATAGAATGATCATGCTTGGATCAAGCCTAGTATTTTTTATTTTTGGAGGGGGATGGATCATGCCTACTTTGTACACCTACCTAAACAACTACAAGCATGTAACCACACTATGTGTGGCTACATTTTGCATACACTAAAATTTATAGATTCTTTACAAAAATAAATAAATAAATAAAGATTTGTAGATCATGTGTTTAACTATCATATTTTAATATTTTTAGGTTATATTTTTTATTTTAACTTAAACCATGATGATTTCATGTAATTTTTTTGTTAGCACTTAAAAAAATTCAATCATACAGTTTCAAAGAAGCGTTTTTATCCTAATTAACTTGTATATACTTATAATTTGGTCAATAACAAATATGTATCATTTTTTCTGATACTAAAACAAAACTTATAAGCTACTCACATGGTGATTCTAACATACTACATGGTCAATGAAATGCCACATATTATCCCAAGATCAACCTCCAGGTGGTTTAGATCAAAGGTATTTATACAATAAAATGGTTAAATTATGTGTATGGTTGGTTTTTTTATATATGCATCATTTAATATTGGGCTCTTTATTTTTTTTAATTAACTAACTTGGCACAAAAAATTAGAATCTTGAATAGGTCACGTAGCGCAAAATTTGACTTCAATTGAAATGCAATTTAAAATCTAATTCGTATCAACCAAAAAAAAAAAAAATCTAATTGAATTTTCTCTCAACTTTAACTTTAAATATATAAATGATATAGTTCCTAATAGTTTTTAGTATAATCTAATTATTTACTTGCCGACAGTATTTAAGGATTTACGTTAGTAATATTTATTGCTGCATCATGCACTATATCAACCCCTCAATATTTCTTTAGGAGGACAATTAATTGTAAAGGGTCCTACGAGAGAGAACCAAACAATTTCTCCCCCGATAAACTCAGCCAATCCAGTGTGTGCCTTCATTTTGAACCAATTTGTGGTCCATGATTGTGGTATATATGAACTTGAGCAAATACATGTTTATTAATTTCATGTTCTCTCTGCCTCCATAAATTTGTTAGCTGTGTACAGACTCACTCTACAGGGTACACTCTATGTTATTCCTCTCTTTTTCCTCCCTTGCAAAATGATTTTTTTTTTTTTCAAAAAAAAACATTCATGAGCCAAATATTATATGAGATCCTCCTAAATTAATAATTGAATATTTTACTACACTGAAATATATTTTATCTTGGTGCTGCTTTTCTCCATATTCTAAGCTTTTAAAGATAGAAAACTAGGAGCAAATTTTCCTCTATTACTTCCATATAGTTTTTGCTTATATTAAATGCAACCTCAAGTACCTCAGACGTATATGTATGTCTTTTTAATAATTTGATTTTACTACTGTGCAACGTAAAGAAAGCAGGCTCAAAGAGTCAAGAATGCACGTTAACATTGTTATGCTTCTGCATCTAGAAATTAAATGGCATTAAGTTTTAAATGGTAAAGGCCAAAAGGGACTGACATGATCATCTCAATAAGTTTAAATGCTTATTAACCTCACTCAGGAGACGATGACACAATACTCAGGTTCATCATGTCTGACAAAATCTCAGAGAGAGAGAGAGAGAGAGAACAAATTACAATTTAATTGCACAAATTGAATGTTTTAGTTTAGCTTGTTTCAAATTGAATCCTAATCTTTTAAAATCATACTATCATTATCAATTTAAACCCCAATCAAATCCAAAAACAAACCCCTTCCTTTCCTTAAAAGATTCAAAATTTGAGTTGAAATGATTTTACAACTTCAGAACTCAATTTGAATCTAACAAAACTATAAAATTTAACTTGTACCTATCTATCTTAAACTTCAATGTTTAATTTGAAACTTCTGGAATTAAATAGTTTAATTTAAAAAATTTTAAATTGTAAGATTTATTTTGAAACCAAACCACCTTAAATCATAGGATTTAAAATATATATTTTTTTTTTAAAAAAAAAAACCAACTAAACTACCTAGACAGTTGGGACATGCATTTATTACCTGGCAGATCACACAAACTTAGAAATTAGAATGACAATTACGAATAGCGGCACATATTGTACATAAAGAAACACTGAGACCCCAACACGAGAAAAGACACACATAAGGAGAGATGTGAAAGTGTGCAAAAACAATTGGACCCCAGGTTGAACAAAAAGGAGAATAGTAAGCATTATCATGCTGGAAATCATTAATAAAAGTCCACACAAGTTGAAAGCATTTAGGGCCCAAACAATGTTTATCTAATGACATTACTCTCAACCCTTGAAAAAATGTCATACTCCTGCAAGCTCACCTCACTACACTTTTATTTCTTTTGCTGCAACATAATAAAATTTACAAAATTTTATAAATAAATAAAAAAGGAGTCAGCTACAACAAAACTACACTGGTTCCGTTCCACTCCTCACTTTCCCCTCACATCTCACAAAGCCAAAGCCGCTTGAAATGCTCTATTGTCAATCAACCTTAGTAGCCATATCCTGATAAAAAAAAAAAAAAAAAAAAAAACAGAAAACAAAGGCATTTAGTTTAGTTTAGTATCTATTTTTGAACAACATAAGCAAAGGGCAGAGTTATAATTTTTAGCACTACAGACCTGAGTTGTCCATGGGGTTGCCAGCAGGCATTGGTTCCGGCTCCTTGATTTCAACAACTACACAATCTGACATCAAGAATGTTTTTGCTACCGAGGATGCATGCTCAAGGCAACATCTAACCACCTGAAGTAAGAGAATGCAAATGTTTCAGTAAATAGCTTCAATAGTTAGCTATCTTTGGAAAAAAAAAAAAAAAAAAAGGATAAGTTATGATTCACTTGTACGACATGCAGATTTGAACCGGGTAAACCCCCATGCTAACTAAACCAAAAGAACTGAAGCCACAGATTAAGGGTCATTTCAAAACTTGAACCATCTATATAGTAAACACTCTACAGCCAACAATTTTTCAGTCTAACAAGAAGGACTAACCGAATCCTTATTTTCTATTTCTATTGTTAACAATATATACATAAAAGAGATGAATGGAAAGTAGAACCCATTCTCTTCAATAAAATTGGGTATTAGTGCATGAACATGATTTTAAAAGAGAAAACCAGGCCTCCAAGACCCTAACACAAGGTTCTACCAGCACATCATATGATTGCACTTATAACACATTTGTAAGATTCTGGCATGTATTTCATCATGAATTGCTTATAATTTCAACTGCCAGCACCTTAAGAAAAACATAACACTGAAAGCATGTCAAAATTATCATAACTCACCTTAGTTGGATCAATAATTCCAGCAGCCATTAAATCTTCATAATTTCCAGTGGCCGCATTATATCCATATTTAGGGTTGTCACTGGAAAGCACCTAAAAATAAAATATAAAAACTACATTCATTACAATACAACATAAAAAAGACTAAAGACAGACCAAAATGACAAGAATAATAAGAATACCTTCTCGCTAACCACACTTCCATTAACACCAGCATTCTTGGCAATCAATTTCAAAGGGTAACTCAAAGCTCTTTTGACAATATCTGCTCCAACCTGCAATTAATCCAAACAGCTTGAGCCTAAAAAGCTATCTAAAAGATCAAGAGGACATGTGCCTCATTTTGCATTTAACAAGATCTACAAATTGGAAGGATTTCAACCAAGTTTAGTACTTCTATTGCTTAGAAGTGACTTCTACAATTTTATCAATGCCAAGACTTGAACCTTCAGTAAATAGCTTACCTTTTCTTCATCATTGTCAAGGCTGTCCCTGATGGCATCCACCTTTGATGCAAGTCTAAGCAAGGTGCATCCACCTCCAACTACAATACCTTCCTCAACAGCAGCCTGAAACTCATTGAAATTGTAAACTGATAAGGACTTACCCTCAACATAAAACCAATTTGTGCAGGTGTACTTTACAATTGTAACAATGTATTACCTTTGTTGCATTAAGAGCATCTTCGACTCTCAGTTTCTTTTCCTTGAGCTCTGTCTCAGTTTGTGCACCAACCTTGTGAGAAGAAAGTCAATGAATTCAGATTTTCACTCAACCCCAAAAAAAAAATCACACATCACAATTACAACCAGCTATTCGGAACTTACCTGGATAACAGCAACTCCACCTGACAATTTTGCAATCCTTTCATTCAGTTTTTCCCTCTCATAATCTTGCTCTGCAGCCTGCATGAGAATGTCGATTTAATTGGCCTATAAACAATCAAAATGAATCCCGCACACACTTCTTGTTTACGTGAAAGATTAAGAGAGGATGAGAGATTGATACCTCAATAAGATTTCTAATCTGTGCAACCCTCTTGTTTACTGCTTCCTGTGTGCTTCCATCACCAACAATTGTTGTAGCATCCTTGGTAAGCACCACCTTAGAAGCAGTGCCAAGTACTTCCTTGTCAGCTTTGTCTAAGGTAAGCCCCACCTCATCCCTAATTACAGTTCCTGCAAGCCAGGCGAAAAATCTCTCAACATGTGACAACAATAGCACAGAAGAATACACTGAGACACTTCATAGTTAATACAGAACAGCCAGGAAAGAAGAGAACATGATGTGAACAGACCTCCAGTGACAATAGCAATGTCATCAAGGTACTGGCTCTTGCGCTCTCCAAAACCAGGAGCTTTCAGTGCAGCAATCTTCAGAGCCCCCCTAAGCTTGTTCACAACCAAAGTTGCTAGAGCTTCTTGTTCAATGTCTTCTGCAATTATAATAATTGGGTATCCACCTCTGATAGCATCCTCCAAAACATTAATAAGATCCCTTGCATTTGTTATCTTTTTATCAACAAGAAGCAGCTGCATTGAAAAAAAAAAAAAAAAAAACCACACACGCGTCAATTTGCAGAGCCAACAGATATTACTGTCAATCTTAACGGTTGCAGGAGGGGAAAAAAAACCCAAAATACAAAAAAAAAAAAACAGGTCAGTCTGACAGGATGCACACCTTGCAGTTTTCAAATTCAACTGCCATTTTCTCACTATCAGTGACAAAGTAAGGTGAGATGTAACCACGATCAAACTGCATTCCTTCAACAACATAGAGGCTGTTCTCAGCACTTTTTCCCTCTTCTAGGGTCACCACACCCTTACGACCCACCTTACTCATGGCTTCAGCTATCATATTTCCTACTTCATAGTTGTTTCCGGCACTAACTGCTGCTACGTCGGCCAACTCGCTGTCTTCAACCTGCAGTCCAATGCCATTGTTATTAAGTGACATATTAGAAACTGATTAATTCAAGAAAAAATAAAATTATGGTGGGGGCACAATCTTGATGCTTGAAACCAGAAAACTCAGACAAACATTACCTCCTTTGACATCAACTTAAGCTCAGACACAAGAGCTTTCGTGGTCTTCTCAATACCTCGAGTAATTAAAACAGGGTTCGCACCAGCTGCAACCACCTGGAATTGTAAATCATTTTCATGAGATTGGGAGATCATCGCTGATTAAAAAAGTTTGAAAGAATTTTTTGTTTTCTTTGTCTTTCTACTATCTTCCTAAATGAAGAGAGAGAAACAGAAAGCACGGCACAGAGATCATATGAGTTTAAGTTCATTATTGTCTCTTTTATGAAGTGAATAAAACAGGATTTTCATATTTTGGAACAACACAGTACCATAAATCAAAATACAAACCTTGACACCCTCAGCAATAAGACCTTGTGCAAGAACAACAGATGTTGTTGTTCCATCACCAGCCAAATCATTAGTCTTGGCAGCCGCTTGTCTCACTAACTTAGCACCAATGTTCTCAACTGGGTCCTCCAACTCAACCTTAAAGAGGGGAAAGACCAAAATCCATCAATATCTCACACAAGATGGTATTGGTTCATAATAGGTTGAGCAAAAGAAGTCTATACAAAGGAGAAATTTGTAAAAAGATTAATAGCATCGCATAAGAATTTATTCATCATAATTTTTCTGGGCAAATCAAGTTCATTTGATCCTTAGTTTCATCAATAATGGAAATCTAAGCATCTAACACCAAAACATTCTAACTAATGAAGACAACAGCGTTTTTGAAGATCAAGAAATAACCTTGGCATTGTAAACAATGAATAGAAACTAACCTCTTTTGCAACAGTAACACCATCATTAACAATTTTTGGAGAGCCATACTTGCTTTCCAAAACAACATTCCTGCCTTTTGGACCAAGAGTAACCCCAACTAAGTCCGCAAGCTTGTTCACACCAGTCTGAAACAAACCAAGCAATTGATTAGAAACTAGAAAAAACAAATAACCAAAATCAAAACTCCACCACAACAAATCAACACCCAACATCATCTAATCATAGACTCACTTGCAGCTTCTTAATAGCTGAGCCATCCTTGTTGAAATGCAATTCCTTTGCCATGGCACAAATCTTGGGAGAGAAATTTCTTTGTGACATCACATTCTGCCTCCTAGCAAATGAGAATGAAGAAATGGAAGCAGAAGATGACAACTTGTCTGAAGAAGCAAATTTCTTGTCCATAACACGGCAGCCAGGAGTAGCCAAGAAGCCTACTGAAGACATGGCTGTGAAAGTTGATGCCATCTACTTCTCAAAAGCTGAAGACAATGAACATTATTGTCTTAGTAATCTCAAACACATTAGATAAAGGTACTCAATCAAAACACCAAAGGAGGTACTAAAACAGAACATAAGAGAGAAGGAAGGAAGCTACAGGGGAAAAAAGGAAAGCACTTAATCAATTCAATAATACTGACCAAAAGCAGCTCATGTACAAGCAAGTGAGGCATATAATTCAAGCATTTTATCAAACCCAGTTTACACTTTAACTTCTAACTTCACAATGAAACCAAATTTTGGAATATTAAGCACAAGTATGTAGCTTGACAGGACGCGCACTTGTCATTTGGATAATAATAAGATCTCAAAAAAGTTATCTTTTTTACAAATTTGTAACCACATAAACTTTCCAAGCTCGAGTAAGTAATTTCAAACAAGAAAAGTTAAGATATTTGAATTGGTTCAAAGCTGAACCAGCAGTAGTTGGCTAAAGCTGGCATAAAAATTTGAATTTCCCAGCTCAAAACAAACATAGCTGTGAACTAACAAATCTTAGAACGGACTCCAATTGTCCTAGAATATCTAACAACTGCAGCAACATCTCCAATACAACTTTTCACAGATGGCATGGTTAAACATTATAACTTAACCCACAATTAAAATACTTATCACATATCAACACAATTCTTCAACTTTATATTAAGAAAATGAAGCAGTTTCATCAAAACCCAAATGGTAATTAATAACAAAAGTACATAGTAAAAGTTTAATAAACCAATCTTCAAGCTCAATTATCCCCAAATCCAAAAAATGAAATGTCAGATATTGACAAGCAAAACTACTCAATCCCCAGAACACCTCCAGGAAATTCAAATGCAGTCATAAACTAAACCAACAAAAATACCATATATTTCCCCCATGCTTCAAAACATTATCCAAATGAAGCCAAAACAAAAGCAAAAAGCACATACAAACCAAACAATGAAACACCTTTGCATTTCAAGTTTTCAACAACAAAAAAGCAATCTTTTCCACAAAACCAATAGCCCCACCAAAAAACAAAAACACCCATATGCATTTTCCAAGGATTTTGCACCATATGAAACCAAACAAAACCAGAAAAACACATACAAAACACACAAGTTTGCATTCAACAACAAAAGCAAAGCCCAAAAAGAACAAATGGGTAATCTGAAAGATGCTTACTTTTGGTGAAAGGGTGAGCTTTCTAGGGTTTAGTGGGGGGTTTTGGATAAGAAGCAATGGGAGTGTGTAGCAGTAGTAGGTATATAGTTGGTTTTTTTATCTCTCTTTGTGTGTTTCTCTCTCTCACTCTGACAACGATGATAAAATAAAGAAAAAAGGGTAAACGGTACCCTTCAAGGATCTTGAAGCTTCGGTTAAATCTGGGCCGTCCGATGTAAACGAGCGCAATTCTGGTTGTCCTAGCTTGGAACACTCTAGAATCTTTGTGATTTCACGGTTGCTGTAGTGTTGCTACTTGGTGTGTTGATTTGATATTGCCATCACACGTGTGAAGGAAGTACCAATTTTACTTTGGTTGTAACTAAAAATGGCACCCAATCATTGTATGACACCTGTTGATTATCGCTAAAATAGTCTAATAATTCATCATACTTCTTAAATTGGAGCTTTGGGCAAAAATTGTCCATACCAACTCTGGCATTTCTTTTTTGGGTGTGTTTTCAACCAGAAATGTCCAGAAAGTTTGTATTTTTTTTTTTTTTTTGACAATTCAATAATTGGAGAGACATGTAGGATTTTTTTTTTTTTTTTAAATTATCTTAGAAGTTATTTGAAAAAAATTCATGGGTAATTATTTGAATAGTCATGAAATGAGTTATAATTGATTCCTCCAAAATTGATTTCATTGAAACCTTTTTTTTTTTTTTTCTAGTTGGGTCACATTGGGTTGGATGGATTCTATAACATTAAATTCTTTTTTCTAGTCAGGGCATTGTTGCGAGCTAACGAGGATGAACTTTCAGTGGTGGGCCAATCAAAATAGCCCAACAACGAAGTAAGTGAAGTTTCAAGCCCTGTCAAGCCCAAGAAGGAAAGGGATGTGACTAAAGGAAAAGAAGTTTTAGGGGAAAGCCCAAACAAGGAAAAGAAAATAACGGGTAAGGGTAATTGGAAGAAAATAGCAAGAGAGAAAAATAAAGCCCAAGTCACTGGAGTTGGAGCCTAGAGCCCTACTGTTGAAAAAAAAAAAATTCAATTGTGTAGAAACATAAGTAACAGAGATTAGGCCTTAGAACTGTGATATATCGGCAGTGGCTGCTATGCAGCACTACCAGGAGCAATGATTACTTTAAGCTAGAACTGTCAGGGGCTTGGGAACCCCCTAACAGTTAATGCACTACGCAACATCGTGCAACAATGGGATCCCAGTATTGTCTTCCTATCAAAGACAAAACTCAACAAAAAAGGCATGGAAAAGGCAAGGGATAAAACAAGCTTCGTGTATGGCTTGATTGTTCCACAATCAAAAAGGAGTGGAGAGATAGCGATGTTATGAAAGAAAGACATTAATTTGGAGATCAAAGGATATGCAGGTAATTATATCGATGCCATTGTTATTGAGTCAATTTCGAGGTTCAAATGGAGAATCATAGGTCTTTATGGACACCCCGAATCGCATAGAAGAAAAAAAACATGGGAGCAACTAAGATATTTGAAGAGGAAATTCCAACTTCCTTGGATTTGTTTTGGTGATTTAATGAAATATTAGCGACGAATGAAAAATTGGGAGGTGTTCGCAGGCCACAGAGACAGATAGACAAGTTTAGGGATGCTATTAATTATTGTGTTCACCACATTGTTGATTCCACTTCGAACCATTGTGCTCTTCTTATCTCTAATTCCTTTGTTCCTTAGTTTCCTAAAAAGCGCCGCTTTCAATTTGAAGCAATATGGACCAAAAGGGAGGATTGCAAAGGAATTATTAAAGCTGTTTGGAAGGATGGTACAAACTTTAGTACCCCTAGTGGGTATGGCTGTAGGGCTAAAACAATGTGCTGAAGACCTCTCGAGATGGAATAGGACTATTTTTGGACAGGTTCCAAGAGAGATACAAAAAAAAAAAAAGAAAAAAAGAAAAAAAAAAGAAAAAAAAGAAAAGGGGAAGCACTTAATGAAATAGTCTTAAGGGATAATGATGGAAGCAAAGGCAAAGAAATTAATGTGCTTCGAAGGGAAATCAATGATTTATTAGACAGTGAAAAGACCATATGGCAACAAAGGTCTAAGGTTCAATGGCTAGGCCTTGGGGATTGTAACATGAAATATTTCCATTTCAAAGCCTCTAAGAGAAAGAGGAAAAACACTATAACTAGGCTAATGGATGAAGATGGGAATTGGTGGGACAACAATGAGGGGGTATTACAGCAATAGCAGTGTCCTATTTTGAGAATTTGTATACTACATCTTGTTCCAACCGAATTTTGGAGGTAATAAATACTATTCCAACTAAAGTAACCAATGAGATGAATCAAAGTTTGATCAAATAATTTACCAGAGAGGAGGTTGTAGCAGCACTTTAACAAATGCATCCTACCAAAGCCCCAAGTCTAGATGGTATGTCTACAATTTTCTTTCAAAAGTATTGTGATATTGTTGGCAATGATGTTACTTGTATGGTTCTTAATGTTTTAAATTCTAACATGCCAAAAGCTGATATCAATAGAACTAATATTGCTCTTATCCCAAAGACTAAAAACCCCACAAAGATGACTGAGTTCATACCTATAAGCCTAAGTAATGTCATTTATAAAATCATCTCTAAAGTTTTTGCCAATCAACTCAAAGCAATTCTTCCCCAAATCATCTCTTAAAACCAAAGTGCATTCCTTTCAGAACGACTTATAATAGATAACGTTTTGGTCGCCTTTGAATTGATGCATTATCTAGACCATAAAAGAGATGGTAAGGATTGCTACATGGCGATCAAGCTTGATATGAGTAAGGCATATGATAGGGTTGAGTGGCGCTTTGTTGAAAAAGTCATGGAGCAATTTGGCTTTCATGAAAAATGGATTAGTCTTATTATACGTTGTATTACCACTGTGACCTATTCTGTTCTGGTTAATGGAGTAGTTCAAAGATGCATTGTGCCTACAAGGGGTTTGTGTCAAGGGGGCCCCTTATCCTCTTACCTCTTTCTCCTATATGCAGATGGCTTTTCTTCACTCATTTATGATGCTATCAAGAATAAAGCAATCAATGGAATCTCTATTTGCAGAGGATGTCCCATGATCACTTACTTATTCTTCGTGTATGTCATGCTCTGAATAAGATTCTTGAGCTCTATGAGGCGGCTTCTAGTCAGAAAATCAACACAGATAAATCATCTGTGTGTCTTTAGCCACAACACTCTTGATGACACAAAGAAAGAAGTGCTAGACATTTTGGGTCCCATGCAAGACTCGAGGCACAGCAAATACTTAGGCCTCCCATCAATCATTGGAAAGTCAGAAAAGGAAGTATTTGCTGAAGTTAAAGAAAGAGTGGGGAAGAAACTATATAGATGAAAAGAGAAAATGTTGTCGATAGGAGAAATGGAGATTCTAATAAAGGCAATGACCCAAGCGATACCTACTTATACAATGAGCTGCTTCCAACTGCCTAAGGAGCTCTGTGATGAAATTGAAGGTATGATGAGGGGATTTTGGTAGGGACAAATGCAACAAGAGATAAAGATTGCTTGGATCAACTGGGGAAACATGTGCAAGTCCAAGCTTAAAGGAGGTATGGGGTTTCGGAACCTACAAGCCTTTAACTTGGCTATGCTAGCTAAACAAGGATGGAGGTTGCTGTCTAACCCAAACTCTCTAGTGGCACGTATCTACAAAGCAAAGTATTTCCCCCATGGTGATGTTCTCAACTCAAAGTTTGGAAGTAACCCGTCTTGTGCCTAGCAAAATATCTTCAATGGGTTAGAGGTAATTAGAAAAGGTACTCATTGGAGGGTAGGTAATGGGAGGCTTATTCATATTTGGGATGATAAGTGGCTACCCACCCCCACAACTTATAAGGTAATCTCCCATCCTCGCATGCTTGATGATTACCCTATGGTATCTACTTTGATTGATCCTAATACAAGAAGATGGAAAGCTGATTAAATAAGAGCCTTGTTCCTGCCTTTTGAAGCCAACATAATTCTTAACATTCCCTTAAGCCATAATCTACCCGAGGACAAAGTAATTTGGGTTAGCAACAAAAAAGGGGATTTCATTGTCAAAAGTGCCTACTACATTGCTCTTAACGTATTGGAAACTAATGAAATGGGTGAAAGCTCTAAGGGGGATCCCAAATTACCATTATGAAGGAAACTTTGGCACCTTAAGATTCCAGCAAAGGTTAGAATATTTGCTTGGCGTGCTTGCATGAATGCTCTACCCATAAAACTTAACTTAAGCAAGAGAGGAGTAAATACTAATGTGTCCTGCCCCATATGTGATGAAGAAGTTGAAACCACCTCACATTCCCTTATCTCATGTGAGTATGCTAAACATGTCTGGGATAATTGGTCTGAGAATCCAGTGAACATTTCAATCAATAACAATGATATCTTAAATGTTGCTAAGAGATTTGTGGCTGAAGGAACATCCTAAGATCTTGAAACATTCTTCCTGACTGCTTGGTCCATCTGGTATAATAGAAACCAGAAAGTTTTTGAAGACAGCTACCACCCCCCCACCCAAGTATGGAATTTTGCTAGAAGGCTCTCTTGCGACTTCATGGAGGCTTCTAATACTTTTTGTGATAAGCAATCTTCCTTAAAGGAAGGATGGAGTCCCCCTCCCTTGGGTACGTATAAAGTTAATGTGGATGGCGCTATCTTAAATAACGGTTGACCCTCTAGCATAAGTGTGATCATCAGAAACAGCAAAGGAGAAACCATTGCTGCTCTTTGTATGCCCCTCCCTGGTGAATACTCTATCTTAGAGACTGAAGCCATTGCAGTTAAGAAATGAGCTCTTTTAGCCAAGGAAATGGAGCTACAGTAAGTCATCTTTGAATCTGATGCCTTAATAGTTGTTAATAGTGTAAATGCTGGTGACAAAAGTGGTTACAATGGCCACTTGTTCCAAGGTATTAGGTGTATTCTTAACTCCTTCATTTCCTGGCAGTTCAAGCATCTAAAAAGGGCATACAACAAGGCAGCCCATGAGTTAGCTTAGCATGCTAAATGTCATGGCACCAATCAAGTCTAGAAAGGAGTATCATCACCTATGGTGCAACACAGTCCAATTTGATTGTAGTTAGCTTGATTTCATTTGTACTCATGACCTTGTTGTATGCCTTGTTCAGTTGAATGAAACTTGTTTTCTTAAAAAAAAAAATTCTTTTTTCTTAAAAAAAAAAATTCTTTTTTCTTTTTTTAATATAAGATAGAAATTCTACTCTAGCTTAATCTAGGTATATATGTGTGTGAAACTTCCTCTTGAAAATTTGCCCCGACCCTTACCCCACACCTTACAAGCACTTATACTTGTGGAATAACCACCGTACTAAGGATGCGCAATGGTAACATCAAATTCTTTTACTTGCAAGGAGTATCTGCTAGGCATTAATTGAACATGTGTTCAATTAAATTGGTTTAATTATACATTTAGTTCTCGAACTTTTTGAAAAAAAAAAAAAAAAAAAAGACCTTGTCATACTTTCCTACATTAACAGAACATGTATGCAACTAAATTGGTTTAATTATACATCCAATTCTCAAACATTTGCTTCATATTTCAAAATAATCCATGTTATTTGAAATGTTTCATTTACCGTTCCTTAACATAAGTTTGTGTACGAATAGCTCATATCATCAATTCTTGTTTTGATTTGAGTTGAGAATGTTTAGCAAAATCTCAAGGATTTTGATAGTAGTAAAGGACAGAAAAAATTGGTTATTCGATTATTTATTTATTTATTAATATTTGTTTGGAGATATAAAAAATCAAAGCAACAATGATTTTAAAAAGACTATGACATGGCCCATGGGTGACCTATAGCGGCAATTCCAAAAAGCACGGCATTAGGTGCCTATAGTGGCAAAAATAGAAACTGTTGAAGGAAAAAAAAAATGTTGGGATAGCCCATGAATTTTTTTGTAGTGTTTTGACACAAATTTAAACCTATAAAGACTATAAATATTTCAAAGGATGATGAAATTTTTAAATAATGGTTAAATAATGGAACAAAGGTTGGGGACTAAATTTCGCCCTACTGTAGTTTCTGAATTTCGCCCCATAGCCCTTTCCAATGTCATATATAAACTAGCTTCTAAGGTTATTGCAAATAGACTTAAAAAAGTCCTGCCACATTTGATTTCTGAGTCACAAAGTGCGTTTCAATCCAACAAGGCTATTTCTAATAATATTCTGGTGGCCTTTGAACTATTACATCATATGAAGACTCAAAAAAAAAAAAAAAGAGCAAATTTCATGACCTTAAAGCTAGACATAAGTAAAGCATATGATAGAGTGGAGTGGCCATTTTTTATTGAAATCGTGAAAAAAAATGGGTTTTTGTGATGTTTGGTTGACCCTCATATATGAATGTATCAGCACGGTGTCCTACTCAATCTTGGTTAATGGGGAACCCAAAGGTGAAATCTCTCATTCTAGGGGAATTCGTCAGGGGGACCCATTATCACCATATCTTTTCTTATTATGATCGAAGGTGTTGAATAGAATGATCCAACAACCTGCAAGAGATAATCATATTCGGGGTTTTTCCTTATGTAAAAATGGCCCAAAGATTACTAACCTATTTTTTGTAGATGATACTTTGTTGTTTTGCCGAGCAAAGATGGAAGATTTGCAAGCCATCAAACACATTCTATCACTATATAAAGGGGCATCCGGTCAACAAATAAATCGGGAGAAGACAACCCTTTTCTTTAGCAAAGTAGTGTTCGAGGAAAAGAAGGGAGAAATTCTAAGTTTCCTAGGGGTTCCAGAAATCAAGGAGTATGAAAAATACCTTGGCTTGCCAGTTGTTGTTGGGAAAAATAAAAAGGTGAGCCTCAATTATATCAAGGAGAGGGTGTGGGCAAAGCTTCAAAGGTGGAAAGAAAAGCTCCTATCTCAAGCGGGGAGAGAGATTTTGCTTAAGGCGGTGGTACAAGTTATCCCTACATTTGCAATGAGTTGTTTCAAATTGCCGGTGGGTTTGTGCAAGGATATTGAAATGTAAATTAGAAAATTTTGGTGGGACGAACGTGGTGGCCAAAGAAAAATTCATTGGAAGAGTTGGGAAGTATTATGTAAACTAAAAGAGGAAGGGAGTATGGGCTTCAAAGATTTGGTTAGATTCAATGAGGCTATGCTTGCCAAACAAATTTGGAGGCTGCAAACAGATAAGAATTCTCTTCTGTTTAAGGTTTCCAGTACAAAATATTTCCCTACAGGTTCGGTGTTGGAGGCAAAAAGCAAGAAAGGCTCCTTTGCTTGGCAAAGTATACTCAAAGCAAGGCATGTCATTGAGAAAGGGATGTTATGGAGGGTTGGTGATGGGTCACAAATTCGGGTATTCAAGGATAGTTGGATTCCTGGTTGTCTTCCTACCAAGGCAGTACCACTCATGCAAGAATGTGAAGATGACTCCATAGTTAGTTCATTTATAGACCAGACAACAATGGACTGGAATGGGCAAATGATTGATCAAAAAATTGCTCCCTATTTGGCTTAGAGAATTAAGGCTATCCCATTATGCAAAACACCACAAGAAGACTGTACTATATGGCCATGGAGTTGGGACGAAAACTATTCAGTTAAGACCGAATACCAGCTATTAGGTGAACTAGAAAATAGGGAGGCTGCCTCGAGTTCAAATAGTGCTGATTCAAGGAACTTTTGAAAAGGAATATGGAGCTTGCAAATCCCTAATAAGATAAAACATTTTTCTTGGCGAGCTTGCACCGAATCACTCCCAACGTTGGCGAACTTATATCGGCGCAAAGTGTTGGGGTCACTGTTTTGCAACAACTATGAGAGAGCTTGTGAAACGGCCCTCCACACTCTTTGGGAATGTGATAAAGTGCTGGGTTGCTGGGGTCACGGGTTTAATAAATTAAAAAGCCAAGAAATGGGTACTTGCTGATCTAGTGTTCTCTGTAAGGCAACAGGAAGAAAATATGGAGCTGTTCATGGTTGTTCCGTGGTTTATATGGAGTAGACGTAACAAAATGCATTTCAACGAGCAACACATGCCACCTAAGAAGACCCTTGAAGCGGAAACAACATTGCTTGCTAACTTCTGCGAGAATCATGACTGCAAACCCAAGAGAAATCTGGTTCGGACACAGCGTTGGGTACCACCAGCTGAAGGAATATACAAGGTGAACTATGATGGTGCTTATTTCATGGATGAAGAAAAAGCAGGGATTAGTGTTGTGGTGCAGAATGATTTGGGTCAAGTTATGGGTTCACTAGCAGAAAAAATTGACATGCCGACGACTGTTGAAGTGCTTGAGGCAATGGCAGCAAGGAGAGCAATGTTATTCATGGAAGAATTGGGCTTGAGGCATGCTGTATTTGAAGGAAACTCGGAACTTGTTGTAAAAGCATTAGTGGGTCACTGTCCAGACCGGTCTAGTATTGGTCATATTATAAAAGACTATAAGTCTTTAAGGGGTTTGTTCCAAACTTGTTCTTTCTCTCATGTTAGGCGGCAGGGCAATGGAGTTGCTCATGCTTTAGCTAAGAGAACTAGAAAGTCTTTTCCTTTAGCTTATGGATGGAATCTATTCCACCAGACATTACTTGTCTAGTTTATGTTGATGTAACATCATAATTTTTCCACACATTAATAAAGTGGAACATCTTCTTCTCAACAAAAAAAAAAAAAAAAGTCTCTATAATAAATATATATGTAAAAAAAAAGTTGGGGACTAAATGTTGTAATTAAACCAACTCTTGCCCAGACCACCAATTCAATTATAAGGTGAAACAATTAAAGGCTTCGTGAGAGTACTATGGACTGATTTCACTGATTAGTGGGCCTTCTAGAACCACGAGTATGTCTTTGTACTCTGCAGTGTGGCGAACTTCTTTGATGGATGTAGTATTAACCCAAGCCCAAGCCGGGTGAATAATATACAGCCCAACTTAACTGGGCTTAAAAGCAGATTTTTTTTTTCTCTCTCTTTGGCATCACAAAGGTAGATATTTTTATCTTTTTTTTTTTTTTTTTTTGATAAACAGTAGATATTTTTATCTTTTGTTTTGTTAATGGTGGTATATATTATTATGTTATTGTTAGTGGTCCCCAATCCTCATTTTCTCCATGGTAGGTGTCAACCCCAAAAGATCATAAATGTTATATCATATGCTGCACAGTGTAAATGTTATATTGCTTTAATCATATGGCTCAAAATTAAAAGTTACATTAAATCGAGAGACATGTGTAACTTCATAACTTGTTGAAATGAATAACTGTAGGTAATAGGAAAAAAAAAGTGTGGATCAATGTAAAAGTAATTGTTTATCATTCACATTTGACCAATTCTAATAAGTTGTGAAATTAAGTGTATCCGTTAAAGTTATTAAGATAAATGTTTTAAAGTAAAATTCTATTATCAAAGTTTCTACAAATTTATAGTCTACCTGCTTTTATATATATATATATATATATATATATATATATCTATGTATGTATGTATGTTTATATGACATTTGGTCCATAATAATTATTCTTTATTATCTAACTAAGACACCAATTGTTTCTCAAAAAAAAAAAAAAAAAAAAAAAAAAAAAACTAAGACGCCAATTAATTTTTAGTGTAAGCAGAATTCAAATCACAAATCTCTTACAGGGCCAGCAGAACTATGGATGCAATTGATGCAATCGCCTAAGGCCCCTAAAAAAAAAAAAAAAAAAAAAAAAAAAAGGCCTCCACTTGTATAAAAATATATAATAAATTTTAATTAAGAAAAAAAATTGTAAGTCCTTTTATTGGCCAATAAAATGAATTAAAAATATCTCATTGTATCCTAAAATACAGATGATTAAAACGGAAAAGAAGGCCCCAATTGTAAAATAAAAAAGAAAAAAGAAATATTATATATATATATATATTTTTTTTTTTTTTTTAATTAAGGAAAACAAAATTTTAAGTCCTTTTATTGGTAGTAGAATGCATTAAAAATGCACAATTATATCCTAAAATAAATAAAAAATTAAAAAGAGAATAAAATAGTCAAATTCGGCTAACAAAATTAAATTATAGGAGACAAATTCAATAAATTATTCTTGAAATATGCTAAAATCAAAATTAATACCAGAAAAATTCATTAATAATACAACATTAATATCTTGAAATAAGAGATTATAAATTTCTAAAGCAAAAGAAAAAAAAATCTCTCAATCTCTCTATCTTCATGTTTCTCCATCTATATTCTCACCTTTTTTTTCTTCTTCTTGAATCTTTGTTTTTTTATATAAGCTTTCTTCCTTCACTATGAAATCAATCTGCAATAGCTTCACTACAGTGGTGTAGCTGGCTTTCTCTCTCTCTCTCTCTCTCTCATAAAATAGAAGAGTACTGAACTATTGATTTGTGATGACTATTAACTTTTTATTCAATATTTCAAAATAATAATAATAATATACACTACACAGTTGACAGGATAGATTACTGCACTACACAGTTGACAGGATAGATTACTGCACTACACAGCTGACAGGACAGATTACTACACTACACACTGCAAATAACAAATATCACCGTAGCACATGTCAACCACATCCCATATGGCCCACACACTATGACTAAAGACACTAACCACCTATTGATCAAATGAGTTTTAACATTTAAAGTTTCAAGATTTTTTGGATTTTAAGTTTTATTAACAAAACATTCTTATATCCACCCACTTTATAATAAACACCTATACACACGGTCTCTTTTTATCACTCCAATTGATAATTTGATGTATATATCATATCAACCCATTTGTATTATGATGATGTTAATTTTTTGAACCAATTAATAAATTAATTTTTATTTGTGCAGGATTGTAGGTTTAAACTTTAAATAATAAAGTGGTCACAACGTTAGAAAAGTTGCAATAACCAAGTTCTATTATTCTACACTTTAAATTTTATTTTTAGTTAAATTATAATTTTTAATTGTAAATTGTGTTTTATTTATTTATTTATAAATATTTGCTCATTATATATGTTTACTAGAAAAAATTTATCTGGATATGAAAAACTTCAAAAAAATAAAATAAAATAAAAGAAGAGAAAAATTGAAAAATAAACTAAATCTCAAAAAGGATAAATAGATTTTAAATTAAAAAATTCAAATAATATTATTTAATTAATATTTAAATATGAAAAGACCCCACTTAAAGATTTCACCTAAGCCTCCAAAGTTGTTGAGTCGGATCTCTTATTCAATAACAAGTGAATTTACTGGTTAAACTAACTGAAACTTATAGATATCTACTACTTTAATTAAAACTCAATCTCCAAGTTTGGAAAAACTTAAAAGATGCTTAATTTTTTATTTTCGGATTATTCTTTATTATAAACTTCTTCCTGTTCGAGCATCTCCAATGGCTTCTTTAAAGCCAATTTTAAAGAGAAAACACCCTAAAAATCCACTCTAACAGCTTCTTCATCTTCATTTTTTAGATTAGAATTGCAACAGTGCTTCTCTACAAATAGAGAACACTGTAGCATCTATTATTCACACTTCAAACATTTTTAGCTATTATAATAATCAGTTATTGAATAAAAAAATGTTGGAAGATGTGTAATTATTAAAAAAAGAATAAATAATAAAAAAAGAATTAATGAAATAATATTTAAATGAGATGGAGAAAAGAATAGAGAATCTGTTGGAAAGTGTATTTGAAAAAGTAGATAGGTAAAATTTAAATATCACTGATTACTGTCCAAACAATACAAAAATTTAGATAAGCTGCCGGAGATTTATTATATTTAATGGGCCTCAGTCCAAAAAGCTAATTTCAATTTGGTCTCTCATCCTCTCATGATTTTCCCAGAAAGAACGGCTAGCCTTGACTATTTCGCTTCGTCATTGATGGAAAGAAATTATATCTATTTCGCTTTCAATAATATTAATTAGTGAAATATTTTTAAATGACTTTGTTGCTAAACATGATTGTTATCTCTTATCAGGACTTATGTACGCGTGAACTTTGATTATTATTCTCTATAAAAAGCAACAGGCTAAATGCATTTTGAACGTGCCAAATTTAAAAAAAAAAAACATGTGAATTTTTGAGCTGCGTTTTCTTTGGTCCAGAGGGCAGAACGACCTTTACAGCACCGTTAGCCAATTAAAGTGATTATGAAACGTGTGAAAATTTGCAAGAGCAATCTGGTGGCCATGGGGGCACTGATTCGGCTTTCAAGAGACAGATTCATGAATATGCATTAATATGATTCTTTAACATCGATTCCGACTGGACTTTTGACCAGCCAAGTCCTATCTGATCAATCTCAAAATATTTTGTAAGACCAGGCTCTCAAGTTTCTACTTTGCATACATATTATGCTAATAATCATGTCGACATTGTGGTTCCACAGGAGTCAAAGTTGTAATGCATGGACATGGACCTGCAATAATTGTTGAGAATATTGCAGATGTTTTCCTAGCAGGTTAGGTCCCTATACCTAAATTTTCTCTTATTTATATTAGGGAATACTAATGAGTGTACTTAAAGAATTGGTTAATAATCTATTTAAAGAAAGTTTTGATACCACTTTTATGAGAAATGAAAAAAATTGTCAAAATATTTTTTTTTTTCATTTCCCATAAAAACTTTCTTTAAATGAATTATTAATTAGTGCCCTAAAGGCACTCGTTAACATTTCCCTTTATATTATAACATTATTTGCTTTATATTATAAATTATTTGCTTTACTTAGAATAGAGCAAATTCTAAAAGTATTCAAACCACAATATGAGAAAAAGATATTACACCCTCCTTTTAGCAACTTTATTTATGGGTAAGCTATTTCCCCATCGTAGTTGCTATTGTATAGATAATTTCTATGTTAAGGGCCAAGAGTTGAACAATTGTATACTATGTGCCTATGTGGTTAAAAAGTTGTTGACAGATTTCTTAATCAACTGAGGAAGGGAACATATTTCATAAAAAGAAAGCAAATGAGACGATAGGCTATTTCTACTTGCTCTATTGCTACAAAACTTGGCAATCAATGTGCACATGCATGTCATATGGGCTGGAATATATACAATAATTTATTCTCTTATTTGTTTACACCGAATTCCAACACTCTTTAAAACACTTTGCAAAGTGTAATTTAGTTGCACGAGAATAAGGTACTAGTTATGAAAATGATTGTTGGAAAGACAAATTGCTAAATTACAAGATTAGTACAGACATGCATAATTGACACAAAAGGCTAAATAATTTCTTGCTAAAGTTAAAAGGCTTGACTAGATATCTGCTCTAGCTAGTGTAACCTATTTTAGACTTTTGATCTCTAGCCGATCAAATGATCTTAAGTTCGTCCTTTTCTTTTACTATTCTACTATTGCCCAAAAAAAAAAAAAAAAGAGAAAAAAGTGGAAATGGTTGAACTACATATAGAGCATGCGCTTCATACATAAAAAGAAATTCCGAAGGGGATGCTATAATTTGACGAAGAAAAACCCTCAAGAAGAAAAGAGAGATATATCTAAAAGTTGTGAAAATTCCATTTACATCACAAATGTCGAGTTTAACTCTTGTAAATTGTGGAATTGTACAAATCCAACAAAGAAGAGCTGTATAAGTAAGAGTTCAACGACGAGGAGTTCTTCAAGAAAACTACAACAATGAAAAGATTGAGGTATTTACAAAGTAGTATTGAGATTTAAGGTCTTCTATTGAGGTAACTCATTTCTTTCTTTCTTTTTAAATTATCCATGAGATTATTTTATTGAAACTAAATAAATATCAAGCTAGCATGATTATTACAAATGTGTATGTGGAACATATTGAAAATATTGCTATAAAATTGTTACAATCATCACAATCAATATGACTATATTATTAGTAGCATATGTTTCATCGTCAAGAATCTGAGAAGTTCTATCAAGTCTCCTAAACTTAAACTGCTAGATGATCGTGTTCACAATATGGTCATGAGTTTAAATCTCAATAAATTTCTACTATTTCCGTCAACTCACCAAAATATTTTTAAATTGCTTTAAAAATTATACACAGTGCAAGCACCTAACAAAGACTAGCTTAAAGAAGCATATAGTCAAATAGCTTCAATTTTTATACTTCTCTATAATTCGTATAAAATGCACTTCGTAAAAAAAACTTGAAGCAAAAGAGATCTAGGCCTTAGACGTGAAGTATCATGTTGAGCTTAAAAAATCTTGAAAAGAGAAGAGCTCATCATCCTGAAAAGAGAAGAACTTATCAAGAAGATCCTAACAATAAAAAGATCGAGGTATGTGACAAAATAATGTCATCATTTAAGACAAATTGCAAAAGAGGTAAAACTCTAGGACTACAAGGAAATAAGAAAAATGTCCACCTAAGCTATTGGTAATTTACTATTTATATATGAATTATTCTAAAATTCTTGTTTAACTAAGTCTTGGCAAGTGCATACGCTACTGAATGCAGATATCAACATGGCCTCAAGAAGGTTCCAAACGACATAGCGTCAAGAAATCTTTCTAGCAATAAGTGATAAGATTCCTTAAATGGATGTAAGTCACCAAAAAATGGCTAAGTAATAAGATTCCACCAAGACAGATGTAAATCATTGACGCAGCCTAAATGACAAGATTCCTTAAATGGATGTAAGTCACCAAAAAATGGCTAAATGATAAGATTCCGCCAAGACGGATGTAAATCACTGACGAAACCTAAGTAATAAGATTCCGCCAAGACAGATGTAAATCACTGACGAAGCCTAAGTGACAAGATTCCTTAAATGGATTTATGTCACCAAAAAATGGCTAAGTGATAAGATTCTGCCAAGATAGATGTAAAGCACTGACAAAGCCTAAGTGACAAGATTTCTTAAATGGATGTACGTCACCAAAAAAAAAAAAAGGACAAGATTCCACTAGACCAATGTAAATCGTTGATGAAGTCTAAATGATGAAGCCTCATAACTGGATGTAAGTCACCCAAAAGTGGCTAAGTGAATAAATATCCTTAGATGAGTGTAAGCAGATAAGGATTCTCACACAAACACAAGTCACATGCAAATCAAGAATATTAAAACGTGACAACCAGAAAATGAATAAAAGAAGAAGCATTGAAGTAATAAAAAATGTTCATCCAAAGAAATCACCTCGCCCTTCATCAATGATAAAAAAGGCCATCCAAAGAAATTAGCTTGTTCTTCAGCAGTGATAAAAAATGATCGTCCAAAGAAATTAGCTCACTTTCAAGATCAAGCTATGATCCCTCGAACGTCCAAAAAAACCTTCAAAAAGCAGATACTATGAAGTTGTCACAGAAATACTAACATTCCTGAAGAAGAAAGTAGTTGAAGATAAAGAAGCCTAAATCTAAACAAGTCAAGAATATTCCCTAAGCTTGATCAGCATAAAGCAAAATCAGACTTGGGAATGCGGGGCAACTGATGAGTCCAGAAAAATCATTAAGGTCGTCCATTAATATAGACAACCTTGCATCATTAGTAGGCCATCAAAGATAACCACTCAACACATTCAATAACGACCATCAAAGGTTATAAACTCTCATAAAGACAAAGAACATTACAATGAAGGTAATAATCACCTTAATTTATGTACAACAATTACCTAAATCACCTATAAAAAGGACAATTTGTCTCAGTAGCTGAGGTACGTCAAAAACTACTACAAAACACCATCTAAATATGAAATATATGGGTTGATACTAACTTAAGTATCAGAGGTTTCTTCGATCTATCTCTCCTTTATTTTGCAGGTCCTACGAGATCATCTAATACTTCGGATTGGATGAGTGACTCAACTGACAATTTTGGCATCATCAAATAATTTTTTTTTTTTAGAAATTTCTAATAATAATATATTCGTCAAAACATGTTTAGAATTGGAGTAAAATTTTTTTTGAACCCATTGCAAACTCGATTAAATACGAGTCTTAACTAGGGGTAGACCTCAGACGTAGGTTATGGTTTGGGGACCAATATAGGTCATGGCCTCCCTAACAATTTTCAAATTCTCTTTAGGTTACAAATACATTTTTTTTAACAAAATATATAAAGACTTCTCAATATATATATACCTACTTGATTTCACCTCAATTTTATATAAAATTTTTAGAAATATATACCAATTATAAAAGTCCTAAAAAATATTCATTAATTTGTCATTTCTCAACTCACCTACATGAGGAAAATAAATATATGATTTCATGAATGAAACAAAATATTGGTAAAATAAAATTCAACCAAAAGAATTTTCAATCAACTTTGTTAGATCTACAAGAAAAATAGAAAAACATAATGAAATAGAATTGAACAAGATTATTTTTTGAAACCTTTTAATTCTTTTAAGTAATATACATCAAACATATATATTTGGATTTGGAGTAATAAGAAATTTAAGAATGACCGGTTGAATAAACTGTATTTTGTAGTAGAAGACACCCAAAAATTCACTCCAACAGCTTCTTCATCTCCATTTTTAGATTAGAATTACAACAATGCTTCTCTACAAATAAAGAACATTGTAGCATCTATTATTCACACTTTAAACAATTTTAGCTATTATAATAATCAGCTATTGAATAAAAAAATGTTAGAAGATGTGCAATTGTTAAAAAAAGAATAAATAATGAATAAAGAATGAATGAAAAAATAATATTTAAATGAGATGGAGAAAAGAATAGAAAATCTGTTGGAAAGTGTATTTGAAATGAGTCATGCTAATGAGTGTCCTTCGGATATTGGTTAATAATCCAGTTAAGGAAAGTTTTGATGAGAAAAAAAAAAGTAATTATTGTCCTGATATCTTTTTTCATTTCCCATAAAAATAATATCAAAACTTTTCTAAAATAGATTGTTAACGAGTGCCCTTGCATTTCCTATTTGAAAAAGTAGGTAGGTAAAATCTAAAAAGCTGTTTGGATGAATTATTTTCATCACTCAATTTCTGTTACTCAATTTCCATCACTCATCACTCATTACTTAATTTTTCACACCCGTTTGCCACCATCACTCATTTTCCATCACTCAATATTTTTCATACTATTTGTGGGTCCCATAACTGTCACTCAATGTAGCATTTTTTTTTCCAAGTACTCAAACTCATTGAATCCAGTGAAAGAACAAAAAAAAAAAAAAGAGAGAGAGAGAGAGAAATAATTGAACCCAGAAAAACCCAGCCAAAAAAAAAAAACCCAGTGAAAGAAAGAAAGAAAGAAAAAAAGACAAAGAATTGAACCTAGTGAAGAACGTGAAGAAGCCACTAGTGTGAAAGGAAAAAGAAAAAAAAAAAAAAAAAAAACATGAACGCGCGCACTCAACCCAGTGAAGAAAAAAAAAAAAAGTCAAAAGTTGTGGCTTTAACTGACAGTGGGTCCCTCCATGTAGTGTTATTTACGAAAATGCCAATGAGTTATGAGTAATGGAAACTGAAAATAGTTAAAATGTGTTTTCAGTTTTCATAAATCATAACTTAAAAATCAGAGAATTGAGTGTTGGAAATACTGTTATAGAAACAGAGAAATTATGCATCCAAACGGACTTTTTATCATGGGTCTCACAATTTTTTAGAATTGAGTTATGAAAACAGGTCATCCAAACAACCTCTAAATTCAAACAGTACAAAAATTTAGATAAACTGCTGGAGATTTATTATATTTAATGGGCTTCAGCCCAAAAATTATAGACTCTGAAATTAAATCGCTAATTTCAAATTGGTCTCTCAGCCTCTCATGATTTGCCCAGAAAGAACAGCTAGCCTTAACTATTTCGCTTCGTCATTGATGGAAAGAAATTATATCTATTTCGCTTTCAATAATGTTAATTAGTGAAATATTTTTAAATGACTTTATTGCTAAACATGATTGTTATCACTTATCAGGACTTACCACTTATGCACGCGCGAACTTCGATTATTATTCTCTATAAAAAGCAACAGGATATTGAACGCGCCAAATTTTTTTAAAAAAAACATGTGCATTTTGAGCCACGTTGGGCAGAACGACCTTGACAGCACCGTTAGAGCCAATTAAAGTGAGTATGAAACGTGTGAAAATTTGCAAGAGCAATCTGGTGGCGATGGGGGCACTGATTTGGCTTTCAAGAGACAGATTCATGAATATGCATTAATGTGATTCTTTAACATCGATTACGACTGGACTTTTGACCAGCCATGTCCAATCTGATCAATCTCAAAATATTTTTTAAGACCAGGCTCTGAAGTTTCTACTTTGCATACATATTATGCTAATAATCTTGCGGACATTTTGGTTCCACAGGAGTCAAAGTTGTACATGCATGAAGGAAAAAACAAAGAGTATTCTACAATGGAAACATTACTAATGATCCACGTGTTTGACTGGCAGGTACAATGTACACAATCAACAGGATAGGTAACTTGGCAGCATGATGATAATCTGGTGGTAAATAGAGAAAGAAGACAGAAACCTGATGAGGTTTGAAGAATTGGCAATAAGCACTGATAGTTATAAAGGGAATATTTAACAAGTGGTGGATAAATGAAGGGATAAAGTCTTGTAGCTAAGTCAACAAATAGAATGAAAAAATTTATAGGATATTAGCAAGATTAATGGCACTAAAATCAATCAAAGGAAGGAGTGTTGGAATTTAAAAGATAATTGTATTAGCTCTTTCTAGAAAAATTAGGCAATTTTGTTGCAAATAGAAAGCATTGGGTAGTGGCAGTGCTCAACTATATTGGAAGATATAATATAAATTAAATAAATATCTAAGCAGTCGAGATATACATGTCATTTTTTTTTCACGGATGGTGTGAACATCGTAGATACACATATATGCACATATATATTCAATGTACACATGCATATTATATATATGATTTTCTTATAATATTCAATAAATACAATAAAAAATGGAAGATTTGAATCCAAGAAATCTTCGTTGGAGACACTAAGGGATACTAGTTGAATACTAAATGATATTTTATTGTGAATGAAATAATAAAAATATAACATATTTATTATTTTGTATTTATTTGTTAGGAATTTTATATATGAATAAATTGTGTTCTAATTTGTTTTTTTAATCAAAATTCCACTTGTAACACATGTCTAGATAAACTTCAAATACACATTTAATTTTTGTAAAACTTACAAAATGATTAAATTATAACAGTTTTAACTCATATTGTAGTCATTTGTGTATCAAAAACTTTATAGTTCAATTTAAATCAATATAAAATTATGGTGTTTATTATATTATTATTATTTTAATATTTTGTTACTTATACATCTATTTTTATGAATAATAATAAATAATCATATAAATAATTTGAGATCTTAGTCTTAGCCCTTTTAAAGCTAATTTTTTTTTCTTCATATTTTTCATCTACAATTAAAAAACTTTTGACTCTTTATTTTCTTTTCTTTTTTAATGCTAGTTTTTATTTTATAAAAGTTTAACATTAGAAAACATGATAAAATATGAAAATTTTTTTTCTATATTTTAAAATTAAGTTTGACATATAAAAAGTGCTACTTAGTATCAGCAATAGGTCTAAAAAGTATCTAAAAATATTGAATTTAGATAAATAAAATTAAAACAAGTAAAAAGAAAACTAAAAAAAAAAAAGTGTAATAAGACAAAAAGGGTGAGTTTTATTTGGTGAAGCCAGGGGGCAACCCCCTCCCAACTCTACCCTATATATGGGTCCTATATAGTTGTGCATGTGACTCTCACACAGCTGCAAGCTAGGTTCACCAACTGTTGACTATCAGAAACATACATAATATACTTCCTATAAAGTCTGTAAACACTAATGTGTCATGTAGCTCCTTATCCTTGTAAAACAAAACTATATATATTATATACATAACAAATTCTATAACTTTTTTTTTCACAATTTATTAAAGTAGCAAAATGTAATTATTAGTGCGATATTATTTTTGAATGGAACCATCATTGACATCATTTAAATTATACATCAATCACAACCCACTATCTTAGTAGTTGGAAAAAAAAATTGTGAAATTTATTGTGTGATTAAACTTATTATTAATTAAAAAAAAAATACTATGCTTGGGCATTTAAACACTAAAAAAAAAGTTGAAAATGAAAAAAAATTTATGAACACAACTTTTGTGCCACAACTATAATGTGGTCAACTTTAAATAATGAAGAAAAAATGATAGATTTATTTGAAAATGATTGTTATCCCTGACAGTTTCACCACTTCAAAAAATTGTGACAAATAATTTGGCCACAGAAGATGTGAATACAAATGGAGATATAGTGGGTGTTGAGGATGAACTAAATTTGGTGAAAGTTCAGAACCCATGGAAATTATGTGCCAGGTGTAGAACCAGGGATGAGGTTTGTGGACCATCCTCCAAATAGTTTCAAAAAAAATACAACAGTATGACAGATTCCAACGTATGATCCATCCACGTCAAGAATTGAACTTAGCCTATGTATTCTCACTAGCAAATACAGTACCATATACACAAAATTTCACCACCGTAAAATTGGCAAGTTTCTATTAGTTTTTATTCAATTTTTTACCTATCACTAATAATCTTTTACTTCATCCAAGTACGCAATTTTTTGTTAAATTTATTGCATTTATAGACTTTCTCTATTCTCAAACGTATGTTTGAAAGCCATAAACTCTAATGGAAATGGACTTACATGGAAACTTCTTGTTTGTTTGGAAAGCAAAACATGGCCACCTTATTGAATGTTGCTATTGCGGCGTGTTCCTCTAGTGGAAGACTTCAGCTGGAAAATCCTCCTAATTTGAAGCAGCCTGCTACTATTTTGTCAAGAATTGGTCCAAATTTGCGACAAAAAGTATGCTAATAATATGTTAGTCATAAAATTAGTATTTTTTTAAGTTGCTTAAAAAAGAATTATATTCTTATAACAAACCTAATGTGAAAGTTCATTCGTTCAAACCATTATTTCAAGCATTATTTATAAATTTCTTGATCTAACTCTTCAAATTTGTTCCTTTCAGGAAAATAGAACAACATTAATTAATAAATAGAATTGATCAAGATAAGTCTTTTGTAAACCTTTAATTTTATTCTTTCCAATAAATTTTTTTTTTTTGGAGAAATTTCCAATAATAATATAATCGTCAGAACATGTTTAGAATTGGAGTAAAAAAGTTTTTGAACCCATTGCAAACTCGATTAAATACAAGTCTTAACTAGGGGCAGACCTCAGACGTAGGTTATGGTTTGGGGACCAATATAGGTCATGGCCTCCCTAACAATTTTCAAATTCTCTTTAGGTTACAAATACATTTTTTTAACAAAATATATAAAGACTTCTCAATATATATAATACCTACTTTATTTCACCTCTATTTTATATAAAAATTTTAGACATTTATACCAATTATAAAAGTCCTAAAAGATATTAATTAATTTGTCATTTCTCAACTCACCTACATAAGGAAAATAAATATATGATTTCATGAATGAAACAAAATATTGGTAAAATAAAATTCAACCGAAAGAATTTTCAATCAACTTTGTTAGATCTACAAGAAAAATAGAAAAACATAATGAAATAGAATTGAACAAGATTATTTTTTGAAACCTTTTAATTCTTTTAAGTAATATACATCAAACATATATATTTGGATTTGGAGTAATAAGAAATTTAAGAATGACCAGTTGAACAAACTGTATTTTGTTGTAGAAGATCTAGATGATAATAAAACATATTACCCTTTTTCAAATGTATATTTGTAATGTGGCTATTTCTAACATATATTACAAACAACAAGAAGAAAGGATGAAAGACCATTTATCTTCATTTTATTGATTTAGGACAAACAACTGATTAAAAAGACAAAATTTACTATGGTTACCCTCAAAATAAATAAAATTGAAAATTTGTGGTTCCATCCAAACTCTTAATCTTATGTATGGTGTATGAATTGAATGGCACCAAACCAAGTGTGACATGATTAATATGTAAAAACTTGAATGCTAAAAAGACTGGAAATTTGAGGATACTTTTTTTAGGATATATATCAAAAATATTTACAAACTGATTGAAGAAAACCCATGTTCCAGTGAATTAAAATAATATAAATTTAACCTTCATTGTTCTTAACTGGCAAGGCTTTCTCCAAGGGAAGAGAAAAAGGTCTTAGAAAGCATAGTAATAAGCAGTACTTCAATTGTCATGATAATTAATGAGCAGTTGATCGATCTCCAAAGACTTGTGTCAACAAGTCATACTGGTTGGCATTAGAAGAAGAAGTCCCTAGCTGGGAGGAGCCAGATTCTGATGCTGGTAAGGCATGGTTGTGCACCCCCTTATATACGACTTTAAGATTGTTGGGTTCTGAGGTTGACCACTCAGCTCTCTTTTTTGCAGAACAACTGCTCCTTTGGCACTTGAAATAACTTCTGAGCATATATAAATTATTGAAAGGCATGTAATGACATGCATTAGCATAGGTCATAGATCAATATATATACATATATAAAATTTGATAATTGAGAGAGAGAGAGAGAGGGATTTGAACTTTGGATATTTTTTGTTAGAAACACAAGGTTCTTGGTGCTCATAGATCTATATATAGTTTAGAAAATATTGGAAATTAAGTTGAATCCCTACTTGTTCATTTTAATCTCTGCATATACCAGCTAGCACTTCTTTGTATTTATAATGTATTTACAAAATAGTTCATTCAAAAATAAGATGAAATCATTCATAAGGAGATGATCCTATTACCTCATTTTACCAATATTTTTGATGAACTTTTGGCCGTACTTTCTCCATTCATATCCATCTTCAGGTAACACCAATCTATACCCTCCTTGGTCCATATCTTGCTCTTCTGTATATCCCTCCTCCAATATTTCCCTAGTGGAAGATCACAAGGATCAGATTAACATATTCTCTCATACAGTCACTGCATAAAATTACTACACACACTTATTTTTATATATTGAATTCATATGTATGAGCCTATAAGCATGTATATGTGTGAGAAAAGAGTGGAGGGAGAGGAAAAATTAAGTATTGGTTTCTCTTATATTTAAGAAATAACGTATAAGTGAAAGATATATATGCTTTTCTTATCATTCAAAACTTTTAAGAATGCATCCAAGCATATATCATCATCATCATATAGGGCATGCGGATAATAAATTAGTAGCTGAAAAAAAATGAATGAATGAAGCCAAAAAGTAAAGCTGAAGTGCACCTTGATGATGAAGACGATGATATATATATGGTGTGGGTGGAAGAGGAGCATATGTGGGGGCGGATCTGAGTTTAAAATTACAAAACCTTGCAGTACACAAATGATTAATTTGTTTTTTTACTTATCCTATACAAGTTGGATCCAAACAAGGAAACACAAAGTTGATCAAGGAGAGAAAAACACAGTATTTGGTTCCAATAAATCAAGATCCGTGCACCAAAACCAACAAACTTGCATCGTAGGTACATTTCAAAGTACCTCCATACTTGTAGTACATCCTTATTATACATGCACACATATATAGAGAGTTAGAAAGTAAAACTAAAAAGAACAAAAGGGAAAAGCTTGCAACCAAATTTCCATGATCAAAGATGCACTAGATCTAATGTATATATATATAAAATAAAATAAAAAGCACAGGAAAGATTTAAAAAGTAAAAATATAAAAGATTTAAGGAAATTTCTCAGAAGATATAAGGAAAATGAAAAGAAAAACTATAGTTGAAATAATCTTTGCCCTTTTGACATTTTCTTTTTCTTTTCCTCCGACCTTCTAAGACTAAGAAAGTTAGAGAGAAAGGAGCAAGAAATGTACATGGAGTCTTGTCTAGTTGGGGAAGCTTCACTCATGGTAGCTGCTCTCACCCAGAAAGAGCCAAAAAGTATTCAGCTTACTACTACTTGCTGTTTTGTGGAAAAATGGGAGAGAAAGTGAGAGGAAAATGTTGTTCTCTTTCTATGATGATGGTAGTGATATCTCTTTCCCTAGGGCCGGTTATATTATTTTCAATGGGAACAAACATAGAAAATACAGAAAATTTGTCAATGTCATTCTACAATAATATAATATTTCTTGGGGTTAGTCATTTTTCCATGGAGACAATATTACACAAATTAGAGAAAAAAAAAAAAATCTATTAAGTAGGAGCCCATTTTTTCATGGGATTCCTATGACTGTGTGGTGAAACATTTTCCACACTTTGATATAGATCATTCAACCAATGAAACTGAAGGATGTGGAAACACATGGATCATTCCTATTGGACCACTTGTCATTCTTAAACGTAGGTGGCGTGGAAACTTTGGGAGACCATGGTTCACCATATCGTTAAGAAAACAAAAAAGGGTACAATATAGAGGTGAATGGATAGAACCGATATATATATCTTGATTCCTGACCAAACACTGGGAAAACTATAAACTGACGTCTCCTTAATGACATCAGTAGATATTAATTTGTCACCAAACTTACAGTTTGGCATAAAAAAAAAAAAAAAAAAATTGTCACCAAACGGTCCAAACTTACAAAGTTTTTTTTTTTTTTTTTTTTTAAGGATTGAGTAAAGAAATTCTCAAAAAAAAAAAAAAAAAGATTGAGTAAAGAATGTGATGAGTGCATGAAGTTTAAACTTTCTTTTTATATCTCTCTCAAAAAAAAGAAAAAAGAAAAAAAAAGTTCTTTTAATCAACACAAATGCTGCAGTGTGGATATTGTTTGCGCTTGGATTAACTTTTTACTAATAAGTTGATGTATTAAAAATGAATAAAAGGTATATTTATATTTGGAAAAATCCAGGTCTTAAAATATTGTACATAAATAAATAAGTTGATAAATATCACCAAAAAGTAAAATCAAATCCAAAACACGCTTGGCGTGCAAGAATATAATTATTCTTTATGGTTATTCTTTAGGTTATGCATTAGCTTATTAAATAAATAAAAAAAAAAAGATTCTCTAGTTCATTTTACTGTATTAGTTCAAATTTGTCCACTCAGTTCATTTTAATGTATTAGTTCCAATTTCAAATATATATTAACTTCTTATTTATGAAGAATTTATTATTATTATTTTTTAAAAAGCTTGTTTAATATATTATCATTTTATTCAAGTGTGGGGGCTCGAGGACCGAGGAAAGGGTTGTAGAAATGTAGAGTTGAAATTGGGGCATTATATGTCCGAAGAGGGAGGTTATTCGAGGATAAGAGGAAAATGGGCAAAAGGTTTTTAGGAGCTTCAGGTGGGAAGGATTGGCTGAGGAAAGAGAATCATGAGGAGTAGGGGAAGTTTCTAGCAAGTAGCATGTTGCCTCCGCATTAAATGGTGGGCAACAGCTTTATCAACTGTATTGATGAGGAAGTGACTTGAACAATGTAATTCACAGCTAAGCAACTTCTTCAACCACCTTCCTTAGATGTTTAAAAGGACAGGTGTTGCTAGCAGAAATTTGGTAGGCGAAGATGGGGGTTCAAGATGCGAAGTGGAGAGAGTATATAAGAAAAAGATGGTTCTCATAGAAATGAGAGGAAACAAAAATATCAAGAAGAACATTGAGAGAAGAGAGTGAGCAGTGTATTTTTCTATGTATCATTGGCTTCCTCGAGATCTTGTACTTAGACATTTGCTCACATATTCTATAATATTACACATTTCTTCCTTATTTCCATCCTCGGGCAAGGCCCTCTCTTGTTGTTTGATTCCTTCTCTTACAAATCTATTTATTTGGGCCATAGTTTATCTGTACCAACCCACTGTTCTAAGTGGGCTTGAGCTACAAAATTTTTTAGTCCTTACATCAAGCATATAAATTTGTCATTTATTCAAATTTATATTTGCGGGAGATTTTTGCAATTTGGATTGAAATTTATTCAAGGTAATTAAGCTTAAGCTCCATTAATATTTAAAACTCATACGCTACTTTCAGTCTTAAATTAAAATTACTTAGGGAAAAAAGTGTACTAACTTCATATTGTATAAAATGAATAGCAAACAAAGATGACCATGCATGATAAGGTCACTTTATGTATTAGAGTGCCTAGTCCTAGTGGCTTGGACAATGGAATTGAGGAAATCATTTAAGAGAATAAATTATGCATAAGTGGTTAGTTTTACAAAGCAATATAAATTTATAACTTAATCCAAATATATATATATATATATATATATATTTTAAAAACTATAAGAGGAAGGGGGACTCAGAATTCCTAGGTTAGAATTTCCTCGCCTAAAAGAGTTACGACAAACAAGAAAGCGTGCAAATAAGAATTATCGATATTCTCACTTATTTCCAAGGTTAACCTCAAAGTGCATGCTAGCAAAATAAATTGGTTTCATGAAAATATTTTGATGCTTAATTTCTAGTTTTCTAGTATTAATTTTCCTTGACCTTGATAAGTAATAATATGGAACCAACTACGTACCAAGCCTATACAACTTCTTTTTGAGCCAGTATACAAGACCTAAAATCAAAACTTGTTCACAAACTTACCAGGATTTGAATTTTGAAATAAACTATACAATTCTTGACTCATTCTTTTTGGATGAATTGGTAGCAAGTAGCAACGTATTAATGTAAATGTTGAAGAATTTTGTTACAGAGTAATATCTTGTAAAAGCAAGACTGTGAGTTATGAAAACAATAAGAGATTCACAGAGAGAATTCAATGAAGAGAGAGAGAGAGAGAGAGAGAGAGAGAGATTGATAAAATATCTTCTTGTTTAAGAGAATTACATAATACAAAAGCTTAATTACAACAGAGATACACCTTCCTATTTATAGTTACAATTACTACTATAATAGAATATATTAGATCCAAACTATGCACCCAAATTCATGGAAACCCCAGCTCAACCATAACTGCTCTTTGCACCACAATAACTGATCTTTGAACATCCCCAAGACGACACCGTTTAATACACTGAGAAGAAGCACCAGACTTTAATCAAAATGGTGCGCATCACTTGGCCCTTTAATGAAACGGTGCGCATCATCTCTGCTGGCTTTAATGAAATGGTGTGCATTACTTATATCAACACCTATTATAAACTCAAACAATGCGTTTTCTGTTAAACCTGTGGGACACCTAAAGCTTTACCTTGAGCAACTGAACCTTTACCTTGAGCTTCATCTTTAACAAATGTTATTTTTTATATATAGGTATTATGTAGATAGAGAGTAAAGGAAATGTAGGGTTTAAAGTTTGAACTTTCAACCACATACATTATATACTAATTAAGGAGGTAAAATACAGACATGGAAAACTACGAGAGATGATTTTTGGGTTATCACTTAAAATCAAGAGTAATGCTACAGATACTAATTATTTACAACGTTTTTACAAATTGTTGATGTAGTAAACTTCTTACCGATTTTTATCTAGACCAACTACTAACATCACTTTTTTATTCGAATAAATTAATTCTAATTCAATTAATTAGAATTAAGAGATTATCACACAATGATAAATCCTAGTGTTTGACCTTGAAATTAATTTATACGTTGAAGTTTTATTGCATCATTGTACACCTTATCATTATAATATCAGTGTCATATGAACTTTTTAAGTGAGTCTTTGTCGACTAAATATAACAAAAATTCTTGAGATCTTTTCATACATTGAAAAGACCCTTCATGTGAATGCTTCGGCTTAGCATTATATTAATACCAAAAAAGAACCCTACAAAACACATTTTCTTATTATTATTTTTTAAGATTTTACATGTAATTATGTTTGTTTTATGATACTGTTAAGTCTCAAAATATTGTGTAAAGTCTAGGTAAAATTAGGCTATGTTCTAAATTTATAAAATTCCTTCTTTTATAGTGGATTGTCTTATTTGGGTTGTGTCACTCTGTAGTGGGTTTTCACTTAAAAGCGTTCTCTACTGATTTTCTATTTCGTCGCCATATCATTGTGTTGTCTGTTGCTATACAGATTTGGTAGCTTTTAGGTTCTATCGATTAAATTAATATAACTGTGATCACATAATTGGTTTAATTAATAATAAACTGATAAATCTGCTGCATAATGAATTTGGGGGCTAAACCGATCTTCTCAATTGATATAAGGGCAATTAAAACGCATAGGAGTGAAAAGTAGACTATTTTTTTTCTTTTTCCTTTTTTGAGAAAGAGTGTAAAGTAGAATAGGACATTGTACTTAATTCTTTACTTCATGATCCGAAGAGTCACATGGGTTATCATATATGTGTGGACTTAAGGTCAGTATGTGGCGGAGTCCCGTTGGAGCCGAGGGGGGCCTTGTCTCCCCCCCCCCCCCCACCCAATTTTTTTTTTTTTTTTTTTAATTTGAAATATATAGAATCATAAATGAAATATCCTAAAATTTTAAAAGATATATCAAGGAAGGTACCCTTTTGGCCCCCATCCTCAGCTGAAGGAACCTGTGTTTCACACACTTTTTTTTCTTCATCTTCAAACAACTACGCCGTTGTTACCAATGCCATTAGATTTGCAGTTTACGTTGTCTTAGTTTTCTCCTTCTGTCTCTCTGCCCCATTTGCCTTTTCCTTCTCTTCTTTACTTCAAGTAATTGGTACTTAGAGTGTGTTTGGGAAGTGATGAAACCCACAATTTATTAGAGTTTTTAGCTTATTTTTGGTACTATTCATGGATCCTATTGTACAATTCAGTTTTTTTTTTTTTTTTTTTTTTTTTTTATATTAGTTTTAGCAAAAAAATTTCAAATTCAGTTAAATAGGTTGTTCCCAAATTAATGCTATACAATTTATAGATTCCAAGACTTCTATACTACTTTCTCTCATTCTAACACAATAAAGCTATTAAGAAATGACCACATGTATGGTTCAAAAACATACACGTCAAAAGCAAACTTGATATATCACTATATGAGTATTTACATCCGAAATTTTCAAACTATTCTATTTTACCATCTCAAAACCCACTTTATTATTTATACCATACAATTTTACAACACTCCTAACATCCCAACTTTTTTTATTTTTCTATTCAACTCATTAAAATAATATAACTACCTAATAAAATAATACTAATCCAATCTCTCTCCCACCCTTCTTCTTCATCAATATTTATCTCTTTCTCATTGTCTCTCTCTTTCAGCCACCCATCACCACCACCTCTACCACAAGAATCCCCCCACCACCACCATGAATAAACCCATCAGATGCAGACCGACCATCAGATACAAACCCATCAGATACAAACTCATTAGATTAACCCACCATCACAGATCACCCCAAACCCATAGATCCTAAATCACCCCAAACCCACCATTCATGTTTCTAAGCAAATTATATATAACTGTGGTCACCATCGATGTAACACCATCGAGGCCTACCGACCTAGACCCACGCTGCCACCATCGAGGCCACCCCACATCACCGCCATCGATCACCAGATCAAGCACCATTAGCGAAGTTAGATTTCGTTTTCAAAGATGCAGAACTAAAATACAACAGATCCGAATGAATTTCACAACAAAACCTTCAGATCACCAAAAAAAACCTTCAAATCAAACCTAAGAAATGAAGCAGAAATCCAAAACAAAACCGAATGGAAAAAAATTCACAGGAAAAAATTTCAAATCACAGAAGAAGAGATCATATCGAAATTGCAGGAAATTCACAAAACTTTTTTCAGAGGAAAATGAATCAAAAAGCAAGCAAGCATTCACGATTGTTCGAAGAAAGAGAGAGGATGATAGAATTCTAGTTCAGTGGCAGAAAGGGAAAAAGAATTGATAATTGGAACAAGGAACACAGTAGAGAGAAAGAATAGGGAAGAACAATGAAATTCTTATTTGCATGCCTTTTACAATCCTTTTCCTCTCCTTATAAGCACTCCACGTAACCAACTAACTACCTATTGACACCTTGGCCCAACCAACTAACAACCCACAATAGTAGTATAATAGCAGTACAATTTATCTGTAGTACAGTCTAGCCACTGCACACTCCCACACACCCACATGCAGGCACACACACACACCTCAGCAGCTATACCCGCACCAACTGTGCACACCCACATGCACACTCCCCTGCACACCCTTACACACATAGCTGTCACACCTACACACACACACCCCAGTAGCTGTACCTGTACCACCTGTGCACACCCTTACACCTATTTACAAATATCTACAAATATCAATAGCCCACAACTGTCACAATCCTTATTTAAAAATATTAGCAAATATCCACACATGCATACATTTACAAATATCTGCAAATATTCATACTATCATACTACAGTACCTGTCAATACCCCCCAATCAAAGCACCTTGCCCACAAGGTGAGGGAATTGATGTTGCAATGCATAAAGAGACTCCCGTGTAGCATGTACTAGATCTTGCCCTTGCCATTGGACTAAAACCTCAGTAATTGACCTTGATCGAAGCTGCTTAGCTTTGGTCTGCAAAACAACAACAGGTTCAGGATGGACAAAACCACCAGTATCCATAGGAGGTAAGGTAGGAATGGGAATGGCTTGAGTCCCCAAATGTTTCTTAAGGCAAGACACATGGAAAACTGGATGCAAGAGACAATCTGAAGGTAAAGCCAACTTGTAAGCCATAGAACCTAGCCTTTACAAAGCCTGAAATGGCCCATAGTACCTTGGAGAAAAATTATTGAAGCCCTTGGGCCTTAAGGTCGACTATCTATAAGGCTAAAGCCTCAAATAAACCCAGTCTCCAACCTCAAATGATCTGTCAAGCCTATGCTAATCAGCTTGGAGCTTCATTCTGGATTAAGCAGCAAAAAGGTTTTGTTTCAGTAATGACAAGACTTTAAACCTAGTCCTAAGAAGGTGATCCACTACCTCAACCTTGGTGGTACTAGGAATGTAATCCAATTGTCTTGGTGGAGGGCAGCCATACAATGCTTCATAAGGAGTGAATTTGGTAGAGGTGTGGTAGTTAGTGTTGAGCCAGAATTTTGCTAAATGCAGCCATTCAACCCAAGAGTTAGGCTTGTCACATACAAAGGCCCTAAGATACCACTCTAAACTCCTATTAACCACCTCAGTCTGACCATCTGTCTGAAGATGATATGCTGAAGACATGGTTAAGGTATTACCCTAAAGTTTGAAAAGTTCCTGCCAAAATTTGGAAGTAAATATTGCATCTTTGTCACTCACAATGGACTGAAGCATGCCATAAAGCCTAAAAATCTCCTTCATAAACACAATAGCCACTTTAGAAGAGAAAGAGGCATGAAATGCACAAATTTGGTCAATCTATTCACCACCACCATAATGACCTCAAATTCATGAGACTGAGGAAGACTTTCCACAAAATCCAAGCTAATATCAGTCCAAGGCTTGGAAGGAATTGGCAAAGGCTGTAACAAACCCCTTGGCTTGGTAGTCTCTACCTTAATTCTTTGACACACTTCACAATACTTCACATGCCTCTTAACATCAGACTTCATCCCTTTCCAAAAGAAGTCTTGCTTGACCTTATATAAGGCCTTCAAATTACCAGAATGACCACCAATGGGGTTGTCATGCATATGTTGAAGAATCAAGGACTTCAATGGAGAGGTAGAGTTCAATTATAAAGAAGAAGCCATTTTTGCAGAGAAAATTTAGAGGAGTTGGAAGAGCTGCCAGAAAGAGAAGTGAACAATTGCTGATATTCAGCATCTTCATTATAGCTATCTTTCAAAATAGTCAACTAGGTAGGGCAAGGAAAAGAAATAAGAAACAAGGAACCAACATCCACTAAAGAGGAAACAAAATCATCCCTTGGTTGCATAGCGAAACTTTCTTCTTTTCTAGACGAGGCATCAACTACCTTATTTTCCATACCCTTCTTGTACTCCACAATGAAAGAGTAACTAAGCAATTTGGTGAACTATTTTTGCTGAGCAGGTGTCCCAATCCGTTGCTCCAAAAGAAATTTGAGACTTTGTTGATCAGTCTTGATCACAAAGGGCCTTCCCACCAAGTATGGTCTCCATTTCTTTACAACAGTGACTAATGCCAACAATTCCTTCTCATAAGTTGACAAAAGCAAGGTTGCCTTTAAGAGCTTGGCTGTGAAAAGCCAATGGCCTATGATTCTGCATTAGGACAGCCCCCAAATTAGTACCTGAGACATCACACTCAACAACAAAAGGCTTAGTAAAGTCAGGTAAGGCTAACACTGATGATTGTGACATAGCTTGTTTGAGAGTATTGAAAGCTAATTCAGCCTGAGCAGACCATTAGAAAGAGTCCTTCTTCAATAGGGCAGTGAGTGGAGCTGAAATCAAACCATAATCCTTCACAAATTTCCTATAATAGCATGTCAACCCTAAGAACTCTATCAAGGCCTTAACAGAAGTAGGGACAGGCCATTGCAACAAAGCTTCAATCTTCCTAGGGTCTGTTCTAACCCCCTAACCAGAAATCAAATGACCAAGGTACTCCACTTCCACACACCTAAAAACACTTGGTTCTCTTTGCATACAACTTATTGTCAAGCAACATAGTAAGCACCACTCTCAAATGAGAAAAGTGAGATGTCAAATCCTTACTAAACACTAGAATATCATTAAAAAAAAAAAAATCCTTAGGTAGGGTTTAAAAATCTAATTCATGAGTGATTGAAAGGTTGGAGCATGTATCAAATCAAATGGCATGACCAAAAATTCATAATGGCCTTCATGGGTTCTAAAGGCAGTTTTCTCAATATCCTTATCCTTCATTCTAATTTGGTGGTAGCCTGATCTAAGGTCCAACTTAGAAAAAATGGAAGAGCCATGGAGTTCATCCAACAACTCATCCACCACAGGATTAGGATATTTATCCTTGATTGTAGCCTTGTTAAGGGCCCTATAATCTATACACATACGCCAACTACCATCTGCCTTTCTCACCAACAACATTGGTGAAGAGAAAGGACTCTAACTAGGCCTAATCTATCCAAACTTTAGGAGTTTATGCACAATTTTCTCAATTTTAGATTTTTGATAAAAAGGGTACCTGTAGAGCCTTTCACTGATGGCTTGAGTCCCTTCCTTAAGCAAAATCTAATGCTTATGGCCTCTCAAGGGTGGTAGACCAAATGGAATGGCAAAAACTTCACTAAATTCAGTCAAAAGGTCTTCAATCTCTAGCTGAATTTGTTTTAGAACTGAAGAAGGAAATGGGGAGATAACTTGAAGACATAGCCCCTTCTTAATAACAGGTTTGAAGAATTTCTTAGAGTCCTAAAAATCAAGACTAGGGCTGTAAACCCTTGAGCAAAACTGGCTTGCCATCTAAAACAAACTCCATAGTGAGGTGCTGGAAGTCCCACTAGATTAGTCCCAAAGTATACAACCATTGAATGCCTAAGACAACATCACACCCTCCCAAGGACAAAACATTGGGACCCATAAGGAATGTTTGCCCTTGAAACTTAAGTTGGACTGCATGACAAGCACCCCTGGTTTGAACCAATGCACCATTGGCAACCTTAACCTCAAAGCTATCTTCAACAACTATAGGAAATTTCAGCAACATCCAAATGGAGGTGTTCAAGAAGTTATGAGTGCTACCTGTATCAATTAGGATCACAAATTCTTGATGATTTATTCTTCCAAGTACTTTCATGGTGCTTGGAGATGGACTGCCTAACAAGGCATACAATGTGATCTCAACAGTAGAATTGATCAAGTCAAAAGACACATCTGAACCAATGCACTCCTCCACTTGCTCCACTTGCATCTCCTCGAAATAGACCTCTACTTCAAGCATAGAAGTTTGCACCCCTTCCATCATAAAAAACTTTGGAGTCTTACACTTATGACCAGCAACCCATTTCTCTCATAGGAAAAACATAATCCTTTCTTTCTTCTTTCTTCAATCTGAGCAGTTGGGATTCTCTGAAATGGTGGTTTAGAAGTCTTGAAGTCAGTCTTGGAAGGTGGAGGACCAAGAATTGAGTGTCTTACTACCTAAGTTTCACCCCATGATTTAGTACTTTTCTTACTAACATTGAGGTACTCTTCTTGAATATTAGCCAATCCAAAGGCAGCACCAAGATTTAGAGGGTTGAACATCTTCATAGGAAGCCTAATCTCTTCTTTCAAGCCACTCAAGAAGCAAGAGAGCTTATGCTTGTCTAGAAGTTCCTTAATACGATTGGATAAGACTTCAAATTGCCCCTTGTAATGAGCTACTGAACCACCCTGCCTTAGTTTTGACAAGGCTTCCATGGGGTCATCATAGGCTGAAATGCCAAATCTGATATGCAAGACCCTGATGAATGCATCCTAGCTAGTGAATTGACCTGCATCCTCAGCATCCTGAAACCATATCAAAGCCTCCTCGTCCATGTGGTAAGAAGCCAACAAGATCCTCTGATTCAATGGTATATTGTACAAATGGAAAAATTGTTGAGCTTTGTACATCCAACCCGGAGGATTTTCCCCTTTAAATCTTGGAAATTCAAGCTTTACAGTCCTAGTGGTTAAAATTGAATCTTGGTGTGCTTGCACTCTTGGAGACACAACCTTTGTTAGAGAATTTGGTCTAGCTTGCCATCTACTCCTAACTTCAGAGAAGGTTTGGACTGTCTTTGATAAGGTCTGTAACATGGTTGTCCTGGCATCCATCTTCTGGTGCAAGACTTGGAATTCATTGTCATGTTGCTCTGTAGTCTTGGATAGAGCATTGAATCTTTCTGTGAGGGCAGTTATGGATCGAGTTTCTGTCATGGCTACAAAAATTTTGCTCTGATACCAATTGGTAGAATTCTAGTTTAGTGTAAGAAAGGGAAGAAGAATTGATAATTGGAACAAGGAACATAGCAGAGAGAAAGAATAGGGAAGAACAATGAAATTCTTATTTGCATGCCTTTTACAATCTTTTTCCTCTCCTTATAAGCACTCCACGTAACCAACTAACTACCTATTGACACCTTGGCCCAACCAATTAACAACCCACAAATGGCAGTACAATAGCAGTACAATTTATCTGCAGTACAGTCTAGCCACTACACACTCCCACGCACTCACATGCAGGCACACACAAACACACACCCCAGCAGCTATCCGCACCACTTGTGCACACCCACACGCACACTCCCCTGCACGCCCTTACACATATAGTTGTCACACCCACACACACACACCCTAGCAACTATACCCGCACCACATGTGTACACTCTTACACCTATTTACAAATATCTACAAATATCAATAGCCCACAACTGTCATAATCCTTATTTACAAATATCTGCAAATATCCACACATGCATACATTTACAAATATTTGCAAATATTCACACTATCATACTACAATACCTGTTAGAGAAAAACAAGGCTTTTGAAATCTTACCTTCGTAAAGAGAGAGAGAGAGAGAGAGAGAGAGAGGGATCGAGAAGGCATATAAAATATAATAAAAATAGGATACAAGTTGCTACAGTGCCATCATAAAAGTAGGATGGTACTGTAGCAGTACTAGAAAATTTTTTACCATTCTTTACTTTTACAATTCTGGATGTGGGTGGTTTTTGAGGAATAAAGGCAACATATATGTGGCATTTAGCATTCCGGATGTGAATGCCCGAATAGTTTAGTTTACTCCCACGCGTGGTATGGAAAAAATATATTAACTACCACAACTTATTTCACAATTTTTTTGTTACAAGATATAGTCAAGTGTGATTGGTGGAGAAAAAATAATAATGAATCCACATATAAGTAATAAACAACCATACACAACCTGTAATGATAAAGTTATGGCAAAAAGTTGTAAAATAATTATGGTCCTAGAACCACTATGGCTTGTCTTCATCTATTCTTTATTTATTTTTAATTGATAAATATATTATATAACATATAGATATAATAATTTATTATTAATTTGACAAAATATATTACTAGATATTTTGATTCAATTTATTTTTATTCATTTCAATGATTGTTGTCTAATTTTTAGCCATTTTTAACCTATTAATAATATTCTTTTATCTTAATCATAATAATTAATGTGTTGTAATTTAACTTGAAAACCTAAGTCGATAGGCAAATTAAAAACTAAAAACTATATTGGGTTATAAATTAATCCACTTAACTGTATTATATATATATATATATATATGTATCCAAAAAAAAAAAAAAAACCATGTATTGTAAATTGGATTGTGTTTATGATACTACTATATATTTTAGATAATTGTACATAGTATGGATATGTATTAAGAAAAAAAAATGTAACTCTCTTATTTATTACTTCCCCCCCCCCCCCCCTCCCCCCTCCCTCTCAACTACAAATTCCTGACTTCGCCACAATTGAGATACACACATTATAAAGTAAAAAAAAAAAAAATTATAATTCAATAGTTACAATGGAAAAGGAAGAATTTAAACTCTATACGTCTCTGTTAAAAACTTGAGTTACAAAGCACTTGGTACATTAGTCATTAAGTGGATAATTGAGCATGTATAATATGCATGTTAAGATGGAATAAGAGAATTCTAAACCAAAAAAAAAAAAAAAATTAAAAGTAACAATTTCCTTTCTAAAATTTTCTACATAGGATTCTTCACTTGTATCCTAGTTAGGCTCACATCCCCCCACCCCCCCTATGCGTAACACCTATCTGCCCCATGAATCATAATTTGGTGAGGTTGACAAAACTCAGGTTTGATGTTTGCACTTCTTGGTGATGTTATAGACATATATAGCTAAGTCAACCTTAAAAATTTTGAGCAACACTTCATCACTTCACAATAGGGCGGACAATGTTTGGGTTACCACATCTCATGTTTTCTTATTTCGTTATCCTATGACATTATAACACTTAATTTCAAAAAACACAAACCGTACATTCAATCATAATATTACAAATTTCAGAAAAAATAAATCAATAATGATTAAAAAGATCACCTCCCAATTCGGTATCCAACAAGGATTTGCCTACCCCAAAGTAATGGATTCCAGCCAGAATAATCTTCAATGAGTCCTTCGTTTAACTTGGACATATCTAAAAAGAGAGGAGCTAAAGTTAAACATATCACCCTGAGTTGGCTATGCAATTGGCACTTTTGAGTTCTGACACAAACAAAACCACTAGGAGTAAACCTTGTTATTTACTTTGACAGTCTTTTTTCTTTTTTTCTTTTTTTTTTAATACTACAGAATTTTAACATATGGCTGTTCCATAACCAAGACATTAATTGAATATTGGTGCAGGATTTTTTTGAGAGAGTTTTAACTTATAACGTTCATCAGAGACTTTACCAGTTAAACTAATTGGAACCCATTTGTTATAAGATTTAAACTTCAAATTTTTTACAATATTTAATAACTACTAAGTACAACCTACTCTTTTTCATGTGTTGTATTGTATCCATCTTGAGGTGTAAATATTAAATACACATCACAAGATAGTATTTTGACTCTTCGCTTGGCAAAGTATTTGAAAGGCTCCAAAAAGGGACTAATCTAAGGAACACTGTCGATGGCAAATTTGGAAAAAAAAAAAAACAAGAGTGTAAAATTCTACACCTCTTGTACGTATGCAAAATTGAATCTCCTAGAAAGAGAAAGACAAGCAAGTAGATTGGATTAGAGCATTAGTAATGGTGGAGGCATTTTGCTAAAATGCTAAATTTACCATCAAAATATAGCAAAAATGGGCTGCATCAGCAGAGCCAAATCTATATTTTTTTTGTTGCAGAGCTATAGTGCAATAGCTAAGATGGTGTAAAAAAATATATTATATTAAAAGATATATTATTATATTGTATTGGTGGTTGTAGTTGTTGTCGGGCCGGCTGAACTATGGATGCAATTCATGTAATCGCCTAAGGCCCACAAATAAAAAAAAGGCCCCCACTTGTATTAAATATATATATATATATATATATATATAAAATAATAAATTTTAATTAAGGAAAAAAATTTTAAGTCCTTTTATTGGCCAATAGAATGAATTAAAAATGTCTCATTGTATCCTAAAATACAGAAGATTAAAAAGGAAAAGAATGCCCCAATTGTAAAAGAAAAAAGAAAAAAGATATATATATATATATATATATATATCTTTTAATTAAGAAAAACAAAATTTTAAGTCCTTTTATTGGTTAGTAAAATGCATTAAAAATGCACAATTATATCCTAAAATACAGAAGATTAAAAAGGGAAAAAATAGTCAAATTCAGTTAACAAAATTAAATTATAAGAGATAGAGTCATTAACTCATTCTTGAAATATGCTAAAATTAAAATTAATACCAGACAAATTCATTAATAATACAACATAAATATCTTGAAATAAGAGATTATAAATTTCTAAAACAAAAGAAGAAGAAAAATCTCTCAATCTCTCTATCTTTATGTCTCTCCATCTATATTTTCACCTTTCTTTTCATCATCGTGAATCTCTTTTTTTTTTTCTTTTTTTTTATAAGCTTTCTTTCTTCACTGTGAAATCAATTTGCAATAGCTTCACTACAGTGGTGTACCATGGATGGTGTGTGTGAGTCGGCCCTGGAGGTACTCTCTCTCTCTCTCTCTCGCTCTCTCTCTCTCTCTCTCTTTGAAATTTTCATAAAGATTGAAGTCATTGAAGAGTACTGAACTACTTCTTTGTGATAACTATTAGCTTTTTATTCTATATTTCAAAATAATAATAATAATCTGCACTACATAGCTGACAGGACAAATTATTGCACTACACACTGCACATAGCAAATATCACTATAGCACACCATAGCCACATCCCACATGGCCGACACGCTATCATTAAAGACACTAACCAACTATTGATCAGATGAGTTTTAGCATTTGCCTGTTTGGTAAGAGATTTCTAGTAACTTTATTGTTATTTTATGGAAATAATAATCTGCACTACGTAGCCGACAAAACAAATTATTCCACTACATACTGCACATAGCAAATATCACTATAGCACACCATAGCCACATCCCACATGGCCCACACACTATCATTAAAGACACTAACCACTTATTAATCAGATGAGTTTTGGCATTTGCCCGTTTGGTAAGAGATTTCTAGTAATGTTATTGTTGTTTTGTGAAAAAATGTGTGGAAATACGTGTAATATTGTTTAAATATTGAAAACTGTTCTTTAAATAATAGTACTAAACACTTAAAGCTTCAAGATTTTTTGGATTTTAAGTTTTATTAACAAAACATTCTTAAACCCACCCACTGTATAAAAAACACTTGTACACACATAGTTTATTTTTATCACACCAATTGATAATTTGATGTATATCATATCAACCCATTTGTATTATAATGATACTAATTTTTTGAACCAATTAATAAATTAATTTTTATTTGAGCAGGACTATAGGTTTAAACTTTAATGAATAAAGTGGCCACAACGTTTAAAAAGTTGCAATAACCAAATTCTATTATTTTATACTTTAAATTTTATTTTTAGTTAAATTATAATTTTTAATTATAAATTGTGTTTTATTTATTTATAAATATTTGCTCATTATAAATGTTTACTAGAAAAAATTAACCTGGATATGAAAAACTTCAAAAAAAAAAAAAAAAAAAAAAAGAAGAAGAGAAAAATCGAAAAATAAATTGAATCTCAAAAAGGATCAATAGATTTTAAATAAAAAATAAAAAAAAAATCAATAAATATTATTTAATTAATATTTAAATATAAAAAGGCTCCACTTAAAATTTTCGCCTAAAGCCCTCAAAGTTGTTGAGCCAGCCCTAGTTGTTGTTTATTGTAGTAGATTTTTTCTTTTGTATTGTTTATACTATTTTATTGTGTTGAATGCTAAAATAAAATTACTAATGTTGGTTGTTTTATAAAGTGAGGTAGTAAAATAGATAAAGTTATTTTTTGTGGTGTTAAATTGCTAAATTTTTGGTACCACTAATGCAATCTTGTTAGAGGGCATGAAAGGCATTCCACTAAATATTCGTATGCCATGGAGACAAAATTATGTTGTTGGCAAATCAAATCTGAATGGCAGATTCCATGTTAGTAAAGAGAGAATAAGAAACTGCGCCTGGAAATGGATGCTGGCAATGAATTAACGAGGAAGGAGGTGCACATCCTCTAGAATGCAATTATTCAAACATGTTTAAATGTAAGAGCCACGAAACTTTTTACAACTGTTGAGTTCGTAATTGGAGCGACATCACTTTCATGAGACCCACCATACATTACTGACGTTATTTTTAATAGCACTAATTATAGCATACTATTTCAATGACTGTGAGAATTTTTGTGTCTTTAATGATAAAAAATTTCTTAAGGTAAGTGTTTTTTTGGGTGAGAATCTTATAAAGTAAAAGTTGATTATTAAAGATACAAAAATTTTTAATGTCATGAGACCCACCATATACAAACTTATTTCAAAAGTGGAAAAAAGTTCACTGGTATTAGACCATAATAGCAAGTGTCATGAGAGTGTACTCTAGTTTTTATTCTATGTTAGCACATAAACTCATATCCTCACATCCTCACTCACTGTGTAGTGATGTGAGATGAAGTTTGAATGTGGAAAAAGTATCTTTAAGAGAAGGTCTCATCAGACCTCTCTCTTACAATTCTTATGAAGCTCACCTACTGCGAAAGGATGGTCTCATGAGATATTCTCTCCTTATGAAGATGGGTACGGATCAACACGTACACATCATCCACTAATTTCTTTCGTTCACTTTCAAAAAATAGTGTAGGTGAATTATTGAGGTATCCTTGACATCTTGTGGAGCTCAACTAGGAATAAAGAAAACAAGGTTGTTAGTAAACTTATGTATGTATATATGAGCTGCGGACTTTATGCCTTTGTATATTAATAGCTTTCTGTGCTTTCTCTTTTGATAAAGTTTTTAAAATTATCCGGGGGGCGGAAAAGCAAAAGATTGTCTTAGGTTTCACCTTTGTTAATAGTTTATGTCTGATATAGTTTGTTTTCCAAAAGCAAACTAAAAGCCAGCACAAGAAATCCTGGTGCAAGATGATATAATACAAAGCATATATCTGTTTAGATTAATATTTACTTACTGTTAAAATAATCCAATTGCTAGTAACTGCAACCAACATGTTATAGCCAAAGGAAAAAAATAACCAAGCATAAAATTTTCCTACCAAACCCACATTAAAAAGAAGCTACCTAATACAAAAACTATCCCTTTAAACTGGAGAAGCTTAAATGAGAAAAACCAGGATTAATTTAGTTACTCTATGCATCTTCTTTTCTTTTTAACTCAGCATTTGGAACCTCAATAATTACAGTAGGCATAATTTTTTCAGTTGAAACCTCAGTAGAAACCTGCAGAGGCTCCAAGGAGTCCACTATATCTCTCATTAGAGGCCTTGCCTTTGGATTCCGGTTTAAGCAATGATAAGCTAGCATGGCAGCCTTGTTAACTCCTTTGATAGGATAATCTCCTTCTAGTCTTGGATCAATGATATTGAGCAATTTTTTCTTCTCTTTAAGCAATGGTAGAGCCCAATCCGTTAGGTTCTGCTCTCGTGCTGGTCGTGACTTGTCTAAAGACTTTCTTCCAGTCAGAAGTTCAAGAAGAACAACACCATAACTATAAACATCACTTCTAGGAGTTAGATGGCCTGCTCAGAAGAAAAGATGAATATGCATGTCAATTTGGAATTAACTAGAGAAACCAATTTCTATGTCTTAAGAAACCCTCAACTGATGTCTAATGGCCTAGTCCATTTCATATGCTTAGTTGAATAACACAAACTTTCATGTGTTTTCCAGAAACCTCATAATACAGAAGGGTGCTTAACAGATATGTGCTTAACAGATATCTTACCCGTCATAATATACTCAGGTGCAGCATATCCGTATGTTCCCATTATGCGAGTAGAAACATGAGACTTGTCTCCCACTGGTCCATCTTTTGCAAGGCCAAAGTCAGAGAGCTTTGCATTGTAGTCCTGTTTGTGAAACATTTATACAAAAACCATAGTTGCAAATTAAAGCTACTGATATTGACTATAACTTGACATAATAGCACCTTTATTGGATCAGAATAGATCAGTTAAGACTCCATATTATGCATGAATTTATATGACTATGTAGAGAAATTGTATTCAGTTCAGGATCCAGGCTGAATTTCCAAGTGCAGACCAATCCATAACTGAAATTGCAGTTGGCATTTGGCAAGTGGAAAAGTGAATCGTGAAAATACCACCTCATTGCTTATCAATTGACCTTGGAGCGCATAATCCATGTTATGCTGACCTCAATGGGTATGTGAAACAATTTTTTTTGGAGTTTGATATTTTCCCCATGGTATTACTTATTTTTTTAATAAAGAATGTTCCACATAGTACTTGCCGATTTAGTTCTTAATGTTTTACTTATAGATGTATTGAATTTTATCATTACCATCTACACAAGCCTTCATCCAACATAAATGAACACTCTCCTTTTTCTACAACTTTTTTGATATTAAAAGAAAAGGAGGAAGACCAAATAAATCACTTGATTTATTTCCAAAGGAGACGAATAGGGATTCTGTATACTAACCAAGTCTAACAGAATATTAGATGTCTTAAAATCACGATAGATGACAGGTTTCTCAGCTTCGTGGAGAAAGGCAAGTCCTTTTGCAGCACCAAATGCAATTTTCATTCTAATGGACCATGGCAAAGGAAGCAACACTCCTGCAGAAAAAGAGTAATTATTTACATTAAATATCATAGAAAACTAACCAATAGGCCTCCCATGCCACCAACAACCTTTAAAAAGAAAATTCACTAGATTTAACAATAACAAGTTCAGAAATTATAGACATTGTATAAAAACAACTTCCCAATCAGTTTTTTGCCTCTATCACTAAAGATAAATTGGACTTAATTCTTCAAAGTTCAATCACCTTAGTGAAAACTAACAATAGGCCTGCCTCACCCAAGTGCAAATCTTAAAACAGGTTAGTTATATTTAACAAGAAATTCACAGCTAATAGGTTCTTCTTAAATAACCTGCCACTCTTACTTTTTCCTAAGAGAAATTAGACCTAAGCCTTTAAAATACCTTTCACTAGGGGTATAGTAGCTTCTCACTAAATTTTAGCACCTCCTCTTCTTGCAAATAACATCTGATAAAGGCTGTTAGACATCATTGTACCACCTTTGACCTTCCCAACTGCTTTACACCAACGGTGCATCCTTAATACGTATGAAACCAACATCTTAAGATGGCAACCCAGGGTCCTAAACTATTATCATTTATAGCTTCGACTTCCAGGAAACATCATTAAAAAGGGTATTGGAAAGGAACGCAAGTAGCAATAGGAAATTCTTACTTGAAAAGAGATTGTTTTCCACACTTCCCCGAGCCATATACTCATATATTAGTACCCGCTGTTGGTCTTCACAGCAATATCCAATCAATTTTACCAAATTTGGATGAGAAAGCTGCCCCAAAAATATGACTTCTGCCTAGAAACCCACAAAGCACTTCATCAACCTAATATAAGTTGCTAAATTTGAAAGAAGAGTGCAGGTATATATATAGCACCATAAATTTGAAAGAACGAAACAATAAAGAACATAGAGATCACCAGCCATTCTCTGTGGCCTTGATGACTATTGTCACCATCATGGACCTTGACAGCTACAGGAATGGGAGGAAGCCCTTCTCTTAGATCCTCAGAAATAAACCCTTTATAAACACTTCCAAATCCTCCTCCTCCTAACACTCGGTCGTGCCTAAAGTTTCCTGTGATTATCTTTAGTTCATTAAAGGTGAATGCAATCAATGGATTTGTTGCTGAATCACGGCGTAGGTCTTCTACTTCTTCTGGATTTGATGGTAACTTACTATCCTCCTTCCACTCTCTCACTGATGGGCTTTGTTCTGCAAGATGAGAGGGCATTATACACATCCTCCAGGTGTAAAATTCAATCTATTCAACTTTCATGACAAAGCCTTAAAGAGAAAGAAAAATATGTATATAAAATTCTCAGTACAGTGCAACAGCATAATTGGTGATGTATTCACACGTAAAAAAGTTATCTTTCCAAACTAATTTAATATCCTACGTTCAAAAGTTCTTCAAAGATATTCACAGTTCAAACTTGATATAATATATGAAGATGTAAAAAGCACACTAGGAGAGATCGTTATAAGAAAAAAAAAAAAAGATTCTGTCTTGATTACAATGCTAAAAGAGTGCAGGAACACTTAAAATCAGGATTCTAACTAAAATAAAATCTAGATAAGTACCCAATAATTCACCAACTACAGTATTAAGAAAAAGAACTAACACAAAAGGAAAAGGAGCAAACAGAGCATGAATTGAGTCTTGTTAATTATTTTGGCAAACATAACATTCTTGAATATGCAAACCTTAATCCCTGATTTCATTGGATATCTTCTTTTCTTTTCTTTTTTTTTTTTTTTTTTTTTTGAGAATATTTCATGGGATAACATAGATCAGCCAAGGAAGAAAATTTGCATAAATTTATCACTCATACAAAAAAAAAAAAAAAAAAAATCAAACAAAGAGAAGTGTAGCAAACAGAGGAAAAACAGAGTATGAATACTCAAATCCAAGTTGAACTCTAACATAACTAATTTCATTGAAATAAAGAGAAAAAACAGAAACCCATCTGTGAAATCATGTAGAATAAAAAATAACATGACATAAAATCAACCCAAACAGTTAAAAAAATAAAAACTTCATTGAAAAACCAACCTGACTTTGCATTGGATGAGACTCTGTAAACAGAGGGTTCCCACCCACACCAGCAATTTCCCATCACACTAAATCCAGAAACAGACCAAGACCCACTTACTCACCAACCTCCCATTACCAAAGAAAAGTTATATTACTCTTTTAGAAAGAAGATTTAGACCCAAATTAAGAGAGAAAAAAACAAAGAAACACTCTGTTTTAAGTGATGGATTTTTCTGGAAAATGAGAAATATTGTAGGTAAGAATTGTGTTGTGGGCGCAATTGTTGATGAAAGCAAGAAAGAGTGCAAGAAAATTCTTGATGGCAATGATGTGGTGAGTGTTGAGGTGGGTGCTCGTTCTTGGCTATGGTGGAAATGGGCCCACAGAGTCAGGGGATTTTGTTTTGATTCAAATTGTGCCTTTGTGTGCTTTCTTCTCAGTGCGCATGTAAGTGCATTCTAATCCCCACCAATCTTTTTTCATCACTCTCCAACATGATCTCATTCTTTTCCTTCTGTGCCCATCGTTTTTTGTTTTGCCTCACGCATTCACATCACGGTGTGTAGTTTCCCCAATTGAGGGAAACTTGTTTTTATCTTTTACTATTAAAAAAAAAAATTGAGGGAAACTTTCAACTACCTTACCTAACAATTTATTATTTGAATTATGTATAGTACTACCTTAGTAGATATTTGTGTGTGTATATTACACATTTGAAATAGAGAGATGCTACATCTACAATATTTTTACAACATTTTTACAACAAATCATAGGTGGTTAGTTGTTATTGGTTCAAATTTGAAATTAACACTAAGATTACTTTTTTGCCCCAACAATAACAACTAATAACAACCTGCCACTTAGGATTTGTTGTAAAAATGTTGTAGACATATCATTTCCCTTTGGAATAATATAGTGGGTGAATTATTTAATTCTCCCACAATCAATATGTTATATAATTGTATATTGTGAATCTACTTAGCAAAAGAAACATGCACACACATACACATCGTGATCTTGCCGTCATGGCCTTTAATCTGTAAATGTTTATACGATTGATTACGGGTGCATACAATAGCTGAGAATTCGCTTACTATTGCAGAAAAATCAATCTGGTAGGATCACATTGCAACTGCTATAGAAAATTTTGAATTACTGATGTGAGTGACACACATGCATAGCATGTTGTAGCGTGTGATTATTTTATCATACTTTGCTCTTTAGTCTTTAGCCAATATGAGTCGCAAATTGTGGCCTATTAGTACTGATGGACATTAATGAACTAGGAAGAAACTAGGAAAGAGATAAGCATGAAATAATTCACTGAATCGATTCACTCCACTATTCAAATAGCCTTAATGAATTGTACTTATTTTATATTTTCCAAAAGTCATTTCATTTGGCAAGTAATTATATGCTCTCAAGAACGAAAAACAGTTGAACATAAAGTTTGTCTAAAAAAGTAAAATGGCCTACAAACTATAATGGGGAGGAACTTGTCAACTCTGAGTAGTGCTTAATGCTGAGTTGTCAGTGCAGTGTGTGCTGTCCTGTGTACGATGATTATGTGCTAAACAATCATGCTATTTTTTTATTGATCCTCATCTAAACCTATTCTGAAGCAGAAGTTAAGCTTGCAACTTTTGACATTTGGTCCTGCACAGTTGTTAGCTAAAGCAAAAGAAAATTAATGAAGCTAAAGAGCTCAAAGTGTTCATTACCTTTATGTCGGTTTTTACCCATATTTAACATCCCTCTTCACCAAATAAATTTGGGAAGATAAATAATGAAGGACAAAGAAATGCAGACACAAACACATTCGGCTTATTTTTGTAAGATAGTGCTTAAATGTAAAAAGTCAAGATGTGCCTATTTTTTATTGTTGGATTTGATGGAAAGGATGTGATGTTTTTTGGAACTTTTAAAAACTTTATATCAGCAACCTTTGCAATCAGTAAGAAATGTTTAGCACCTGGAAGGAGCCTAAGAGTCACCATCTTAATGTGTAATCAGTGCTCTTCATTGGTTATTGATTTGTGTTGAAAAGAAAATATTGGGATACAGAATTTAGTGCTAGGCAATATCATTTTGACTGTATAAAAGCTAAAATTGGTTGGATTCCAGGTTGTTCTTTTGATCAAAACATGCCTAGTGTAAGGATGATATTAATCTACATGTCGATTACATATATGACTCATATATAACGACTTTTTGACAGAAATGACAAGGCAAATATGGTCAGGGTAATAACCATTGTCTAACATGATGTATGAAAAATCACTCAAGTTGTGCTTGCAACTAGATTAGAATAGCTTGCTTATTACTCATCGGCAGGTAATTTAAAGTATACTTATGTCCCATCCCATGGTCAGTAGATAAGTTAATAACACTCATGTTTACCATGTTTGTCCTGATTATGTTTTTTTTTTTTTTCCTTTAATTATTCTTCTAATGAGAGAAAAGTTACTCTCTTTCTCTCTCTTTTTATCTACTAGTTGTATGTTACTTAAAACACTAAAGCAGCCTGGAAATTAGTGGACACATTAGTTCAATGTCCCACCTTATCTCTGAGCTTGATATTCTCATTCTTCTGAAAGTACTTCAGAATCACTTAACAGAGGAAGAATTCTAAGTGAAAGGGAATATGTTAGTGATGACTGGGGGGTCCAGTGGTCTCCCCTCCTTGTCTTGTTATCTCTAGAAAGCCCTGGAGATGACCACACGGTTTGACATGAGTGGAAAAAAGTTCACTAACCACCACTTTTTTTTGGGAAATCCTCCTCTCTCTCTCTCTCTGACACATTCACACGCCCACATCCACACTCAAAGTTTTGATAATAATGGCTTATATAATGACCATTTATGCAGATAATTGGAGAATTATGTACATATATATTGTTTATCATAATCTAATATAACTGTTATAGTGTTAATGTTAACTTAAGTGATAATTAACATGGTGTGGTATATTGTGACCATAGATTTCAATTGTAAAGCACTTTTTATCAATAAAGTGCCTATATGTAAAATCAATGACTTACATGTTACCTGCATCTAGTAACTACCATTGCTTAATTGAATGCTTCAATGAGACTTTGGTCCCACTTCTGCTAAGAAAACGGCATGCAAATTTTTCCTCAGTAATCATCAAGCTTGAACTGGGACCAAATGGTCATTTACTATAATTTTCCGTGAGTCGTTAGTTGAATTCCTAAAAGCCATGCAACTAAGGGTACTAGGCCAGTTTCTGTATGCTATCAGACAACACAAACGGTGGGATTTCGGATACTTCATTTGCATGCACAATGCCTTTAGATCATAGACCTCTCTAAGAACACACTTCCTGGCAGAAAAGAATTCAAATGATCACAATCCTGTGCCTGTAATCTTTTCAGTGAAAATGTTAATCTATAAGAACCTGCTAGAGGTAAGATGCTTCACAGGTAACCTTCGAAAGTAACCCTATTCTAGCCATCCTACATAGCAGATGATACTGTTTTCCTACAGCATCATTTCATTAGTTTTACCTAATAGCCCATTGCAATCTGAACTATATTTATAAGATTCTAAGCTTGCTTAGCAGACACTATTTTATTTGATTCCAGTTAGAAAGTAACAAAATCTTGACAAACAGGATAATTAGTGGGTTCACCCTATTGTCATGTGTCTTAAGACTTCTTATCCTTATATAAACTTCAAACAACAAAGAAGAATAATATATGTGTTGGCTCTCATATAATCGAACAGTTAATCTTCTCTATTTTGCTAATAGGTACATTTATTAGTATGCCTCTTATTTTCTAATGCCATATTCATACATGATGTGCACACTTGAAATTGTTACAATTACAAAATGTATCTGAGTAATTTTACTTGATCATGTACTATAGTCCTAGAAGGTGAATTGAATTGGACCAAATAATTCAGCTGTAAAACTGTCCCAACAGAGATAAATCTTTAAGTTGTACTTGAAATTACTGCTTGTCAAAGCAAACTAGATAAATGCTTTCCTTCAATCAAATTATGATGCATGAAAATGCCATAATAGATTTCTATGACTGAAATATAATGCCAGTTGACAAAGCAAGTTCATATGCATTTTTATTGAGAAGGTTCAATGATGTGAAATTTAACTTGGAAGGGTTAGACGTGTATCGAAAGTCTAAGGCCCTTGATTATAAACTTCTGATTACGCAACACGATTACACTCAATTCACGCAACGTGTTAGGACAGCTTTAGCTATGCAATGATTCTCCTAATTAAGCCTAATATTGCATTTTTTTAATCAAGTTAGTCTGTCTTTGTAGGTTGACAAGTGAGCATTGCGTATATATAATCCTTGATGTTTGAAAGATGGTTTTCTTACATAAATGTACTCCTTAGGGCATAATAAATTTGTAGATTATAAGATAAATCTTAATTCATATAATAATTAACAAGAATAGAGAAGCACTATGTAGCTTGGGGCAACACTAGGAATCCTCTATTTATTAGATGTGATTATGCTTGTTTGTGAACTATTATTTCTTATAGATGCAGCCTATAACCAAAATGGATCAATGCTAGCCAGGCTAAAGTATCAATCTTTAGTTAAGAACATTCAATTGCTTAAAGGAACAGTAGAACCTAAAACTAGGGTTGCAGACTTATAAATAACACTGTTGAATATTGTCATACCAATCTTGGTAAAAACCAAGTTGTACAAAGCAACTTAAATTAGTATTCTCAATTGAGAAAGAACACTTGCACTAGCTCCCAGATTTAAATTTTAACTTCAAGTTTTTTCAATTACAATTTATTTTGATAAATAGAAGTTATTATAAAGATTAAATCATGTAGTGCCCCCCCTAGGGCATTGTTGAATTCATGTGCTCTCTTTCTCTTTAATTAAGTTTCACAAGAATTGCCAGATATGAGCTTCAAGCAGCCAATAAGGTAATGCAATTGTCTTAGTCTAATTTAGCCAATAAGGCTGAAAGGTATTAAAAGTTTTTAATGCAGTTTTAGTCAACTAATATTGTTTCCAAGGAAAAGGAGACTGAAAGGTCTTGAGCATGATGGTCACATGCATTTCTCTTTGTAGTATTCATAGCAGCTATGATGCAACTTCATTGAGGTAGTCCTAGGCTGTAATTGTACCTTAGGCACAATACTATACTAGCAAATATACCAGGAAAAAAATGGAGAGAGAGTGAGGAAAGGCTGGAGGTGGGTTGTCCTCATCTTTGTCAACTTAGCTAGCTTCAAAGAGAAAATATCATCATGGACCCAAGAAGGAATGTCAGTGCTTTTGCAGATTGGAAGACTTTGAATGCACGCTCTGGCAAATCATAAGTCTGCCCTGACCACAACACTATTTAATGCCAACCAACCATGTGGTTCTTCCATGAGAGACAATGGCTACTTATCTTCAGTGTTTTTGGGGCCTATCTCTCACACTTCCACTTTATTTTATTCAGTCCACAGCCACACCTCATGTAACTTTATTACCTTAAAGTGCTTCAGCTTCTTTTGTCCCCTTCTCTAATAATGATCTCATGTCATCTTTATTTCTGATTTTTATTTGATTTCTCACAGGTTTATATAGTCTATTTAGGAGTCAGCCATATTCATGATCCTACTCTCACTTCAAAATACCATCACCAACTGCTTTCCAATGTATTTGCAAGGTTTTTGTTTACATATTCTAAATCCTATGTTTTAATTCTTTAGAATTTGTCATGATGTACTCAATTATTATCAAATTTATCACTTCTCTCATTGGATATATTATCCTTTAGTGAAGAAGATGCTAAGCAATCCATACTCTATAGCTACAAGCATAGCTTCTCAGGCTTTTCAGCAAAGCTCAATTCAACACAAGCAACTTCTTTAGCCAGTAATGAGCTAACCTTTCAGTTTTTTCTTCTTCATCTATGTCTTCTAAGATTTTCTGGAAATCATTAATTGTTTTGTTTTAGAGTTGAATAAGAACCTTATGCAAGATTTAATTATCAAAAAAATATTAACGTGAGAAGAGGAATTTGCAGAGATGGAAGGAGTGATATCAGTGTTTAGGAGCAAGACACTGCAGTTGCACACAACAAGAAGTTGGGACTTTTTAGGCCTTACCTTGGATAGTAAAGTGACTCCATGGCAGCTAGCCTTCGGTGATGATATTGTCGTTGGGGTCTTTGATACAGGTTTTCCAATTAGTAACTCACCTTGTTCTATCTTTGGCCGAAAAGGCCTTAAAGCTAAGCTCATTGCCAATCCAAATAAGTTTCACTGGCAGTTCAGTACTTGGGATCTTTCAAATTGCAAATTCTAAATGCGTTTTAGTGCAATACTGCTCACTACATATAACAGGATTTGGTTAATTTCACATTATCTTTAGAGTTTAGTATGACTCAATTAAGTTTTTTATGTTATACAAGTTCTACCTCAATTTACAGGTGGCATGATGATCAGCCTTCTGGTGACATGGGCAACCATGTTTAACAAAATGATTCCATTTATATTTGTCACAAAGTGTCTCAATTCGAGTTTAAATTGTATATTCATTCATCTGGCCTTGTCATCGTGTGATCAATACTTGCAGATATATATTGAAACAATAAGAACAAATGATAAATTTTGATCATTGATTCACAAGTTCTTGATACATAACTTGATGTACATGCTTATTGTTTTGTGATAAGGTATATGGCCTGAATCTGAAAGTTTCCAAGAAGGGCCTCGCATGAGGCCAATTCCACCAAATTGGAAAGGAGAATGTGTAAAAGGTGAAAGGTTTGACCCAGCAAAAGACTGCAACCGGAAGCTAATTGGTGCCCGTTACTACCTCAAAGGTTTTGAACATGATTATGGACCACTAAGTAAGAGTGGCAACCCAGAATACCAATCACCTCGGGACTTTCTTGGCCATGGTACACATACAGCTTCAACAGCTGTAGGATCCATAGTGAAAAATGCAAGTTTCTTTGGTTTAGGTCAGGGCATTGCCAGGGGTGGAGCACCTAGAGCTAGACTAGCAGTGTACAAAATATGTTGGGGAAAGAAATTTGTAGGCAAGTGCTCTGAAGCAGATATATTGGCAGCCTTTGATGATGCTTTGCATGATGGAGTCCATGTTATCTCAGCTTCATTTGGTGAAAGTCCACCTTTACGTCCTTTTTTTGAATCAAAAGCTGCAATAGGTTCATTTCATGCCATGCAACTTGGTATTACTGTAGTATTCTCAGCAGGTAATAATGATAATGATGAGCCTGATCCGTCTATAGTACAAAATGTTCATCCATGGTCCATTTCAGTGGCTGCATCTTCTATTGATCGAATGTTTCCAACCCAGATACTCCTGGATAATACTCTCTCTACGATGGACCTCATGGTAATTAACTTCTGGCTAAGGGAAATCATTTTTTGTTGTTTTCAGAAGCAAATATGCATATAATATGGTAACATGACATTTTTCAGTAATATATTACAAGATATGAAAAGCACCTTTTTCAGACGGAATTGATTTTCTGATTCATAATTTTCATGCATCGGAATAGGATCCCATTTCACGATTAATATTTATTTCTTACATCTAACAATGTCCCTGATGTTACATCATTTAAACGTGATATTTGATACACCTTTAAATTTGTAATATTTTATCTGAACCATAAAATGGATCCATTTGAAATTGAGAGTATCCATTTCTGCCTAGTTCTATATATGGTGCAAAAGATCTCACTTGGCTATTACTTGATAAAGCAAGGACAGACTGACAGAGGTGCCCTAGAAGACCAATGTTTTATTTTCCACTCTAAACTTGAAAGCTAAGTGCATTAACGTTACATCATAAAATTTCACTGCATCATTTTCATAGGTTTCCGAAGACTGCATTGGGATCAAATATCCATCAAATTTGATTGGCTTTGGGCATGTCACCTTTTTCTCTAATTCTTAAACCAAGTCACAGTCAATCAATCATGTTGAAAGCACACATGTTTCTTTAACATATAATAACCCAATAATTAAGAAATGAAAGTTTAGACATTTGTGGTGGTCGTTACTTCTTGACTTAATTAGGAGATATGTGATATATATTATGAGCACTGGTGGGTCATGACTCATGACAACAAGCATGCATGTAGTGTCTTAATTCACAGATTCTTAGAATATAAGCCGGAAGTTTAACTAGTAGACTCCTTTTTGTACAGGGAGAAAGCTTTATTACCACTGAGGTTAAAGGAAAATTGGCAGATTCAATCATATATTTTCAAGATGGGTTAGCTCTCTCTCTCTCTCTCTCTCTCTGATTTGATATAAACTACCTTAATATTATTGGATACCTCATTCTTAATTTATGTGAAAGTCTGAAAGACTGTATTAAATTGTAAGCAATAAAGTACAAGGGTCTGCCTTATATATATAGGTAGACAATATGTGTTGTACAAATAACCTACACTATGGGCCTAAGTCCATTGGGCTTATATTCTGACACTTTATGTGCATGCATGCATACAGCAGAGTTCTTGCAAACACACAATGGTAAAATCTTTCTTTCATGTCTGACATTGCTATTCTATGTTGCAATACTTTCCCAGGATTTGTGATCGGGACTATTATAATACTACACTAAACAAATCAGCTGCAGGCAAGGTAGTCCTATGCTTCTCCACCATTGGATCAGAATCAAGTGGAGAAGCAGTAGCAGCAGTGAAGATGGCCAATGGGTTGGGCTTGATCTTTGCTGCACCTATGACTATGCAGATTCCATATGTTGAAATCATCCCCACAGTTCTTGTCAACATTGAGCAAGGGAGTAAACTTAAAGACTATCTTGCTCAATCTCCTAGGTAACTGACCATGATTGAAAGAAGTTGTTTGGTACTTACTGCACAATCCTAGTAATTGGAAATGATAATAGCCACTATAGCATTTAAAAAACATGTTCAATATTCTGTAAACCTAAATGATTAATGTTATAACAAATAGTGGGAAAGGCTTTTGACATGCATATATTCTGGACCATATATGAAGGTTCCCTGCAGTGCAGATAAAACCAACTAAAACCATAATTGGAAAGACACCAGCACCTACAGTTGCAACCTTTTCTTCTAGAGGACCAAGCTCGATTACACCCGATATCCTAAAGGTATGTTGTGACGATTTAGAAATTTTGGAAAAGTATTCCATTTCCTTGAATAAAACCCCAGCTCTAGTACATCTTCTAAATTTTTTGTTATGGGGTCTTGATCTTATCTTCTTGCTTTCAGGATCCAATTTATATTATATTACTATGTTAAAATGAATTAATGAGGATGCAAATGAATTCTAACTAATGCTATTTGATGTCGCATTTGTGCATGTGCATCCAACTTGAAAATGACAAGTGCATTTGGTCACCAAATGTGAATTTGTATTTTCATCATCAAAGACAATAAGAAATTTTTTTTTGTATACATACAATAACTTCATTCTCTTCTTTCTTTGTTAATAGCCAGATGTAAGTGCTCCAGGAGTAAATATACTAGCAGCATGGCCTACGGATACTTCACCAACATTGTCACCAAGTGATAAACGTTCTGTGAAGTGGAATTTTCAGTCAGGAACATCAATGTCATGCCCTCATGTGTCTGGTGCTGTGGCCCTTATCAAATCAGCACATCCAAACTGGTCCCCATCTGCCATTAGATCTGCTCTCATGACAACAGGCAAGAAGAAAATGACTTCAACCATTGAATAGTGTTAGAACAATGGTTAAAACTTAAAAGATTGACTTTATTACTTCTTAGCAAAGTTAAATTTTTGAGACAGATAGTAATTTATCAGGATATCATAACAAGTGGTCCCTGCTAACAAGTTTAATCTTTTGAGAAGAAACACCTTTTATGCCACGTTGTCATGCATGTTATTGTCAGACTATGGACCATGGAAAAAAGAGCACTGGGCCTAACTAAAATGTGAACTAACTTGTCCTTATACTTTTCTTTAAAGCTGAAAGATAAGGCTACATTGATAGGGTACTCCATTCAACCACATGGAAAGAGGGATCTTAGCTAGGAAAGCCCATATTCTCAGTCAACTTTCAATTGGCTTATAGCTAAAAGCCTAAAATCTAACACAAATGTGTTCCTAGTCAGTGCAAAAGGAGGGGATGCTTCCATGACGAGAACCGAAAGCATGACAATACATGAATGCTTTCGAAATCAGATGGTGACACAAAGGAAGTATGAGTCACCACAAGGCACTTTAGTCCTAAGGAAAAAATGGGGGCAAAGAAATGAAGAATACCTTTCTTTTATGATCGTTACCAGAAATTCACCTTATTTGGTAGTATTAACATGGATCTTCTAAACTAAAAGATCAGCAATAGATGCAAAATATTGGGTTCTAGTTATAGCCTAGTGGTAGTGACATCTTCTGTGATGCCTGATATTTGTAATTTGAACCCCCCTTCCCTGCCCGCACTATCTATCTATCAAAGAAAAAAAATGCCTAATATGTTCTGCTTTTACATTCTATTTGTAAATCATCTTGACTAACAAGTACACAATCTCTTACTTCTTGTGCTCCTTATCACAGCTTACACTAGGGACACAACCTTTGACAGCATTCTAGCTGGTGGATCAATGAAAGTTTCTGATCCCTTTGACATTGGCGCTGGTCACATTGACCCCTTCAAAGCAATGGATCCCGGGCTAGTTTATGACATGAAAACCAGCGATTACATTCTCTTCCTTTGCAATATGGGTTACACCCAAGAAGACATTGAGAAAATTGTTCTTCCCGCTGCTGGATTGGAAACATGCTGTCCAAAGGTACATAAAACCAACACAAACATAAATTACCCATCAATCACAGTTTCAAATCTAGAATCAACAATGACAATCAAAAGGACAGTTCGTAACGTGGGACAAAACAGGAATGCCATTTACTTTGCCAACATTGTTAAGCCTAATGGAGTTGAGGTAGTTATATGGCCTAGAATTTTATTCTTCTCATGGTTCAATGAAGAGAACTCCTATTATGTGACTCTCAAACCACTGAAGAAGTCTCAAGGGAGGTATGATTTTGGAGAGATAGTTTGGTCAGATGGCTTCCATCATGTAAGGAGTCCATTGGTTGTACTGGTTAACACTACTACTGTTGATTATAGTGATTCCATAACACAAGCTAGCACAATTTAAGCTCAATTGTTACTCAAGTGAAGCTTTTGCCATGTAAGTTTGAAAGTTTACACATCTGGCTGTTTTGCCATCTATCTTAATAACTATGACGAAGTCTCATGGCTTCATCTTCTTGGAAATCAAATGTATATCTTCATAAAAAGCTTATTGTGCTCTAGCTAATTGTAATACATACATAAACGAGGTACTGGATATATACATGTGAGTGGAAGTTTCATATAAATGGAAAATAAATAACTTCAGAAATTACTATAAAATAATTGGACCAAAACCATTTTTGGATGAAATTGAACCTTTACTTCAATACTTCATTCAATAGTGCATTTAGTAAAAAAGGGATTCCATACAACTGGTGGATTATGCTTGTGAAAGCTCCAGCCTTTTAAACTTATTCACCTTAATTAAAATGCTTGGAACTTACTATTTGTGGAATCAACACTTAGAGACTAGGCTGGGAATAGGGATAGGGATCAACGAGTTATTGAAAATTGTTTTCTATAAGAATTGTAAAAAAACTATCTCGAGAAATCTATGAGGATTGAATTAGGTCAGGGGAGTCTGTGTTTTACTATCAACCACAAGTTTTATATTGGACGAAGGAATTGTCATCATAAACTATAAAGGCAACTGCCGCAACTCTAGTAGCAACTGCAATGTCACATTGAAAATGTGCCCACTATACCATAGATGATGTACCAATGTTAATTATAAGCCGAAATGGGGATGAAAGGTACTTTTCTTCTACAGCCATCTGAGTTATAAACTAGAACAAAATGGTAGATGCCTCTTGTGGTTGAAAAAACAAATACTCAATTAATGCAACAACATGCAATGAAATTGTCCTTTTTTTTTTTTTTTTTTCTTATTTTGTGCAAATTCAATGGGTAATTCAAATAAATTGGTCAAGTACAATAAGTAGTATAAATAAAAATTCAGCAACAACCAACCACCCATAATTAAAACACCAAATTTTTACATGAAAAACCCTATAATGAAAAGAGAAAAAATGCGGTCTTCTGCTATAGAATAATAGGTTCAAAATAAATGCTAAGGGCTACCAAAAACATCATGAATAACAACACAAAACTCTTTTTTGTCAGGAATAACATACCCAATTTTCATCAAATCAGAGTTGAAATAATCTTCCAAATTTTTACTTGAAATTGACAGGTTTGGTAGAGAAATTTCAAATTTCTGAAATTTCTTTTTGTCTCTCTCTAAAATTAATATCTTATTAGGTTACTGTTTTTCACGTAATAACCAAAAAAAAAACTGTTACCAAAAAGTTACCGTAACATAGTTTTTTTTTTTTTTTTAATTAATATGTGTGGGGTGACCCTCACATAGGAGGGACCGCCAAACATTTGTTGCCCTCAATGTTGAAGCGATAGAAACAATAGTCGCGTTACTCACGTAGTTGACTAATTTATTTTATTTTGAGTAACATTCACAATTGCCTTCAAAAAAAAAAAAAGTAACATTCACAATTTATTTTATAATATTTTTACTAGTAAAAAGTTAATAGATATTGTAAAAGCATTGGCTTAAAAATTATTTTTAAAAATTTTCTATAGAAAAAAGTAACTAATTTTTTTGAAATTTTTTAATACTTTTTTATGAAATTTGTATTAAAATGTTTCATTAACAAATGACTTAAGATTACTCATTAATCGAACGATTTTTATAAATATTTGTTGTAACATTATTGTGGGAAGAAACTTAGTCTCGACTAGTACTCCAATCAGATATTAATCACACACATTACGGTACACCCTTCCTTAGACCAAGTGCTTATATGGCAAGGGTGAGAGGCGTCTTTTCCCAATATGGGATTGAGCAAATTCGTGCAAGTGGGAGCAAGGGTTGACCCTGCCCATCCCAAAGTGAACTATACCTGATTGGGACCGAGACTAAGTTTCCTCCCACAGTAGCCTTTTAGTCTATAACCAAGTTTTTTTTTTTTTTTTTTGAGAAGCATCTATAACCAAGTTTATTACTAAACGTTTTTCAAAATTTAATTAGGTTGAGCCTAAAAAAATTTAGGGTGGTTACAATCAGGTATTGTTCACTTTGGGATGAGCATAGTCGACCCTTATGCCCACCCACACGAATTTGCTCAATCCCACATCGGGGAGAGACACCTTCCACCCTTGTCTTATAAGTCTTTTTTTTTTTTTTTTGAGAAACTTGCCTTATAAGCCTTGAGCCTAAGGAAGGGTGTACTGTAGCTTATCAAAAATCACTCATTACATCAACAATATGTTAAAAAAAGTTGTTGGCAATTAAAAATCCCCATAAAACAAGCTAGAATTAAAATAAGAAGAAAATAAAAAGATTTTTGATGAGAATTTTTTTTTTTTTTAGATAATAGACTACACTTCTATTATTTGTAGAATTTTAGGCAAGTGAAGTGAACAAGGAGATAACTAGATGACAAACTTGTGCTCCGTTTCCTTATTTTGTTCTGTCTAGTTTGGCAGAAAACAATTCAACTTAAAACATTTTTTGTGGTCAGCCAAAAACAAACACAATATAAAGCAGCAAATGTTTCCTAGACTTGAAACTTTTTTCTATTTCCCTCTCTCTCTTCGTAAATTAAGTAAGGAAAAAGAAAATATTAGTTTAGGAAATATTTTTTTTAAAATTTTTTATGAGAAAAAGTAAAAATTTTTTTTTAGTTTTTTATATTTTTCTTGATAAAATCAATTTTTTTTTCTAAAATGACTCATTAACAAATGTCGTAAGAGCACCCGTTAATCGGAAGTAATTAACCATTAATTATCTATACTATTAATAAGAGAATTCTCTTGTTTAGTCTTCAATTTTTTGTGTACTAAAATACCCTTATACAAATTCTGAAATAGCATACCCTTTAGTTTTTTTTTTTTTTTCTACAAAAAAAAAATGTTAAAATGGTAATACTATCTCACGTACAAAAGGAAAAAAAATCGTTATTCTTACCACCCATTTGTATTCAAATGTCTTATTCCTATATGTATTTGATATCTATTTGAATTCAAATACTTCAATTATCTTTATAAAAAAAAATACAAAATTACTTCTTCTAAAATTTTTAAAAGAGTAATACTATCTCACGTACAAAAAGGGAAAAAAAAAAAACATGTTATTCTCACCACTCATTTGTATTCAAATGTCTGATTCTTACTTGTATTTGTTATCTATTTGTATTCAAATATTTCAATTATCTTTAAAAAAAATACAAAATTACTTCTTTAAAAAAAAAAAAATCACTACCTCACGTAAAAACTACTCATTCTTATTCCGAAATTTCTATGTTTAAAAAAAAAAAAAAAAATCCTTTAAAACATTCTAAAATTTCTGTTATCCAAATTCTATACAGTTATCACAAATCTCGATCTATCCACACTAACGTTTATCATATTTCTTTTGTTTAAATCTTAAATTCTTTTACTTATCACAATTGTTATCCTAATCAATAAATCCAAATGTTCTATTGTGTTTCAATTTCTTATGGTTCTCTATTTCATTTTTAAACATTATTCCACATTATCTAACTTCTTTCTTTAAAAATAAAAACACACAGTTATTTATATATCACTTTTAAACATTATAATACTAAACCAAAGTTAAAATAAAATAAAATAAAAAGAGCATTATTGCACGCGCAAAAGCGTGTTTGATGAGTAACTAATTGTTTGATTTTTTTAAAATAATCTTTTTTGCTCTAATTTTTGGATAAATTCAAAATTTAAAGTTTATTTTCTCCTCCCAAATGGCTCAAAACATAGAAAATATTTTCCAACTTGGGTTTTGTTTTGAGAATGAAAGTTTTGTTCGTATAATTATTTGGAATTGGAAGGGATGTTAGTTATTTCCTTGAGAGCTACACAACAAAAAAAATAAATTTTTTTGATAATAAAAAGATAATGCACCAAGTCTATTAATAGGATTAACCCTCCATATTTACTATTTAGAGTTAAAAAATTCTTCACCGCAGGCAATGAGTTATCAAATAAAACATAAGTATATGATTGAGAGGTTCCAAGCTTTGCAAGGCCTTCCACACATCAATTAGCATCCAGAAAGATATGCTCAAACTTCGGGGCAGTCATTCAATTGGGTAATGCAATTAGAGAGGAGATTCAAAAGAGTTATTTGCAGTTGAATTGTTTAGGAGGCGCACCACAGATAAGGAATCAAGTTCCACAATAAAAATGGTGATGCTAAAATCCTTGGCTAACTTATTTTTAAACTTAAAAAGTCTGCATTGAAACAAGTCAATTTTCTAGAAAATGAATAATTTTTTCACAATTTTTTTTTTATAAGTTTTCTACTAAAACAAACAAAGATTAATTGTTGGTTTTAAATTCACAAAAAGGTAAGTAATCTAGATAACTGGATTGGATAACTACATAATTTAACAGTTAAAAATTACTACTACTTTTACTTTGTCTTTAATATGGGGAAGGAAGTAAAAGCTCTGTTATCTACTTTGATATTCTCCTCACTCCTCGGTATAGTGAAGTCCTTGTCATCTGCCTCAACCTACAAGTGTGACCAAAATGCAGCTAAATGTTCATGGTAGACAGGTAGTAACCTACCAAATCAGATTTTGTGCACCAAATATGTGGCACATGTAATTTCTAAGTGTCTGTAATTCATGTGCACAAAAATTGTTTTCATCGTCTAAGACATGTGGTGGACTGTAGGGTGCTTGTTTCCTGATTTGCAGCATAGCCTCCAAAAGATAAAAGTCATTTCCTTCTCATTTGAAATGTGTCAAATTATTTTTGTGGTCTATTATGTTTTTCCCTACCTTTTAAAACGTTCCCTAAAAAATGACAATATAGTATAAGTGTATAACAATGTCTTGTCAATTATTTTTATTCGCCATTTTTCAAATAGAATTGAGTGACTGTATATCCTTATTTGATTTAACTACTAGTGAGAAAAACTATTCTTAATCATTTCAAATAATTGTATGAACAAAAATTTTCCTTAAAGAAGACATACCCTAAGTGGGAAGGCTTTTTTATACCCTAAATGGAAAAATAGACAATAAATTCGGAATCCACTTGGAAAATTAATCATGAAAGCAACTAATTAGAGAAAAAAAAATGTCACGTAGAAAAAAATGTCACTATTGGTCAACAATTAGTCAACGACTAATATGCAGAGAGAAAAAGGGGCGCAAAGAGAAGCTATAATTAGAAGAGTTTGTTATGATTGTGAATTTTATTTCTGATAGTATGTTAACCAACATGAAAAAGTCATAAGATCAAAATTACAAGAGGTAATAGATTCACTTGAGAGGAGATCTCATTCGTAAGAGTATTTGTATCAATTCATGCAAAACTTTCTGTCAATTTTAGCATAAAAACCTAAATTTTTTATTTTACACAATTACTTTTCAAAAACATTCACATCAGATTATCTATTCTACATTATATTTTATTTAAATAATCACTCTTCATTATTATCTTCAGATAGAGAGAGAGGAATTTGATGAGACAAGAGGTGAGAGAGAAAAACAATTAAAATAATGATATACAAAGCAACATAAATCATGTATATTTACATGGTTACTATAGCATTTTTTGCAAATTTACACAAGTTTAACATGATTGATGTAAATGATTTTGAGGTTAAAATGTGTAAATTTAACACATTTTTCTATTATATACCTACATCCGCAAATGCTCTAACAAAATGTCAAAAACCCACCTTTTGGTAGCATCCTTTCTTCACCAAGGCGTTTGCATGTTTGTTCCATTTTCTATGCAAATGCTCAATGATGCTTTGGGAAACATGGGCAGTAACTTCCTACATTCATAGACAAAAGCAATTAGCAATTTATTAGTTTAGGCTGTGTTTGGTTCAGGAAAAATATTTTCTAGAAATGCTATTTTCTGGAAAGGAAAATATTTTTAAGTGTTTGGTTGCATAATGAAAATTGTTGTAGAAAATATTTTTATGTGTTTGGTTTTATTTTGAAGATGCTATTTTCCTACACATTTTTCACATTTTCTCAGCTATTTTCTCAGCATCCAATAAAATTTTATTACAAAAAATTTCAAAATCACAGCAAACTCTGGTGATCAAAAGCAGAAACAAAACCAAAGAAAAAAAAAATCAAATTCGGTCAGATCGTGGGTTCTAGGTTCGCGAGTTGCACCGGCAATCGACAATTGACGATCAACGATCATGGCGATCGACAATTGACGATGGGTTCATGGCGATTGACGATCGAAGATGGGTTCATGGCGATCGACGATGGGTTCTGGGTTTTGAGTTTTGGAAGTGTGATCGTGGGTTTTGGGTTCGCGAGTCGTGGGTTTGCGAGTCGCACCGGCTATAGACGATCGACGATTGACAATGGGTTCGCGGCGATCTGGGCTCTCTCTTTGCGTGGCGATCGTGGGTTTCGTGGCGATCGTGACGATGGGTTCGTGGCGATCGTGGCTATTGATGATGGGTTCGCCGGTGAAGTCGCACCGCGATCTGGGCTCTCTCCTTTTCTTCCTCTCTCTCTCTCTCTCTCTCTCTCTCTCTCTCTCTCTCTCTCTCTCTCTCTCTCTGGAAATACTTTGAAGTGAATATAGGAACTGAAAACCATTTCCGTTGTCTAAGGGAAAATAGGAAGTGATTTTCCAGAAAATTCTATTTTTCGTAATTGCCAAACACGCAGAAAATGTGGAAAATGATTTTCTGAAATTGTTTACCACCAATTCAAATGCAGCCTTATTGTGAGTTCTTAAATAGATTGATATCTTCAAAGGTATCCAAATCCATGTGAATTATTGGGATTCCAACATTAAGAGCAAGTGTAGGTCCATTTTTTAGTCCCCAAAGTTCATGCCAATATATATTGAGGGGGGTTTAACCAATTTGATATGCATATGCACGGGACACTATTTTTCACACCCTACCTATGTGTCAATAATTTCAACATTTTCATATAGATCCACCACATATATTTGAAAAAGCTAAAATCCAATCAATAGTTGACAAATAAGAAGTGTATAGATTTGGGTGTTAGAAAGCGTGTGTCCCTAACATTACTGATATATGGAGGAGATTTCTACTCCTATATTCTTGGCCTCGAATAGAACATCCTGGCAAAGTTACAAGAAGAATCTCTAAAAGGATGAATTATAGACTTTGAGGATCTCTTACAAGGGAAAAGTGAGCTGTACAAGAGGGTTTGACACCTCAGTTCATTAGGTGGTATTTGAGGTAGTTTTTATTTATTTATTTTGTTACACTATTTAGTGTTATAGCTAGCTATTTTACAGGGATGACTTTTTCACTAATTGTACATGTAACTGATATGCTCATCTTGAAATAAAAAAGAACAAATTAGAATCTTCCCGTTGCTAAAAAGCACTTTCCAAACTGAATGTAAAAAAGAAAAAAGAAAAAGAAAAGGAAGCATTTCCAAACTTATATCTAAATATATATATATATATATATATATATATTTTTTTTTTTTAATATAAGATAGAATTTCTACTATAGCTTAATTTAAGTGTATATGTGTGTGAAGCTCCCTCATAGAGACTTGAACCTTGGCTCTTGCCCCTCACACCCCACAAGCACTTATAGTTGTGCAGTGATCATTGTACCAAGGGTGCGCAGTGATTATATCTAAATATTTAGGATTAATTAAAATGGTTTAGCTTAAAATAAATAAATATATATATATATATATATATATAAATAATCGTTTAACTTTACATATAACTCTAAAAATCTTAGATTGTATTCTTAACTTATTGGAAACTTGTGAAATGCATAGGAAATTAGGAATATATAATAAAATAAAATTTTCCCTCTTTTATAACAAGCTTATTCGATTATGTATATATATATATATATATTATAAATTATAGATGTTTCTCAGTATTTTCACTTATCCAAACAAAATTTCTTAAGACATTCAAAAAACTTCTTTAGATTTACTATAGTGGTAGTCCAAAATTGGTATAATATGTCATCCCAAACTACTATTTATTACAAATGGACAATTTTGACAGAGCATTGTGCTGCAATTAGCATGCTCACTTTTTTATTTTTTATTTATTTAGTAAAGCGACAATATAACATTCATTTATTTATAATCATCTTTACAATGAGAAATAGAAATGAAAAAGGAGGGGCACTTTTGTAGACAAACACTGACCTCTTCATTTTCATTAGTAGCACAATTAAATTTTAAAGGTACACTAAAAATATAAATGACTTTGAAGCTCTCAAAAATAAACAAAACACCTTCCAGTTTCTAAGCCACCTCTAAGAAACAAATTTGATCTGAATTTAGCAATTTTAATAAACTCACTAAAATGCTCTCTTCATGCTCACTGTCACTGATAAAGTATGATTTGAACATGATAAAATGATTGGAATAACACATGTGGCGAATTCTAATATGTTTGTTAAGGATTCTTAGTATATTCTACAATTTTGATACTAATATAATAATATATCTATTATTGGTGGTGTTGTACAAATCAATGCATTATTCATGTACTATTTGTTACATTCCTATAGTTTTATCTTCTATAATAATAATAATATATAAAGTAAGGTAATTGGAAAGAGTAGTAGTATTTTGGAATATTTAAAAAACCCTTTAAAAAATTCAAAATTCAAAAATATCATAGATTTCACCATACTAAAAAAAGCATGAAAATGAAAAGATGAAATGTCTTGTAGATACCTTTGTTTTTTTGTCTTTTTCGTCATTTTTGGGGTGTTCACATCTCTTTAAAGATACCAACCACACTTGCACTTCCATCACAAAAAGGCCCATAGTACAGAGGCCCCTTCAAAGTAAAGCCCAATTTTTATTTATTTTTTTAATACATATATTATTTTTCTTGGTTGCCATTGGACAAGTAAACCCAAGGTAAAGGTTAATTGCATGACTAACAAAATAGGGACAGCTGTGTCCTTTTCTAATTAGGGTTTCCATCTTTTGGCCAAAGGGCACACACAACTCTTTCAATTTGAGAGATTGAAAATTAAAGGGCTTTTAAGGTCCCCCCGCCCGTGTACCCACGTGTCCTCCAAAACTACCTCACAGACCAATCAAACTCCGCGTCCTCTGCCACCTACAACACTTCAAACCCACTCAATTCCCGCCACGTGTACCACGGTCCAATCACAGAGCTCGAAATCCCTCACCCGCGGGTGACCGAATAAGGGCCGTGTAAAAAGAGAGCCGTGGTGCTATTTGAATCACCGCTTTTGGATCAACAAAACCCTCTCTCTTCCAAAACCCACAAACCCTTGGCGGCTGTGTGTGTGCGTGTGTGTGAGATACCACAGTTTGAGACCCGTTGTTCCCTCCTAATCTCTCTCTCTCTCTCTTAGGGTTTCTCTCTCTAAAACCCTTTATTTAGGGATTTTTTAGATTGATTTAGGGTTTGGAAACCTATTTTTTCAACGAGATCTATCCAGAAATATTGGTCATGGCCACCGTTGCTCCAGCTCCTTCTCCTCCCACCGCAGATCGTATCCTTTTTTGATTTCTTCATCTGGGTCTGCCTTGTTTTCTCGTTTTTTAGCGTTTTCTCCATCTGGGTCTGGTCGAGTTTTGTGGGTTTTTTTTTTTTTTTTTTTTTTTTTTTGTGCTGATCTACTTTTGTGTGACTCGGGTTTGGTTTGGATCCATCTGGGTGTTTCGTTTCATGGGGTTTTATTGGTCTTTGTGGAAGATTATGTGTTCGGATCGGGTTGAGATGTGTTTGTTTGGCTTGGATTTTGATGTTTAGGGTTTGTTTCTGCTAGGTTTTGTGGTGTGATTTGTTCATTTGTTGTGTGTTATGTATGTTGAAGCTGTTCTTGATTTATTGTGGGGGGGGGTTTCTTATTAGAATTAATGGGTATTTGATTTTCATGATGCTCTCGTTGAAATTATGATTGAATTGGCAATTTTGATGGGTTATTTTTATTGGTTTTTGTTGTTTTTGTTATTGGCATGCCTATTTGTTGAGTAATTTTGTTGGTTATCTTTAAGATCTGGATTGTTTGCAATTTAAAATTTCGGTGTTTGATGGGTAATTCTACTTTGAATTGGTTTGAGGAGAGATTGGTTCATATTTTTGTGAAATTATATGATTTGAATATTTGTTATCTGTGAATTATAGGAGACCATAATTTGGAATCAGGCTTTGGAAACAATTGTGGTTGTCTGATTTGTTTATTTATGCTTTTGAAAGATGGATTATATAGAGGATATATTGTGATCAATGTGTTTCTTCAGTTTCCGAAAGTATGTATTTCCTTTACTTTTCTTCTTTCTATAGAAGCTACAGAGTTGCTGCAGAAATTGTCTTTGGATTCTCAGACGAAGACTCTGGAAATTCCCGAGCCTACCAAGAAGGTAATTTTCACTCCGCGTTTTGTGTGATTGATTAGTTAATTGCATCTCGTTATGTGTTTATTGGAATCCAAATTTCACATGTGAAGATATTTGATACACTAAAGCCAACAAAAAGCATTGAGTTGCAAGGAAAAATCAGTTATATTGTAATTTATTCTGGCGTTATGTTATATACTAAATATACAGAAAGTGTCTTAAGATTGATTGTATCTTGATGCAGCCTTCAGCTAATCAATATGGATCGGTTGATTCGGGCAATGTTTTGAATGGTCAGATCCCAGCATTTGAGCGGTCTGTGACTCCATTACTAACTGATTTCATGGATCCTAACATGTGCTATGTTCCCAATACTTATCCATCCACTGCCTATTACTATGGAGGTAAATTAATATGTGAACTAACTGAATGAACTTGTACAATGTTGGTTAGGAGATAAAGTAGTCCTATTTATTATTCAAATGTCTTATTATAAATGATTCTCTGTCTTTCTGGATATTTTCTACAAAATAATGTTTGCCAGGCTCTGTTTAGATTGTACTTATGTGCATTAGAACCTTTTGTAGGTTATGATGGGACTGGTAATGAGTGGGATGACTACTCAAGATATGTGAATGATGGAGTTGAGATGCCTTCTGTAAGTTGTGCTTTATCATTGGTGATTTTCTTGGCTTCTTTATAAGCTTGGTCAATCAAGTGAATTTGTGATTGGTTGTACATGTCAGTTATCATGTTTTAAATTTTGTATGAGCCTGCATACATTTTGATGGTTATGTATATCAATGGTTCTGACTTATTCTAATTTTGTCTATTAATGTGCTGTTTCATATTTTCAGGGAGTTTACGGGGATAACGGGTCTGTTATGTATCACCATGGTTATGGATATGCACCATATGGTCCATATTCACCAGCAGCTTCTCCAGTTCCAACTATGGGTAATGATGGGCAGTTATATGGGCCTCAGCATTACCAGTATCCTTTCTTCCAGCCGATAACTCCAACTAGTGGGCCATATAACCCTAGTCCTGCTGCCCCTCAAACTGATGTTTCCACCTCTGTAGCTGCTGATCAAAAGCCTCTTCCTGTGGAAGCAGCTAACGGGAATTCTAATGGCATTACAAATGGTGGAGGCATCAAAGGGAATAATGCTTCAGCACCCATAAAACCTGCTCATCAGAATTCGTTTGTCTCTAATGGTTCATACGGAAGGGGTGCTGTGCCAGGGCGCGGTCCTACTTCCAATTATCAGGATGGAAGATTTAATTTTGATGTGTTGAGGTCTCCATTCCCATTGTTAGATGGCCCGCTACTTTCAGATGGGCAGCCTAGGCCTGTGAACAGCACAACAATCCCTTCTTCATTTTCAAATGGCAATAGCCTTCAATCTTCTAGGAATCAAAGTTTCCGTCCAAATACTAATTACATGGTATGCATGAGTCTCATATTATTTCATTTGGTTTTTATAGTTTTAATGTTTCATATTGTAATTGAACAGGTAGTTTGATTGCCAGTGCTTTCCTGCTATGGGAACTGTTGAAAGATGAACTAGATTTCCTGCTGTTTGGATTAAGATATGGCCATTGTGCAGACAGTTTAAATCCATAGCTTACAAGAAAATGTGTGATTAGATATCTTTTGTTAGTTCCACTTGTTGGCTGATTCCAAACTTCAATTTCCACCAATAAAGGTTTAACTGGCTTGTTGAAATGTCTGCACTCTGGAGCATACTGTTTTGTCTGCCTTTCTGGTGAACATATAATGTGATGATAAAATTGATCTTAGAAATTCTCCTATGATTGTTGTCATACACAGATTTATTGTGATTTCACTGGAGGATGTAATTTTTTTTTTTTTTTTGGTTGTTGATAAGGTTGCCTTTTTATATGTTGCTTACTGAAGGGTTTGTTTTATCTGACAGGGTTTGCACCATCCAAGACCGATGCCTGGAATGAGCACTCCTGGGTTTATGGGTAGGGTGTACCAACCAAGCAAGTTATATGGTCAGTATGGGAATACTGTTAGATCTGGTATGGGCTTTGGATCTCATGGATATGATTCAAGAGCAAATGGACGTCCATGGTTGGTGTTTGATAGTAAGCATAAACCAAGAGGACGATTTGGCTATGGTAATGAGAACTCAGATGGTTTGAATGAACTGAACAAAGGACCTAGATTTAAGGGTGGCCCCAAAAACCATAAGGGTTTTTCACCCAATGTCTTGGCAGCAAAGGGTCAGAATGAGACAATAAATGCAACTAGTGATGAGGAGAAGGATAAGACAAGTGTTGTTCCAGATCGTGACCAGTACAACAGACCAGATTTCCCAGAGGAGTATACTGATGCTAAATTTTATATTATAAAGTCATACAGTGAGGATGATGTCCATAAGAGCATTAAGTATAATGTTTGGGCCAGCACACAAAATGGCAATAAGAAGCTTCATGCAGCATACCAGGAGGCTCAGGAGAAATCTGGGGATTGCCCCGTGTTTCTTTTCTTCTCGGTGAGAATATGGATGCAAGAATTTAATGGGTTTATTTCTTTTAATTCCTTGCTTGCTCCTTAGCATTGTCTTTTGAATTCTTGTTTAGGTCAATACAAGCGGGCAGTTTGTTGGCCTTGCAGAAATGGTTGGACCAGTTGATTTTGAGAAGAGTTTGGAGTATTGGCAACAAGATAAGTGGAACGGCTGCTTCCCTGTTAAGTGGCACATTGTTAAGGATGTTCCTAACAGTTTGTTGAAGCACATTACCCTTGATAACAATGAGAACAAACCTGTGACGAACAGTAGGGACACTCAAGAGGTAATATTAGTTTTTGCTTTTGTTGTTGCCTGGTTTTCTTTGTTTTTCCTTTCTAAACAGCTATGAATGTCTTTGTGCAGGTCAAGTTAGAGCCAGGGCTTAAATTGATTAAAATATTCAAGGAGCATTCCAGCAAAACATGCATTTTGGATGACTTTGGGTTTTATGAGGCCCGCCAGAAAACAATTCAGGAGAAGAAGGCTAAGCAACTGCAGTTTACAAAACAGGCAAGACTCTTAACTCTTAAGCCTTCTCTTCCTTGTTATGAGCTTTTCATGCTCATTCTGTCCTTTGTAGTAACAATGAATTTCTTATCAGATATATCCTAATAATTGCCGTCAAATTGGTTTTCTTTATATTTTGTAGACAAGATTTGACATTGTTTGCCATGTGAGGTTAAAATAGTATTGTATACTTACTGATCTTGTGAATGCAGGTATGGGAAGGAAAGCACACTGATGAGAAGAAAGAAAGGGTTAATGGTGAACTGAAAACCCAAAATTCGGTGGAGGCTGCCTCAGATTTGATCAAGGAGCCTATCCCTTCTGTGCAGGCTAATGAGGACCCCAAGATTTTGGATAATGGTTCAGTTGCAAAAACTGGAGATGCACCTAAGAGTGCTAAACCAGTTGTGTCAGAGAAGAGGATTCTAGCTAATGGTGTTGCAAATGGTTGCTAGTCTCTGTCTCACACAATGGTGGTCCATGTGCATTGAAGTTTCTTATGAGGAACTTAGCCAGAAGTTATGTTGGTTTTTGTATAATACAGAACTAACTGCTGGCTTAGTTTCCATATCTTATGGGCCACCATCTCGTGTCTGTCTTGCTCGTGCTTAAAGTTAAGCAATAGAATGTCATCTTTAGTTTTTTTCAAAGCTATGGTGAAGGCAAGGAAGGCTTCTCTGGGTCTGTTTTAAAGTGGTAGCTCCTAACAGGTTTTGATTCGCTAGGATTTTGGGTTTAGGGGGTTTATGTCTTAGTGGCTTTTATATTGTTATCTTCATGTTTTCTTTTCTCTTCTTTTTTTTTTTTTTTGGTTTTCCTTTTTCTTGGCAATTTCCTATCTTGTAAATCTAGATCTACTTTGTCGAGGGGCAGCTTTGCTTTTGTGCTTGTAAGAGAGCTAGAGGCAAGGTGGGAAAATACTGCACAATATAGTCAAGAGTTTAAGAAGATTTCCTTTATATTTTGCAATTGTTGCTGTTGTTATAATTGTCCTCTGTTTACTATGGTATTATTGTCTGCTTTGTTTTCAAATTTTGGTCAATTTTTTTGTTGAAAATAGAATAATATCATTTAGGGGGTCTGCATAACATAATGATTATATGATTTCTACAAAGGACACCTCGTGTATGTGCTTGAAGTAGAAAGTCTTTACTAATCAAGGAAAAAATAGAAAAAGTAAAAAGCTTTTACCGGTAAAACTGTTTCCTGATAATAACTTGTAAATCATACATCAGAGTGGCAGCTCTGTCATTCTATGCACTATTGCTGTTGGACTTTTCTCATCTTTGGATGAAAAGGTAATGTTGTACTGAGTAAATATTCTTGGTTGTCATAATGGGCAAGTAGCGTTCACATGCACATTCAGGGAAAAAGCAAAAAATTTTGAAAGGCAATAAATGGTATTGCAGCTCAAGAAAAAACAACCGGTGTCTGTGGCTTTTCTTCCGGACTTTGGGTACAATATGCAATGAAAAAAAAAAAAAAACGTGCGGTAAAACATAATTCATAAAATATGTTTGCAATTGAATATTGTTTATTTTGTTGAAAACTAAAAATAATAAATAATTATTTTTCGGTTACAGTTTACTTTTAAAATTACTGTTTATAAACTTAAAAAATACTGTTCATAAAACATGAACAATGCACTAAAGGCAATCCAAACAAAGCTCTATATGGGTCAATAATGGTTTTACTTTGTATAAACAATGGTAAAATTTGAATGAGCTATAGATATGTTCTTGAGTCAGAGGACACGTTTTTTTTTACTCTTAGCACAAGTATAAAAAGAACAAAAAAAATCTATTATATTAATTGAAGATAAATAAAAAAAGGGATAAAGTAATATTTGTTTGAATATAGTAATTTTTTAAGGATATAATTCATATATGAAATATTACTTTACTGGTGTCTCAAAAAAAATATTACTTTCTCATTTTTTACTATCTCATTATCTTAATTTAGCTCAAATAACGTTGTATAAGTTGAACTTATCATATTAAAAATTAGGATTTCAATTCTATAAGATTTCTAATAAAGTCTTATGTTTGTAACATACAGTTATCTATTGTCACAGCCTTTCTTTTCATTAGAAAATTTAGTTAGATTTATACAAAAGTCCTAACATAACTCTAATTATTAATACTTATTGGATTAGTTTTTATTTTATTTTATTTGAGGGTACTTATTGGATTAGTTTGAGATTTTTTTTAATCTTATGTGAGATAAATAATTAGATAATATAGGTATCATCTATACTATTAATAAGAGGATTCTCTTATTTCGTCTTCAATTTTTGATGTACCAAAATATCCTCATACAAATTCTGAAATAACATACCCTTTAGTTTATTTATTTTTTCCTACCCAAAAAAAAAAAAAAAAAAAATTAAAACAGTAATACTATCTCATGTACAAAATGAAAAAAAAAAAAAAAACCGTTATTCTCACCTCCCATTTATATTCAAATGTCTGATTCCTATATGTATTTGTTATCTATTTGAATTTAAATAATTCAATTATCTTTATAAAAAAAATACAAAATTACTTATTTCAAAAAAAAAAAAAAAAAAAACAAACTACTACCTCACGTAAAAACTACTAATTCTTATCCCAAAATTTCTATGTATTTTTTTAAAAATTCTTTAAAACATTCTAAAATTTTTGTTACCCAAATTCTATGCAATTATCACAAATCCTCATCCATTCACATTAGCGTATATGATCTTTGTTTTGCTTAAATCTCAAATTTTTTTACTTATCACAATTCTTATTCCAATCAATAAATTCAAATGTCCATTAGGTTTCAATTTCTTACGGTTCTCTATTTCATTTTTAAACATTATTTCACATTACCTTACCACATTATAACATTAAACCAAAAATCAAATAACCAAAAAAAAAAAAAAATAGCATTATTGCACGTGTGATGAGTCTAGTGTTTTATAATAACTTCTAATATAGAATTCAAATTCTAATGAATAACAATTAGCACTGAATTGTCTATGATTATGTGAGGAAATTATCATAATTAATTTATTATTTACATATATTTTTTAAAAAGATTATTTACAGATTTTAAAGCACCGAATTTTATTCAATCTACGTAACACTTTGTTAAAGTTTCTCAATAAAATTATTATTCTATAAACTTGTGGCTAAACAATGAAGGGTTTAAGAAAAAAACAAGCGATAAAACCAAAATAGCAATATAGCAATTGTTTTTTAAAAGATAGTGTTGCAAGAGTTTGTATGAGCTTATTTAATTTATTTGACTTATGTATAATTTTTTTTAAAGTTTGAGCTTATATATATGATTTGTTAAATTGAATTACATGACCAAGAAATAATCATAAAAATTTGGAAGCCATAGAAGTGGGTGGAAGATTCAGCCACCATCCAGGTCAATTTGATGACAATATACTTTTTTAGTTGAGCTATTTGAACTTTGAAGCCCACCTACCACTATCCTATACCTATTATCTACACATTGAAAGGTGATTTGCACCATTCTACATCAAGCTACTAGATATAATCTATTATTATTGCATTTTCTTGCATTAGCAAAGCTCCATAGTTTTTTTTTTTTTGGTGCTAAAAGCTCCATAGTTTCTTAGTAATGGTTCTTGCGCTTAGAGCTCCTTAACTGCTATGCATTTTGACATTAACTTATTTAGGGTGGTGAAGCTGTTTCTGGCAATTTAATCAACTACTCTATTTTTTTTCACATACCTTCCACCAAAGGACAAAGGTTACTGCCAATTTTGTGTTATATTAAAGCTTGAGGTCTAATCAAAGTATTGTAACTTAGCGGGGTTGATTGTTTTTCTTTATGAGAAGAATCAAAGTTTGAATCCCCTTCTACCATTATTTTAATTATCAATTTATAATAAATAAAAAAATAAAATAAAAGTTTGAGGTGTATACTTTTTGTATCTTGTTTTCCAATCTTTCTTGCTTCCCAAAAACTTCACTTCACTTGTGAATTAAATGCTGCTAAAGTATAAGGCATTGATTGAGAATCATTTAAAATAACTTCTATATATGTGAACATCGAGATTTATAACACAAACTTGTTCCACATTCAATATCAGGAGATTTTCACGACAATAAGTTAAGCAATATGGATCGTGTAAGGTTACATTTGGATTTGAAAATTTAACATCAAGAAATTTGAAAAACAATTAGTATAATAATTTGATATGAACTTCTCAATCCAAGATTATGATTGAGTTTTGGGGGTTTAGCTCTAGTAAAAACATTTGAAATGATATGGAATTGATATAATATTTTACATTTAATCATTCCAGATCTACATATTAACAAAACTCAAATCCCCATTAATTTTATAATTAAGAAACCCTTGTTCTCTTGTACTTTATTAAAGTCATCAAACTAAAAACTAAAATCAGAACCCTTTTTTTTTTTTTTTTTTTTTGAGAATCCCAAACCCCTCATTTCATACCCTTTAACATTACTTTTTTTGATTCTTGCAGTTTCATTATCTACAATGAGGGGGGCCAATAATTGCCTTGCCCTTTCTCAAATTTTTTTTTTTTATTTGTATAAAACAAAAACTAGCTAGTCGAATGATTTTGAATGTCACCATTGGTTTTGTTCAATTTACCCACTTCATGCTTCTACTTAATTACTCCACACATTGTTGTTGATCCATTTGTCGAATTAGTTATCTCATTGCTAGATAATGCTTTATTTATCATTTTTTAATACCAATCAAATTCTTTATTTTCCTAAATAAATGGAGCCTTTTAGCTAAATATTGCTAAAATCAAAATATATTTGCGTTATAGATACTGTTTGAAGTTAATTGGGGAAATGAGGAGAGAGATTGAATTTCGGCAATACCGTTGCCGAAATTCAACAAAAAGTAGGAGAGAGAATGAGCAAAAGGAGGAAAGAGAAAAGTAATTGTCAGGAACAGTAAAATGTTGAATTTCGGCAACACCGTTGCCGAAATTCATCTGCCCAAATTTCCTGTCCTGCCCGGATGTGTGAGAAGTGCAATAATGCGTGAGCGCACAAACTTAAAAAAAAAAAAAAAAGTAATTATGGCAATGGTATTGCCGAAAATGGTAGGAAAAAAAAAAAGTGAATGCGGAAGAATTAAAGAAAAATATAATGTGCTATATACACAATATTTTTACAATATTTTCACAATAAATCAAAAGTAACTAGTTATTATTAGTTCAAATTTAAATTTGACATTGACATTACTATTTTAATTTAACAATAACACCAAGTAACAACCTGATACTTAGCATTTGTTGTAAAAATATTGTAAAAATTGTATGCACTTATTATTTCTTTAAAAAAAAAAATTCCCAATTGTGGCAATGCTATTGCCGAAATAGTGGGGAAAAAATTTTCCACACTATTTCGGCAATGGCATTGCCACAATTGGGGAAAACTTTTTTCTCCAATTGTGGCAATGCCATTGCCGAAATTGTGGGGAAAATTTTTTCCCCGCAATTTCTGCAATGCCATTTGGGAAAAAAATAAAAAAACTTTTTTCTCAATGTGACAATGGGAAGTTGTGGGAAATTTTTTTTTCCTCAATTTCGGCAATGCCATTACCGCAATTAGAAAAAAAAAAAATAAAAGTCATTGCCGCAATTAGAAAAAAAAATAATGAGTGGGTGCCAAAAAAAAAATGGTAATTGTGGCAATGGTATTGCCGAAAATGGTAGGGAGGAAAAAAAAAGTGAATGCGGAAGAATTAAAGAAAAATATATAAAGTGTTACGTACATAATATTTTTACAATATTTTCACAACAAATCACAGGTAACTGGTTATTATTAATTCAAATTTAAATTTAACATTGAGATTACTATTTTAATCCAACAATAACAATAAGTAATAACTTGACACTTAGAATTTGTTGTAAAAATATTGTAAAAATTGTGTGCACTTCATTTCTTAAAAAAAAAAAAAAAAAAAAAAATCAATTGTGGCAATGGTATTGCCGAAATACCATTGCCACATTTAAAAAAAAAAAAAAAAAAATCCCAATTGTGGCAATGGTATTGCCGAAATACCATTGCCACATTTTTGAAAAGAAAAAAAAATTCCCACAATTTCAGCAACACCATTGCCGAAATTGTGGGATTTTTTTTTTTTTTTTCAATTGTGGCAATAGTATTTCGGCAATACCATTGCCACAATTGGGATTTTTTTTTTTAAAAAATGTGGCAATGGTATTTCGGCAATACCATTGCCACAATTGATTTTTTTTTTTTTTTAGTTTTTTTAGAAATGAAGTGCACACAATTTTTACAATAATTTTACAACAAATTCTAAGTGTCATGTTATTACTTATTGTTATTGTTGGATTAAAATAGTAATCTCAATGTTAAATTTAAATTTGAATTAATAATAACCAGTTACCTGTGATTTGTTGTGAAAATATTGTAAAAATATTGTGTACGTAGTACATTATATTTTTCTTTAATTCTTCCGCATTCACTTTTTTTTTCCCCTACCATTTTCGGCAATACCATTGCCACAATTACTTTTTTTTTTTTTTAAGTTTGGGCGCTCACGCATTATTGCACTTCTCACACATCCGGGCAGGACAGGAAATTTGGGCAGATGAATTTCGGCAACGGTGTTGCCGAAATTCAACATTTTACTGTTCCTAGCAATTACTTTTCTCTTTCCTCCTTTTGCTCATTCTCTCTCCTACTTTTTGTTGAATTTCGACAACAGTGTTGCCGAAATTCAATCTCTCTCCTCATTTTCACAATTAACTTCAAACAGTACCTATAACGCAAATATATTTTGATTTTAGCAATATTTAGCTAAAAGGCTCAAATAAATGAGATAAATAGTTGGATACTGTAGTGGCCTGTGTCCTTTAAGAAGTAGTAGTAGTATGCAGAAAGATCATCTGCATCTCTAGGCCCAAGCAACGTTACTTAAGAGTATATAATCTTTCATTATCATTTTCTTATGTAGAGCTCGTTTACAATAAGACAAACACTTGTAGTAGATTCAACTCTTTTCTTTAAGTATATAAATCTTGCCATATAATTTCAAAAATAGATAATTAGATATCAATGAATTACAAATTCCAACTCAAATGATGTAGTCTTTTTCAATGAGAGAGAGAGAGAGAGAGAGAGAGAGAGAGAGTAGATTCATCTCGTTCTAGGGAAAATTACTTTATGAAGCTATTCCATGAAGTCATCTCCTCACATATTTGTGGTACCCTTATGCTATGAGAGGATGGTTTCATGGAGTCTCAATACTTCCTCTTAATCCTAGGCACGACCTATTAAATAGATTTGTTGCTTATCAATTAAGGGGGAAAAAAAATCTAGAAATAGACTTGCAAGTGATTTCATAATTTGCCTTTTATAAATGATCAGCTAAGCAAGCAAGTAAAAATAAAATAACATAAAACCTTTTTTTTTTTTTTTGCTGAGTAAAACAAATAAGAATTCAACTATTTTCTCAAGTATATACAAGTATATATACTCTATAAATCATTTATAGTATACAACGTAATTGAATTGACACCTTTCCATGCACAAAGTGCTTGGGATTTAGGGGAGAAATGGTTCGAGTTGCAAAATTATTAGCATATTGTAATTACCTCTTGCTATATAATTTCAAAATCCAATGTTAAATTCCAACTCAAATGACGCTGACTTTTTCAATAATAATGAGATAAAGAATATGGTCCTCTAACCCTAGCAAAATATCCTTATGAAGTTGTTCCATAAAGTCACCCCTTCACATGCCTGTAGATCCCATATACAATGAGTTGATACCTTTATGGTGCCTTAATACTTCCTATGAGTCCTAGAAGCAAGACCTATTCACCTATTTGATAAGTTTGTAACTAATAAATTAAGAAAAAAGAAACCCAAATAAAAAAAAAAAAACCCCATAAATGACCACCTAAGCAAACAAAATAAAATAAAACCCTATTTTTGGGCCAAGTAAAATGAAATAAAAATTCAACTATTTTCCCAAGTATATTGAGCATCTATACATACTCTCTAATTATCACACATATATGGTGATATATATTTGTTTACCCTTTTATTTTTCTATTTTAAGTTTTGCCATATAATTCCAAAAATAGATGGCAATGAGTTTCAAATTCCAACTCAAATGACGTTGTCTTCTAAAAATATAATGAGATAGAGAATTAGGCACTCTAATCATAAAGAAAGTTACCTTATGAATTTGTTCCATAAAATCACTCATTCACAGATGTGTAGGTCTTATTTGTTATGAGATTGAGAGGATGACTTCATGGAGTCTCGATATTTCCTCTTAGTCCTAAGTGCGAGATGTGTTTGATAGTTTTGTAACTAATCAATTAAGGGGGGAAAACTAGAAATAAATTTGCAAGTAAACTCATAATTTTGACAAAAAGAAAAAGATGTTTTTTCATAAATGACTGCCTAAGCAAGCAAAATAAAATATTTTTAAAAATACATTCTTTGGCATGAGGAAACAAAATAAAAAATCAACTATTGTCTTTTTAGTATATACGAGAATATGTGACCTCTATTTGTTTACTTATTTTCTTCTAAGTATTTTAAGTCTTGCCATATAGTTTTAAAAATGGACATCAGTAAGTTTTAAATTCCAACTCAAAAGATGTTGTCTTTTTCAATAATAGTAAGATAAAAAAGTATGATCATTAGTCCTTCTGTTTTAAGGAAAATTATCTTATATAGTCATTTTACAAAACCATTTATTCATAAGCGTGTGAGACTCACATATTATAAAATGATGGTTTTATGAAGCTTTGTTACTTTCTCTTAATCAAAGATGCAAGGCCTATTGTACAGTTTTGTAACTTATCAATTAAGAATTTTTTTTTTTTTTTTTAAAATCTAGAAATAAAGTTCCCAATTTCCAAGAACTAGAATAATTTTGGCACCATCACAAAATACTTTTTTTTTTTTTTTGGGTTTTTGAGAAGTAATATCACAAAATACTTGGGTGGTAGGCTTGTTAATCTGTGAGTGTGGTAGTAGAATAGTTAAAGACTAAATTCATCACTTCCTTATATTATATTATATTATATTATATTATATATTGTATATATCTAATAATTTTGGCAGAAAGGAACAAAAAATCCATAAATGATTGCGTAGCATAATAAAATAAAACTTTCATTTATTTAGTTTGTGTGTGTATATTTATATATGTAACTTATATTATATTATATATTATATACATTTAATAATTTTGGCAGAAAGGAAAAAAAAAAAAAAAATCCATAAATGATTGCGTAGCATAGTAAAATAAAACTTTCATTTATTTTGGCTGTGTTTAGACACCAATAAAAACCCTGTGACTCTGAGTAAGTGTGACATTCCAAAAACCCAAAACCCTTTAAGGCGGCTACGAGCCCTGTTGTTCTCCAAAGCCTCATAACTCTCTCTTTGGTCATGGCCACCGTTGCTCCTCTTGAAGGTCGTATCTTTACTCAGTTTGCTCATCTGGGTATACTTTGGTTTCTGGGTTTTCTTTGCTGTTGTTTCTTAGTTTCTGATCTCTTCTTCTATGCCTGCCTATGGATCCAAACTGGGTTTTTTACCTTCTTGTATGTTTCCTTTGTGTATGATGTGTTTCTGGAATTTACTGTGTGTTTGGGTTTTCCAGTGTTGTGTATGGCTCTTAGAGCTTTTGCTTTATTAGATTTTATTGTTTTGTAGGCTAGTTTTTGTAGTCTTGGTTATAGTTTCAGAGCTGTGAAATATCGTGTTGTGTTTTTTGGTTGTGGTTTTTGAGATACTATTGTAGATGGGTTTGGTGATCTCTGAAATTTTTGATTGAGCTAATTACTCAAAACTGTTTGAATGGACATTAAAAAAAAAAAAAAAAAAATCTAGTTTTGGTTAATCAATTTTGTGTTTTGGGCTTGGTTTTATTACAAAAAGTTTGGTGCTTTATTCTGGATTGAAGGGTTAAGGTTTTGTGTTGTTAGTTGTGTTTGGGTTATAGAAAGATGAAGTGTTAAATGCATGATGACAATAACGTGTTATTGAGTTCTCAAATTCTGTGTGTTTCTTGGATAAGCATGTGTAGTTAAGAGAATAAGGTCATGAAGGTACGGAGTTATTGATTTCTTGTATTTCCTTTATTGTTTTTTTTAGAAGCTGCAGACTTGCAGCAGGATTTGTCATTAGATTCCCAGACAAAGGCATCAGAAGTTTCTGAGCCTGCTAAGAAGGTAAATTGCACTACTTCACCAATTATCAATTAGAAGGTTGTCTCTCTGTAATCATTCTGTGTTGATTAGAATGTAACAGTCGTTATGCTCCTGAGGGAAATTTTAAAGTGAAAACCTGTTTTTGAGAATAATTCGGTGTGTAAATTTTTAGAGGTATATATTTTTGGCATTAAGGTTGATGTATTTTATATGCAGCCTTTTGCCAAGGAGTTCCGGCCATATCAGCGGTCTGCAACCCCATTGTCACCAGATCTTTTGGATCCAACCATGCGCAATTTCCCTAATGTTTATTCACCTACTGCCCATTATTCTGGAGGTAAGTTAAAATAGGACATTCCCCATATGAGAATGCATTGTGTTATATTTGATGTAACCAAAGCTTGCTTCAAGGGACGGAGGTGCAAACTATATCAAAATGTTAACAGCATAAATCATTGGTGTAGGGTATGATGGGACTGGTACTGAGGGGTATTCTAATACTTACTCAACATATGTAAATCCAGATGGCACGAAAATGGCTTCTGTAAGTTTGTGTTTAATTTGTGCATAAATATGCTCAAAAGTGGGCGCTGTAGCTGGTTATACTTTTCATCTTAGAATTCCTAATACTCTTTCATGTGTTTTAATGGTAGCCTTCACTGAGAAAGTTTCTTATAATCTAATAGTTGCGTTGTCTATGGTGTCTATTTTTAGGGAGTATACGGGGAAAATTGGTCTTTTATGCATCCCTATGGTTATGGCTATGCACCCTATGATCCATATTCAGTAGCAGGGCCCCCTTTTTCAACTATGGGAAATGGTGATCAGCTATATGGGCATCAGCACTACCAGTATCCTCACTATTTCCAGTCGCTGACTACAACCAGCAGGCCACACACCCCTAGTCCTGTTGCTCCTTCCCAAGAGGATGTTACCACCTCAATGGCTGCTGACCAGAAGCCTTTAACTGTGGAAACTTCTAATGTTTCAAGTTGTGGGGGTCTGAAAGGTAAAAATGGCACAGCTTTCTCAAAACCAACATTTGAAAATACTTTCCTGCCAGGGAGTATATATGCTTATGGTTATCATGATCCAAGATCTACTTTTGATGGGGTGAGGTATCCCGTCCCAAGGTTTGATGGCCCTGTATTTTCAGATGAGAAGCCCAGGCCTGTGACTGGTTCCAAAAAGTCAATGTCAAATGTCAACAACCTTCTGTCTTCAAAGAACCAGAATTTCCAACCGAATTCTCACTTCATGGTAAGAAAGATTCCACATTGCCATCTTCAGTTGGGACCTAATTTCTGCATAGCGATGCTGGTGTTGATCTCATGAAATTCAGACAGCATCTGCAAATAGAATGGTTAGAAATGTAATCTGCAGCATTCACTAAATTTACAGTGTAAATTTTGAATGATTGCATGAACCTATGTGATATTGTAATACTATATGACTAGAATAATTTGACCAATGACCCATAGCTCAGATGGAACCTCCTCCCCTTGTAATAGTAAGGTGGAGGGTGAGGTCATGAGTTCAAGACTTAATTCATCAATTAAAAAAAAAAAGGTACTAGAATAATTTTTCTGGTTCAACCCATGAAAGTTCTGTTGGGGCCAATAAGCTCTAGATTAAATGGCATGTCCTTTTCCCACAATTGGGACAAAGGGTAAGTTCGTGGGTTCAAGACTCATGGGATTTGTGTGTAACTTACTAACAACAAAGCCTTAGTCCCAAAACTTTGTGGTTGACTGTGGATCCTTAATAGACTATACCGCTATACAACTGTAAACCCTGATACAGGGTGAGTTCTGTCTGTAACTTACCAACCAAAAAAGTTTTGTTGACCCTGACCAAACTGTCTGCCTATCCTACTTGTGATCAATTTAGTTTGGTTTTCAGAGCCTATGTCATAACCTGATTTTTAAAGTTTTACTGGAGGTCCTATAAGGAATTTTCTTATTTGTTGCTGCAGGGTTTCCATGATCCAATACTAATGTCCGGCATTGGTGCAGCTTATGGATTTATGAATAATAATTATCCGTACAAGTTTCATGGTCATTATGGAAACATAGCTAGATATGGGATGGGCTTTGGATACAATAGTTATGATACGCAAACATACCGGCGTGGATATTTGGCAGTTGACCCTAAGTATAAATACAGGGGACGAGTCAATGGGTATGTTGGCTATGCTAATGATGTGGACTGTTTGAATGAGTTGAAGAAGGGGCCTAGAGGCGGCAAAGGTTTTAAGAACCAAAATGAATCTGTGCCCACTGTCTTAGCAGAGGGCCAGAACTTGCCTTCAATTGAAACTAATGGTGAGGAAAAGGATAAGATGAGTGAGATGCCAGACCAAGAACAGTTCAACAGAGAAGATTTCCCTGGAGACTGTACTGATGCTAAGTTCTTCATTATTAAGTCATATAGCGAGGATGATGTCCATAAGAGCATTAAGTATAATGTTTGGGCCAGTACCCCAAATGGCAACAAGAAGCTTCAGGCAGCATACCAGGAGGCTGGTTGCCCTGTATTCCTTCTCTTCTCTGTAAGCATCTAATTATCTATGCATAATGGCTTTTCATTATTTTATGGTTTAAATTGGTTTTCAACAACGTTTCTGAGTTCTTATTTAGGTCAACACTAGTGGGCAATTTGTTGGCCTTGCGGAGATGGTGGGGCCAGTTGATTTTGACAAGAATGTGGAGTACTGGCAACAAGACAAATGGAAAGGCTGCTTCCCTGTTAAGTGGCATATTGTAAAGGATATTCCCAACAGTTTGTTGAAGCACATTGCCCTTGAGAACAATGACAACAAACCTGTCACTAACAGTAGGGACACACAAGAGGTAATTTCACTTCTAATTCTTGTCTTTGCCTTTTAATCTTCTTTGGTTTGCATGTCTAAACAGCAAACTAATGGGTTTGTGTAGGTCAAGCTAGAGCAAGGGCTTAAAATGATTGCGATATTCAAGGAGCATCCCAGCAAAACAAGCATTTTGGATGATTTTGGGTTTTATGAGGACCGCCAGAAGAAAATTCAAGAGATGAAGACTAAGCAAAAGAAGTTCCTGATAAAGGCAAGACCCTCCCCACATATTGGTTAATGTTTTGTAGTCTATGTTCCAATATTTTATTCTTGTGACTCATTCATAATGTTTTCTTTTTGTGATAATAATGACTTGCTAAAGACAATATTAAATGTTGTATATCATATGTGCTTACTTTTTTGCCTACTTCTGATCTTGTGAGTGCAGGAATGGGAAGGAAAGCCCACTGATCAGGAAAAAAAAGGTGCAAATGGGGAGCTGAAAACACAGATTCATTTGGAAGTTACCTCAGATTTGATCGAGAAACCTATCCCTAATGCACAGACTGACGAGGACCTGCAACTTTCAGAGAACATTTCAATTGAAAAATCAGGAGATGCCCCAAAGGATGTTAAACCAGTTGTATCAGAGAATAGAACTGCAGCAAATGAGGTTGCAAATGGTTGCTAGACGCTGCATTACAGAACGTTAGTCCATTTGCTCATGTGAAGTCTCTTCCAAGGAGTTCTCTGAGAAGTTTTGCTGCTTCCAAATATACGCAGAAAAAACTACCGGCCAATTTTCCATCTTCCTGGCCAACTAGTGCCCATTACATATGTTTTGCTTTGCTTCAATAGTCAATCATTCATTGAGTAGTTGAAAGTAATCTTTAGAAGTTTTAAACCTAGTGTCAAGCCCACATTACTTTTAGGCTGTTTTTTCAAAGTTTTAGCTCCCAACAGGTTCTGATACCCCAGGATTTTGTTTGGGGATTCTGTTTCACTGTTTTATATCCCCCTATTTTGCCCTTACCTCTTATATCCTCTTTTTGGGCTATTTTATATCTTGTAAATCTAGGCATGCTTCGTTGCAAAGCAACGATGCTTTTATATTTGCAAGAGAGCTTGAAGTAAGGTGGGAAAGTAGTGTAATTTTGTCAAGTTTAAAAAGCTTCATACTTGTAAGAGCTTGAAATAAGGTGGGAAAATAGAGTAATTTTATCGAGTAAAAAGCTTCATCGATCATCTACTCTTATAATTGTTGTTTTTCTCTTATATAGTTGTCATTATTATTTGTAGGAAAAGGATCCATAGAGCATACTCAATTTATTTGAGATTAAGGAGTTGAGTATAATTATCATTACTGTAATCATAAGTTTTAGTTTGCTATTTTGGTTTGTTTGCCATCAGAGGAAATTTATTCTTCAGTTCCGGGTGTCTTCTACACAAGTTACTGATTCACTCCAAAATGCTCTTGATACACTTAATCAGGAATGTGTTCATTGATGTCAGTTTTTGTTTGGAACAATTTATTCTGGCATGTGACTCGTCCAAATGTCGTATCATTTTGCCAGGTTGAATTTTTAGCTAATTGATATGCACCTTTGTCTACGATTGCCTTGGTGGCCATAGTCCAAAGGAAAACCCTCTTTTTTTTAAACACCCTCTTGTCTTGGAATTACAGGAGAATGATATGTTTTTAAAGCAGCATTAGGGACTTAATCTTTTTCATAATTTATTGGGTAAAATACAGAAACTACTTATGAGGATTCTAGGTTAATGTCAGGCACTACAAATACTTTCAAAAACATCTTATTTGCTCTTTAAGCACAAACTGCTCTTAACACCATTTGGAAATTCCCCTAATCCTTCAAGTTCTTTGTTTCCTTCTCTATTTTTGCCTGCCATACATCAACCATTTACCACCCATATTTGTACATATAATTGTCTCCATATAGTCACTGAAACTTGTTCAGCTGATGAACATATGAAAAGGAGTCCAGCTTCTTTTATGAGAGTCAATTCTAACTTGCTATTGAGACCAACTTTAAACATATTTGATGTTTCTTGTTGGTTGAAGATGTTGGAGGTCATGATGTTAGGAGCAACACAATTACTTACCTGAACACAAATTACAAACGTTGCTTAGTGTTTGTGCTTAGACAACAAATTGAATGTTTTTGAAAAATCTTGGTAGTGCTTGATATTAGCCCAAATCTTATGGGTGGTTTTTGTATTTTCCCTAATTTATTGAGGTGTTAAGCTATGATTAGTGCAACATGATTTTCACACGCCATCTTAATAGTTGTGAAAAAAAATTATAATACTTTTTGTGTCACTAGTGTTATTGCTTTTTTTTTTTAAAAAAAAACTCTTTTATTATGCAAAATGATCCCCCTTGTATATTGAATGGGAATGGAAATATGTAGGAATATTACTCAAAAAATTAAAAATAGAATCCAAATGTTGAACTTTGGGATTCACTTCAGAAAAAGAAAATGAGGAATTCAGATGTTCATCTGAATGTTCAAGATCCGGATTCCCCACATTCTTTGTTTCCTTCAAACCCCAAAAACTTCATTCATTTTATTATCTACAAAAATTTGCCAATTATCTATTTCAAGATACAAAATATTGTACTTTCTTTTTTTTACAACTATTAAGATAGTACAATTTGAAAAAATTGATATTAATTCTACACTTATGAGAAAATAATGTTGCACCCGCACCACCCCCATCACAATTTGCTATTTAGCAGCTTGTGAAAATTTTTTGTGCATAACATTGCTGCAAAAAAAAAAAAAAAAAAAAAAAAAAGAAGAAAAGGAAAGAAAAAAGAAGCCACTTTCCTCTTTGGATTGATGATGGGCACAATTGTGATAACAATGACGTGTTAGGCTGAGGTGGACCTTAGTCCCGCCTAACTATATCTTATCATAAATAAATTTTGTCTGACTGTTGGTCTTGGGATTTTTAAGAAAATAACTACAAAACTCAAACAATTTTATTAGTTAGCCAATGTTTCAAACATATTGCATTTCTAACAATTCGACTTCAGAGGAGTCGATTTCACTGTTCATAGAACCTATTTTTACGCATTTGTAATACATAGAAATCGACTCCAGCGGAGTCGTTTTCTATACAAAGAAAACGACTTCAAAGAAGTCGTTTTCTATGTATAGAAAACGACTTCAGAGAAGTCGTCTTCCTTGTATAGAAGACGACTTCGGAGAAGTCGTTTTCTTTGTATAGAAGCGTCTTCATAGAAACCCAGACCTGCAAATCCAAAAAAAAACGCCCAGACCTGCAAATCCAAAACTCAGGCGACCAATCAATCCAAAAAAAAAATGAAACCCAAACAGGAATGACAACGAAACCCAAACCCACGAATGACAAATCTGATCTGATCTGATACTCGAAATGGAGTCGTCGAACGGACCTGACTCGGGGTTTGGTCAGAATCGGCGCCTGGTGAAATCGGCGCCTGGGTTCGTCGCCTGGGTTCGGCGCCTAGGTTCTTCGCCGTCGGTGTTGCTGGGTTCGTCGGGGTCTGGTGAAATCGGCGCCTGGGTTCGTCGGCGCCTGCTTGCTGGTCGGTGTTTGGGTTCGTCGGCACCTGGGTTCTTCGTGCTTCGCCTGGGTTTGCTGGGTTCGCTCGTTGGTGTTGCTGGTTGGTGTTCGTCGGCGCCTGGGTCCTTCGTGCTTCGCCTGGGTTCGTTTGCTTCTCTTCTGTGACAACACAACTGAAGCTTAAGTGTGTGGCATTGGGTTTTTGGGCAAATCGACTCCAGCGGAGTCGTTTTCAATACAAAGAAAATGACTCCACTGGAGTCGTTTTCAATACATTGAAGACGACTCCAGTGGAGTCGTTTTCTTTGTATTGAAAACGACTCCGCTGGAGTCGATTTCTATGTATTAAAAATGCGTACAAAGGTTTTATGAACAGTGAAATCGACTTCTCTGAAGTCGAATTGTTAGAAATGCAATATGTTTGAAATGTTGCCTAACTAATAAAATTGTTTGGGTTTTGTAGTTAATTTCTTAAAAAACCCGTTGGTCTTTGGCTAACAATCAAACCAAGTAACTTAATTCATTCTTCTCAAAAAAAAAAAAAAAAAAAAAAAAAAGAGTAACTTAATTCATTACACAAACAAACAAACAAACAAAACAACAATATAATTCTCAACTGAACAGCTCTGGCTCTATGCTCCTTATCGTATAGTATTCAAAATGATAGATTTATAACAAACGTGATTCACTTCAAACAGAATAAGATTAGATACAGTCCCATAAAAAACACATTTATATTTTATAAGTTGAGACTCGAGAGAGTAGCTCTGCTCTTATCCTTGTTTTGACATGGCAGCTAGCTCATTCAGGAGATTAAGGTTTGGAAGATTGGGTTGTTGGGTTCCTAGGAGGGAGTTTTCCACTTGTGATGACAAGGTTGTTGTCCAGCAAAATGGGAAATCCATGAACCTTTACTCTGCCATCAACCAAGCTCTTCACATAGCCTTGGAAACCGATCCTAGGTGATTTGTTTTATTACAAAATTGTTGGATTTTGGTTTCTGATTCTTATTTAGAGGCTGGGTCTAAATGGGTCTTTGTTGGTTTTGCTGGAATGGGTTTGTTTGGATTGAACTGTAGCTTCTGATAGTCATAGATTGCTGAATTCCATTTCTTTATTTGCCTGGTAAGGATAAAGATTGGATTATTTTGGTACTAAATCTATATAGATTTTATGGTAAATGGCCTTTTCTTTCTCCTGTCCATTATCGAAAATGAATTATATATGGAAAAAGACATACCAAGTGCCCAAATTTGGAGTCTTTTTTTATCATCCATGGGTTTATTAACTGATAATTGAGAACTTGCTTTGAGTGATTTATGTAGCTTATGATGTTAGAATTCTGAAACACTATAACAAAAGAAACTGGGACCCCTCCAACACCAGAATGTTCACATTGATTAATTTTGTCTGTTAGATTTTTCTAAAATTGTTTCAGTTTATTGAAGATATATGACAACTAGGAGAAGATGATAGATACAGATGGTCAGGACTTGGCCTACAAAACAGCTTATAAGTTATAACTGCTAGCAACAAAACAAAATAAAGAGAAACAATTACTACGGCAAAGCCTTAGTCTCAATCATAAACCTTTTTTCTTGAATACCAGGCTTAAATGGTAAATGGTCTCCCTTTGTTTCAAATTTCTGTTTACTTCCATTAATATAAAGCTCAGTCCTCCTTCCGTAATGAATTGCTTTTGATTTCTGAGCTCTAAAGCACATGGTAGATTCTGTTTCATTCCTGTGGTTATGCCCGAAGTTACACATTAGAGCTCATATATAACTGAATCTTTATGCAAAGATGTCTATATTTTCAATTGCATTTTGACTAATATAAGTTGCCTCATTGTGTTTGTCTTTATAGCATGTTTCAGCTCATGCTTTTCCTTTCCTTTCAGAGCTTATGTATTTGGGGAAGATGTAGGCTTTGGTGGGGTATTCCGTTGCACGACAGGATTAGCTGATCGATTTGGTAAAAGTAGGGTTTTCAATACCCCTCTTTGTGAACAGGTATTTTGTTTCACATCATATTCTTTTGCTACATTTCCTTTGTCCTTGTATATATACACCCTAAAACATTATGTGGGTTAGAGTAATTATTTTGGGCATAAATAAATCCTCTTTAAATTGGACGAAATGACAAGATGAGGTGCTCTGGAAATACCCATTTAGAAAAAAGGATCGAAGGTTTTGGGCTTGTAGCTTAAGGCTCCAACAAAGTCTGAGTATAACAGAAAGCTGTACACCACATTTTGATAATGTGTGATACACAAAGGATCTTTGTTAATCTACTTTTACTATTAGCTTCCTATTTCTTTTTTCTATTTTTGGTATCATTTGATCAAGGAGCATTTGATAGGATTGGTACTAACGTGGCCATGTAAACAGGGCATCGTTGGGTTTGGCATTGGTCTAGCAGCAATGGTGAGTTTGAAACCTAAATACAGGTTGCTTTTTATTTTTATTTTTATTTTTTATTCTACCCTATAGCTGTAACTTTCTGTCTCATCTGATGTCATGATAGGGCAATCGGGCCATTGCAGAAATCCAATTCGCAGATTATATTTTTCCTGCGTTTGATCAGGCATGCATCCTCCCCAATGCTATGTTCTATAGTTGCCTTACAATTGACTGTTGAGTGACAGAATATTTCTTGTAGATTGTTAATGAAGCTGCGAAGTTCAGATACCGTAGCGGGAATCAATTTAATTGTGGAGGTAACTTCTTATAGTTTGTTTCCATTTTAAAAAGTTTTACAAAAAAAGCTTCTGGACCTTTTATCCTCATCATCCTCCCCCCACCACCCCCCCCCCCCCCCCCCCCCCTCTTATTTCACATGCTGAGGTTCAACATTTCTCCCTAGGTTTAACAATAAGAACCCCTTATGGAGCTGTGGGCCATGGTGGACATTATCACTCACAGTCCCCTGAAGCTTTCTTCTGTCATGTTCCTGGTATTAAAGTATGTTTTCATTCTTCTTAGACATCTAGTCTTCTTTCTGGGATTTATTTTCTATTTTTGTTATTATCTATTCTCTAAAATGAGCAATTCTCCATTTTGTAACTGTAATATGTGAGTATTCTGAAGAAATATTTCCATTATATGAGTTCACAATTAGTTGAAATCAATGTGTAAAATGTAAAGTCTCCCCCAGCAATGAGTACGGTCTCCTTGAAAGCAATTTATAATTCTTGAACATCCATAAAGGGTATGTGAACCACAACAACAGTACATACACTTTTAATAAGGTTCTTTTCTTTTGGAAGTTTATGACTGTAGTTTTGTCTTGTCAAATGACAAATGAAAAATCAGCTACTTACACCACCATCACATCGGACAATTATGACATTGGTGGGAACATTCCTATTATATATTTTACTGTATGCAAGCAAATGCTCAAACATGTGTATGTGTGTGTCTAATCCATAATTTCTAGATTTCATACATAGCCAGGTCCGTCAGCATGGGTTTTTGGTAGTAGTTGTGCCTGGAACCTAGTGGCCACTTCATAACATGCCACTCATGTCTTCATCTGCACATAGATCTTTTGTGTTTGGCAGCTACCTTCATCATGAGAGCTTGATATTTTCAATTGAAAATGGATTTTTCTGCATTCAAAATACATGAAGCTAAATTGGTTAACCAATTTTTGGGATGGCTGAGTGCCATGAGGTTGAAAGAGGGAATTAGCAATATTGCATTTCTTGTTTCTTCCTAAATTTTGTTGCAAGGGAAATAGGGCTTCTTGCACATTGTTGTCCAGTATAGCATTGATGTATTATTATCAAATCTCTCAAAATAAGTTCTTGTATAGGTGATCATCCCTCGAAGCCCGCAGCAAGCAAAAGGTTTGTTGCTATCCTGCATCCGTGATCCAAATCCTGTCGTATTTTTTGAACCAAAGGTATTGCAAGGAAACTTCATTGAATTGTTAGGCGATGATTTATCAAACGAGAACTTTGAGATTGAAATTGGAATTGGAAAAATTTCTTGTGGTACAGTGGCTCTACCGTTTGGCAGTAGAAGAGGTTCCTGAGCATGATTACATGTTGCCTCTATCAGAGGCAGAGGTACGCTACTTCTGGTTTCATCATAGCTGAAGAATTCAAAAGATAACACTGATTGTAATGTAATATAGGAACTTTGATATTAAATAAAATTGAAAATACGCAGGTGATTCGAGAAGGCAGTGACATTACACTTGTTGGGTGGGGAGCTCAGTTATCTATAATGGGACAGGCCTGTCTTGATGCTGAAAAGGTATGTGATTCTCATTGCTGGAAAACTATTCTTTAAAGTTTCCAGAAGCTAAAATTTTCCTGTAAACATTAGAAATACAAAGCTTACTAATAGTAAAAATTTTCAATTATAGTAAATACTAATAAATGACAAGTGATATTTTCACAAAGGGCATTGCCTACCCACCTCTTGAGATCAACTTTTTCCAGAAAATAAGTTGTCTAGTCCAGAGAATTCTCAAGTTTCAAATATTCCCTGATTTGGATAAATTTTAAATTGCAAATATGTAAGTTTTGACTTGGTATTTATAACACAGGATCAAATCATGTCATTTTAAGGACTCTGATTCTCATCCTCCTTAATTTTATAAACTCTATTCAAACCATGCGACTTTGCAGGAAGGAATTTCTTGTGAACTGATAGACCTGAAGACTCTAATTCCTTGGGATAAGGAAACTGTAGAAGCATCTGTCAGAAAGACTGGAAGACTTCTTGTATGCATAGTTTCTCCATTCAAATGCTTTATGAGATGAAATTGGTGAAATTATAGGTGATCCATAAATTTCCTGTGTGCAGATTAGTCATGAAGCTCCAGTTACAGGAGGTTTTGGTGCCGAAATTTCTGCTTCTATTGTTGAACGTTGTTTCTTAAGGGTAAGTGCCAACCTTTGTATATTTCTAATCACTTGATAATACTTACATACTTCACTTGAACACAAGTCTTTTCTATTTTATTTTACTTTCTGATTTTTCCTTTTGATGTTTCATCTATGGTAGCAACTTTTAAAAAAATTGCAAATTCTAGTAAAACTTGGGATTTCCTTTACTTACAGCAGCTAGGGCTCCTAATAATTGGCTAGTTCCCAAACAAGAGGCACACAAACTAGTATAGTCAGTAGCTGAAAGATATTTAAAAAGAAATCCAATTTAAGAAGCAAATACTTGTAAGACCACGAGTGGCTTCTTTTCTTTACACGCGCATATTTTTATTTGATCTTTGACTTAGATTAATGGAACCTGAATTTAGCCGAGCCGAGACATATCACTAGCTAGATGGTCTAAAAGCACCATATCACTAGCTAGATGGCAGAAAAAAACATACCTAAGAACTAAGCCAACCCTATCAACATTTAAAAATAAAAAATAAATGAAATGTCAAACTTAACAGATTATGTTACTTGTCTTCTTCCAATAAAACCATGAATATGCCTCTTGGGAGCCACTCCCACTCTCAAGTTATTATTAACATCAATGCTCCCACACCCACTCTGACTTTGTCACTTAGACCATGCCCTCAGAGATGACTTTCTGGACCAAATTTCTTCCAGGTTCCAACCCAATGGATAAATAGTATCCTCTGTGTGGCACTATAGAATGGTGGTGTATTCCATGACCAATACAAAAGTCGGTTGCATTTTGGGTTGATACTTTCTGTGCTTCTATGGTTAACTAATGATATTTTCTCTTTATTGGTTCATACTAAATGAATTGTAATCACACGTGTAGGTTAGTTAGCAAGTCTTTACATGCTATGGAAATCTTTCTCTTTTGAAGTGTGAGGTAGGTTCAAATTATTGACTTTGACAGCAATAACCATTAACTGCAATTTGCATCAGATGATGCTTGTAAGCTGCAAAAAATTTGTAAATCTAAAGTTGTCTTGGTTCAATATAGTAACAGAATTTTCCAAGAAGGCCTAACAAGAAAAAACCCATTATAAGTCACATTTAGAAGATGAAATCCTCAACAATGTGGAATACCGGGAGTGAGGTTGCCTTGATATGGATTTACATAATGGGGTTGACTTACAAATAACATCTTTGAATTCTCTTTTTATTTATTTTTTTCTTTATTGTTTCTTTGCTTACTTCTCCTGTTAGCTCTCTTCTGTCTGTCTTGAGTTGAAGCATGTCACATTAAGTTATATGGAGTATCATAACTTGTCTTGAGAAGTGGAAATGCTACTTGTAGAACTGATTCTATGAAAAAACTCAAAATATAAATGCTTGCTTTATAATTGGTAAGGAAAACTGGATCAGCCTGGATGTGAGCTGATATACTTGAACTTGAATGAATTAGTGACTAAAAAGTTCATGCTTTTGCAGTTAGAAGCCCCTGTAGCCAGAGTATGTGGTCTGGACACCCCCTTCCCTCTTGTTTTTGAACCATTCTATATGCCTACAAAGAACAAGGTATTGCTGTTTAGGTCTTTTCCCTGCAGAACACTCTTGTCAGGATATAAATTCATTCTTGTTAACATGATCCCTGCCTGCATGCAGATATTGGACGCGATCAAATCAACTGTAAATTACTAGCTGCACATCGGACTGTCCTGTTATATTCTAAAGATGCATCATGGTCATTATCACCATGTTGTCATTTACATGTACAAATAATCCTCACATCTGGGCTATCTAACGACAATAAACACATCAAGAAGAAATTGAAGTGCACTGTCCATTTTCAATCTCTTCTAAATGTGAAAAAAAAAGACTGCAATTAGAGGGTTTAATAGCCAGAATCCTCTTAACTTGATATGAATGAAATGAACATACAAGCAGCTCATTTTGCTGCCCAAATATGTTGATAACTTGATACCACAAAGTGAGGCCTGGTTTTATTATCTTATCTGAACCAGAAAAATCTTTAGAACACCTAAAATCAAGGAATTAAAATTGTATATTAGAAAATTGCAAAATTCAAAATAAATCATTCAATGACGTATATGGCCTCCTGCATCAATAATACCCATCACATAGGTACTATTGTAGTGTAAAATCAATGTGATAAAACTATTTCCTCAGCTTTTTTCTTATTATTTTGGGTGCAAAACAAATTAATCAATACTGCCTAACCTTTCAATAGAGTCAAACTTTACAATAATTGTCCATGCCAATAAATTGTCCGATACAGTGACTGTGGGTTGCCATTAAACATGTACGTTTCAGCTTTGGAAAAATCAAGAGAGTGATTAATGGAGTACTTTTGCAACCACCTTGAAGATAGGACTCTTATCAGTTTCTGCTGATATGGGATCCTATTCCTCCTTTAGGCTAAAGTACAAACTTGTTCCATCCTCTCTTTCTCTCTGTTTGTCTCCTTTAGAGTAGTCATCTTTTTAGTGCCTCTTATTTTCTTCTGGAGGTGACATTCGTGGTGCTTGTCCCAACACAACTGGATCACATTCAATGAAGGGTGATTGGGTTGGAACTTTAGTTTTGTGTTACGTACCAGCTGCCATACCAGATTGGTTCTACCTTTTGAATTTGCTTAGGAGTTTATCTTTATCTTAGCTCTTGATTGTTATCTAATATTTCAAGTATTTGTTATTTAATAAGATAGCAATTGCCTTTATCCTTATCAGATTAGTAGGCTAGCAGTTGTAGGAATTGTTTCTATCGATTAGGTGTTGGATTTGTTTTTATGTTCAGTTGTAAGCCTATGTAAGGCCTACTGTGATTAATAAAGAGAGAGGGGAATATTTTAGTAAAAATCAAGCTTTGCTTGTTAAGGAGGTCTCAGTTATCCCTCAAAGTATAACCATAAATTTCTTCTTGTCTACTGTTTTATTTCTGAAAATCCTTAGATCTAACCATAGCCCCTCGAGGGAAAAGAGGTTGTGCATGCAGCCGTGGAGGGGGTTGTATCATTTTGCATGTATCCCATATTTAAAATTTTGTATCATTTTAGATTTATTGTAAATAAAGTTAGTCACTTTTTCATTTTCTAATAAAAGTTTTCTGAAAAGGTTTACTAAGGGCATTAGTTAATAAAGCCCTTGTTATATTGCGGATCAAGTTTTGAGTTACCATTGACAAGCCATGTATATTATTTGGCTTCAACAAAATTATGAAAGTACAACAACAAAAACAGCAAAAATATATTACATAGTCACCCCAAGTACATTTCTCCAACTGATTTCACAATCAGAATTGGATAATAGGGGCAGTATTTTCAGCTGCAACAGAAGTAAATTCCTCAACCGTTTTTAAACTGGAATAGGGACAGCTCTTAGAGGATGAGCTCTCTGTAAGGTGATGCCAAACGTATCTTCCATGTTCAAATCCTCAGGTTTAACCCCACCTTCAAGTTTCCAATCAAAGGCTTGGATAAGTGAACCCAACATCAAGGGCAACATTCGAATAGCCAATAGCAAACCAGGACATATTCTTCTTCCACCACCGAACGGTATAAGCTCAAAGTTCCTGCCTTTGACATCAATTTCCAATTCCAAGAACCTCTCTGGCATAAATGATTTTGCATTGTCCCAGAAGCTTGGGTCTCGGCCTATAGTCCATGCATTTACAAGCACTTGTGCGTCTTTTGGGATAATGTAGCCATTGATTTCTACATCTTGTCTAGCTTTCCTCGGGAGTAAGAGAGGAAGCGCTGGGTGCAACCTCAAAGTTTCTTTGACTATTGCTTGTAAGTAAGGTAACTGAATAATATCTGATTCCTGAACATGGTTGCCTTTGCCAATGACTTGCTCCAGCTCTGCTTTGGCTCTTGACAATGCCTCTGGATTGTGTAGTAGCTCCGCCATTGCCCATTCCAGTGTGGCTGAAGTTGTTTCAGTGGCAGCAAGAAATAGGTCCTAAGTGCATAACAACTAAATTGGAACTTATTTTTGTAGATCACAAACCATATCCATCATTCGTCAAAAGTAAACTAAACAAAGGACTAATAATCAAAGTGATAAATGTAAACTACTAGTTATCCCAAGAGTTCAAGTGGTCCAGAAGGCCAAATTAGGGCTAACTTGTAGGATTTTTACCTACTCTAATACCATGTAATTAAACTACCACTTACCCTAAAATCTTAATAAAAAAAAATCCAAGCTGAAGAGAGTAATAATACTGACCAGGAATAGACGTTCTATCTTAGTTTTGTCCATCTCCTCACTGTTTTTGTCACTGATGTTGAGAAGGGTATCTAACATATCATTGTTCATGTTAGAACCACTTATTTTTCTCAAATGCAGTCTTTGGCTAATGATGTTGTCAAAGAGGTCTAACATCCTTCTAAAGTTCACTGCCACACTATGCCTTAAGCCTTGGGGGTCAATCTTCTTAAGCACAGGAAAATAATCTACCAAGTTTGGTTTCCCTGCATCTTTCATGATATTCCACACCAGCCCCTTCAACTCTTTAGCTTGGTCAGAATTGGAGTCCACCATATCCATCGAATAGATTGTGTTTGATGACATATTAATTGTAGTCTTGAAAGCTGCTCTGCCAATGTCTACTGCCTCACTGGTTAGGCTGCTTTGTCGATTATCAGCAAGGAGATCCTGCACTTTCTTGTGGCGGATATCTTGATTGACATCTAGTATCTTGTTGGATAATAGTTGTTCCATGCATAATCTACGAAGTTTTCTCCACCGTGTTGAGACGGGTATCAATGGCAAGCTAAACTCATCATGTCTGCAGCCATGGAAAGCATCTGGGATCCATCTGTTGGACAAGAGTTGGTCATGCGTTTGGAGGACTTTTGGCCATGGCTGCTGAAGAAATGACTATTGTGGTTACTTGGCCTAGTTTTAGTCTCATTATAGGACCATGGACCTTGGCAAGGTTAGCTAGGGACATGTGGGGTTTGTCACCAAGGTCCAAGAGGTTTCCAATTACTGGAAAAGGTTTTGGACCTGGTGGAAGCTTTTTGGGAATTGCTTTCCTTCTTAAAATAATGTGTAAGGCTTGGATTATGATCCAGGTGAGGCAAATACATATTATACAGCTCAAGAAATCCATCTTTCTATGTAAACTCTAAACTCAAGGAGGAAAGAACAAAGCACTAAGAAAACAAGATTCCCTTTCTTCCTTTATATACAAGCATAAGAGAACTTCAAGTTGCAACACACCTACTTGCTCTAAATTCACCGAAGTCACGGGTGGAGCCGGTTAGCAAGTGTCTTGAATTTAGAAATCAGAAATTGCTCTAGTATTTGTTATTAGACAATCAAACCTATTTGGCTGTACTGGGGTTGGGGTTTTGTGAGAGTACCTATACATTGTTGTAGACCTAAGGTTGAACCACATAAATGCTTGGTGCTCTCTTTTTGTATGTGATTGTCTATTTTTCTTTTGGGTTTTCTTCATTCCTATTGTTTATTTTTAAAGATTTTTCTATTGCTATAATGTTTTTGCAATTAATCTAGAGGTCGTTTCCCACAATAGAACCAAGATTTTTCTTTGAGGGTCCGAACTATTAGTGTATAGTTTAGACTAGATTAGCCCATTAGACTTGGCCTAGTATACTGTACTTTTAGTTTATTCATATTACTTGTACTGCATATATACTTAGCCTATATAAGACTCTCTATTGTATATTATTATTTACATAGAATATACAAATTATTTAGTCTTTCTCTCTCACTTTATATTCTTAACACGAACCATAGTACCACGTTGCAATTAAATGAAACTTAAATCACAAATACATATACACACATGTACATAGTTATGCAATGTTTGATAGTAAAAGTAATAGTGCAAAGTTTCTTACTTTGTGAGAGATATGAAATGACTGAAATTGATTAGATAGTATCTTTAAACATTACTGAAACTCTAGATTTAATTGTTCTTCTGGATTTTTTAACATAAGTTTTGATTATATACTATAATTCATGTAATTGAGTAATTGAAGACTTATAAACTTTATATTAAAAAAAAATTGAATTTAAATTGAGAAATTTATTGTATCTAATATATTTTTTAGTTTTATTCATATTTATGAGATATTTTTTGCTTTCTTGATATTATTTTAATTTCTTAAATATTTAAATTTTTTACTTCGAGAAATGAGTCAAATGACTACTTTCACTCACCAGTCTAGCAACCTTATAAAATACCTTAATGCCTAATGAATATAGCAATTATTCAACCCATAAATATTAAATCAATACACTAATCAAGAATAATTTTAAGAAACAATCTTTTAAAAAAACTCAATCTTCTTCTTAATTGATATACCATGGACCATGGGACTCTGTATTCTTTTCTGCATCGACGTTCAACAAAATACTATAAAAAAAGAATAAAGACAGGAAAAGAATCTTATAATAATGAAAAAAAAAAGTAAGACAACTCAACATATGAGAAAAGCTTTAAACGTTTTAAACACCTGCAACAAAACCTAAAACTACTTTTTTTTTTTTTTAATAAACAAGACCGACAACTTTTTTTTTTTTTTGAGAAACTACCGACAACTACTTAATAGAAAACTAATTTCCACCACTAAAGGATATCTTCTACAACTTTATGTGATATAATATATCCATGGGACTGTATTCTTTTCTGCACCTAAGTTCGACAAAATAATGTGAACGAAGAATAAAAAATGAAAAGAATCATATAATAATGAAGTAAATAGATATGTCAATTATACAACTTTATGTCAATTATTGCACAAAAAAAAAAACTTTATGTCAATTATATGTCCACTAAAGGATGTCTTCACTAAGTGACTTGTGAAATATACTATATAGCTAGCACATATACCAAATATTCAACTCAATAATAACAAAGATCAATAATCATTTTATAAGGGTATCATTTCAATCAATCTTTCAAAAAAAAAAAAAATTGATCTCTTCTATATTGACATACCTTGGGTCATGGGATTCTACATTCTTTCCTACCCCAAAGATCAACAAAATACTAGGGAAATAAAAAGAGAGGGAAAGAGTCCTAAAATAAATTGAAGAAAAACTGCGACTAATCAAGATAAGAAAAACTATGCATTTTGTTTAAACACTGAAATGTTGTTTAAACAACAGTAACAAATGGGCACTAAGCATTTCGGGCACACACAACAAAACATACAACTCTTTAGACAAATTTTTATTATTTAATTATTCCAACAACTGAGTGATAGTTTCTACAATTTTATACATCTAAGTTTGTACGATCAATTGAATTTACAACAACAACTAAAGAGAGAAGATACCTTTTCAAAGTTGAGGAAAGAGATTATTATTTTTTTTTCATTTTTATAATAATTTTTAGAACCCACGAGGAAAGAGATAGTTTTGCGATCGAACAAATACAAATGGAAACCTCGCTTTTGTTTTTGCTGTCAAGGATATAGAATTTGAGGTGTAGGGTTCAGATTTGTGACACAAATCCAAAGACAATTAATTTGTAGGGTATGGGTCAGAGAACTAGATTCAGTAAGGGATTAATAACAATGGGCCATAACCCTTTAAACAGTGATTAATATTGATCAGTCTGTATACATTGATAGTTCGAAGAGCTCTCTTCTTGTTTTTCTTTTCTCTTAATTTTTTCCCGGGGGCCTATTGACAGGTGCTCCCCTCTATTATATAGTCACTCCTACCCTCATCTCCATCGCCCACGTGCTCCTTATCCATGAACTTGCTCAAGTACCTGTCACGTCAGGCATCTTCTTTTCAGCTCTGTGTGAGTGGCGGTAGGTTAGGATGCACTGTTCAGAGGTCTTCTCCACATAAATGCGGTTAGAAAAGCTGTTGCAATGCATTGAATACGGTGGCAGTAGCCTTTCCCTCAGATATTTCTCCATCCTTATCGTTCCAGAACATGCTCTGAGCTTATCTTGATCAGGTAGAGTCCTTGGACAGTCATTCTGGCTTTTCCCGTGCTCAATTAATCTATGATATTATATTAGAGGAAAACATCCTCCTCGGACAAGAGATATCCTCCTCGGACAGGAGATATCCTCCTCGGATTGTGACAATTCTTCATTTTGAGGATCCCACTCCCAGCTAGGCCCTGCCTTTTTCTCCTCTTTCTTTTCGGATGTAAAATAGTCCTCTCGTGGGCCTTCGGTCCATTACCTTGGGCCTGGCCCCCTTTTCCCCCACATGAGGTTTATGTACCAAAAAAAAAAAATGTTATATGTTAAAATGTCTATTTTTAAAGAATGATCACATGTCATGGGCTGCCTGACATTTTTTTTTTCCTTAAACCATTTTGAGCCAATTAGATTGTTGGGGATATATGTAATTTGCAGGGGGTCAAACTATAAATATTCTTGGGGTGCAGTGATGACTCCATGGTATATATAATGAAGGAGTTTCATGTATGAAAATCATCCATTTCATAAGCAAACAACTCATCTGCGTGGCATTCAGGGAAAAAAAAAAACCAAAAAAAAAAACTCATCTGCGTGAGCTATAATTTCAGTGGCATAAGATCTTGTTTGTCTGTTACTACTGTTGGAGTGAGTGTGTTTCAAACACTTAACCTTTACTTTGTGTCCCACATTAGTTAGGAATAAACCTTGTTATAAGTTTATAAGTCTTTGCATATCTTAAGTGATAAGTTAGAATATAATGGGCTAGGTGTTGACTTAGGCTTGAGATTTGGGTTTGTTATATCTTTTCTGGGCCTCACTTTTTTCCTTTTTTTCTTTTAGCGCAAATTTGATTCACTTCTTTCTCTTCATTTTTCCTAGCCTCTTGCTGCTGCCACTCTCCATCTGTTCAGCTCTAAATTTTCTTTTCATCTCTACAAAATTTCAACTTCTAAGTTTTTAGTTTTAAGGAAAGACAAATTAAGGTTATTTCTAGTTTTTCTTTCTTGAGTGTGTGATTAATTTGAAGAAATAACTATAGTCTAATCTTGGGGATTGTTTAGCCAAGAGAGCCATTCATATCGAGTTCTCTCTGGGTGGCACGAATCAACCTTTAAAGACAACGCATTTTGCTTGATTCTATAGTTTGTGAGATCTTTCTAACTCTATCTATTTATTTTTGTCATTGCTAATTTTTTAGGGTTTGTATTGCTGAATTAAAACTTGTTTATTTAGCCTTATTTTCCAATAACTACTTACTTATCGAAGTGTACAAGGATAAGTTTGAAATGGAGAAAGAAGAGGGAAAAGACAGGAGATTAAGATGAGACTTTGAGAGTGAACACAATCTCTCCCGTCCAAACATAGGGTGAAGATGAAGCAATAGGATAAAAAGTAAAAACCCCTTTATAATCTAGTCTTTCCTTTGAGAGATTTTCATTGGACATACATTTTACCACACATTTTGCACATTTATCAATCTGTAATTGAATTTTATCACTTACACATGAGGCCACCACTAATACTTATGAAAATTAATCTAATCATGACTTTACACATATGCTAGCTGTGGCAAAGTGTGTGCAAAAAGTATTTCTATACCTTTTGCTTCCATTAAATTACATACTAGAAAAAAACATTGTACTTCTGGTTTTACTTTTTATTCATGCACAAGTTTTATTTATGCAAAAGCTCTTTTTGAGATCTATTCATTGGTATCACTACCATATTAGATGATGATTAACTAAATGACATTTTCTTTTTAATAGGTCATGCTAAATGAGTCCTAATCACATGTGTAGGCTAATTAGCAAGAGTTTACATGCTATGGCAATCTTTCACTTTTGAAGTGTGAGGTAGGTTCGAAACTTCGAATTATTGAGTTTGACAGCAATACCCATCAACTGCAATTTGCATTAGATGATGCTTGTAAGCTGCAAAATATGTGTAAATCTAAAGTTGTCTGGGTTAGATATAGTAACAGAATTTCCCAAGAAGGCATAACAAGAAAAAGCCCATTATCAGCCATATAGAAGATGAAATCCTCAAAGATGTGGAGTACCGGGGGTGAGGTTGCCTTGATATGGATTTACGTAACAGGGTTGACTAACAAATTACATCTTCGAATTCTATTTTTATTTATTTTGTTCTTTATTGTTTCTTTGCTCACTTCTCCTTTTAGATCTCTTCTGTCTGTCATGAATTGAAGCATGTCACATTAAGTTATATGGAGTATCATGCTATCATAACATGTCTTTAGAAGTGGAAATGCTACTTCAAGAACTGATTCTATGAAAACTCAAAATATAAACATGTACTTGCTTTATAATTGGTAAGGCAAACTGGATCAGCCTGGATGTGAACTGATATACTAAACTTGAATGAATTAGTGACTAAAAAGTTCATGCTTTCGCAGTTAGAAACCCCTGTAGCCAGATTTTGTGGTCTGGACACCCCCTTCCCTCTTGTTTTTGAACCATTCTATATGCCTACAAAGAACTAGGTATGCTGTTTAGATCTTTTTCCTGCACAACACTCTTGTCTGGATATAAATTTATTCTTGTTAACATCGGACTGTCCACTGTCCTGCTTCAGTCTAAAGATGCATCATGGTCATTATCATCGTTGTTGTCATTTACATGTACAAATAAGCCTCACATCTGAGCTATCTGACGAAAATAAACCCATCAAGAAGAAATTTGAAGTGCACTGTCGATTTTCAATCTCTTCTAGATGTGAAAAAAAAAGGACTGGCAATTAAAGGGTTTCAAACCCAGAATTCTTTTAACCTGATATAAATGAAATGAACATACAAGCAGCTCATTATTATCTTATTTAAACCAGAAAATCGTTAGAACTCCTAAAATCAAGGAATTAAAATTCTAATTTAGAAAATTACAAAATTCAAAATAAGTCTTTCGATAATGTATATGGCCTCCTGCATCAATAATACCCATCACATGGATACTATTGTAGTGAGTAAAATCAATGTGATAAAGCTATTTCCTCAGCTTTTTTCCTTTTTCTTTTGGGTGAAAATCAATACTGCCCAACCTTTCAATAGAGACAAACTTTACAATAATTGTCCAAGCCAATAAATTGTCTGATACGTACAGTGACTTTGGGTTGCCGTTGAACATACCTTTCAGCTTTGAAAAAATCGAGAGGGTGATTAATGGAGTACTTCTATGATTGCAACCACCTCAAATAAAGGACACTTACCAGTTTCTGCTGATATGGGTCCTCCTTTAAGGCTAAAGTACAAACGTGTTCCTTCCTCTCGAGGGACGTCTTTTCTCTGTTTATCTTTTTTAGAGTGAGTAATTCTTAGGTAGTCTTAGAACATGATAAATAATGTTCTTTTCTTTCACATTTATGGTGAAGTCTACTTATTAAGTAGGGTCTATTATGAATGTAAGAGGAGAGAGCACAATTTCGCTATACTTTGAGAGTACTTAATATTTTCCCCTCTAGAGTAGTAATTTTTTTAGTACCTCTTGTTTTATTTTGAATGTGAGAGTGTCCAAGAAAAAAACAAGGTTATGGAGGTGACATTTGTGGTGCTTGTCACAACACAATTGGATCGCATTCAATGACGTGTGATTTGAAGTTGGAATTTTAGTTTACATGTTTCCAGTATTTAAAATTTTGTATCACTAGATTTATTGTCAAAAAAATTAGCCACTTTTTTTTTTTTTTTTCAATGAAAGGTTTCATAAAATTGGTTTACTAACATATACCTTTAGTAAAACCCTTGTTATATTACCGATCACGTTTTGAGTTACCATTGGCAAGCTATGTATATTATTTGGCTCCAACAAAATTATGAAAGTACAGGAATGAAAACAGCAAAAACATATTACATAGTCACCCCAAGTACATTTCTCCAATTGATTTCACAACCAGAATTGGGTAATAGGGGCCAGTATTTTCAGCTGCAACCAAAGTAAAATCTTCAACCTTTTTAAAACTGGAATAGGGACAGCTCTTCGAGGATGAGCTCTCTGTAAGGTGATGCCAAACTCATCTTCCATGTTCAAATCCTCAGGTTTAACCCCATCTTCAACTTTCCAATCAAAGGCTTGGATAAGTGAACCCAACATCAAGAAGGCATAACAAGAAAAAATCCATTATCAGTCGTACAGAAGATGAAATCCTCAACGATGTGGAGTACCGGGGGTGAGGTTGCCTTGATATGAATTTACGTGACGGGGTTGACTTACAAATTACATCTTTGAATTCTTTTATTTATTTATTTTATTCTATATTGTTTCTTTGATCACTTCTCCTTTTAGATCTCTTCGTCTGTCATGAGTTGAAGCATGTCACATTAAGTTATATGGAGTATCATACTATCATAACATGTCTTTAGAAGTGGAAATGCTATTTGAAGAACTTCTACCGTCTGATTCTATGAAAAACTCAAAATATAACATGTGCTTGCTTTATAATTGGTAAGGCAAACTGGATCAGCCTGGATGTGAGCTGATATACTTGAACTTGAATGAATTCGTGACTAAAAAGTTCTTGCTTTTGCACTTAGAAGCCCCTGTAGCCAGAGTATGTGGTCTCGACGCCCCCTTCCCTCTTGTTCCTTCCTCTCGAGGGACCTCTTCTCTAATTGTCTCCTCTAGAGTAAGTTCACTCATTAAGTAGAGTCCACTATGAATGTGAGAGGGGGAGCACCATTTTGCTATACTCTAGGATTACCTAATAAGCATTTTCCCCTCTAAAGTAGTCATTTTTTTAGTACATCTTGTTTTATTCTGAAGGTGAGAGTGGCCAAGAAAAAAAAAGGGTTATGGAGGTGACATTTGTGGTGCTTGTCACAACACAATTGGATCACATTCAATGACATGTGATTGGAAGTTGGAACTTTAGTTTTGCATGTTTCCAGTATTTAAAATTTTATATCATTAGATTTATTGTCAAAAAATTTTTCCACTTTTTCATTTTCCAATTAGAGGTTCCATAAACTAGTTTACTAATATACACCCTTAGTAAAACCCTTGTTATATTACCGTTCAAGTTTTGAGTTACCATTGACAAGCCATGTATATTATTTGGCTCCAACAAAATTATGAAAACAACAACAAAAAACAGCAAAAACATATTACATAGTCACCCCAAGTATATTTCTCCAATTGATTTCACAACCAGAATTGGATAATAGGGGTTAGTGTTTTCAGCTGCAACCAAAGTAAATTCTTCAACCGTTCTTAAACTAGAATAGGGATAGCTCTTAGAGGATGAGCTCTCTGTAAGGTGATGCCAAACTTGTCTTCCATGTTCAAATCCTCAGGTTTAACCCCATCTTCAAGTTTCCAATCAAAGGCTTGGATAAGTGAACCCAACATCAAGTGCAACATTCGAATAGCCAATAGCAAACCAGGACATATTCTTCTTCCACCACCAAATGGTATAAGCTCAAAGTTCCTGCCTTTAACATCAATTTCCGATTCCAAGAACCTCTCTGGCATAAAGGATTTTGCATTGTCCCAGAAGCTCGGGTCTCGGCCTATAGTCCATGCATTTACTAGCACTTGTGCATCTTTTGGGATAATGTAGCCATTGATTTCTACATCTTCTCTAGCTTTCCTGGGGAGTAAGAAAGGAACTGGTGGGTGCAACCTCAATGTTTCTTTGACTATTGCTTGTAAGTAAGGTAACTGAAGAATATCTGATTCCTGAACTTGGTTGCCTTCGCCAATGACTTGCTCCAGCTCTGCTTTGGCTCTTGACAATGCCTCTGGATTGTGTAGTAGCTCCGCCATTGCCCATTCCAGTGTGTTTGAAGTTGTTTCAGTGCCAGCAAAAAATAGGTCCTAGTGCATAACAACTTAATTAGAACTTATTTTTGTAGATCACAAACCATATCCATCATTCATCAAAAGTAAACTAAACAAAGGACTAATAATTAAAGTGATAAACGTAAACTACTAGTTATCCCAAGAGTTCAAGTGGTCCAGAAGGCCAAATTAGGGCTAACTTGTAGGATTTTTACCTACTCTAATACCATGTAATTAAACTACCACTTACCCTAAAATCTTAATAAAAAAAATCCAAGAAGAAGAGAGTAATAATACTGACCAGGAATAGACGTTCTATCTTAGTTTTGTCCATCTCCTCACTGTTTTTGTCACTGATGTTGAGAAGGGTATCTAACACATCATTGTTAATGTTAGAACCACTTATTTTTCTCAAATGCAGTCTTTGGCTAATGATGTTGTCAAAGAGGTCAAACATCCGTCTAAAGTTCACTGCCACACTATGCCTTAAGCCTTGGGGGTCAATCTTCTTAAGCACAGGAAAATAATCTGCCAAGTTTGGTTTCCCTGCATCTTTCATGACATTCCACACCAGCTCCTTCAACTCTTTAGCTTGGTCAGAATTGGAGTCCACCATATCCATCGAATAGATTGTGTTTGATAACATATTAATTGTAGTTTTGAAAGCTGCTCTGCCAATGTCTACTGCCTCACTGGTTAGGCTGCTTTGTCGACTATCAACAAGGAGATCCTGCACTTTCTTGTGGCGGATATCTTGATTGACATCTAGTATCCTGTTGGAGAATAGTTGTTCCATGCATATTCTACGAAGGTTTCTCCACCGTGTTGAGACGGGTATCAATGGCAAACTAAACTCATCATGTCTGCAGGCATGAAAAGCATCTGGCACCCATCTGTTGGACAAGAATTGGTCATGTGTTTGGAGGACTTCTTTGGCCAGGGCTGCCGAAGAAATGACTATTGTGGTTACTTGGCCTAGTTGTAGTCTCATTATAGGGCCATGAACCATGGCAAGGTTAGCTAGGGACATGTGGGGTTTGTCACCAAGGTCTAAGAGGTTTCCAATTACTGGAAAAGGTTTTGGACCTGGTGGAAGCTTTTTGGGAATTGCTTTGCTTCTTAAAATAATGTGGAAGGCTTGGATTATGATCCAGGTGAGGCAAAGACATATTATACCGCTCAAGAAATCCATCTTTCTATGTGAACTCTAAACTCAAGGAGGAAAGAACAAAGCACTAACAAAACAGGAGACTCCCTTTCTTCCTTTATATACAACAAGCAAAACAGAACTTCAAGTTTTGGAATACACCCACTTGCTCTAACTTCACCAGAGTCGGGTGGAGCCTGTTAGCAACTGCCTTGTATTTAGGCAGTATTTAAGCCCCATATGCTCATCAAAGCTCTTTAACTTCACCAGAGTTGGGTGGGTTTCAGTTAGCTCAAATGGTAAAGTCTCTGATAGTTGTATAAGAGATTTAGGGTTCAATCTCTGCCTATACCAAAAATTGATTGATGTTTTGGTCTGATGATAAAGAGTTATCATCAAAAGCGGACACCATAGGTTAAAACTCTTTCAAAAAAAAATTATTAATTATTATTTATTAGTTGCTTCTCCCAATTAATTATTGATTAATTAAATTATTGTTTATTAGTTGTACTAGCACACACCCCATGTGCAGATAGTCTTTTTTTGACAAACAATAATGCAGTTGACTCAAGCTATATATATATATATATATATATCTCAATGAGTACCAAAGGAGAAAGTGACATGATGGGAAATTACTTCATAAAAGGAAATTGTAAATTCCTAAATTGCCCAAGCCCAATCCGGTTTTTCCTTTATTTTTTTCCTTTCCACCATTTTTTAATTCTCTCATCTCATCTTTATCTTCTCTCATTTTATTTTTATTTTTATTTTTTTTCACTCTTGTCTAGAATGGTTCTCATCCACACATTTAAACTTCTCTTACTTTTCCAATGCCTTGACTTATACCTTCCCAGTTCCTAACTAATCATCTCTCATCTACATGTTCAGAGGTTCTCTCTTTTTCCTATCTTCTTCTTCTTCTTCCTTTTTTTTTTTTTTTGGTTTTTTTCTTTCTTTCTTGCAAGTCTCCTCCTCTCCGCCCTTTTCAGTCTCTTCATTCTCTTCCTAACAAATCTCTTCCTCTCCCTCCTTCTTAGCCTCAGTTACAAACAACAAAAATGCAAGATTTTTTCAATTTTTTGTCATAAAAATCTTGCAGAAACATTGCGTTGTCATCTAATGTTGGGCTTGATGTTAAGCTTGCCGTCCGTTGTTTTTTTTATTGAGAATCCGTGGGCTTGCCGCTTGCTTTGTTATAATTTTTTTTTTTTTTGCTTGAAAGTAGAACAAATAATTTTTTTTTTTTTAATTTGAGGGTGTTCTTAATTTTTTTTAAGGGTAAACAAATACAAAAAATTAATTATTATATATAAATTTTTTTCTTTTTTAGGTCAGCGTGTACTTGGGGGTTGAACGTGACGCTGCCACTAAATGAGACTAACAAATTATAAAATACCCTAAATGCCAAATGTATATAACAATTATTCAACCCATAAATAATAAATCTATAAACTAATCAAGAATAATTTTAAGCAACAATCTTTTTCTTAATTGATATACCATGGATCATGGGACTCTGCATTCTTTCCTACATGGAAGTTAAACAAAATACTGTAAAAAAGAATAAAGAAAATAAAAGAGTCATATAATAAAATGAAGAAAAAAAATATGACTACTCAACCTATGAGAAAAGCTAAACCCATGTTTTTTTTTCCCCTTTAAAAGCCGAACCAAACAAGCACTTAGCATTCATAGTAGTGGTGCTATATAGGTATAATGGTATTGTTTTAGCTCTCAATCACAAAAAACATCACGCAGCAATGGAGCTAAGCCCCAAGCTGCCGATCCACGCCTCCAACCCACGCCTTTGCCCAGTCCTCCATCCCAACGCTCACCCAATGCTGATTAGACCCATCTGCCTCAGCCGCAAGCCATCGCTGCCGCCCATCTCTCTATTCTCTTTGCTGTGATTGAGTTTTTATTTTTATTTTTATTTTTTTTATTTTATATATTTTCATATGGGTTTGGTGGCTGTAGTGGTGGTGGTGGTGGTTGATTTTGGCTATGGTAGTGGTGGTGGATGATTTTGACAGTGGGTTTGTGGATTTTGGTTGTGGTGGTGGTGGATAATTTTGGCTGCTTTGGCAATGGGTTTTGTGTATTTTGGCTTTGGCAGTAGCTTGTTCCTTGGTTTGTTTTTTGTTTTTTTTTTCTATGTTGTGTTGTGGTTGCCAAAGAGAGTGGTGGTTGTGGGCGGTGGTGGTGGTGGTGGTTGTGGGTGTGGTTGTGGTTGTGGCTGTGGCTGATGGTAGAGGTGGTTATGTTTGGTGTTGTAGATGTTTTTGTGGGTAGTGGGATATATTATTTTATTGTAGGGGATATATTATTTTATTGTGTTGAAAGCTAAAATAGATTTATTACTGCAGCATGTGTGTAAGTAAAATAGATAAAGTGACTTTTTGTGTAGCTAAATAGCTAAAATTTTGCCTTCACTGCTGTGAATGCTCTTAGACAACTTATTAATAATTTAATGGTAGCTTCTACACTTTTGTGCGTTCTATTTTATGTGAGTCAATTATATTTTTATTTTTATTTTTATAATTCAATAGTTGGGGGAATAATGATTTGAACATTGGTTTCATTTGGAAACACAAGAACGCTATTTTTTTTTTTTGGAGAAGTTTCTATAGCATTCATTAATTGTTGTAATTCAATACATCATAATGATGGACATACCTCTTTTTTTTTTTCTTTTTTTTTTTTTTTGGTGCATGATAAAATTTCATTCAATATATCAAAATGATAATTACTCTTTTTTTTTTTTTTTTTTGATAGGAATGATAATTACTCTTTATCATTAAATCAAGACATCAATGGAATTAATTGGAATCCACAATAAAGTACGTCCTTAGAATAACCAATTAAATTATAAGGCTCTTGGCATGATCAATTACATTTTTCTTTATGAGAAGATGATCATTTACATTTTAATTGCATTTACAACAACTAAAGATATTTAATCTGCATGAAACACCACAAGGCATAGGTAATAAATTAAAAAAAAAAAATGTTATATGTCAAAATGTCCTTCATTTCTTTTGATTTTTTTTGATTTTTTTTGATTTTTGATTTATTTTTACCACTCGGAGCAATTGAATTTTTGAGGGTGCAAATGTAATATTTAAGGATTTACACACACACACACACACACACACACACATATATATATTGTGAATGTTAGGCCTGGAAGCCCATCCCTTGGTTCTAAAAGAAGAAATGACTTTGGGCTGCCTCCTATTTTAAAATTAACTAGTTGATAATTCGTGCGATGCATGAGAAAACTATTAATTATGAAAAAAAAAACTAACAATGAATGAAGAGTTTAAGCTATCACTTATGCAATGTTGTTGACAATGCTAAACAACCTTAAAAACTTGAGATAAACTCATGGAATGGATTTGAAATTTTTTCACAAAGAAAGAAAGCCTTATGTGAAATTTTGTGAATGTAATACCTTACGTTTTGTGAAGGTGAGGGTCAAATTTGATATATTTAAGAAGCAAATAAATATCTAACGTAATAGATATCTAACTCTTATCACAAAAAAATGAATGTTGCACTAGGATTTCAATCTCAAAAATCCATATCCTCAATAGTAGACACTAAACATTGTTTTTAGACTTGGACTGTTCAATGAACCTTAAAAGGGATGAGTTCAAGGTTTCTGAAGTTAGATCGAGGTCAAAACAAAGTTGAACTGTGATAACGTCATAGTTAATTAAAAATATAAATAAATTAATTAAATTAGTACAAGTAGAAATATTAACTAAAATAGTCCAATGAAATATAGAGACATATATTTCTTTATATATTATTAGTCAACAGTCATATAATTTTTTAAGATGTTTCAACTAATATATCAACACCAAACCCAATAATAACAACTACATTTTCTAGAATATTATACCAAACCTAGACATTCATATAATTTTTTAAGATGTTTCAACTAATACATCAATACCAAACCCAATAATAACAACTAGATTTTCTAGAATATTATATCAAACCCAAATCTCTATCCAATAATAATAATAATAATAATAACTACATTTTCTAGAATATTGTAATTATAATATGAACCTAAAAATAATGAAAAGAAAAGAAAAGAAAATGAAGAAGTACACGTTGACTGAGAGAGAGAGAGAGACATGACATACATATCATGTGGTGGAGTGGAGAGGCTCAAAAACATTTTCAACTCCCACCCTTCAGGGCCCATTTTGTAGAAAAGTTTGAGTAATGTTGTTTGTAATTTTTAAAAATACGTGTAAGTAAAAAAGTGTGTGAAAATATGTGTAATGTTGTTTAAAAACTGAAAATGAGTTGTTTAACAACTCTACCAAACGCACCCATTTTTCACTCTCCTTTGTCATTTCCAATGCTAGTCACATGCTTGGGTTCATAAAACTAAAAGTCAGTACAAAAGAAAGAAAAGAAAAAGAAAAAATACAACTTATCTACGTATAGTTTAGTCAAAATTTAGGTTATTTATTTATGGTTTGAAATTTGATATTTTATTCACATGAAGTTAGCTCAGTTAGAGTTTCGTAATTCATCTCTGTTAAAAATAGAACTAAATATGTAATTTTGCTATACTTTTATATTTCTCTCCTCCCAAAACATAAATCCAGGGGCGGCGTTAAACACAGCCTAGGGGATTCAAATGAACCCCCGACCTGCCCCTAACAAAAGCAATTTTATATAAAAAATTTTAATTTTTTTGTTTTGTTTTGACCCTTCTAAAATAAAATTTTAAACACCTTGACCCTATTTTTTTTTTCCTTAAAATCCAACTGAAATTAACTTAAATATGATCATCTTAGTACTATTTTCACAATATTTTCATAATAATTTCACAATAAAAATTAAGTAGTAAGTTGTAATTGGCTTTTATCTAGACCTGCAACTAACATAACTTTTTTTACCTACCATCTAAATTTTGTTGTAAAATTTTTGTGAAAGTATTGTATCAATAGCTACACTCTTAAAATATTTAATTTTATAAGAAATAAAAGAAAATTCAAAATTTAACTTATTCATTAAAAAAAAAAAAACTTTCCCTCTCAGACTTTGGCTTACTTTGGCATTTACAACAGAATGAAATTATTTTTTTCTGCACTTTTCTTCTACATTTGTATTTTATTAAATGTATGATTAGTTGTTTTAAAAGAATGTATGATTAGTTATTTAATTTTATTTGTTTATGTATTCAATAGTTGTTGTCTTACTAATCTTTAAATTATTAATAATTTTTTAGACTATTGTAAAATATAGTTATATTGTATGCTAAACTGTATGGAAGTGGTATGTAAAGAAAAAAAAATTAGTTATTTTATTTTTTACTTCCTTATCCACGATAAATTCCTAACTCCGCTAATATTGACCCCCCTAGAAAAAAACCTTGGAGCCACCACTGCATAAATCACATACAAAAATAAGACAAAACAAAATAAAAAATGGAGAGTTTTGTAAAAATTAACACTTGAACCCTATATTCAAAACTCTTAACAACAATTTCAAAAATGTAATAAATCAAACAAAAAAACTAATATTAAATCTAAGCACTTAGCAATAAAAATGTGGTATTGGTCTCTCTCTTAACTCACATGAACTTTATCTCCCCTTTGTTCAGTGGGTTTTGTGTGCATTTATTTGTTTGTTTTTTAATTTGGAGTGGAAGGCTTGGTAGTGAACGTATAATGCTTGTAGAAAGATTCATCTCCAGGGATTTTAGTCAATATGCAGTAACTTAAGTAATTCCTAGACACATCCAGGTCTCAGATAGATCTCTAAACCCAACTCTATCAAGAGAGATGAAAGGATCAACGGAACAAACCCACAAGCCATTTCCAAAAAATTGGCGGTGATACCAGTGCTCTTATTGCCAACTCGCACACACTCCAAGGATCGTATTTTAAATCGAAGAACGTTTAAATCTTCTCACTTTCAGACTTGAAATAAATGCTTAACAGAATATTCACTACAATTACTGCAAAAGTAAAATTTTTTTTACTGTGATTCATTATTTTCAATCAAATAGGTTGAAAGCGGACCAGTTAATTAAGTGGAAATTATATTAACCTGCTTGATTAGGGGTCTAATAGAAGTAAACTTGAAAAAATATTAAAAAAAGTTCTTTTGGCTGGAGCTTTGATGAATGGGATGTGGAGGAGGAGATTATGATGATTCTTAATTTTTACAAAACCTTCACTTTTTGATCTTATTTTGTATTTTTTTTGCATGTGTTTTTTGTTTTGAGAAGAGAGACATAAAAGTGGAGTAAAATTACATATTTAGTTTTATTTTAACAAAAGTTGATTACAGAATTTTAACTGAACTAATTTCAGGTGGGTAAAGTATCAAATTTCAAACCACAAGTAGACAACTTAAATTTTCTTTTAGGAGTCACAAATTACATAGTTCAAAAATATTTATTTATTTACATTTACTACTTTTCAATATGGTTTTACCCATTAAAAGAGAACATTAAGAAGATTATGGAGGTGACATTTGTGGGGCTTAGGCTATGAGTGCCATTGTCACAACAAAATTGAATCATATTTAATGGACCGTATGGAAATGTATTTAGGTTATTGTCACAATTTATTAATTTTTTTTTTTTTTTTTTTTTGGGGAGAATGAACAATTTATTAAGTTGATAAATTGTTATTGGAACATTATTTTTACATTAACCCATTACTAACACTATATATCGCTAGATTTATTGTAATGTTACAAGTACCAACTACCATTATGGGTAACCATTGTCAAGCTATGTATGTATATTATTTGGATCCAACAAAATTATGAAATTACAAAGAGAACAAAGACAGCAAATCATAGTCACCCCTAGAACAAAGGCCAGTAGTTATTTACTAATTTAATTTTAAGCTACAACACTTTTCCTCCGCTGATGTCCCAACCTGAGTTGGATAATGTGGGCCAGTTTTCGATCAGCTGCAACCCAAGAAAAGTCTTCAACTGTTTTTAAACTGGAATAGGGACAGCTCTTAGAGGATGAGCTTTCTGTAAGGTGATGCCAAACTTATCTTCCATGTTCAAATCCTTTGGTTTAACCCCATCCCCAAGTTTCCAATCAAATTCTTGGATAAGTGAACCCAACATCAAGTGTAACATTCTCAGTGCCAATAGCAAACCAGGACATGTTCTTCTTCCACCACCAAATGGCGAAAGCTCAAAGTTCCTGCCTTTAACATCAATTTCCAACCCCAAGAACCTCTCTGGCATAAATGATTTTGCATTGTCCCAAGAACTCGGGTCTCGGCCTATAGCCCATGCATTCACTAGCACTTGTGCACCTTTTGGGATAATGTAGCCATTGATTTCTACATCTGCTCCAGCTTTCCTGGGGAGTAAGAGAGGGACTGCTGGGTGCAGCCTCAACGTTTCTTTGACTATTGCTTGTAAGTAAGGTAACTGAGGGATATCTGATTCCTTAACTTGGTTGCCTTTGCCAATGACTTGCTCCAGCTCTACTTTGGCTCTTGACAATGCCTCTGGATTGTGGAGTAGCTCTGCCATTGCCCATTCCACTGTGGCTGATGTTGTTTCCGTGCCAGCACCAAATAGGTCCTAATTCATAACAACATTAAGTTAAGAGTTTCTTTTTGTAGATCATAAACAATATTATTCATTGTCCATCAAAATCAAAATAAAATAGGACTAATTATGAAATCAATAAACTACTACTTATCCCAAACGTTTAAGTTGGGGCCAAGGCCAACTTGTGGGATTTTTACTTACTCGATCTTATACCATGTAATTAAACTACCACTTACCCCGCCCCATCATCTTAATCTGATAGAAAAGAAATCCAAGACAAAGAGAGAGTAAAAATACTAACCAGCAATAGACGTTCTATCTTAGTTTTGTCCATCTCCTCACTTTTTTCTTCACTGATGTTGAGAAGGGTATCTAACATATCATTGTTAATGTTAGAACTAGACACTTTTCTCAACTTCAGCCTTTGGGTAATGATTTGGTCAAAGAGGTCTAACATCCTTCCAAAGTTCACTGCTACACTTCGCCTTAATCCCTGGGGGTCAATCTTCTTAAGCACAGGAAAATAGTCTGCCAAGTTTGGTTTCCCTGCATCTTTCATGATATTCCACACCAGCTCCTTCAACTCTTTAGATTGGTCAGATTTGGACTCCACCATGTCCATCGAATAGATTGTGTTTGATAACATGTTAGCCGTAGCCTTGAAAGCTGCTCTGCCAATATCTACTGCCTCACTTGTTAGGCTGCTTTGTTGAGCATCAACAAGGAGTTCTTGCACTTTCTTGTTGCGGATAGCTTGGTTTGTATCTAGTATCTTGTTGGAGAATAATTGCTCTATGCATATTCTACGAAGGTTTCTCCATCGGGTAGAGACGGGTATCAATGGCAAGCTGAACTCATGGTGTCTGCAGGCATGAAAAGCATCTGGCACCCATCTGTCGGACAAGAGTTGGTCATGTGTTTGAAGGACTTTTTTGGCCATGGCTGCTGAAGAAATGATTATTGTGGTTACTTGGCCTAGTTTCAGTTTCATTATAGGGCCATGAACCTTGGCAAGGTTAGCTAGGGACTTGTGGGGTTTGTCACCAAGGTCTAAGAGGTTTCCTATTACTGGAAAAGGTTTTGGACCTGGTGGAAGCATTTTGGGAATTGCTTTGCTTCTTGAAATTATATGGAAGACTTGGACAATGATCCATATGAGGGAAAGAAATATTATAGAGCTCAAGAAATCCATCTTTCTCTGTGAACTCTAATCTTAAAGGAGGAAGAAGAATGCAGTAACAAAACAAGATTCCCATTCTTCCTTTATATGCAAGATGTAGCACAGAACTTCAAGTTGCAACACACCCACTTGCTCTGCCGAGCTATATATAGTGCCAACAGCCAAGTTGCAATAAATGAAAATCAATCACAAATATATACACCCATGTGCATAGTTACGCATGCGTTTGATTGAAAAGTCCATCCTTCGAAACTCTTTCTTTGCTCTTTTAACTTTTACTTTGAGAGTGACTACTTTTAACACTTCACAATTCTAACAGACTTGTGAAATATACTAAATATATAGCATATATAACAAATATGCAACTCAAAAATAATGAAGCAGTTCATCAATTAAGAATCATTTTTAAAGGGTATCATTTCAATCAATCTTTTTCAAAAAATTGATCTCTTCTCTACTGACATACCTTGGGTCATGGGATTTTACATTCTTTCCTACCCCGAAGATCAACAAAAATACTAGGGGATTAAAAGGAGAGGAAAAGAGTCGTGCAATAAATTTAAAAAAAAAAAAAAAACGTGACTATTCAAGATAAGAAAAATACGCATTTCGGACACACAACAAAACCTACACCTCTTTAGACAAATTTTTAGTACTTATTCCAACAACTAAATAATAGTTTCTACAATTTCATACATCTTATTTTGTACGATCAATTGCATTTACGACAACTAAAGGGAGAAGATTCCTTTTCGAAGTTGAGGAAAGAGATTTTTATTTTTATTTTTTTTTTATTTAAGAACCTACGAGGAAATAGATAATTTTGTCATTGAACAACTACAAATGGAAACCTCGGAATTTGTTTTTGCTGTCAAGGATATAGAATTTGAGGTTTATGTACTAAAAAAAAATGTTATATGTTAACAAGTACATGTGATCATTGTCTATTTGTAAAGAATGATCACATGTCATCGGCCGACTGACCTTTTTACTTCTTTTTTCTTAAACTTTTTTGGGCCAATTAGATTGTTGGGGATATGTAATTTGTAGGTGTCAAACTTTATAAATATTCTTGGGGCGCAATGATGACTCCATGGTATATATAATGAAGGAGTTTCATCTATGTGGAGGTTGCTGGTGTAATGGCTTTATTACAAAACAGATACGAAGAAAGCTAAGAATCTGTGAATGTAAGAGAGAGTGTTTGAGAGAGAAGATTAGAAAGTTTCTCTTGATATTGTAATAATAATGAACCTATCCACAATCTAGGAATATATACATCTCTGTATCTAAAGCTCAAAACAGAATGTAACCAACAAACCAGAAAATAAGGGAAGCAGTTATAACACGTGGGAAGGTTAGTTACTGCACGTGAGATACAATTTGAATAAAATCAACAGCTAAACTACATGCCGTTTATCAACTAATTTAATTTACACTTGCAGCTTGTTTATGTCGTTTAGTTCTATTTCTTCTGTGTTGCTTAGTTCTTCTTTTCTTCCTTCTTGTTCTGTGATCCTTTCTTCTTTACTCCTTTCTGCTTTACTGCTAACTGATACTCCCCCTCAAGATGAGACTCATAACTGTGTATATTCAATACACTCATCTTGGAAATTAAGAACTTCAATTGTTGACTGCATAATGCTTTGGTGAACAAGTCTGCAACCTGTGTATGTGTAGGAGTAAAAAATAAAAGGATCACCTTCTCTTGCACCTTGTCTCTAACCAAATGACAATCTACTTCTATATGTTTTGTACGCTCGTGGAAGACTGGATTCTCACCAATGTGGATCGCTGCTTGATTATCACAGAAAAGCAGACCAGGTTGTGGATGATCAACCTCCAAATCATTTAACAAAGCTAACAACCAAGTCATTTCACAAACTGTTAAGGCCATTGCCCTATACTCAGCTTCAGCTGATGATCTGGAAACTATGGATTGTTTCTTAGATTTCCATGAAACCAATGAGTCTCCCAAAAATACACAAAAACCAGTAGTGGATCTTCTGGTATCCACACAGGAAGCCCAATCTGCATCCGTGTAAGCCTTCAAATGCAGATCAGACTTTGATGACAGAAGAATGCCTTGACCAGGAGATCCTTTGATGTACTGTAATATCTTGTAGGCTGCATCAAGATGTGGTTTCCTGGGCTTAGCCATGAATTGGCTTAATTTATGGACTGAATATGTGATATCTGGCCTTGTTATTGTCAGATACAGTAACCTTCCAATTAATCTTCTATACACCCCAGGATCATCCAATAAAGCTCCTTGGTACTTACTTAGTTTCAAGTTTTGCTCCATTGGTACTTTGCTGGGCTTACAACTTTCCATACCAGCATCCTTAAGGACTCCTAATGCATACTTTCTTTGGCATAGTGAGATTCCCTTGTCTGATCTAGCAACCTCAATACCTAGAAAGTATTTCAAATTACCAAGGTCTTTTAACTTGAACTCAAGATTCAAAGAAGCTTTAAGGTCTTCCACTGCTTGAACATTATTGCTTGCAATGAGAATGTCATCAACATAAACAAGCAATGCTATGAAGGTCTAATTAATCTTCTTGGTGAATAAAGAATAATCAGATTTTGATTGCTTGAAACCATGTTTTATAATGGTTGTAGAGAACTTGGAATACCACTGCCTTGATGCTTGCTTGAGACCATATAAAGACTTGTGAAGCTTGCAAACCAGGTTCTCCCCCTTGCTGTGAAAACCTTGAGGCAATTGCATATAGACCTCTTCATGAAGAGTACCATTAAGGAAAGCATTGTTCACATCAAGTTGAACCAAATGCCAGCCTCTCACAGCAGAAATAGCAAGTAAAGTCTTGACAGTGGTGAGCTTAGCAACTGGAGAGAAAGTATCAGTGAAGTCCAAACCAGCTTGTTGAGTGAAACCCTTGGCTACAAGCCTAGCTTTGTATCTGTCCAAAGAGCCATCAGCATTATACTTCACCCTATAAACCCATTTACACCCAATAGCCCTTTTGTGAGGAGGTAAGTGTGTAATGGTCCAGGTTTTATTTGCTTCCAAAGTAGCAATCTCAGATGCCATAGCAGCCTGCCAATTAGAATCCTTGACTGCCTCATGGTAATATGTAGGCTCAGGAATGGTAGAGATTAAGGAACAAAAGTGTGCATAAGTGGGGGATAGTTTGGAGGAGTTAAGGTAAGTGGACAAAGGGTAGTGAGTACCTGACTTGTTGGCAGAAGAAGAATGAGCAGATTCATTACTGACAACAGTGCTGCACTTAAAATCAGTCAGGTATGCAGGTGGTTTAGATATTCTGGAAGATTTCCTCAAAGGAACAGATGATGTAGTGATGGGAGGAATAATGGGTGGAACATTCGAAGAAGGAAGGACAGGTAATTCTGCAGAAATGGTATCTGCAGAAGTAGCAAGAGGTAAATCTGCAGAATTAGGAACATGTAAATCTGCAGAATTGGGAAAAGATGAAGCTGTAGAGGATGGGATGGAAGTATTGGAATCATAAGGAATAGCATTGTGGTTAGGAAAATCAAACAAAGAAGTGGCATGATGAGACACTGAAGGGAAGAGATAAGGTAAGGGAATGCTAGTGTGAGGAGATGAGGAGAGAGAAGAGGAAACAAAAGGGAATACTGTTTCAAGAAAATGGACATCTCTGGAAACAAAAATTCTTCTGGTAGTAAGGTCAAGCAACTTATAACCTTTAACACCAAACGGATAACTAAGAAAAACACAAGAGGAAGATCTAGGATCAAATTTTGATCTGTGATGGGTAAGAGTTGAGGCAAAACAAAGGCAGCCAAAAACCTTTAAATGAGCAAAGGAAGGAGGCTTGCCATAGAGTTTTTCAAAGGGAGTTTTCTGATTTAGTATTTTGGAAGGTAACCTATTGATGATATGAACAGCAGTCAATACACATTCACCCCAATAGGATATAGGAACATTAGATTGAAACTTCAATGCCCTTGCAATGCACAAAATGTGCTGGTGCTTCCTCTCCACAACTGAGTTTTGTTGTGGAGTGGCAACACATGTATGTTGGTGAATGATGCCCTTGTTGGCATAAAATTCTTTTAAGAAAAATTCAGGACCATTGTCAGTTCTAATGATCTTAATATTGGCATGAAATTGTGTATGTATCATGTTATAAAATGAGATCAATAGAGGTCTAGTTTCAGCCTTGGATTTCATAAGGTAAATCCAAATGGATCTTGTGGCATCATCCACAATGGTAAGGAAGTACTTGAAGCCATCATGAGTGAATTTAGCAAATGGTCCCCAAATATCACAGTGAATCAAATCAAAAGCATTATTTGAAATGTGATTAGAAGATGGGAAAGGGAGTCTTTTCTGCTTGGCAATTGGACAAAGAATACAATTCTTATTGCTGTGAAAATTTTGTACATCAGAAATGAGATTATGCAAGGCATGAAATTTATTATCCGAGGCATGTCCTAACCTCATATGCCAAAGATAAGACTTGGTAACAGTAGGAATGAACATAGACTCAGAAACAGAATTGACAAAAGGTTTAAAAACAGACTCAAGAATTGAAGAAGCTGTTGAAACAGATTTGCCAGTTGGGGCAGTATGCAGCAGATACAAATTGTCATGTAATTCACCCATTCCAATCTTCTTCCAACAAGTAAGGTCCTGGATAAAGCATAAATTTGATAGAAAAACCACACAACATGGAAGAGTTTTGGTTAATTTGCTGACAGAGATTAGATTGAAATTGAAAGAGGGAACACATAGCACATTCTCAAGTTTCAAGGTTGCAGTGACTTGAATTGTACCAATGTGTGTGACAGTGACTCTTTCACCATTTGGCAGTTGAACAAAAGTGGATATAGAACTAGTGACATGTGTAAACAAAGATAAGGAATGAACTATGTGATCTGTGGCTCCAGTGTCAATGATCCATACATCATTACCATAGGTAGCCTTATTGACAGGATTAATAGCAAAAACTGAATGATGCAAATCTGAAGAAGCAAAATTAGACCAAGCATTACACACATTACCTGAAAGGGCAGAATTGGCTGAGTGTAAGGCATCATTGGTACCAGCAGATGAAGATGCATGAGAATTGAGCATTGAAATCAATTGTTGATACTGCTCTGAAGTAAAAGGGAATGAGTTGACCTGTGGAGTATCAGCACTGCCTTGATCACCTTCAACCAAGACTTGATTTGCCATAGCCACTTTGCCTCGCTGCTTGTAACCAGGAGGGAATCCCACTAACTTGTAGCATTTTTCCATAACATGGCCAAGCTTCCCACAGTGACTACACACAGGCCTCCCTTTTGTGTTATTTCCTCTGATATACCTGTTGTTCCCTGAAAATGAATTTCCCTGATTGAATCCTTGATTCTTGACTGCAAGAGCAGTTGATTCAACTGAGGGAGCAACATTGAAATCCAAACACCTTTGCCTTTCCTCTTGAATTACCAAAGAAAATGCCTTATCAATGGAAGGACTAGGCTCCATCATGAGGATCTGTGTTCGAACTTGAGAATAAGAATCATTCAAGCCATTTAAGAATTGCATAAGTGAGTCTTGATGCTGAAGTGCTGTGATTTTGTCATTTACACCACAAGTGCATTTACCACATGAGCAGCACGGTAAGGGCCTGAAATTCAATAGTTGATCCCAAGCAGCTTGAAGGTCAGTGAAGAATCCTATAATTGTGGCTGTACCTTGCATCATTGTTGAAATTTGCTTCTGAAGTTGAGAGATTCTTGGTCCATTGGCTTGAGAGAAACGTTTCTTGAGAGTGTTCCATACCTCAAATGCAGTGTCTCTGTAAATTACACTAGCAGTGAGGTGAGGAGAAACTGAATTCAAGATCCATGAAGAGATCATTGAATTGCATTTGGACCAAGCTTTCTTCTCTAATGGTGTGACTGCCATTGAAGCATTGATGGAACCATCAACAAATCTGAGTTTGCTTTTGGCATCCAAAGCCATCATCATTGCTCTGGACCACATAGGATAATTGTCTTCAGTCAATGATTGAGTAACCAAAATCGCACCTAGTGTTTCACCATGGTGCAAGAAAAATGGACTTCTTGGATCTTCCATTGGAGTCAGCTCTCGCTGAGAAGTATTTTGAGTATTCGATGCCATTGAAGTAGGCTCGGGCTCTGATACCATATTACAAAACAGATACGAAGAAAGCTAAGAATCTGTGAATGTAAGAGAGAGTGTTTGAGAGAGAAGATTAGAAAGTTTCTCTTGATATTGTAATAATAATGAACCTATCCACAATCTAGGAATATATACATCTCTGTATCTAAAGCTCAAAACAGAATGTAACCAACAAACCAGAAAAATAAGGGAAGCAGTTATAACACGTGGGAAGGTTAGTTACTGCACGTGAGATACAATTTGAATAAAATCAACAGCTAAACTACATGTCGTTTATCAACTAATTTAATTTACACTTGCAGCTTGTTTATGTCGTTTAGTTCTATTTCTTCTGTGTTGCTTAGTTCTTCTTTTCTTCCTTCTTGTTTTGTGATCCTTTCTTCTTTACTCCTTTCTGCTTTACTGCTAACTGATAGGCTTAAAATGTGGTGATTGATTAAGTATCATCTTCATTTGTTTTGAAATGAAAGTGATCCATTTCATAAGCAAACAACTCATCTGCGTGGCATTTAAAGAAAAATAATAAAAAAATAAAAAAATAAAAAACAAAAACAAAAAACAACTCATGAGCTATAAGCCTATAACTTCAGTGGCCCAAGATCTAGTTTTATTTATTGAAGTGTAGAAGGATAAGTTTGAAATCGAGAAAGAAGAGGGAAAAGACAGGGGAGAAAAATGAGAGTCTGAGAGTGTGACCGCAATCTCTCCCATCCAAACATAGGGTGAAGCTGAAGCAATAGGATAAATACCCCTTTATAATCTAGTTTTTTAGAGTTTTTCATTGGACATACATTTTATCATACACTTTGCATATTTATGAATTTGTGATTGAATTTCATTACTTACGCATGTGGCCATCACTACCTAATTATAACTTTGCACATATGCTAGTTGTAGTAAAGTGCATGCAAAGATGTGTTTCTATACTTGTTGCTTCCATTAAATATTATACTAAAAAAAATAATGTTGTACTTCTGGTTTTACTTTTTGGTTCATGCGCAAGTTTAATTTATGCAAAAGCTCTTTCATTACCATATTTACTTTTGAATAAAGGTAAAACTTAGGTATTATTCTTAGACCAACATGCCTCAATTTACCCCATCAAATTGAAACACATAGCATCATTGAATATAATTGTCCTTTGAAAAAGATAATATTGTTTGTACTTCATTAGCTAATACAACTATGTATTTTTAATTTAATTAAAAAACCTAAAATATTGCACCTAAAGAACCGTACTTGCTTTGCCCTTATTAGAATGATGCATACATACTAAATGTACACACTATATTTAATGTTTAAATCCAATTTAAAAAAAAAAATTCAAATCACTAAAAAAAAAAAAAAAAAAAGAGAGATTCAAAATTATGAGATCAGATCAAAATTCAAATTGTGATAATATTTTTATTCATTAATATAAAATAATAATAATAATAAGATTTAAAAATTAGTAATACTTAAAAGAATACTTATATTATTATAAGAAATAAATATCTATATGGAATAAATATTTCAAGATATATTAGTACTTATATTGTATAAATTTTCGTTAAAAAAAAAGAAAAAAAGAAGAAGGCTAAAACTACATTGTCTTTTTCATATTTTCCAACTTTCAATTTCAATAATTTCCTCAGGACCCACACGCCTTTGCCGTGTACTCTCCAAACAAAAATCTCAAACACCGACATAGCTCAAAAAGACCCGGTCCCAAGATCATAATCCCAAATGGACCCCACTGTGTTGTGTGCGCAAAACAAAAACTGTCTACAACACCAACATGCATTGCAATTTGCATTTGCATTTGCAAGTTGCAACTGTCGCAGTAATAAGTACACACGCATTGCCAACTTGAATACCTGCTGTCGATCCAGATTCATGCACTCTCATTTTCACTGAGGTTAGCAATTTGAATGATATTTTTAATTTGTTTTTGGTATTAAAAAAAAATAGTTTTAGGGACTTTAGGTTTTTATAGAAGAAAATTTCAATATAATCATTAATTTTCTTTTCATTACTCAATTGCTCATTTAAATATTTTCAAATTTATGTTGGTCAACGATGAGGTTTATTTATATGGATTAAATGAGTTTGTGACAAAGCACATTAACTCATTTTGACACGAATAATGAATTAATTTATTTCAAGTCGATTATGTGTTAAGTAGATTAACATTAAATTGACTTATTTGTTAATTGTGTTAAAGCAAGTTGATCCGTTTGACTTGAATCCATTTATATTAACCGCTAATCCACACAAAAAAATATACTCCCATTAACATTAGTGTCATATTTGCATATAGTTTTAAACATTTTCATGCTTACCACATATACAACACATCTCATCCATGCTTTGTAGCTTACAAAGATTAAGACAAAGACGACAACAACTAAAATGACGACTTAAGTTAACTAATAAAGTTTTTTATCGTCGAATGAAGGACATTTTGCATTATAATCAGGTGGTAGTGTCACTTATCTAAGTCCATTCTAACAAATTAAAAGTATACAAATTAACTACAGCTATAGAAGTTCTTAAATCAATGACAAAGCCTTTCTTGCGTCCAATCAATCCAATGACAATCCTTGCTAGTAATACTGTAATACCCAGATAAAAAAAATTAAAAGGAAGGGTATTTAAGTAAATTTATTTTGTGGGACTAATTTTATAATTTATAATTATAAGAGAGTTTTTAGAAAATAAGGTTGAAACCCTAACTATATATAAGTTTATTAAGTTTTGAGAGAGGTGACTATCCAATTATTCAAGTAGAGAATGTTTGACTACACAATTGAGGTAAAAGTCTAAGGATCTTTTTCTTGTCAAACTTAAGTTTTATTTAGATTTAAAGTATTTTTTTTATGAGTATTTTGGCCAATAGTGAGACTATTTTTTTAAAGAAAAAAATCCAATGAGTATGACGATGTAAATGAAGAAGGAATTAGATTGTTTTTTTTTCTTGTGCCGGTGTTGCGTTGACTGTAAGTGTTGCACAGATTTACCGAATTGAGTTTTGGTGAATAGCAAAAAATTATGGTGGAGGCTGGTAGTGGGATAAATTACAGAGGTAAAATATATACGTCAAATAGTATTTTTCCGTAAAAGCATATTAGGAGCGTGATTCTGGTTTGACATAGTGCTTTTCTTAGTTTTGTCCTCATGCCGAAAGAGAACTAGGGTCAGTGGCAGTGGCAGGAAAATATATATATATATATATATATATTTATATATGTATATATGATAAATGGAATTACCACCTTGAGAAAGCAACGCCAGCTCCTTTTCTTTATTGTTATTATTATTATTATTATTATTATGCTGTTTATTTTGGTTGGTTGAGGCGTAAAGGAGGAGCAGTAGGTCTGACTAAGTGATTATATATATATATATATATATCAACTCACGAATATATTAATGGGGGATGTACTTTTGGCCCTTTTATGCCTATAGGTATGGTGTAACATTAGACTTGATTCCAAGGATTAGTCGCAGAAAATAAAAAGAGCAAAAATATTGTAAATTTACGTGGGATATTGGTGTGAGTGGATACTGGGCAATTATTGGTTATTTTGAATAGTCTAACTTCTGGCCGAAAACTGTTATAAGTTTTTTTGGATTATTTGATTATTGAGTATAGTGTTTGAAATTGTTCTAGGTGATAACTAAAGATTTTAGAGGAATTGTTAAGGAAAAGTTTCTTTTGGAATGACTTTTAGAGGTAAGTAACCTTATCTTAATTGGTTTTATTTTGCATATTTTAACTATTGAAAATTATTTATAGTTGTTACAATTTTATTTTTATTGTATTAATGATTTCAAGTAAAGAATTATTACAAATATACATGAGCATTGAATATAAAATTTATTTTATTTAATTGTTTTTTTTAGCTATATTGATTTAAAGTAAATAATTATAGAAATATCACAAATAGATTTGAATATTGAATATATGATTATATATATATATTTGAATAAGATATATTTTTGTTAGAAACTATAATTTCATATATATAATTATAAACAATTTGACTATGAATTTATTCTGATACCCAGCCAATGAGGGTTATTTATTGGTACTATGATACCCAATTAATAGAGGTTATTCATTAGTATTTTGATATCATAATCAATGGGGGTTATTCATTGGTACTTTGATTCCCAGCCAATAGGAGTTGTTCATTAGTACTTTGATACCCAACCAATGGGGGTTGTTCATTGGTATTTCTGATACCCAAACCAATGGGGGTTATTCATTGGTACTCTGATACTCAGCTAATGGGGGTTATTCATTGGTACTCTGATACTCAGCTAATGGGGGTTATTCATTGGTATTCTGATGCCCAGTCACGGGGATATAGTGTGACCATAGTCACAAGATTATTAAGAATATGAATTATGTCTGAATATTTGAACTATTTTAAGTCCTTAAACTGCATATGTGAATTTGGAAATATTTGAGTATTTGAATTATTTTGGGTTAGTAAAACTGCTTATGTATCCTTTTGGAACATATTGTAAGTTATAGTTTTGATATATGGAAAACTGACTACTTTTCTAAACTATCTATAATATATTTGTCAGATTAAAGTATGTGATCTATTTATAATTTATTATTTTAAGACTACGAAACTACTTCAATTATTTTGCAAACACATAGTATATTATAACTTTGAAAACACATATTACATCTTATACTTTACAGATCTATTGCTTGATAGAACTTATTAGGATTTTGGTTACTTATTGAGTTGTCAACTCACCCCTTTTTTCTCCTCCAGTCTCAGATTGCGAAGAATAGAAATTTTTGGGAGTTTTGATGTTTTGTTATGAGCAGGAAATGAAACTTAGTGATTTTAGGATTGGATGGTCTTCTAATAGTTTTATATTTATTGGCCAATTGGCATTATGTACAAGAGGTTTGAATTTTGTTCCTATGAAATTCTTAGAGATCTATTCATAAAGAAATTGTTGAGGAATTTTGGATTTATTTGATTTAATTTTTTAGGTTAACTTTTAGTTGCTAAGAAAGTCTTGCACACTTGTAAGGTGTTTACTTTATAAGCGTGCGGCAGTTGTCACGTGCCTATTTGTGTAGTTGGGTTCGGGGTGTGACAATTTTAATGGTATTAGAGCTTAGGTTATGATCCTGCAGACTCTATACTAGGATTTGATTTGGAATAAAGTTTGCGCACTAGGGATTATGGTTTTAGTCATTGTTTATGAAGGTTATTAGGTCATAGATAGTGTTCTTTTGATGACTTGATGAGAAGTGTAAGTGAGGTTCCATCATATGATGATTTGTTTGGTCATATTTGAAGGTTTTGATATTTATGTCTATGTGGTTATGCATACGTGACTTATAAATACAAAAGGGAGGATTTTAATTGATATACTTCTATGATCTTATACTAGTATTAAGTGGGTGTATTTTATTATTGAAAATTTTGTAATTGATCAGATTGGTTATTAAAACTTCTTCTTATTAAAAGGAAAGAGAGTGAGAAGAGAACAAACAAAGGAAATCTTCCTGCTATTTTGTGGCTGATCTTTTGAAAACTCGTTTGATAGTTTTGCCTAGTATAGTCGACCTACCTATGGTTAGTTTGATTTGTAGGAGATTCTCATAGGTTTAATTGTTGAATGATAGTTTTCTATATGCCCTATTCAGAATTTGGAGTGCTTTGGAGAATTGGAAATTTCAGAACTTTATTTAGGGGTTAAGGTTTGATGTTAGAGCTATGATTCCTTGATTTTAGTTTATATGGAGTAAGGAAATTAACAGAAAGTTTGTGGTGTGAAGGAAAATCAATTTGTGGTTATTGTAGTTCACATTATATTATATGTTATTATATAAATTTTGAGGGTGTTTAAAGAATTCAGTAATATATTGGTGGACTTCCTTGGATTCTAATGTTAAGGACCGACCTTCTTTGGATCATTGTTCTTGTTAGGGTTGACCTACATGGATTACCATAGCTTTATTTATGTGTGAGATAGTCCTAAAATGTTTTTGAGACATGTTCTGTTGCTTAGAAAGTTGAGATCCTAATTTTCTTTCTATGGACTTGGAGGATTGTTTAATATCCTGGGGAATAAGTTTTGATGCCAGAAATGTAATTCTTTGAATTTTAACTAATAAGAGTTAATGGATTGGCTCAATTAAAAATAAGGTGGATACAACACAAGAACGTGGTAGTATTGAATTGGACAAGTGAACCATAATTTCGATTGGATATTGAGGGTTTTGGGATGACAATAGAGTTTATTTTAAAAGACTATTACGATTTGAATTATAGCCAGTTGTGGTACATTTGTTTTATTTTGACAAGTGGTTAATATTAATAAAGTTGCATTGTACTATAAGTTCTAAGTTGCTGGGACAATATTATTTGCAAGGTAGAAAAAAAATGGGGATTGAGATACTTCATGGACTATTCCCTTCTAGCCGGTGTATACTTAGAGATTTGTTTTCATAATAGGCAATGTAATTAAGGAATCCAGCTCTTCAATGAGTTCCAGCCCAAGTATCATTTGGAGATTAAAGGTGAATAAATGTTGCTTATTGAGAAGATAAATTATGGTTAAGATAGAGGTTGTGTGAAAGACCTTATATCAAAGCTCAATTGATTATTTATGGAGATTCTGGAATTTTCTTACAAAACTTGAGGAAGAAAAGATATAGTAATATACGCATATGTTGTAAATTAGTTTTGAACTTAGGAAGGATTGGAACTTTGGATGCACTACTTAATTTTGAGGTATAGAATTAAATGGATGCTAGCATTCAATAGTCTATAGTGAATCTCAAAATTGAGGATTTCCCTTGTTGTAATTTTTGGAGACTACTTAGGCCTTGGAATTTTGTTGAAATTAATAATTGATGGAAAATCAAGTATTGTGGTTAATCTAAACGAATGGGCCTTGGAACTTATGTTCATATTGAAAGGAACTTAGAGAGCTATTCAGACTAGAGATATGTATCTTTAAAGAATCTTATATTCTTCGTAATATGGTTGTTCTTAAACTATGGGTACTTGAGTAAGAGATTTTATAGTGGTATTGTATTATGTGGTGGAAACATCATGACTCCATTTGCTATGGAAATTTTTTTATTTTTCAAATCTTGGGAAGGAAAAGTCTAAGCATATGTTGTGAAATAGTTTCAAACTACGGTGATGAGTGATAAATTTGTATAGATCTATACAATTGTAGCTTTAGAGTAGCACAATGGAAGCATGATATTTCATTTAGCTTGTGATGAATTCAGAGGACTGAATTCTTACAAGTGGGGGAGATTGTAATACCCAGAAAAAAAAAAAAAATAAAAAGGAAGGGTATTTAAGTAAATTTATTTTGTGGGACCAATTTTATAATTTATAATTATAAGGGAGTTTTTAGAAAATAAGGTTGAGACCCTAACTATATATAAGCTTATTAACTTTTGAGAGAGGTGACTATCCAATTATTCAAGTAGAGAATGTTTGACTGCACAATTGAGGTAAAAGCCTAAGGATCTTTTTCTTGTCAAACCTAAGTTTTATTTAGATTTAAAGTATTTTTTTTTTATGAGTATTTTGGTCAATAGTGAGACTATTTTTTTTTTTAAAAAAATCCAATGAGTATGACGACGTAAATGAAGAAGGAATTAGATTGTTTTTTTTCTTGTGCCGGTGTTGCGTTAACTGTAAGTGTTGCACAGATTTACCGAATTGAGTTTTGGTGAATAACAAAAAGTTATGGTGTAGGCTGGTAGTGGGATAAATTACAGAGGTAAAATATATTCGTCAAATAGTATTTTTCCGTAAAAGCATGTTAGGAGCGTGATTCTGGTTTGATATAGTGCTTTTTTTAGTTTTGTCCTCATGCCGAAAGAGAACTAGGGCCAGTGGCAGTGGCAGGAAAAAATATATATATGTATATATATATTTATATATGTATATAGATAAATGGAATTACCACCTTGAGAAAGCAACGCCAGCTCCTTTTCTTTATTGTTATTATTATTATTATGCTGTTTATTTTGGTTGGTTGAGGCGTAAAGGGGGAGCAGTAGGTCTGACTAAGTGATTATATATATATATATATATTGATGAAGGCGAAAATCTCACCAGTGAGCCACACGGTCCTCACACGCCGAAACGACACCTGCAAGACAAAAAGGAGATGACCTAACAGAGAGCACCGGTATGGTGCCGGCCAAATACCCTCCGAAGGTCAAGTTAGAACTTCTTTCAACTCTAGAGTGCTAGAGAGGGTGTAATTATGCGTACCTTGATTTGTGAGGGCATTGGAGTTTATATAGTAGTTGAGGGTTGACCCTTTTCCTTGAAGCAGAAGTCCTTTCCTTATAGGAATCCCTTATGAGCGTAAATTACGGGATCCTTTCCCTATAGGACCCGGATACTAGTCGTGGAGTACAAGCAATCTCCCTATACGTGGTGGGCAAGTTTCTTATTTTCATGGAACCGTCAGCCTTACAACCGTCAGCCTTCATTCTTTCCAGCAGTCGAGTGGTCGTCAGCTTTGTTGCTGTTTGTGTAACCGTCAGCTTCGTGCCCGCAGCCTGTTCACCTTGTACCCGTCAGCTTTACTCTACCTGTTACCCGCAATTGGACCGTCGACTTGAACCTGTGCTGACGTTCTCGTCTATGACGGATGTCATGATTATTCTTCCATATCAGTTGCCCCCTACTCCATATGCCCGTCAGCCATACCAGACGGGTTATGGAGTATTCTTCCGTCGCTAACTGTTTGATCAGAAAAATAATTGCTGCTGTCATTAAATGCTGGGACAGGTGGCGCGCTTGGATTGGCCCCGCGTTGGTATGCGGGCGTCGCTTCGTTTTCCGTGCGTTTAATTCATATATATATGTGGCCCCCTCCTCCCATTTTCACTATTTCATTTACCTGATTCCTGGAGAGCACATCCGTCGCCCAAATTCCGTCAGCTCTTCCAACGTTTCTGCCGTCGTCCTTTCAAACGTTACTTCTAGAACTTGTAAGTTTCCCTTCCTTTTCACATGCTTTCTATTTTTCTTTTAAAGTGAGGTCGTCATCCTAGGCGCTTAGTTTACACCCGTCACTTGTAGGTAGATGTCGAGTGACGCGTCGAGTGACCAGTCGTCGGTCCGCGAAGGAGCGGGCTACGACGAGGTGTTTGGTTCGGGCTCAAGTAGTGAGTCTGAGAGTTCCTCCTGGTCGTCAGAGAGGGAGACGTCAGCCCATGTTGCCGTCGAAGAGATAGGAGGTCAGGGAGACGTTGGTCAAGAGGAGGAAGTAGGCGAGGGGAGCGAGGTTGAGTTAGGAGGGGGAAATGGGGATGATGGTGACGACGAGTCTAGTGAAGAGGAGTCTGAAGGTCCTGAAGGTAGTCGTCCCTTCATCCTTCCCTAGGATTGGGCTGTAAATAAATTTCTTCCAAAGATGACGCTAAAAATTTTTAATGAACTGCGTGTCCGTTTTCAAATCCCTGATCACATTCCCATCCGTCTACCTATGGAGGGTGAGAAGTGTTACACGGGAAAGACTGCAGACGTTGGCATGTATGACGTCATGTTTGCTGCTGGCTTGAGATTGCCCCTGACGGCTTTGCACCGTCAGCTAGCTGACTACCTCGGCATATCAATCAGTCAGATCGCCCCAAACTCATGGAGAATTTTTATAAGTGCTGAGGTGTTGTGGGGTCGTCTGAGCGGAGGCCACCGTCAGCTTACTTTGGATGAGTTTTTTTATTGCTACAGACCCCGTCATCTTTCTTCGTCAAGGGGGATGTATCATTTTGCTGTTAGGGAGAAGGAGTTAAGGCTGGTGTCTGAAATGCCAGACTCCAATAGAGCCTGGAAGGGTAGGTTCTTTTTTGTAGAAGGGACGGATTGGGTGTGCCGTCAAGATGAATGGGAAACAATTCCCTTTGGCTGTTTTGACAACACTTGGGGTTTTGTCAAGGAGTCAGGTTTTAGTCGTCACTTTCATCCTCGTCAGCTTGCCATATTTTGTTTTTCCTTTAGAAAGACGCTAACACATTCAAGTTCTCTTTTTTTCAACCTTCGTTCGCCCGTCAATAACTGACGAGCAAGAGGATTTCATCCGTCGGGTTCTGGGGATACGTATAGAGGAGCGGTCGTGCCGGGACTTGATTACCCTAGACACTCTCTATACATACTGTGGGGGTCCCGAACCAACGCCCGAGGCTCGCAGGTTGGAAGAGCTTGCTCGTCATCGTAAGTCTTTTTCCACCCGTCAGCTTCTATACTTCTAGTCGTCAACTTCCCTTATGCTTTTTCTCTTTTTGTGCAGAAATGGATGCTGCTAAGGAGCGAATCAAGGCTGCCGCGGCCCGTCAGCGGGAGGAGAAGAGGGCGAAGGGAGAGACGACGTCTACTCCTGCCCTCAGGCCCGTCGCCAAGGGCTCCCAAAAGAGGAAGTCTGACGGAGTGGTCATCCGTCCGTCGAAGAGGCCAACCGTCACTCCAGCGAAATCGCCCCCTACATCGGGTCATGGAGCTGGAAAAGGCATCATGACTTCTTCTGGTCCCGTCTTGCAGGGACCCCAGAGCTTGCTGACGCACAAAGATTTTGCCGTCGAGGCCGTCGAGGCACTCATAAGACCGACTGACATAGATCCTTGTGCTCAGTTAGGGACGGACGAGCTGGGGTCGTCGGCCTTATTCGACCTTTCTCGGGTAAGCCGTCAGTTTTACTTTGATGTACACAGACCCCTTCTTTTTTGTGGCTGACGGCTGTTTTTTTTTTGTTCAGGCTTTAGTCCGTGTGAAGGCGCTGACGGATCGGTGTGTGGCCAAGGAGGGCGTCGCTTCTCGCCTTAGCAAGCATAATGCCACTCTGCGAAACGAGCAAGGCCAGTACAAGGATGGGGTACGGACACTTAACCGGGAGCTGAAAGAGGTGAGGGACGAGCTGGAAGAAGTGAAACGTCAGCGGGATGAGACAGAAGAAAAGCTGACGGCTCTTTATGAGCAGTTAGAGATAGTAGGGGCTGACGCCGTTGAGAAGTTCAAGGCGTCAGATGCCTTTATCGAATCCTGTGGCAGCTATTATGGTACTAGGTTCGACGACTGTCTCAGACAAGTGACGTCAGCCTTTCCTGAGCTGGATCTGTCTTGCATTAATATAGATGACGCTCAGCCCATGACGCCTGCCACTGGTGCCGTCACTCCTCCTGCTGACGACTCGGTTAATTCCCCCATTCCTGGAGAGAGTGGGGTTGTCTTGGCCCAACCTGCTGCGAACCTCTCCTCGACTGCCGTCACCCCTCCTACTGTGTTGCTTGATGATGAGGAGCCTGCTGCTAAATAGACTTTTTCTTTTTTGTTTATCACCATTCTGTATTTCTTTTTATTTATTTTATTATTTTTTATCTATGTAGAAGACAATTTAAATGCCCCTTTGGGCACCGTTGTGTAATATTCTGACAGCTTTTAAATGCCTTCTTTTAGGCTTTGATTTGTTACAATGTCGTCAGCTTTTCATTACCTGTTTGTAGCTTATCTTGCTTGGTTTTCTTGCATGTTTTGAAACAAAGATTGCAGGCCTTATTACTTTTTTGTGCCGTCAGTTTTACTAAGCCGTCGGTTAGTTTTAACGAGCCCGTCAGCTTTTGATCATTTTGCCTTAAATGATTGTAGAAAGTTTCGGAAAAATCCCGTCGTCTTGTGACGAGGTTATTTACCTTATGGTCGTCTGTTTGTGGGCTGACGGGTTTGCCTTTTTTAGACCATTTGCCTATTTATTGGCCCGTGTATCCCGTCAGTGTTCAGCCCGTTAATCTTGGTTGCCTTGTTTGTTTTGTGGATTATACCGTCGGTCTTGGTTGGTTTCGTGTATCCCGTCAGCCTCTCGCCTATTTTTTAGACTTGGCCAATGATAGACCGTCAGCTTTTTTGTATAATTTTGGACTTAGGGTATTTTTAGTTCGTAGATTAGACCGTCAGCCTTTCGTCCATCCTTGGACTTGGCTGTTTTTAGTCCGTCGGCTTTTTAGTCTAAACTGTTTTGTGGACTTGGTTATTTAGACCATCGACCAGTCGTCCTTTGGCCTTTTTTAGACCGTCGGCTGTTTTTGCCTGTCCATTGTTTGGACCGTCAGCCTTTTGGTAATCCAGCTTGTGGATTTGGTCATTTAGACCGTCAGCCTATCGTCCTTTGGACTTCGCCTCTTTTAGATCGTCGGCTGTTTTTTTGTTCGTCCATTTTTGGACCATCAGCCTTTCAGCTTGTGGATTTGGCCATATGCCCGTCAGCCTTTCAGCTTGTGGATTTGGCCATTCAGACCGTCAGCCTATCGTCCTTTGGACTTGGCCTCTTTTAGACCGTCGGCTGTTTTTTTTTTTTTGTTTGTCCATTTTTGGACCTTCAGCCTTTCAGCTTGTGGATTTGGCCATATGCCCGTCAACCTTTCAGCTTGTGGATTTGGCCATTCAGACCGTCAGCCTATCGTCCTTTGGACTTGGCCTCTTTTAGACCGCCGGCTGTTTTTTTGTTTGTCCATTTTTGGACCTTGTTGCTTTTAACTTCATGTTTGTAAGTAAAAATTTGTCTTGAGTAAACTCTCATTGTTACGCATAAATATAAAAGGTAGTCTAGGAACAAAATTTGCCCATGTTGGGCTTATTGTAGCAAAAACATAAGTATGAAAGAACTGCCCTTTGGGCTTATTGTAGCAAACGCTTAAAAAGGTAATTGAAAAAGTCTTGAAAAGAAAGATGCTGCTGCTTCTACTGGTAGTACTTTCGTAGGTGTTCCGCGTTCCATGGATGCGGGAGCTTTCGTCCGTCCAGAGTCTCTAGATGGTAGGTGCCCTTCCTTTGCCATGCCGTAACTCGGTAGGGTCCTTCCCAATTCGGGCCGAGCTTTCCTTGAGTGGGGTCTCTTGCTGCTCCCATTACCTTTCTTAAAACAAGGTCTCCTTCCTGGAAGTTTCTGTGTCTGACCCTGGAGTTGTAATTCTTGGCCATGCGATCCTGGTATCGCGCGAGCCTTTGTTCTGCTGCCATCCTGACTTCGTCCACCAGGTCGAGCTGCAAACGTATGGCTTCGTCGTTCCTTTCTTCGTCGTGGTTGTGCACCCTGTAGCTTGTGAGACCGACTTCGGCTGGGATGACCGCTTCGTTTCTGTACGTCAATCGGAACGGTGTTTCTCCTGTTGGCGTCCTTACTGTCGTCCTGTACGCCCATAGTATGCTCGGCAACTCTTCAGCCCATATGCCCTTTGCCCCCTCAAGCCGGGTCTTGATGATTTTTAACAAGGATCGGTTTGTAACTTCGACCTGCCCATTGGCTTGGGGGTGGGCGGGGGAGGAGTAGTGGTTCCGTATCCCTAACTGTGAGCAGAAGTCCCTGAAGGAGTCGTTGTCGAACTGTTTCCCGTTGTCTGAGACTAAGACTCTTGGAATGCCAAACCTGCATATGATGCATCGCCAAACAAAACTCCTTATGTTTTTCTCTGTGATGGTGGCCAGTGCTTCTGCTTCTACCCACTTGGTAAAGTAGTCGATACTGACAACTAAAAATTTCAGTTGTCGTATTGCAGTGGGGAATGGTCCCATAATGTCTAATCCCCACTGAGCGAACGGCCATGGTGCCGTGATTGGGGTTAACTCCTCGGGTGGTTGCCTGATGATGTTGCTAAACCTTTGGCATTTGTCGCAAGCCTTCACATAAGCTTCGGCGTCCTTCTGCATTGTTGGCCAAAAGTACCCGGTTCGTACTAGCTTGTGTACTAGCGACCTTGATCCGGAGTGGTTTCCGCAGATTCCTTCGTGCACTTCCTTCATGACGTAATCCGCTTCTTCGGGGCCCAAGCATCGTAGGTAGGGACGAGAAAAACCTCTTTTGTATAATACATCCTTGATTAGAACGAATCTTGCCGCTTGAACCTTCAGTTTCCTTGCTGCCTCCTTATCATTTGGTAATACGCTATTTTTCAAAAAGGAGGTTAATGGTGTAGTCCAGTCATTCTGGGGGTCGAGTTCCTGTATGTCGGCCGTACTGATGAGTGGAGAGAGCTGCGTGAAGGAGAGTGTACTTCCAGTGGCGATCATGTGCTCGGCAGAGGCGGCTTTGGCTAAGCGGTCGGCTTGCTCGTTTTCCCCCCGGGGGATTTGCATAATTTTGACCTCCAGCTCGCTTATTCTCCTCTTCGCTTGCTCCAGATACTTCTTCATTCTCTCGCCATTGCATTCGTACTCCCCGCTTATCTGGTTAACTATGACTTGGGAGTCGCAGTAAACAATTGCTTTCTCGGCTCCTGCTGCCTTAACGAGGTCGAGCCCTGCTATCAAAGCTTCGTATTCTGCCTCGTTGTTGGTAGTGGGGAAGGCGAGACGGACCATACATTCTACCGTGTCTCCTTCTGGTGACTGTAGCACGATGCCGGCCCCGCCGGCTTGTTTGTTGGAAGATCCATCCACGTGTATACTCCACTCTGGGGATTCCTCTGCCCCCTCGTCCTCGCCATTCGTGAATTCAGCTATGAAATCTGCCACGATCTGCCCCTTGATAGCGGTGCGCGGGCGATATTGGATGTCATATTCGCTTAGCTCTATGGCCCAAAGTGTCAGGCGCCCGGCTGCCTCAGGGTTGCTCATGGCCCGTCGCAAAGGCTTGTCGGTTAAGACCGCTATTGTGTGAGCTTGAAAATATGGCTTCAGCTTACGTGCCGCCGTAACTAGTGCGAAAGCAAGTTTCTCCAGGGGTGGATATCTTTCTTCAGCTCCGTGCAGCGCCCGACTGATGTAATACACGGATTTTTGTATCTTCCCTTCTTCTCTGATCAAGGCGGCGCTGACGGCGGCCGGGGAGACGGCGAGATAAAGAAAGAGTTCTTCTCCTGGCTGTGAGGGACTCAGCAGTGGTGGGGAAGAGAGGTAAGCTTTTAATTCTTCGAACGCTCGCTGGCATTCATCGGTCCATTCGAAAGACCTTTTCAATATGCGGAAGAAGGGTAGGCACTTGTCTGTCGCTCTGGAGACGAACCTGTTTAGTGCTGCTATCTTGCCGTTGAGGCTTTGTACTTCCTTCACATTTCTTGGTGGTGCCATCTCCATTATAGCCCGGATCTTGTCCGGATTGGCCTCGATGCCTCTCTGGGACACCATGAATCCTAGGAATTTCCCTGCCGTTACCCCAAAGGCACATTTTCCTGGATTGAGCTTCATGTTGTAAGAGCGGAGGGTGTCGAATGTTTCCCTGAGGTCTTCTAAATGATCTTCTTCCCTTTGACTTTTAACCAACATGTCATCGACATATACCTGGACGTTTCTCCCGATCTGTTGTGCGAACATTTTGTTCATAAGCCTTTGGTAAGTTGCGCCTGCGTTTTTCAAACCGAACGGCATTACCTTGTAGCAGAATAGGCCTTGGCTGGTAACAAAGGACGTCTTTTCCTGATCGTCCTCGTGCATCTTGATCTGGTTGTAGCCGGAGAAAGCGTCCATGAAACTTAATAGCTGGTGCTGAGCTGTGGAGTCTACCAGAGTGTCGACTCTTGGGAGGGGGTAGCTGTCTTTAGGACACGCTTTGTTCAAATCGGTGAAGTCTACACACATCCTCCATTTCTCGGAAGCTTTCTTGACCATCACCACGTTTGCTAGCCAGTCAGGGTAGTACACTTCTTTAATGAAATTGGCCTCTTGCAGCTTGCGGACTTCTTCGGCTACGGCTTGATCTCGCTCCGGGGCGAAGACCCGCTTCCTTTGTCGGATGGGTGGAAAAGATGGCGACACATTCAGCCTATGTACCATGACGGAAGGATCTATTCCTGGCATATCCTCGTGACTCCAGGCGAATACGTCTCGATTCTCCTTGAGGAATGCTACAAGCGCTTGCCGAGTGACGGGACTTGCGAGGGTCCCAATCCTTGTTGTCTGGTCAGGTACGGAGTCGTTTAGAGGTATCTCCTCAAGCCTCTCAGCCGGCTCTGTCGCGCTCCGGTGCTCTTCTATGTTCATGGTTTGGAGGTGATCGTCCATCTCCATCATGGCCACATAGCATTCTCGTGCGGCAATCTGGTTTCCACGTAGTTCTCCGATTCCGTGTTCTGTCGGGAACTTAATCTTTAAGTGATAAGTTGAAGTTGCCGCCTTCCATGCGTTGAGGGTGGGCCGTCCTATGATGGCGTTATAAGCAGATGAATGGTCAACCACGAGGAACGTTACCTCCTTCGTGATTTGTTGGGGGTAGTCGCCTGCGGTTACACCTAACGTGACCGCGCCTAACGGAAACACCTTTGCGCCTCCAAAACCGACAAGCGGAGTGTTCGTCGGGACCAGTTGCTCCTTGCTGATTTTCATTTGCTGGTACGCCGGGTAGTATAGGATGTCTGCCGAGCTTCCGTTATCGACTAATACCCGATGCAAGTTGTAGTCCCCGACCTATAGGCTGACGACAAGTGCGTCGTCGTGCGGGTGGTGGATACACTGCGCATCTTCTTCTGAGAACTCGATCACGGGGCTTTTCGTTTGGGCTATGTTTCGCACTGGGCCCGCCACTTGGACGTTTTGGACCATCCGGAGGTGTGTCTTTCGAGCCCTTTTTGACGGTCTGGTGGCCATCCCTCCTACGATCATTCGTATATCACCAATGGGAGGCCTGGGACGATCATGGCCACGCGGAGGTGGGTGCTCCTGAGGCGCTTGGTCTGTTCTTTCATTGCTCACAAACTTCTGTAACTTCCCTTGTCTTATCAGGGCCTCGATTTGTTGCTTCAAGTCGTAGCAGTCAGCTGTGTCGTGACCGTGATCTCGGTGGAAGAGGCAGTACTTGTCTCTGGAACGCTTATTAGGATCCCCCTTCAGTTTTCCGGGGAAGGTCAGAGTTCCTTCGTCCTTAATCTGCATTAGGACTTGATCTATTGGGGCGGTGAGCGGAGTGAAGCTCGCGAATCTCCCTCCTGGAGGTTTAGATCGTCTTTCGTCTCTTCGATCCCCCGTTCTGGGTCTTTTCCTTCCCTGGTCCGACCGTGCGTCCTCCTGCCTCTCCCTTTTTCTTGGTTTTTCTTCTCGGGCCTGCAGTGCGTCCTCGGCATTCATATACTTGGTGGCCCTGTAGAGCACTTCTGACATGGTCTTCGGGTCGTTCTTGTATAGAGAGAACAAGAATTTGCCTTTTTGTAACCCGTTTGTGAATGCTGCGACAAGTATTTTATCGTCGGCCTCGTCGACCGATAGCGCTTCCTTGTTAAAACGCGTTATGTAGGATCGCAACGTCTCGTCCTCTCTTTGCTTGATACTCATCAGGCATGCTGTGGACTTCTTATACCTGTGTCCTCCAATGAAATGTGTAGTGAATTCGGCGCTTAGCTCTTTGAAGGTGCTGATAAAGTTGGGCGTCAGCCGGCTGAACCATATCCTCGCGGGGCCTTTAAGTGTTGTGGGGAAGGTCCTGCACATGATCTCATCCGCTACTCCCTGAAGATGCATCAGGGTCTTGAAAGTCTCCAGGTGGTCGAGAGGATCCTTCACTCCGTCATAGCTATCTATATTCGGCATGCGAAACTTGTGGGGTAAGGGGAAGGAGTTTACGGCGATAGTGAAGGGTGAGTCGGTACGGTTCACGAGGTCGTCAAGATTACTAGAAACTCTCCCTTTGAGGGCGTTCATCATAACCTCCATCTGCTCCTTCATTGCCTGCATCTCGGCGGCGATTTGTGGTGGAGCCGCATCCATGAGGGATGGCATGCTTGCGGGCGGCCTTTCTGGTCTGCTCTGGGCGCGGCTGCCTTCAGGTCTTTCCTGGTTCCCTCTTGGAGCGCTATTCTCTTCCTGGTCTTCGGGTTGGCCGTTTTGCGCTGCATTCTTCTGGCGAAGCTGTTCTTCCAAGTCGAGGTTCCGTTTGGTCAGACATTCTACGGCGGCGCCAAGAGTCCGAACTTGCCTCTCGAGGGCAGTTGTGGGTGGTTCCTCTCCTTGTACGTCATTGGTAGTTGCCATTGAACGAGTGAGTACTATGCAACCCTTTAGTCCGGGAAACGATAGTGTGGCTTAATCGCTTCGACAGCGTGTTTCCCATAGACGGCGCCAACTGATGATGGCGAAAATCTCACCAGTGAGCCACACGGTCCTCACACGTCGAAACGACACCTGCAAGACAAAAAGGGGATGACCTAACAGAGAGCACCGGTGTGGTGCCGGCCAAATACCCTCCGAAGGTCAAGTTAGAACTTCTTTCAACTCTAGAGTGCTAGAGAGGGTGTAATTATGCGTACCTTGATTTGTGAGGGCATTGGAGTTTTTATAGTAGTTGAGGGTTGACTCTTTTCCTTGAAGCAGAAGTCCTTTCCTTATAGGAATCCCTTATGAGCGTAAATTATGGGATCCTTTCCCTATAGGACCCGGATACTAGTCGTGGAGTACAAGCAATCTCCCTATACGTGGTGGGCAAGTTTCTTATTTTCATGGAACCGTCAGCCTTCATTCTTTCCAGCAGCCGAGTGGTCGTCAGCTTTGTTGCTGTTTGTGTAACCGTCAGCTTCGTGCCCGCAGCCTGTTCACCTTGTACCCGTCAGCTTTACTCTGCCTGTTACCCGCAATTGGACCGTCGACTTAAACCTGTGCTGACGTTCTCGTCTATGACGGATGTCATGATTATTCTTCCATATCATATATATATATATGAGATGAGTTCAAGTTACACATGGTCTAACTCTTTAGAGTTACACATTTTTTAAACCATTGGATTTAGGTAAATCCAACGGTTAAAAAAAGACTATAATTATTACAAATATTCTGATTAGAATTTAATTAATTATCTTTATTTATTACCTTCTAAACCTATTTCTAAACCCAAAAAAGGTTTGACTTCTGACTCTCTCTCTCATTTAAGTTTCTCTCTCTATGTTTCTCTCTCTCTTTCTCCTCCACCACCTCCACAGCTTGCCGGCAGATTTAAAAAAAAAAAAAATGGCGTACAAAGATTATAAAGCATACAAGTAGCTATTGAAGAAGGTTCACACATGTTGCTCCGTTGTAGAGCCCGTGGACAATTTCATAAAAGACAAGTACAGCATCATGCACATTGTTGACTCATGTACCCAACAATAAAAAGGTTTGAGATTGAGACACATTTACTTTTAAAAAAAGAAGAATATAATTTACCATTTAAAACTGCAATACATCTATATAGATTAGTTGGCGAAGAAGAAACGCCTTATTTTCTTCACAAACAAATGCTAGACCGGGTTGACATATACTCAGAGAGAAGTTTTTTTTTTTAACTCTATTATATAGGAATATGATCTGTCAAAGAACTTTAGGCTGCATATTTTAATTTATTATCCCATGTTTTGCTTATTTTAATGAATTAGTGAACCAAATGCTGATTCTCAACAATGATTGAAGATGGTTTCTTTTTGTCAATCTCATCAAATGATTCATCACTGATCATAATCAGAAGGGTGAGGATATTTTTATTTTTCAATATATGCAACATGACGCACAAGGGCACAGGCACAGCACTCATTTCTTTTTTTTTTTTTTTTTTTTCACTTGAATGTCCCACGTTTCATTGTAAACTAATTCTATGGTCAACAATTGTATATTAATTTGGAATGGTTGGAATTTTGCCACAACAATGGACCTGATGAAGGTGATGCATTGCTTGAGACATTTACTTGTCGGTAGAGAGGCATGAGAGATAACACCGACAACTTGCTCGAATTTTTTTATGATTCTCATGAAATGTTTTCTTAAGCTTTGTATGATGCTATACTTGTCTTTTACGAAAAATGTCCACGGGCTCTAAACGGAGCAACGTGTATGAACCTTCTTCAATTGCTACTTGTATGCTTTATAATCTTTGTACGCCATTTTGGTTTTTTTTTTTTTAAATCTGCCGGCAACCTGTGGAGGTGGTGGAGGAAAAAAAGAGAGAGAAACGTAGAGAGAGAAACTTAAAGAGAGAGAGAGAGTCAGAAGTCAAACTTTTTTTTTTTTTTGGGGTTTAGAAAGTAATAAATGAGAGTAATTAATTATATTCTAATCAGAATATTTGTAATAATTATAGTTTTTTTTTTAACCGTTGGATCTACTTAAATCCAATGGTTTAAAAAAGGTATAACTTTTTAGAGTTACACCAGGTATAACTTGAACCTCTATATATATATATATATATATATATATCAACTCACGAATATATTAATGGGTGATGTACTTTTGGCCCTTTTATGCCTATAGGTATGGTGTAACATTAGACTTGATTCCTAGGATTAGTGGCAGAAAATAAAGAGAGCAAAAATATTGTAAATTTACGTGGGATATTGGTGTGAGTGGATAGTGGGCAATTATTGGTTATTTTGAATAGTCTCACTTCTGAAACTGTTACAAGTTTTTTTGAATTATTTGATTATTGAGTATAGTGTTTGAAAATTGTTCTAGGTGATAACTAAAGATTTTAGAGGAATTGTTAAGGAAATGTTTATTTTGGAATGACTTTTGGAGGTAAGTAACCATATCCTAATTGGTTTTATTTTGCATATTTTAACTATTGAAAATTGTTTATAGTTGTTACAATTTTATTTCTATTATATTAATGATTTCAAGTAAAGAATTATCACAAATATACATGAGCATTGAATATAAGATTTATTTTATTTAATTGTTTTTTTTAGCAATATTGATTTAAAGTAAATAATTATAGAAATATCACAAATAGATTTGAATATTGAATATATGATTATATATATATATATATATATATTTGAATAAGATATATTTTTGTTAGAAACTATGATTTCATATATATGATTATGAACAATCTGACTATGAATTTATTCTGATACCCAGCCAATGGGGGTTATTCATTGGTATTTTGATACCCTAATCAATGGGGGTTATTCATTGGTACTCTGGTACCCAGCCAATGAGGGTTGTTCATTGGTACTTTGATATCCAACCAATGGGAGTTGTTCATAATTGGTATTTCTGATACCCAAACCAATGGGGGTTATTCATTGGTTCTTTGATACCCAGCCAATTGGAGTTATTTATTGGTACTCTAATGCCCAGTCACAGGGATATAGCGTGACCATAGTTACAAGATTATTAAGAATATGAATTATGTTTGAATATTTGAACTATTTTAAGTCCTTAAAACTGCATATGTGAATTTGGAAATATTTGAGTATTTGAATTATTTTGGGTCAGTAAAACTGCTTATGTATCTTTTTGGAACATATTGTAAGTTATAGTTTTGATATATGGAAAACTAACTACTTTTCTAAACCATCTATGATATATTTGTCGGATTAAAGTATGTGATCTATTTGTAATTTATTATTTTAAGACTACGAAACTACTTCAATTATTTTGAAAACACATAGTATATTATAACTTTGAAAACACATATTACATCTTATACTTTACAGATCTATTGCTTGATAGAACTTATTAGGATTTTGGTTACTTATTGAGTTGTCAACTCACCCCCTTTTTCTTCTCCAGATTTAGATTGCGAAGAATAGAAATTTTTGGGAGTTTTGATGTTTTGTTGTGAGCAGGAAATGAAGCTTAATGATTTTGGGATTAGATGGTCTTCTAATAGTTTTATATTTATTGGCCAATTGGCATTATGTATAAGAGGTTTGAATTTTGTTCCTATGAAATTATTAGAGATCTATTCATAAAGAAATTGTTGAGGAATTTTGGATTTATTTGATTTAATTTTTGAGTTTAATTTTTAGTTGCTAAGAAGGTCTTACACACTTGTAGGGTGCTTACTTTATAAGCGTGCGGCAGTTGTCACGTGCCTATCTGTATAGTTGGGTTCAGGGCGTGACAAACACCAATAACTGTTATGTCTTCAATCCCCCCTCTTGGAAAACCAAAAGAAATAAAACAAGTTAATAGACAAAAGTGGGTCTAAAAAAAGACTTACATCTAATTACAAAGATCATGTTTAGATTGATCTAAACCCAAATGCATATTGACTAAGCCAGAATTACAACGTCTTGTTAAATAAAATGACATATATATGAAACCAAACAATGAAAACAAAGTCTGAGATGCAAGAACCAATTCCTGGAGAACTAAGAAATATTCCTTTGCTGGATGCTAAACTTGCTATCCTTAAGTGCCTTAGAGCATACAGGTATACTGATCTAACATCTTCATACTACCTAAGAAAGTCATTAAGATGATTGAGCAGCGATTTTGAAAACTCCTATGGACTGGAAGTGACAACTCATTTCCTAGGTAGCTTCGAATTCAATATGTGTGGGGCTGAAGAGAGTTGAGGACTGTAACAAGTCAACGATCATGATATATAAATGAAATGTTTTTGCTCAATCTGGCTCAATTTGGTGGCTTGGATAAAAGAAAATCTGTTAAGAGGAAGATCCTTTTGGATGACTAAAATTTCTCAAAAACAATTTGGGGGATAAAAGGAAACTCCTTAAGCTTAGAGAGTGAACAAGACAGTTAATAAGATCTACGGGGGATGCAGAAAATTATTTTGTAGCTGGATTGGTGGCATGCTGATGATATTCTTTACACCAGGTACGGTTACAGAGTAGTACGTAATGGTGCAAGTGTCTTAAGGCAAAGTTTTGAGGTGGCTTACCACTAAAATGGTTGACCCACTCTCGAATTTGACAAGAATATAATAATCAAAGTCCTATAAAACAGAAGCATTTAATCCAATGAGAGAGAGAGAGATTGATAGTACTTTCATTGGAAATACACACATTTTTTTTTAATAATTAGAAATACACACATTTTACCAGTAAATCATTTTGGTGGAGTCGATTATCAGGATGTTGGTCCTCAAAATAGATGTTATTTCTAATGATCTGCTCCGGATAAAAAGGTCTTCTCAACCTTCCAGGATAGGGGTCCTCAACTCCTCATAGGAGCAACCAGATTCACTCTTTTGCTTATCATTTGGAGTATCACTTGCTACTGATTGATGGATGAAATCCATATTGTGAAAAGGCTCAGTAGAGCACTTAATCATTGTTTGCCCAAACTCTTCTAGCTCTTGAGGGAATAAGAAACCTTTCCCACTCTTCAGCACCATCAAAAGTGGGAAGTAGCTTACAACTGGAACCTCAACGTGACTGCACTGATTCCCCAAAAAAAAAAAAAAAAAAAAAAACTGAGAATAACCCACAAGGTAAACTCTACATATCAGCATGTTAGAACTTACAAGACTAACCCACAATTCTGCACTGACAAGCTTGGCCATTTTCTAGCAATCAAATCCTCAATAAAGATGAATCCTTAAATTTGATAGCAGATAATCCCTCAACTACAAATATTTTACAGAAAGAAATTAATAATACTCATCGAGAGCAACAAGTGTGCAGACTTTTGCAATTTCTTCTTTCCATTTGATTTTACAACAACACTGGGATTGCAAGCATCTATTGCATTCTCCTACGGAAAATTTTAATAAATACTATAAAGAGAGACTAAAAAGAGTGGATTTTACCCTCCCATAATTGAACAAAAATGATGAGCACACAATCAGTTGCACCTATCTTCTTGTCTGCTAGCAGCGCGACAATTTGTCCTCACCAACAAAGTCCAATAAAATGGCCCTTGTCACTGATTAAAAAGAGAGAAATGCAAGCATATGCGAATGAATTTAAGAAGAAAATATAAATATACAGCTGCAAACAAACTAGATTTTTCAGTGTGAGAAAGATGGTGACTTTTACACAATGGGCTTCCCTATTAGGACTGAACTTGTTAAAGAAAAATTACTGTCAACTCAGGATGTGATGTGTAATGTGTGAAGAAGGAGAAGAAACATTGGACCACTTATTTACCAAATGTCCATTTGCAGGGGCATTGTGGCTTGATTCACCCTTGAATATCAGAGCGGACTCAATTCCATCGGTACATCAATGGCTGAAGATGTTCTTAGAGGATTATAAAAGCTGATCATGTTCATGGAATGTTAACCCATTACTAACACTATATATCGCTAGATTTATTGTAATGTTACAAGTACCAACTACCATTATGGGTAACCATTGTCAAGCTATGTATGTATATTATTTGGATCCAACAAAATTATGAAATTACAAAGAGAACAAAGACAGCAAATCATAGTCACCCCTAGAACAAAGGCCAGTAGTTATTTACTAATTTAATTTTAAGCTACTACACTTTTCCTCCACTGATGTCCCAACCTGAGTTGGATAATGTGGGCCAGTTTTCGATCAGCTGCAACCCAAGAAAAGTCTTCAACTGTTTTTAAACTGGAATAGGGACAGCTCTTAGAGGATGAGCTTTCTGTAAGGTGATGCCAAACTTATCTTCCATGTTCAAATCCTTTGGTTTAACCCCATCCTCAAGTTTCCAATCAAATTCTTGGATAAGTGAACCCAACATCAAGTGTAACATCGTCAGTGCCAATAGCAAACCAGGACATGTTCTTCTTCCACCACCAAATGGCAAAAGCTCAAAGTTCTTGCCTTTAACATCAATTTCCAACCAAGAACCTCTCTGGCATAAATGATTTTGCATTGTCCCAAGAACTCGGGTCTCGGCTTATAGCCCATGCATTCACTAGCACCTGTGCACCTTTTGGGATAATGTAGCCATTGATTTCTACATCTGCTCCAGCTTTCCTGGGGAGTAAGAGAGGGACTGCTGGGTGCAGCCTCAATGTTTCTTTGACTATTGCTTGTAAGTAAGGTAACTGAGGGATATCTGATTCCTTAACTTGGTTGCCTTTGCCAATGACTTGCTCCAGCTCTACTCTGGCTCTTGACAATGCCTCTGGATTGTGGAGTAGCTCTGCCATTGCCCATTCCACTGTGGCTGATGTTGTTTCCGTGCCAGCACCAAATAGGTCCTAATTCATAACAACATTAAGTTAAGAGTTTCTTTTTGTAGATCATAAACAGTATTATTCATTGTCCATCAAAATCAAAATAAAATAGGACTAATTATGAAAGCAATAAACTACTACTTATCCCAAACGTTTAAGTGGGGGCCAAGGCCAACTTGTGGGATTTTTACTTAACTCGATCTGATACCATGTAATTAAACTACCACTTACCCCGCCCCATCATCTTAATCTGATAGAAAAGAAATCCAAGACAAAGAGAGAGTAAAAATACTAACCAGCAATAAACGTTCTATCTTAGTTTTGTCCATCTCCTCACTTTTTTCTTCACTGATGTTGAGAAGGGTATCTAACATATCATTGTTAATGTTAGAACTAGACACTTTTCTCAACTTCAGCCTTTGGGTAATGATTTGGTCAAAGAGGTCTAACATCCTTCCAAAGTTCACTGCTACACTTCGCCTTAATCCCTGGGGGTCAATCTTCTTAAGCACAGGAAAATAGTCTGCCAAGTTTGGTTTCCCTGCATCTTTCATGATATTCCACACCAGCTCCTTCAACTCTTTAGCTTGGTCAGATTTGGACGCCACCATATCCATCGAATAGATTGTGTTTGATAACATGTTAGCCGTAGCCTTGAAAGCTGCTCTGCCAATATCTACTGCCTCACTTGTTAGGCTGCTTTGTTGAGTATCAACAAGGAGTTCTTGCACTTTCTTGTTGCGGATAGCTTGGTTTGTATCTAGTATCTTGTTGGAGAATAATTGTTCTATGCATATTCTACGAAGGTTTCTCCATCGGGTAGAGACGGGTATCAATGGCAAGCTAAACTCATGGTGTCTGCAGGCATGAAAAGCATCTGGCACCCATCTGTTGGACAAGAGTTGGTCATGTGTTTGAAGGACTTTTTTGGCCATGGTTGCTGAAGAAATGACTATTGTGGTTACTTGGCCTAGTTTCAGTTTCATTATAGGGCCATGAACCTTGGCAAGGTTAGCTAGGGACTTGTGGGGTTTGTCACCAAGGTCTAAGAGGTTTCCTATTACTGGAAAAGGTTTTGGACCTGGAGGAAGCATTTTGGGAATTGCTTTGCTTCTTAAAATTACATGGAAGATTTGGACTATGATCCAAATGAGGGAAAGAAATATTATAAAGCTTAAGAAATCCATCTTTCTCTGTGAACTCTAATCTTAAAGGAGGAAGAAGAATGCAATAACAAAACAAGACTCCCATTCTTCCTATATCTATACAAAGAAGTAGCACAGAACTTCAAGTTGCAACACACCCACTTGCTCTATAACTGCACCAAAGTCAGTTGGTAGAGGGGTCGAGCTATAGTGCCAATTGCCAAGTTGCAATAAATGAAAAATCACTGAAAGACTCTTAAAGGTTCTAAGAGTCTTTCAGTGATTTTACAGGTTTCGAGAGAATTTCAGTAATGGGCGGGTTGGGTTATAAATGGGTTGGGTATGTAATTACCCATTTATCCATCTATGTCCCGTTTATATATAAATTAATTATCCATTACCAACCCAACCCATTTAATTAGTAACCCACCCATTTAACCCAATATGACCTAAATACCTCTAAAACCACTTGAATACCCTATTGACCTCCAAAATTACCAAAATACCCTTGGACATCCAAAATTATCCCAAAATCTCTAAAATGAACAAAATACCCATGAAACCTCCAAAATTACCAAAATACCCCTGATATCTCTAAAATCACCATATATGCTTAAAAACCACTAAAATGACCAAAATATCTCCAAAATCTCTAAAATGACCAAAATACTCCCAAAAACTCAAAAAATGACCGAAATACCCCCGAAACCTAAAAATTACCAAAATACCCCCAAAACCTAAAAAATGACCAAAATACCCTCAAAACCCAAAAAATGACCAAAATACCCCCCAAAACCTAAAAAATGACCAAAATACACCTAAAACCTAAAAAAAATTACCAAAATACCTTGAAACCTAAAAAATTATCGAAATACCCCCAAAACCTAAAAAATGACCAAAATACCCCCAAAACCTAAAAATTACCAAAATACCCAAAAAACCTAAAAAATGACCAAAATACCCCAAAAACCTAAAAATGACCAAAATACCCCCCAAAACCTAAAAAACGACCAAAATACCCCCGAAACCTAAAAAAATTACGAAAATACCTTGAAACCTAAAAAATTATCGAAATACCCCTAAAACCTAAAAAATGACCAAAATAACCCCAAAACCCAAAAAATGACCAAAAAACACCGGAACTAAAAAAATGATCAAAAAACATCCAAAAACCAAAGATGTCCAAAGTATCCCCCAAAACCCAAAAAATGACCAAAATACTCCCGAAACAAAAAAAATGACCAAAATACCCCCCAAACCTAAAAATGACCAAAAAAATTCCAAAACCCAAAAAATGACCAAAATGCCCCCCAAAACCCAAAAAATGACCAAAATACCCCAAAACTCAAAAAATGACCAAAATACCTTCGAAACCTAAAACTGACCAAAATACCGCCCAAAACCCAAAAAATGACCAAAATACCCCCGAAACTCAAAAAATATGAAAATATGCCCAAAACCCAAGAAATGACCAAAATACTCTCAAAATCAAAAAATGACCAAAATACCCCCGAAACCTAAAAAATTACCAAAATACTTCTGAACCCTAGAAATTTACTAAAATAACCAAAAAATCTAAAAATTATTGAAATAACCCTAAAACTAAAAGATGACATAAATGCCCTCGTAACCTGAAAAATGACTAAAATACCCTTAGAATCTAAAAGATGATCAAAATAACCCCAAAACCTAAACAATTACCAAAATTCCCTCGAAACCTAAAAAATTACTGAAATTCCCTCGAAACCTATAAAATCACTGAAAGACTCTTAGAACCTTTAATTTGTCAAAAATATTCTCGAAACGTCCAAAATACCCTAAACCTCTATTTTGGTAATTTTAGATGTTTCTGGTGTATTTTGGTCATCTTACATGTTTAGCGGTATTTTGGTCATAATTTGGGTTTCAAGGGTTTTTATTGATCATTTTTTTTTTAGGTTTTGGGGTTATTTTGGTCATTTTTTAGGTTTTTGGGGTATTTCGATAATTTTTTAGGTTTCAAGGTATTTTGGTAATTTTTTTAGGTTTCAGGGGTATTTCAGTTATTTTTTAGGTTTTGGAGGTATTTTGGTAATTTTTTAGGTTTAGGGAGTATTTTGGTAATTTTTTAGGTTTAGGGTGTATTTTGGTAATTGTTAGGTTTTGGGGGTATTTCGAGAATTTTTTAAGGTTTTTGGGGTATTTTGGTCATTGTTTTAGGTTTTGGGGTTATTTTAGTCATTTTTTAGGTCTTGGTGTATTTCAATCATTTTTTAGGTTTCAGGGTATTTTGGTAATTTTTTAGGTTTTAGGGGTATTTCAGTCATTTTTTTTAGGTTTAGAGGGTATTTTGGTAATTTTTTAGGTTTAGGGTGTATTTTGGTAATTCTTAGGTTTCAAGTGTATGTCAGTCATTTTTTTTTTATGTTTTGGGGGTAATTTGGTAATTTTCTTAAGTTTCGGGGGTATTTTAGTCATTTTATAGGTTTCAAAAGTATTTTGGTCATTTTTTTGGTTTTGGGGGTATTTTGGTCATTTTTGGGTTTTGGAGGTATTTTGGTAAATTTTTTTGGATTTTGGGGGTATTTTGGTCATTTTAAGGTTTTGGGAGTATTTTGGTCATTTTATTGGGTTTCGGAGATATTTTGGTTATTTTTTGGGTTTTGGGGGTATTTTGGTAATTTTTAGGTTTTGGGGGTATTTTGTTCATTTTTTAGGTTTTGGGTGTATTTTGGTCATTTTTTGAGTTTTGGGGGTATTTTGTCATTTTTTGGTAATTTTTAGGTTTTGGTTGTATTTTGGTAATTTTTAGATTTTGAGGGGTATTTTGGTCATTTTTTGGGTTTTAGAGATATTTTGGTCATTTTTTTGGTTTTGGGGGGTATTTTGGTAATTTATAGATTTTGGGGATATTTTTTTTTTTTTAATTTTTTGGTTGTTGAGCGTATTTTGGTCATCTTTGGGTTTTGAGGAGATTTTGGTCATATTTAGGTTTCGGAGGTATTTTGGTCATTTTTTGGGTTTTGGGGGTATTTTGGTAATTTCTAGATTTTAGGGGTATTTTTTTCATTTTTTAGGTTTTGGGGGTATTTTGGTCATTTGCTGGGTTTTGGGGGTATTTTGGTCTTTTTTGGGTTTCAGGGGGTATTTTGGTAATTTTTAGGTTTTTGGGGTATTTTGATCATTTTTTGGGTTTTGGGGGGTATTTTGGTAATTTTTTGGATTTTGGGAGTATTTTGGTCTTTTATTAGGTTTTAGGGGTATTTTGGTCATTTTTTAGAAATTTAGATTTTATATTGTTTATTTAAATTTTAGATGGGTTTAGTGGGTATTAGTGGATTTATCCATTTAGACCCATCTAATTAAATAACCAAATGGGTCTTTATCCATTTTATCCAAATATTAAATGGGTTGGGTTAAGACTTATCCAAATAAGGTGGGTAATGGGTGGATTTATGGATATGTGTAAAAATTGCCACCCCTAATAAAAATCAATCACAAATGTATATACACAGGTACATAGTTACGCATGCGTTTGATTGAAAAGTCCATCCTTCGAAACTCTTTCTTTGCTCTCTTAAATTTTACTTTAAGAGTGACTAGTTTAAACACTTTACAATTCTAACAGACCTGTGAAATATACTAAATATAAAGCATATTTAACAAATATGCAACTCAAAAATAATGGAGCAGTTCACCAATCAAGAATCATTTTTAAAGGGTATCATTGCAATCAATCTTTTTTTAAAAATTGATCTCTTCTCTATTGACATACGTACCTTGGGTCATGGGATTTTACATTCTTTCCTATCCCGAAGATCAACAAAAATACTAGGGGAACACAAGGAAAGGAAAAGAGTCATGCAATAAATTGAAAAAGAAAAAAAAATGTGACTATTCAAGATAAGAAAAACTACGCATTTCGGACACACAACAAAACCTACACCTCTAGACAAATAATAGTTTCTACAATTTCATACATCTTATTTTGTACGATCAATTGCATTTACAACAACTAAAGAGAGAAGATGCCTTTTCGAAGTTGAGGAAAGAGAATTTATTTTTTTATTTTTTATTTTTATTTTTTTAAGAACCCACGAGGAAAGAGATAATTTTGCCATTGAACAACTACAAATGGAAACCTTGGAATTTGTTTTTGCTGTCAAGGATATAGAATTTGAGGTTTATGTACTTAAAAAAAATGTTATATGTTAACATGTCTATTTGTAAAGAATGATCACATGTCATGGGCCGACTGACCTTTAATTTTTTTCTTTTTTCTTTTTCTTTTTCTTAAACCTTTTTGGGCCAATTAGATTGTCGGGGATGTAATTTGTAGGGGTCAAACTTTTTAAATATTCTTGGGGTGCAATAATGACTCCATGGTATAATGATGAAGGAGTTTCATGTATGTGGAGGTTGCTGGTGAGTGGCTTAAAATGTGGTGCTCGATTCAGTATCATCTTCATTTGTTTTGAAATGAAAGTGGTTCATTTCATAAGCAAACAACTCATCTGCGTGTCACTTAGGAAAAAACAAAAAAACAACTCATGAGCTACCAGCCTATAACTTCGGTGGCCCAATATCTAGTTTGTCTGTTACTACTTATTTATCGAAGTGTACTAGGGTAAGTCTGAAATCTTGAAAGAAGAGGGAAAAGACAGTAGAGAAAAATGAGAGTCAGAGTCAGAGTGCGACCGCAATCTCTCCCATCCAAACATAGGGTGAAGCTGAAGCAATAGGATAAAAGCCCCTTTATAATCTAGTCTTTCCTTTGAGAGTTTTTCACTGGACATACATTTTACCACATACTTAACATATTTATGAAAATTTGTGAATATTCATCACTTACACATAGGACCACTATTGGTACTTGTGAAAATTAATCTAATCATTACTTCACACATATGCTAATTGTGGCAAGGTGCATATAAAAGTGTGTTTCTATACCTTTTGCTTCCATTAAATATCATACTAAAAAAAAAATAATGTTGTACTTCTGGTTTTACTTTTTAATTCGTGCATAAGTTTTATTTATGCAAAATCTCTTTTTGAGATATATTCATTGGTATCATTATCATATTTACTTTTGAATAATGGTAAAACCTATGTATTATTCTTTAGAGCGACATGCCTTAATTTCTCCCATTAAATTGAAACACATTTTGAAAAAGACAATATTATTTATACTTCATTGGCGAATACAATTATGTTTTTTTTTAATTTAATTAAAAAATTTTAATATATTGCACTTAAGGAACGGTATTAGCTTTGTCCTTATTAGAATGATGCATACATACTAAATGTACACACTATATTTAATGTTTAAATCCAATATTAAAAAAAAAAAAATCAAATCACTAAAAAGAAAAAAGAAAAAAAAAAAAGAGATTCAAAGTTTTGAGATCAGATCAAAATTCAAATGGTGATAATACTTTTATTCATTAATATAAAATAATAATAATAATAAAATTTAAAAATTAGTAATACTTAAAAGAATACTTATATTATTATAAGACATAAATATCTATATGGAATAAATATTTCAAGATATATTAGTATTTATATTGTATAATTTTTTTTTTTTTTTTTTTAAAACGAAGGCTAAAACTACATTGTCTTTTTCATATTTTCCAACTTTCAATTTCAATAATTTCCTCAGGACCCACACGCCTTTGCCACGTACTCTCTAAACAAAAATCTCAAACACCAAAATAACTCAAAAAGACCCGGTCCCACCAAGATCATAATCCCAAATGGACCCTACTGTGTTGTGTGCGCAAAACAAAAACTGTCTACACCACCAACATGCGTTGCAATTTGCAACTGTCGCAGTAAAAAGTACACACGTATTGCCAACTTGAATACCTGCTGTCTGTTAGTGTATAGATTAAGCTAGATTAGTCCATTGGGTTTAGCCCAGTATATTACTTGTATTGCACTCATGTTACTTGTACTGCACACATACTTAGCCTATATATGGCTCTCTTTTGTACATTGTTTTACAGATATTATTATATTGACTATTCAGTCATTCTCTCTCTCTTTATATTGTTAACATGGTATCAGAGTCTTTCCTCTGATTTTTTAGTTCCTGTGGACATCTCCGGCGTTCTTCCGCTGCCCTTGCCTTCATCCAGTAGTCACTGTCAGAAGCTAGTCACCGCCGTCACGCCCACAACCCTAGAACACTCGGATTTCCTTAGTTTGTTGATCAAACCGCCAAAGTAAAGGCACACATTGACAGATTTGACAGTCCCAAGCAAAACCCAACAAAAATCTGCTAGAAAAAACCTTCCATGCGCCACCAGAAGTTTCTGCCTCATGAGCACGAGCCGCCACGCGCTGCCACGCGCCACCACGCGCCGTCTCTCCCTTCCACGCGCCTCACATGCCGGTCACGCGCTTCACGCGCCACACGCGCCCTGCTCCGTTTCACGGACTGCCACGTCAGCCCTAGATGATGTCACTCCGCCACATCAGCATCCACGTCACTCCGCCACGTCATCATACCACGTCAGCATCCACGTCAGCGTCAGCCGTTGACCGTTGACTTTGACCAAAGTCAAAATTTTTCAATAGGACCTGTCTTGCTCAATTTTTCGCGTAGATTCTGATTTTGGGCTCCGTTTCTGCATTTGAGGTCTCTAAATCTCATTTTTTGGTCATTTTTTTCATTATGGCTCAACAAAATGAACGCAACATCATACGTCCTATCACCATTATGTTGGATGGTCCTACTAGCTATCATGCATGGTCTCAGAATATGACTGTTTTTCTCAAGGGTCGTAAACTGTGGAAATATGTGACTGGTTCAATTCCTAAGCCAATATCAAACCCTAAGTCCAAAGTCATAGCTGCTGAAGAGTCTTCCACGACTATTGTTACAACAGATGATTATGAAGATCGCCTAGAGAAATGGGAGAGTATTCAGAGTAAGATCTTGTCTTGGTTTATTAATACCTCTATTCCCTCCATTCATAATCTTCTTCCTCGTCTTGAGACCGCTGAGGCTGCTTGGAAGTTTTTGGTCGATCGCTATAATTGTACTAATGATTCAAGCTTGGAGTTCCACATTGAATCAAAAATTTATCAAATGCGCCAAGAGACAGGTCAGTCTATTTCTAATTTTTATTCTCAGACTTCTACTACGTGGGAACAACTCTCTGCTGCAGATCCTCCACTAGTGTGTTCTAAGGACATTGAGCTCTATGTCAAATATCGGGATCGCCGTAGATTTATGCACTTCATGATGGGTTTGCATGAGGATTTTGAGCTTACTAGGGCTTCTCTGCTTAGTCGGTCTCCTACTCCTTCTCTTGATACTGCAGTCAAGGAGCTCATTTCTGAGGAGAACCGTCGGCCTACTCATCACATGTCATCATCTGATCATGTATTGGCTACACCATCTCCACAACCTCCCATTGTTGCATTCACTGCTCCTCCACGAATAAACTCTGGGCGTCCCACCTCTCAGTCTTCCAAAGGTACTCGCTGCGAGTTTTGCCATGCTAAAGGCCATGACATCTCAATTTGTCGCAAACTGCAGAAATTTGTGCAAGAGCAGAATAAAGCTTCTCTTCTTCGGGCAGCTGCTGTATGTCCTTCAGATCCATCGGTTCCTACAGGTTCATCTTTGACTTCCTCACTTACTACAGCTAATATTGAGGCAGTTGTTCAACAGGTTTTATCCCGCACTTCCACTGCCCTTTTTGTCACATCAGGTAAACAACCTTGGTTTTTTGATACTGCATGTTGTAACCATATGACTCCTGATGAATCCCAATTTTCTGATAAGGCACCCATAGAACATCCAATCACCATTTACACTGCTGATGGAACTCCTATGCCTGTTAGTCATAAAGGAACAATCTCTTCTCCTTATTTATCCCTTAGTGACACTTTTTATCCTAAAGTTATCCCTCAATTTGCTTTCTGTTGGTCAACTTTGTGAATTAGGCGTAGATCTTCTCTTTACTAATCATGGTGTGGATGTGCAGGATCCCCAGACGGGTTAAGTGCTTGGGACAGGCCGTAAGGTTGGTCGCATGTTTGAGGTTCATGACTTGAAGATTCCTTCACAAGTTGTTTCTGCAGCTGCTACCACTACCACCTCCTCACCTGATCTATGACATGCTCGTCTTGGTCATCCATCCTTATCTCGTCTTCAGTTGTTAGCTTCTCAAGGTCATTTAGGTTCAGTTCAATTTCAAAAATTTGATTGTACTTCCTGTCATTTTGGCAAACAAACAAAATTGCCTTTTAATAATAGTGACTCATTTTCTTCTGCACCTTTTGATCTTATACATTCTGATATTTGGGATCCTGCACCTGTTCCTACTGAGGGGGGATCTAGATATTTTGTCATATTTGGGGATGATTTTTCTCGATATACTTGGATTTATCTGCTTCATCATAGGTCTGAACTTGTGTCTATTTACCAAACATTTCATAAAATGATTGAAACACAGTTCAATCGCACCGTTAAAGTTTTTCGATCAGATAATGCTCAAGAATATAATGATAAATCTTTCCTATCCTTTTTAGACAATCATGGTACACTTATTCAGCGGTCTTGTCCTTACACCTCTTAACAAAATGGTCGTGCAGAACGAAAACATCGTCACATCCTTGATGTTGTCCGCACCTTTCTCATTTCTGCCTCTCTTCCTGAGCGCTTTTGGGGTGAGGCTGCACTCACTGCTATATACACCATTAATCGTATCCCTTCACCAACTACACACAACAAATCACCATTTGAGCTTCTCTATGGTCAAACCCCCGACTACTCCTCTTTTCGAGTTTTTGGTTGTGCTTGCTTTATCTCTCTTCCTCCTCATGAACGAACAAAACTCCAACCTCGTGCTCGTCTCTGTTGTTTCCTTGGTTATGGTGTATCTCAAAAGGGGTTTCGCTGCTATAATCCCATTTCTCATCGTCTTCGTGTCTCCCGTCATGTTGAGTTTTGGGAACATCGTCCTTTCATGAGTCTTCAGCAGTTTCCTACATCCTCTTCCTCTGAGTCTCCCATTTTTATTGATCTTTTCCTTCCTCTCTATCCTGAACTTGTGGAGGATTCTTCAACATCGGCTGCTGCTCCAGACGACTCATCTCCGGTTCTGTCCCCGGCATATGACCCGCCTGTCTTGGATCTTGTGGCACCACCCTCTCCTGAGTCTCCTGATGGTCCTGAACTTCGTTGTTCCACTCGGGTAAGCATTCCTCCCCCTTATCTCTCTGATTATCATTGCTCTTTTGCCTTTACCACCCTCTATGAACCTCACACCTATCGTGAGGCCCATACTGACCCTCTTTGGCAGCAAGCTATGAATGATGAACTAGATGCCCTTCATAAAAATCACACTTGGGATATGGTTGATTTGCCTCCTGGTCAGTCTGTAGTAGGTTGTAGGTGGGTCTACAAGATTAAGACCAAGGCTGATGGAACTGTTGAAGGATACAAGGCTCGCCTAGTTGCTAAGGGCTTTACCTAGGAGTATGGCATTGATTATGAGGAAACATTTGCTCCTGTTGCTCGCCTTACATCTGTCAGATGTCTCATTGCTGTGGCTGTTGTTCGTCGTTGGCCTCTTTATCAAATGGATGTGAAGAATGCTTTCCTCAATGGAGACCTTCAAGAAGAAGTGTACATGCAACCACCCCCTGGCTATCCACACTCAGGCAGTCAAGTTTGTCGCCTTCGCCGTGCTCTTTTTGGCCTTAAGCAGGCTCCTCGAGCTTGGTTTGAGAAGTTTAGCTCAGTTGTTGCTCAGCAGGGTTTCACTTCGAGTCCTCATGACACTGCTCTCTTCGTCCGAAGATCCTCTGCTGGTATCACTCTTATTCTTCTCTATATTGATGATATAATTATTACTGGAGATGATTCTGCAGGTATCCGCTCTCTTCAGCACTTCCTTAGTCAGCATTTTGAGATGAAAGATTTGGGCACTCTCAGCTATTTTCTTGGGCTTGAGGTTACCTCATCCTCTGATGGATACTATCTTTCCCAAGCTAAATATGCTTCTGATCTTCTCTCTAAAGCCGGTATCACTGACAACAAGACTGTTTCCACTCCTTTGGAATACAATGCAAAGCTCACACCCTTGGATGGTGAACCTATATCTGATGCTACTCGCTATCGTCAGTTGGTTGGTAGTCTGATCTATCTTACTGTTACTCGTCCAGATATTTCATATGTCGTGGGTATGGTTAGTAAGTTCATGGATGCCCCTCGTTCTGTCCATTATGCTGCTGCTCTTCGGATTCTCCGATATGTCAAGGGCACACTTTATTATGGTCTACACTACTCCTCTCGGTCTTCTCTTGAGTTTCATGCTTATTCAGATGCGGACTGGACAAGTGATCCGACTGATCAATGCTCTATCACAGGTTTTTGTTTCCTGTTGGGTACCTCTCTTGTCTCGTGGCATAGCAAAAAGCAGGATGTTGTTTCCCTTTCCAGTACTGAGGCTGAGTATCGTGCCCTTGCCAACACCACCTGCAAGCTTGTCTGGCTTCGTTGGCTCTTGGCTGACATGGATGCTCCACAACCCACTGCTACTCCTCTTTATTGTGACAATCGTAGTGCTATCTACATTGCTCATAATGATGTCTTCCACGAACGCACCAAGCACATTGAGATCGACTGCCACATCACTCGCCAGCATCTCAAGAAAGGCAATCTCAAGTTGTTCTCCATCTCATCTGCTGACCAGCCTGCTGATATCTTCACCAAGTCTCACCCACCTGGTCGTCTTCGAGATCTTATATCCAAACTCCAGTTGGCTTCCTCCTTGCCACCTCGAGTTTGAGGGGAGATGTTAGTATATAGATTAAGCTAGATTAGCCCATTAGGCTTAGCCCAGTATATTACTTGTACTGCACTCATGTTACTTGTACTGCACACATACCTAGCCTATATAAGGCTCTCTTTTATACATTGTTTTACAGATATTATTATACTGACTATTTAGTCATTCTCTCTCTCTTTATATTGTTAACACTGTCGATCCAGATTCATGCACTCTCATTTTCACTGAGGTTAGCAATTTGAATGATATTTTTTTTTTTTTTTGTATATAAAAAAGAAAAGGTTTTAGGGACTTTACGTTTTTATAGAAGAAAATTTCAATATAACCATTAATTTTTTTTTTCATTACTTAATTGCTCATTTAAAATTTTTCAAATTTATGTTGGACTACAATGAGGTTTATTTATATGGATTAAATGAGTTTGTGGCAAAGTACATTAACCCATTTTGACACGAATATTGAATTAAATCATTTCAAGTTAATTATGTGTTAAGTAGATTAACATTAAATTGACCGATTTATTATTTGTGTCAAAGCAAGTTAACCCCTTTGACTTGAACCCATTTATGTTAAACACTAATTAATCCACACAAAAAAAAATATACTTATAGTCCTTTTAAAATTAGTGTCACGCAGATAGTTTTAAACATTTCCCTGCTAAACACATATACACACATCTCATCCATGCTTTGTAGCTTATAAAGTTTAAAACAAAGACGACAACAATTAAAACGACTTAGCTCAACTAATAATTTTTTTTTTGTCGTCGATTGAAGGACATTTTGTATTGTATTATAATCAGGTGGTGATATCACTTATCTAGGTCCACTCCAACAAATCAAAAGTATACAAACTACATATATAGAAGTTCTTAAATCAATGACAAAGCCTTTCTTGCGTCCAACTGATCCAATGACAGTCCATGCTAGAACACCAATAACTGTTACTAGACAAAAGTGGGTCTAAAAAAAGACTTACATCTAATTACAAAGATCATGTTTAGATTGATCTAAACCCAAATGCATATTGACTAAGCCAGAATTACTACGTCTTGTTAAATAAAATGACATATATATGAAACCAAACAATGAAAACAAAGTCTGAGATGCAAGAACCAATTCCTGGAGAACTAAGAAATATTCCTTTGCTGGATGCTGAAATTGCTATCCTTAAGTGCTTTAGAGCATTCAGGTATACTGATCTAACATCTTCATACTACCTAAGAAAGTCATTAAGATGATTGAGCAGCGATTTTGAAAATTCCTATGGACTGGAAGTGACAACTCATGTCCTAAGTAGCTTGGAATTCAATATGTGTGGGGCTCAACCGCTCAAGAGAGTTGAGGACTGTAAGAAGTCAACATTCATGAGATATAAATGATTTGCTTTTGCTCAAGCTGGCTCAATTTTGGTGGCTTGTATAAAAGAAAATCTGCAAAGAGAAAGATCCTTTTGGATGACTAAAATTTCTCAAAAAAAATTTGGGGATAAAGTAAACTCCTTAAGCTTAGAGAGCGAACAAGACAGTTAATAAGATCTATGGGGGATGGAAAAAATTATTTTGTAGCCGGACTGGTGACATGCTGATGATATATATTCTTTACAGTTTAAAACAGGTATGGTTACAGAGTAGTACGTGATGGTGCAAGTGTCTTAGGGCAAGGTTTTGAGGTGGCTCACCACTAAAATGGTTGAACCACTCTAGAATTTGACAAGAATTATATAATAATCAAAGTCTTGTAAAACGGAAGCATGTAATCCAATGAGAGAGAGAGAGAGAGAGAGAGAGAGATTGATAGTACTTTCATAGGAAATACACACATTTATTACCATTAAATCATTTTGGTGGAGTTGATTGTCAGGGTGTTGGTCCTCAAAAAGACGTTATTTGTAATGATCTGCTCCGGATAAAGAAGTCTTCTCAACCTTCCAGGATATGGGTCCTCATAGGAGCAACCAGCTTCACTCTTTTGCTTATCATTTGGATTATCACTTGCTACTGATTGATGGATGAAATCCATATTGTGAGAAGGCTCAATAGAGCACTTAATGATTGTTTGCCGAAACTCTTTGTTAAGGACACATTTTGTGTAATTGGTTAATCTTTTGACAAAACGCACTTTACTTATATTTGGGTAGATCTAAGTTGTGTTTAATACTTCAAGAAACATGTTATTCAAGTCTAGTATTAAAGCCATGAAGATTGGACTAAGAAACAAGTGAAGAAAAGTTGTTTATTAAAGTTGGATAGATAGCTCGACACCTACGGACAGATAGCCCGACAATTTCTTAATAGCTGGCTATCTATCGAGCTCTTCAGTTGATTGTTATCGCAATCTCGACACCTTCTCGACAGCTGGTGGATCGATCGAGAAAGCTCCTGTTCCCTCGATAGCTTCTTGACACCTTCTCGACACCCAGCTATCTATTGAGATTTAAAACTCGACACCTCCTTGACACCTACTATCTATCGAGATTACGAAAATCAGAATTTTCAGATCTGATTTTGGGCCAGGCTTATGTATTTGTGTAGGATTTCTTTTCTCACAACCCTAGACCTATATAAGGCTTGTTTTAAAGGCCGTCACATAAGAGAATATAAGAAGAACATATACAAAAAGTGACCGATGTCTTATTCTCTTTGAAAGAAGCTACTGCGTCTTTATGCCTTAGGATTTTGTAACCAAGTACTTCTTGATCTTCATTGTTGATGAAGTGAAGAACTTTGTAGCCAACATCTTCTTCTAGTTGGTGATTAAGTTGCATATTGAGATTCGTGCAATTGGTTAGTCACATACTAGGATTCGTGCATCATCAAAGGGTGACATTTATATATTGCAGAGTTCAGAGGTTCTGAAGCTGTAGAAGGTTTCTGCTGTGAGTTCATCTACGGGGATTGTAGAGTCTAGGAACAAATGTTTTGTACTAGATTTGAAACTTTTCTTTACTATAGTGAATTGCTTTTCGAGAAAGTTTCCCCCTAGGTTTTTTACTGTGAAACTGGTTGGTTTCATTGGTTTTCCTAGGTCATCATATCTTGTCTTATTTACTTTTCCGTTGCATTCATTATTGACATGATATTAATGTTTGTTTGTTTTAACAAGTTTTATTCATAATTAATCTAATTAACAACTTGGGTTTAAAACTTTTTAATTCTATCAACCGGGGTCTAAATTTCCCAACAAGTGCTATCAAAGCGGGTTCACTCTGATTGGATTAATTTCCTGAGTGTGATCCTTGACCCTCGTTGTCATGGAAACTCTTGGTGAGTTATTAAAAGTTTTGAGCTTTTTAACTCAATTTCAGAAGAATTTTAATTCTTCTATATCCTTTAGTAGTCATACTAGGACATGTGCTTTTTCATCTTCACGGACAAAAACTCATGCTGTGTGGGTGAGAAAGGAGCCTAAGACTTAATTGTCTTTTCTGTTTATCCTCTATTTTAATTTTTTCTATCTAAAGTAGGACTTCTTTACAGTTTAAAACAGGTATGGTTACAGAGTAGTACATTATGGTGCAAGTGTCTTAGGGCAAGGTTTTGAGGTGGCTCACCACTAAAATGGTTGAACCACTCTAGAATTTGACAAGAATTATATAATAATCAAAGTCCTGTAAAACGGAAGCATGTAATCCAATGAGAGAGAGAGAGAGATTGATAGTACTTTCATAGGAAATACACACATTTATTACCATTAAATCATTTTGGTGGAGTTGATTGTCAGGGTGTTGGTCCTCAAAAAGACGTTATTTGTAATGATCTGCTCCGGATAAAGAAGTCTTCTCAACCTTCCAGGATATGGGTCCTCATAGGAGCAACCAGCTTCACTCTTTTGCTTATCATTTGTAGTATCACTTGCTACTGATTGATGGATGAAATCCATATTGTGAGAAGGCTCAGTAGAGCACTTAATGATTGTTTGCCGAAACTCTTCTAGCTCTTGAAGGAATAAGAAACCTTTCCCACACTTAAGCACCATCAAAAGTGGGAAGTAGCGTACAACTGGAACCTCAATGTGACTGCAATGATTCACAAAAACAAAATAAAAAAAAAATAATCTAAGAATAATCCGCAAGGTAATAACTCTACATATCAGCATGTTAGAACTTACAAGACTAACCCACAATTCTGCACTGTCAAGCTTGGTCAATTTCTAGCAATCGAATCCTCAATAAAGATGAATCCTTAAATTGATAGCAGATAATCCATCAACTACATATATTTTACAGAAAGGAATTAATAATACTCATCGAGGGCAACAAGAGTGCAGATTTTTGCAATTTTCTTCTTTCCATTTGATTTACAACAACACTGAGATTGCAAGCATCTATTGCATTCTTCTATGGAAAATTGTAATAAATACTATAAAGAGAGACTAAAAAGAGTGGATTTTACCCTCCCATAATTGAACAAAAATGATGAGCACACAACCAGTTGCACCTATCTTCTTGTCTGCTAGCAGCGCGACAATTTGTCCTCACCAACAAAGTCCAATAAAATGGCCCTTCTCACTGATTAAAAAGAGAGAAATGCAAATATGTGCCAATGAATTTAAGAATAAAATATAAATATACAGCTACAAACAAACAAGATTCTTTTAGAGTGAGAAAGATGGTGAGTTTTATACACAATTGGATCCCCATTAGGACTGAACTTGTTAAAAGAAAAATTACTGTCAATTCAGGATGTGTAATGTGTGAAGAAGGAGAAGAAACATTGGACAACTTATTTACCAAATGTCCATTTGCAAGGCCATTGTGGTTTGCTTCATCCTTGAATATCAGAGCGGACTCAATTCCATCGGTACATCAATGGCTGAAGATGATCTTGGAGGATTATAAAAGCTGATCATGTTCATCGTGCTACAGTGAGAAGGTTCCTAATAGAATGGCCACAACCAACAAAACAGGGGAAAAAGAGCAGATATGTTCACAAATCCCAATAGACGATTGAAAAATCAGTATAGTATATGTTATCAGAGTTGGCAAGGAAAGTTTGTACTAAATAATATAAATAAATAAAAAAAAGGAGCAACCATAGTTCCGAATTTACCCTCCAACACAATTGAACAAAAATGACTACCATGCATGCAATCTGCTGTGCATGCTTTCCCTTCAGCAGGCAATGTGACACAATTTTTCCTTTCCAACAAAGTCCAAAAACATCCTTGTACCCAATATAAGGCAACTAGCAGAAATAGGAATAAAAAATTACTTAGGTTTTTACTAAGCATTTGTTATACATTAGTAAACTATTTTAGAAAATTTCTTAAGAAATATATTAATAAACTTTTTATGGAAAATTTAAAAAGCATGAGCGGTTCCACATTGGGTTCAGAGACTTCAAGGTGGTCACACAACCACCCAAACCTGGAAAAAATAATAATTATAATATATAAATTTTTATGATTTTTTATCCTAAAAAAAAATTTGTGATCATCTTAAATTTTTTTAGGCCCAACTTAATTACACTTTGGACAAATTTGGCAACAAACTTGGTTTTAGACTAAAACTACAATTCCAATTAATATTATTTTATACGATTTAAATTTTGACAAATCAACCATTGGATTACATTTTCTTCTGATGTCCTCTATTCTTGCAAAATTTTAAGAAAATCAAAGATCGATTAATAGTTACGTCATCAATTAAATTTTTTAATTTCAAGTTTTTGTAATCTAAAATTATACATAAAAAATAAGTTTATGGATTAAATAGTAAATAACATTCAATTAACATGAAATTCGACATATGTTTTAAGAACATAAAGGACATGTAATTCAACGGTTAGGTTTTCAAAATATATAACCATATTAATTTGTTTAGTGAGAGTTGTAGTTTTAGGCTACAACTAAATTTGTAGCCAAATTTTGTCTTTAAACTTCAGTCTTTTTAACAATATATTAGGACCTTACCAAAAAAAAAAAAAATCTAAGAAAAATTGTATTTAACTAAAATTTTGAAAGGTATGTATCTTGTAGCATTTTGATAATGAGATAATCATGCAACAATTTCAAAATAAAAAATTCGTAGAAATAAATTGTAAGACTAAGTATTTAAAAACTTAATGCAAGCAAAAGCCAATGAATTTTTTTTAAAAAAAATAAATAAATGATAATAAAAAAAATAGAGCTACAAACAAACAAGATCCTTAAGAGGGAGAAAGACGGTGACTTACAAAAGATCAAAGATAAGGCTTATCAACCTTGCAGAATCATCAATTCTACCATTGTCACTGGGATTCCTCTTCCTCACAATTAGAGTCACCTCGTCCTTGTGTGCATAAATTCCCAATCCAATTTTCAATTAGATTAGGGTTTTGTATGTATCCACTTTGGCTGTGGGTCGTCTACTTCATTAGAGGTACCTTCTCCATTAGATTCACCACAACTTTGCTTAATTTTGGTATCTTTTGCTGAATTGTCTAAATTATCCTCGTAAGGAGTGATGCTGCAGCTACTAGAGACATGCATGTTTTGTGTGAGGTCTTCAATGTCTTGCTCATATACAAAACGGGCTCCCCATTTTGTCACCACCAAGCCTGGACCTCGGGTTTGAAGTCCAACATCAATCTGACTCAATTGATTAGCATTGATTTGAAACAATTCCTTAAACATGTTACGTTTCAAAGGACGATATGTTATCCAAAGGTGACATGAATCAATCTTACCGAATTGTTCTGAAATACCAACCCCGGAGATTTGTATTTTTGTATATTCATTGACACTACATAAAAGAAGAACCCTATGTGTAGCTTCATAAAATTCTGAAGGAGGTTGGCGAAGTGAAAGATGGGGGTGGATTACAAAAACAACACATGTAGCGATTCCTATAAAATCTGAAGGCCCTTGTAGATTCAGTGTAGTCCCCTCACTTTGATGGCTAAACCATTTGGGAATTTCACTTCCAAGTATAATAAAATTTTGGTAACCTAAATCATTAGGTCTCTGAAACACACAAATCAAGATGTTTAGAACTTCATGAGAGAGAGAGAGAGAGAGAGAGAGAGAGAGAGAGAGAGAGAGAGACCTGAATGTAACGTGCCAGCATTGTTGAGAACATGTCACTGAATCCTTGATTGTGGATTAATTTGACGCAGTTAATAAGATAGAGATGGGGACTAAAAACATCTTCTGGTCTTAGAGGTAATGTTTCCAGTGAGGTACAACCTTCTGCCTCAAAATACTTTATATTTAATGGAAGCTTTGATATTAATCGTAGATCCTTGCAATCACTCAAAAAAAGAATGTCCAGTCTTGATAATTGAATGATATTTTCAGGAAGGCAAACGAAATTGTTTCCCTTTAGATTTAAATAATTTAAAGAGGTCAAAGAGCCAATAGCATCAGGGACTGTCTGAAGATTGCAATAACTTAGATTAAGATCTGTCAAAGAGGATAAGCTTGATAAAGTATGCGTTAACATGCCCATTGGATCTGGACTCCTTTGCAATAAAGGAAAACTGAGGAGCTTTTTGGATGGTTTAGATAATGAAAAAGCACATCCACCAATAGATAGTTTTTTGAGATTTTTAAAGAGAGCAAAGGACAAAGATAGCCCTCTTACAGCAGTTCCACTCACATTTAGCTCCTCTAGGCCTTCAAGATTTCCAAGGTTCTCTGGCAATTTCACAAGTCTTGAGCAGTCAGATAAATTGAGAGTTTTTAGAGACATCAAACTACAAATTGCACTAGGAAGACTAGAAAGGTTTTTGCAACCATTCAAATCCAATTGAATAAGCTTTTTGAGATCTCCAACAGATGCATGAATCTTGCATAGTCTTGTACAACATTGAAGAATTAATTTCTCAAGATTTAAGGCTCCACTAAGGTTCGGGATCTCAATTAACTTTTGAGAGTCACTTAGGTCAATGAGTTTTAACTCATTTAAAATCTGTTATAAACCAATAAATAATTAGACAAATTCAAGCCTTAATAAAAAGGAAGGAAATACAAATTAGTACAAGTGAAAATCTTACCATAATGCCTTTCCATAATTTTTTAATGCCACTGCAATGCATTCTCAATTCAACAAGTTTAATTGGTTGGAAATTGGTTGGCATGGATTTTAAAGGATATCCATGCCAATCTATTATGCGTAACTCATTAGAAAGATAAATGAGGCCTTGTGGAAGTTGGACATGACCTCTATTATAGCCTGGTAGAGGTTGCACATAACCAATTTTAAGAAATCTCAAATTTTTCATCTTTGAGAAGGCTTCAGCACTTAAGGGTTCATTTTTATCCACAGGCATCTTTAGGACTATACCTTCAACAAACTCTGTTCCCTAGAAACCAAGAACAATAAAATTAGGAAAAATCTTGATAGAATTTGAAATAATATATATACTTCTCAAAATTCAAGTTTAGACTTGTAAACTTACAGTATTATTTTTCAATACATGCAAGGCATCCTTGTAACACCATAACCTACTACGTTTACCAGGCTCTTTAGGGGATTCACAACGAACAATTTCTTGACCCATTTCTTGTAGCAAATCATGCATTGTCAAAGTTCCATCTGATGCAATGGTTATGAGAAATTTGTCCATAAGAACATAAATATCGAAGTTAGGATAGTTACCTAAACTTTCTAAAGTATCTCTTACGCAATATACTTGCTCTCCTTTAAAGAAACATGCAATATCTAAAAACAATTCTCTCTGTGTATCCTCTAGCCCAACTAAACTTATTTGAAGTATTTCCATAATGCCTCTATTAGGTTTTGCTTCTAGTTTATCTCGAGCAGTTCTCCATGCATCAAGTTTTCTACCAAACAATGAAGAACCTAAAACTTCAAGAGCTAAAGGAAGGCCGTTAGCATATCTCACAAAATCCATAGCCAAATCCACATAATCTTCTTCAAGATGAGGTTTCTTGAAAGCCTTCCAACTAAAAAGCTTCAAAGCTTCATCTTCATTCAGCTCCTTAGCTTCATATATATGTTTCACTCCATGCCTTCTCAACGGATGTCTATCTCTACTTGTTACAATAATTATACTTCCTGGACCAAACCAACCACCATTCCCTGCTAATGCTTCTAGTTGTTTTTCTTCGTTCACATCATCAAGAACAATAAGAACTTTTTTATTGCGTAGTCTAGTCCCTATGACATTAATTCCTTCATACAAATCATGTATATATATTTCAGTTCCTACGAAGATCTTAGAAAGAAGTAGTTTTTGTAGAGAAACTAAACCTTTACTTTTGGTATCTTCCCTAACATTTTCAAGAAAACAACAAGCTTCAAAGTCACTATAAATTCTACCATAAATTTCTCGGGCAAGAGTTGTTTTGCCAATTCCACCCATCCCACAAATCCCAACAAAGTGGACACAATCCAGCCCTTCACGTGTGCATAAATCCAACATTTCCTTCACACGGGAGTCCATTCCAACAAGATGCTCAAAAACAATTGAGAATTTACGATTCAATTCAAGAGATATCCTTTGAATGATTTTTTTGATAACTGTTGATTCACTCCTGCAACGAATACAGCAGAACAATAGTTTTGATGAGGCAGAGCTAGTCTAGGGACAAAACATTCAGAAAAAAATACAATCTTAGCTTTGTTAATTAGCAAAAGGGGAACTCTAAAAGTGTATAATATATAAATGGCACAAACTACACATGCAATGTTCTTCAACCACAGTCCAATTCTTCTCTCAAGTCCAATTCTACAGGGGACAAAGAAGGTTGTCATGTGGCCAAGTAAAGAAAGTGTTGTTACTAAGAACATAAATTAATATATAAATTACATCTCATAATTTATAGAATAATTATTTAGACAATGATATTTCACTAATTAGAGAACAAATAAAAAAGATATTACCTTGTTGGTATGCATCATAATATCTTATAACAAGAAAAATAAAATATCGTCAATTTCATGAGTTTGAGGTGGTGGAGTTGAGATGTGGACTAGGTTGCTCTTTTGAGACAATACACGCCATCTAGTAGACTAGCAATTATGCATGCCGCACCATGATACAATTAAATTACTAATTATCCTTACAAACTTACACCACTTATAGAATAAGAAGCCCTCAACAGTAATATTATTTCAAAAAAAGAGAATATTGACTGAGCAAGTATTTTAACAATTTGATGTTGCATGAAAAATCAGTAAGAAAAATTGATATTTTTCTCTCTTCTCAACACCTATGGCCGGGCATGAGATCCTCTTATAATATTGTAATGAATCTATTCCATTTAAAATCCTTTATAATGAGTTTATAAATGACTTACGTTTTTCCTCTTTTAAATTGCTCTGCCTCTGAAGACTATCCTCAAAAATCAAAACAGTAAAAAGCCCTCATATAAATATTGGTGACGTCATTCATGTATAGAAAATTAGAACTTCTTGTTTGTGGAAACGAATTCTAAGATATAATCAGTATTAACTATTAATCAGTCATAAAACAAACATCCAAACATGGTAAATTAAATCATTCTCCCTCCTTCCCCTCTACTCCCCCTCAATCCAAACAGAGCATAAAACATTGGGCAAGAATATGTTTGATAAGGAATGATTTTAAAGTCACTAATGCAAACGTTCAACTCATAATTGATATACTATAACTTTTGAGTGGAGTTGTGGTGTGCCTTTATGTTAGAACCTATTTCCCTCTCCCTTGTGTGTGTGTGTGTTTGTTTCTCAAAAAAAAAAAAAAAAACTCATAATTGATATAAAAAAAGAATATAATTAGTTAATTATTATTTGTATTTCAATTTAAGAGTAGGAAAGAAAACGTAAAGTCCATCAATAAAAAGCTGATCTTATTTTTTTTTATTTTTTTTATTGTCCATTTAATTCGGATTATATAATACTAATTTTTATAAAAATATTCCAAGAATCCTCCACTTACTTTTATAAAAATGTATGTAAAATATATATACAAATTTTCTAGGTCAAGATAGATTAATATGCATAATGAGAGTGTTAAACTTGAAACCTCACTTAGTGCTTCAACAATGTTATTTTAAAGTCAATAGAGATATTAAGACATTTCATCACGCACATAATATTTCAGTACTCTGCCACGAGCTTCTAAGCCCGCACATTATAGCCTTGTGCTTGATCCTAACTTTCATTAGAAACTTAGAGAGTTAGCCCTATCCTCATAAGAAGCAGCATCATTTCCATGCTCACTTAAGTAGATCTATCAAGAATACTCTCGTAACTCTAAGATCTCATTCATAAGAGCTATAGACCATATTAAGTGTTTTTTTTTTTTTTTTTTTTTTTTTTTTTTTCATTTTAATAGAAAAACTCATCCTTTATTACGTTACGAGATACAACACTTACACCATAAGGAGTGACAAAGAGCACTTGTACTTGAAACTAAATTTAAGTGCATATTATTCAAACTAATCTATGATTCGTTTTTCCCTTTGAAATTAGTTATTGGGATCTCCAATCTTATATAAGGTGTCCTCATAGGCAGTTTATTCTTCTTTTTCTCCTCGATGTTCATCTAGACATATGGCTATAGCTAGAGAGTTTTTCTTCTCATACACAAAAGGTCTAGATTATAATAATATTAACAATTGAAAAAATTTATAATTCTTGTACCACCAACCTTTTTTTTATGCTCAACTTTTTTTTAAATCACTCTTGCCCTTTGTGGATAATTGTTTGCAAACTTCTTATTATTTTTTCATCATTTCTCAACTCATATATGTATGGCAAGAGATGTAAATCTATTAGTATCTAGTTAGTAGTAGGGGTGTTCAGTGCAGTTTTTGGTCATTTTTAGCATAGCACTTTGTGGTGCAATTTGGCAAAAACCATCACCACACGGTTTGCACCACACCTCAATTTTGCAATAACATGTGCAGTGCAGTGTAGTGTACAATCTTGTTAGTAGTTGGGGTGTTCAGTGTAGTTTTTGGTCATTTTTAGCATAGCACTTTGCGATGTAGTTTGGCAAAAACCATCATCACACGGTTTGCACTGCACCTCAATTTTGCAATAACATGTGCAGTGCAGTGCAGTGTACAATGTGCACTTTGGCCTGTCTTAGGCTAGTATATTTTTCAAGATGTCATGGTTAATTATTAGTTTACGATTAATAACCACAACAATATGACAATAATAAGTGTAAAAAAAAATATAAAAATTGTGTGACAAAAAAAGTAATACAAATATATACAAGTCAAAAAAAAAAAATCCAAGACAAATTAACAGTAAACAAAAAGTACCACACATAATTATACATGTTAAACAAATATAACTTGTACACAAAAATGCTTAACAAACAACAACCATTAGGTCCATAATAGTGTATCATATACACTAGTCATGCCTACTGAGAGTGAGAGGTTATCGGGAGAGAAGGGTGAGAGCGTGAGAAGGAGAAATGAATGAGGTTTTGAACTTTTGATTTTGTATTTAATCAAAACAAAGTCGCTTTTAATGTGAAACATGTGGTGCAATGCAGTTGTGTGCGGTTTTATTATCATAAAACGCACATCGTAGCACATAGCCTAATGCAGTGTAGTTAATTTCCACTTGCAGTGCGGTGCAATTATTCCATTTGATAGGTGGTTTTAGTTGTTTTCGGTGTGGTCGTGTGGTTTGAGCGGTTTGGTGAACACACCTAGTTAATAGTCTCTAATTACTAGGAACCACTTTTAGGAACAAAAAAAATGTTCATAATTTCACAAGAATAAGGGATCGGTAATCTCGTAAAACTTGGGCACAATTGTATAATATGAATGTCTACACATTCTCAAATTTTTTCAGGCTCAAATTTAAGTGTCTACTTGAGTACCTTGGCACAAAGGATAAAATCAAATGAAATTGTGGTATTATTGTATCTCCATCATACAATAAGAACACCAACTTCAAATGACATCATTGTTCTCACCTCACTCTCTTCTCCCACCGCTTCTCCTCCTCCGACTACTTTGCTTTCCCCTCTTCTTTTTGCCTTTTTGGCTTTCGTACTTTACAACTTGTGGCTTGCCACTAATGCACAAGCTCTTCATTCTCTACCCACCCTTGATTTTCCTGATCTCTTCGGATCACCCTCCTTTAAGCAGGACCATCTTCCCTTGGTGTGGCGCCTCTATAACGAATCCAACCCCAAGACCCACTTCATCAAAGATGGTAAAATTTTGAGAAAATTTTACAAACACTAACTACGTGGGTGGGTCACGATAACAAAATGCCATTAACAACCCAAATGCAGATCAACAGCAGTCACACATACCTTTCCTAGTTTCGATGTTGTGAAACTTGTGTTTTCTCTCCCTCTAGACACTCCAAACCACGAAGAACACCATAGGTCTCTCTCTCAAAAAGTTTCTGAGTTTTGAATGTTTTGATTCGCGTTATGTTGTGTTTTGGAGTTAAGAGATGTTTTTGTAATGGCTGGGCTTGAGGTGGGTTACGGAGATTGATGGAAACATACCACAAGTGGATTAAATGATACTTTTCAAATCACGGGTAGGTAAAGTGATTTTTGCCCAAACCACAGGTGGGTTTAGTGTACTTATCCCTAAATTAAAACATGTCACATGTAATTCATAATTTCCAACCTCAAAAAATTAAAGACATGGGAATTTTCTCAAAATGATCAAGTTTCATAAAATAGAAACACTATATTTCATGAGGTTTATATCTAAATAAATAAAAAATCATGAGATTTTTCAACTTCACATAATCTTTATTTTAATGAAGCACAATAGTATTTCTTAATTAATAGTGTATCTCTCAATTTTTATGGTAGTTAAAAATATGTGAAATAAATACCATTTTGGTCCCTATATTTTGGGGTCATTGTCAATTTGATTCCAATATTTTGATAGCAGTAAATTTAGTTTCTATTATTTTTGTAATCAATTTGGTCTCTATATTTTGGTAGCAGTCAAATTGATTCCTATTTTTTTTTTTCAAGTTGGAGTCAATTTGATCCCTATTATTTAATTTACATTCAGGTCCAAATTGGATTTTTTTTTTTTTTTTTTCAAGTTGGAGTCAATTTGATCCCTATTATTTAATTTACATTCAGGTCCAAATTGGGTTTTTTTTTAGCTGCCGAGTTGATATATGCATTTATCGGAGTTAGAAATTGGTAAATGATCTGTGTCTTGATGTTTGGTTGCCAAGAAAGGAAAAAAAATGTAAGAAAAGCTTTGATTTGACAATAAACTCAAAATAAAAGCCAAATTGTCTACTACCCAAATTTAAATTGACAATAAACTCAAAATAAAGGGACTAAAATGATGTTATCAACTATAAATAATATCCTAAAAAAATGGTAAACAAAAAAATAAATAAAATCTTACTCATCCTGTAAATCCCATCCAGAAATACCAGCAACTTTTGTCAAAGCATCTTTCCAAGTATGCACATTCTTAGTGTTATCGTTGAGATGTTTTGCAGAAGCTTCTGCAAAAGTCCCTCTCAGTTTGCGCACATCACTAGGATCCACATCATAAAAAACAGGCAGAACTGTCAGCTTCTTCTTGTCCATGCACTCGGCAATCTTTGCTAGTTCAGTCAAGCACCAACTCGAGGAAGCGTAGTTTTTAGAGAAAATGACGACAGCAAATCTCGATTCTTCAATCGCTCTCATGAGTTCTGGGGAGATGAATTCTCCTCTCTCGAGACTTTCATCATCCCTAAATGTGGTTATGCCATTCCGTTTCAACGCTTCGTATAGATGGCTTGTAAATTTTTTGCGCGTGTCGGAGCCTCTAAAACTGAGAAAGACGTGGTATTCGTACCTCCATCCAGGCACAATAGAAGAAGAAGAAGGAAAACATGAGGAGGAGGAGGCGTTTTCTGTGCCCATAGAATTGCTGTTAAAAAAAACTATTCAACTAGTTTTATAGAATTGATGCACGAAAGGTTAGGGAAGAAGAAAGCAGAGCACTGGACCTGGATGGAGTGTTTGACTGTTTGTTAGTGACAGACTGAGCACAGAGCACTGGTGCATTTATGCATCGTCTGCTTGCAATCACGTGCATGAAGGATATTGATACTAAGACATACTAATCAGAGCAAATTTATCTTTGAGATAGAAGCTCACAGATCGGAGATCTCTCTCTAAAGTTGACTTGGGTCATCTGTGAAGGAGTAGATCTTGGTTGATGGGAAGAGAGAGGAAGAAAATTCAGTGTGCAGAGAGGAAAAGAGAGAGAGAAAGAGAGAGAAAATCAACCGAAGGAGAAAAGTAAGACAGAGTAATCATTTTTTCTACTTAATCAATTTGCACGCCGCCTATTCAGCCAAAAAAATAAATATGTATATATATTTGCAAGTGGCCTCAGTCGGTCGAGCAATGCCTGTGCCCACAATTTGTGGTTGTGGCACAACTTATGTATATGAGGAGTTGTTGTTGGTAAAAAAGTAATAATGGATCGTGTTACAAGCTGACACTGGAATTATCCCTGTCAGTCCCCATCTTCCAGTCAGCAGCAGAGTGTGCGCAGATACAAACAACAATCTTATTGGAAGAAAATCTTCCAATAAGAAGCAGCCTCGTCTTCCAGGTATCTTCCTGCTCCAACTACTTAAATTAAACATAATATATTGGTTGTTAATGGGAACAAATATCTAGGGCCGGCTCTAGTTTTTGTCTAGAGCCTAATGCATCAGCAAGCATCATATGGAAGTCTTCGAAGTCTTCGCATGTGCATAGGCTATACGTAAGCAACCGGCCCTACCACTGTAGCTAAACGATAAATACCTATTTGGTAGTCGTGCTCGTCGGGGCCACCACCACCACTTGTAGCCGTCGGCCTCTCCTTTTTCTCTCCACCTTTTTTTCTACTTTTTCTTCCTCTGTTTTTGGTTGTATCTGGGATGTTTTGGTGACTGGGTTGAACTTAGGATGTGAAAAAGCTTGACAATTTGGCTTGGTTTTGAAATTTGGGGCATTTGGGTGGTTGTTTTGTACATCTGGAAAAGTAAAGTCCATATCCAAGTTGAAAATCGTAGTAAGGGGAAAAAAAGAGGAAATAACTTAAAAAAAGGATATTTGGGTCCTGTTGTAAAATGAGTGATTTTTTATGCTCCATTAGTCCATGACACTTTCTCATAGGGTTTTAATTTATAATGTCTACTTTTGATAATAGTTCTTTATTATCAAATTAAAACACTAATTAATTTTTAGTGTAGGTAGGAGAATTGGACCCTAAATCTTTTTTTTTTTTTTGAAATTATTGAACCCTAAATCTCTTATTTAAACATCAAAATTTTACCAATTGAGTTAACTGAAATCCACGAATCTATGACCCTTAAGTGTTGCTTTATCATGCTTAAAGCAACTATACTTTATTAATAAAAAATTCAATCTTAATGGTTGTTGAACAGCACCCAATAAAAATAGCCTTGTTAAATATTTTCTTTATGGGGACACTATTTGTCAACCAAAATATCTTATGCGGTATGAGCTATAGTGATAAAAATAAAAATTGATGATGATTTCAAAGTTTTTTTTTTTATTATTATTATATATATTTTTAAAATTTTTTAAGAATACAGAAGCCCAACTAAAGGCAATTAAAATTTGATAAATGAATGTACTTTTAGCCAATTTCTCTTTGTTTAATCACATTCTCTTTATGCTAATACTTACAAATGATTTCCTTCATTTCCTTGAGATAATAAATTGAGTGTTTGAGATTAGAATCTTCATATTTGGTTGTGTGTAAAAATGAGTGGTTAAGGAAGTGTTTGGGAGGTTGCTTAAATTTATGTAATTTTAGGATATAAAAATATTTTATACTTTAAATTCTTAATTGTAGGTTTCAATAAAGTCTATTTGTAACAGTAAATATTATTTATTACTTAAAAAAATAGAGTCTTATAGTGTTAGATAACTTTTTAAAAATAAACTATGAATTAAGAAAATCAAATTTCAAAGCATTCAACAATATTGTGGGCAAACATAAATATTATACCACAAAATAAGTATTATATAATATGTATGTATTAATACACATAAAAATAATTTCAAATGAAATTATAAAGTATTTGAGCGTCGCACATGACATTAACTAGTATATAAAAAATGAAGGGCTTAAATATTCATTGAGATTGGCAGATTGCTTCCTATTGTGAGCCACATATGATTCGTTGTCCCTCTCTCCCCTTTCTTCAAAACTATTTCAGATCACCAGCTTGTTGGTTTTCTTCCCATGACCACTATAAAGGACATTGATATGGCAATTGAGCAGATGCAATGCCAATATGTGAGTTGGTCCCAATGATCATGGAGATAAGTAGTTAGAGACCTGTGTGATTCGTGGAAATATATAATTATTTTGAAATGAGAATATATTATTCATTCTCTAAATTTTGTCCTGCATAATTCGTTTCCCTAAAAATTAAACAATTTATAAAATTAATTTCTATCTCTTTTTACAAATATATAATTTTATCATTTTTGATATTTTTGACTGATATTATTATTTTGTAAAGTGGTTCATATTCTTCTAGCTCTTGTTATTATGCATTATATTTTCTTAATTTTATTTTTATATATAAATAAGGGTATTCAAACCTCTTTGAGTATCTAACTATTCCCTCGGTTAAGGTTGTCCACAGCCACCAATAACTCCCAGAACTGATCGACCTAATGCCACTCGAACCGAGATTGACTCAATCAGAGCAACCCATAGTCTGCAGTAGGTTTCTGACGTCAAGGACAAAAGGGTGTGGGTCAAGTGGTGATTTTGGGTTTCAAAACTCGACGGAAATTGAACCGACTGAAGGTCTTTCACAGTAACACCATCCCTAACCCTCGTCCTCTCTCTCTCTCTCTCTCTCTCTCTCTCTCTCTCTCTCTCTCTCTCTCTCTCTCTCTCTCTCTCTCTCAGATTCATTTAGATCCAATGAGATCTAGTTCAGATCCTTCGAGATTCGGCAAGATCTCGTCGTTATCTAACGAAATCTATGCCAGATCTCGATGGATCCAGCCAAATATCGGCCTTGTTAACAAAACCCGAAACCAACCAATACAACCTAATACTCGACAAGACCCGAATTGGCCGATTTGACAAGTCTTCCGGGTCGGTTTCAAGTTACGTTTTTCCCCACCCAAAGTTTTCAGGTCAAGTTTGGGTTGGGCATAAACACCACCCATGGACAACCCTACTCTCGGTGTATGCAGTCTCCCGTCTCACACACCTCAAATTATTATATTTTCTTAATTCCTTTTGGTAGAACTAAAAATTTAAGTTTTAAAATTCTCATTCTCTTAAGGAGATTATCATGATAATCAAAATTTATCACATAATTACAATTGATATTACTCAAATGATTGATAGGCACATTTAAATACATAGCCTTGTAAATTGTAATTTGTATAAACTCAAATTTTCACTTTCAAACAAATGAATGATTAACTCAAAAAAGAACAAACCAAAGTTATAAGAGGAAGAGAGAGGACTTGTGGTGGGAAACTCAAAAGGTACAACAATACAAAACCAAAACACATCAACCCAATGTAGGGATATTAAAAAAAACATAAAAATTCATCAACCTAAAATAATGTTGCAAGAAAGAATTAAAAATCTAGAGAGAGAGATAGCATAGTCACCTTTTTTTCAAAAGAAAATATGAGAGAGTGTAGTATTTTCTTCAACTCTAAGAGATAAAGATGATAGTTTTATTTATTTTTAGTTTATACTTATAGTCACCCAAAATGGACTGAAGTTAACCAAATGGACTAAAGTGAACCAAAATGGACCAAATGGACCGAATTGGATGAAATTAAACCAAATTGATCAAAATCGGCCAGATTGGAATGAAGTGGGTGTTTATTATCTTTACCTCTTGAAGTTTATGAAAATGACATATGGTTCTCTAAGTATGCATGGAATTGAATCCTTCAATTTGACCTTGAATACTACATTAGCATACAAAATTACAAATATGAATACAGTGATGACATATGAGTTTTTTTTTAGATGAGTATAAACTAAAAATAAATAAATAAATGGTGTCTCTATTGAAACTGTTTGTATTACATGTATTTTCTATTATAAGTTCTGAAGTTACATTTAGCTTCAAAAACATGTAAAGTCATGGCAGTAAAAAGTGATGAAGCTATCATGATTAGTAAGTTACAATTAGTTTTGAAAATGTGCAAAGGCATAATACATTATTGCATATATTAATATGTGTACATGTGTGTATATCAAATGATGGAAAGAAAATAATGATAACTGTGTTACATAAGGCCCCAAAAGGCACTAAACAGCTCATAATAAAATACGCCTCTATTAACACCAGATACATAACAGAAGCATAGCAATACAATCTTTAGATAGTTAAATTTTTTTTGCAGCGAAATGCAATTACAATTTGCTTCTATTGAAATTTAAACCTTTAGCAGTTCTGCATCCAAATTACTTCTTAAAGCCATCACCAGACAGGACATTTTGTCTTTGTTTTGCCTTTTTAGATGAGGAAGAAGGTAGTTATGGAAATGCAAATAGCCACTGCCAAAATATAGTAACTACTGCCCAATATATGCATACAGAAATTATGGCAAGTGGAACATGAAGGGCTACCATTACCATCACCTTTTTTTTTCTTTTTGTGGGGTTAAGGTCTATGATCATCTTAACAAAGACTTGATTCAATTTTCAATACAAGAATTAAATTAAATTATACATCCTTTGGAGTCGCTAAGTCCACAGCAACTGTAGAAATTTAAGTTCACATTTTCCAGACACAAGCCAGTCAACTGAATCTGAAAACAGACTAGGCAATACTAATGAGATAAGGAAGACCAATTTGTGTGCAGACACCCAATAGAGTATACAACAAAGGATGAAGCTCCACAATTTTTCAATCTTCCAAACAACACCTCAAGCATTATACTTGTAGTTTAAAACCCCTTGATTATATTAACACTATATGTGTTTTAAAATTTTCCTTCAAAAAAATCATTAAAAAAAAATTATATATATATGAGTTAAGCTGTGCTTCCTGCATTTCATACGTTACAAATCCAATTCAATGGTGTGTTGTCATTGGACTCAATGCAAGAGACTTCAAATTTTTAACCTTTCAATGTAAAATAGTGAGAGTAGAGCTCAATATGGAGTAAGTGATGTGATTCACTGCAAGGACGGTATAATTTCTCCTCAAATAGACCCCATGTTGTGTGCCTAATATATGCACCAGGCAAAACAAAAAAAAAAAAAAAAAAAAAAAAAAAAAAAATGTCTGCAACTCAACATGCATTGCAATTTGCATTTGCAACTGTCGCAGTGCATGTGCATTGCCAACTTGAATACCGAACTGGCTGGCTTATGTCAGTCCAGATTCATGCACTCTCATTTTCACACTCTGGTTAGCTCAAAGAAATTACCAAGAGGAGATCAAGTGGCATGCAGTTTGAATTGAAATGCCATATGCCACAACTCACACGGTTGTACTGTCTTACTTGCATGTTGCAAACAATGAGGGTTTGCAAAAGACAGGACTGTGCCTGCAATATTAATTCCCCGTACATTTCCAGTTTTGACTTTGAATGAGTCTTTGTTTTCTTTTTCGATCACACAAGTAACTACAGTTAATATATTATATGTCTCATATAGGCTAAAACTCTATCATATCTATAAAATTGTCTCTCTCGATTATCTGTATGAGACCTTAATTCAATCAAGGGCCGGTGATCACATTCACTTCAGTAATGTCCCACGTTTGCAGTGCTAGTACGTTCGGATGGATTAACTTTTTTCCGTTTACTTGTTTATGAACAGCTTTTTAAAAGCTTTTTTTTTTTTTTTTTCTCACTGCAATTATAACATCCAAATGCACCAGCAGATAGCATCATAGCACAATAGAGTCGATTCAAGTTTCACAAAATTACATTCTATCCAAACAGTCAAAAGCAAAAGTCCAACAGAAAGTTAAAAATTCTTATTCTCTCTTTTTTTCCCCATCTGTAAAATACATGGTTCTTCTCCCACTACTATACATCAGAGCCAAGAAAATTAAATGCAGACACTGAACACATCTTTTTTAACTTAAAAGCCAGAGAACCGATGCACAATTTGCTTTTATATTTACAGTTCAATCCAGGCTCAGCAGCTACATTGCCAGGTATTCCACCTCCTAACTTTTGCAAACAAGATCTGGCTTCTCTTCCCACAAAATCTGCATCAAATTCAAAACAAATGATCTGAGTTCACCTTGGTATACCTGTAAAACATTCCTCCAAAAAAAAAGAAAAAAACATTCCCACAACATTCCTCACAAGCCAAAAAATGCCAACAAGATGCCCCTGTAAAATCAAGGGCATTAAACTCAGTCTGTTGTCAGCATGGCCTGTGAAAAAATCAACATCCTCAATTGTACTCTACAGAGGGGGAGGAGCCAAGGACAGGACTCTCCTAACATCCTCAATTCCCCCATCAAATCCCCTGAATCCTATCTGGCCAGAGGTGATATACAGTTTTGTTAAAAGTACACCAAGTGCACCTTGAAGCTTAAAGCTCAAAGCCCCAAAATCTATTCGCTTCGCTTGGCCAAAGCAAAGCCCATTTCAAGAAGCGCGCCTTAGACATGCTTTTTTGGCACTTTTTGAAGAAGCACAAAGCACACCTAGACACGTTTTTCTATTTTATTGCTAAAAAAGATATATATTATTAAAGTTAATTGTTTGATCTTGAAGAAAATGACATGGACAGGACCATTGACTTATCATACAAACACTATTCTTAAACTGTTGTATTATAAAAGCAATTAAAAAAAAAAAAAATTAACATGTCAAAAGATAAAAACAAGGCTAATATACTATTCTCTCTTATGCTTTTGGTCTTGGCCTTTTAGATGTATGTTGATGGAACCATATACATCATTTGATCATAACTATCGTGTATATGTATTTTATAAAGCACAAGACAATTATATAAAATTTTATGTTTAAACTTTCTATGACTAAAGTATTATCATATTGTCCATTAATAGTTATTTTCGACTTACTATATTAAAATTTTAAGAAATTGAAATAACTAAAGTAAAATTTGAACTTACAAACATTATACAATTGCACTTACTTAAAAGGTAAAATATTAAAAAGCTTGAGTTTTTATTTTATTTTTATTAATTATCATGAATAATTCTATTAGAGGTTATAAGATAATATATTTGAAAAAGGTGCTCTTTACTTCAATCAAGTGCACAGTTGCTCTTTGCACCTTGGGCCCTTGGCGCCAAGAGACTGTGTGCTTTACTCTTTTACCAGCACTAGTGATATGTGTAGTGTGTACCATTTTTGACCCTTACAGTAAACAACCTCTAAATGGAACCTCAACACCTTGAAATAATCAAGTTCAAAATACGATGGGACCCAAAATTATTTTTTAATCTGCAGTGCTCAATTTAATAGCCTAGAAGTTCATGTGAAATGAAAAATACTTGTGCTACTACAATCTATGACAGTCCCAGCTAGTCATAATTTCCAAATTTTAATCTAAAAAATCTGATTTAAAAGGGTATTATGAACATAAATACCCTTTACTGAAAGATTTACCAAGGAATCTGTAAATAAGAGTTGGATTTAGCATGAATAATCTGGTCCCTGCACCATGGATCTTAACAAAAATATTACAATTGTGCAACATACCATTGCTGGTTGAAACTTTGCTAGACCAAAAAGGTACCTAAACAGAATCATTTATGACTCAACTATTATCAAATCCTTTTTGAGTATTTCTTATACTCACCCAACCCATGACCTCACCCACTCCTACAAGGGGAGGAGGTGCCATTTAGGCTAGAGCTCACTCGCAAGTAATTTTTTTTTTTTTAAAATGGGATACTTTTAAAATAAATTTCAAATGTCGCAGGCACCAACCAATTTCTTAGAATCATTACTACAAAACAATCTTTCTACTGTTTCCAGCCAAGTCCGTATTACAACTGGCTATTTGATGTCCAGACAATAATGTTTGCAATAATTTTAACTTTTGATAGGCTCAATTTACATGTAACTTCATTTTCCATAGTATGCGTTTATGCAGGTATGCATATCATAGGTTCCATGGAAGTGTTTAATCCCTAGAATGGCCTCATAAGACAACCTATCCTCCAATCATGGCCACTTCAATGGTCAGGGAAGGAAAAGGAGAACATTGCACAGGCTATTTTTTGGTAATTACATTCCAAAGTCTGATAAATCACAGACAAATACCAATAATGGCTCTTGATATTTAACAGTAAGAACAATTAACACAGATGGACACACAGCCATCACTTACACTAGAAAAAGCACCATGGGAATATGCTAGTCCTTCAAGCCTGATGGGGAATTTAACATCACATGAACCAACTATGTTCTGAATCTTAAAATCCTATAACAGTGAAAAGCATCGATGTTAGACAAATAGTAATTCTTTGTAAAATACCAAAGCTGCATGTGCCAGTTCGTTTTATCACATATACATACATAAATGACACACAGAATTGCACTGAAATTAATTTTTACCTTGAATACCTGGAAAACCAAGCTTCTGTATAATTCGAGCATACTGAAAAGCAGAGATACAATGTAAGATTTGGAAATTCAATATTAAAACAATAGCATTAAATCCTAAAGATCTAGACAGTTTGCATCTCTTTTAGTGACAACATGATGTGAGAAGGGAGTGAACCATTTTTAATCACATTCTTGTAAAACAAGGAACAGTTTGCTTGTAAAGCGTATAGGCATGTATAATTTCACCGTTCAGCTGTGTCCACATTTGCATGAATTTAAGCGCTAGTTTGAAGACACTAGATATCTGAAAATTAAAGCCAGACTACAAACAACAAGCTATAGGGTTCTGGATACTCTTCTGCATCTCCCAGATGGCCCTATGTATAAAAACTTATGTATGCAGCTGCCTGAAGGTTTAAAGGCATGCATTATAAAGTTGAATACTGCACTATTTCAGCTGAATATATTGTACTGGTTACCACACTGATACACAACCCTAAGGTAATATTTGCCAAAGATTTGGGGCATTGATCTGTTCCAATTCCAATTGGTTCAGCTAATTTTACTGTTTTGTGCAGATACCATTTCTTATTCTATTTTGAAAACTTTTCAGGCAAACCCAAATGCATATTGATCAAGCCAGAATTACTACATCTTGTTAAATAAAATGACATATATATGAAACCAAACAATGAAAACAAAGTCTGAGATGCAAGAACCCATTCCTGGAGAACTAAGAAATATTCCTTTGCTGGATGCTGAAATTTCTATCCTTAAGTGCTTTAGAGCATGCAGGTATACTGATCTAACATCTTCAGACTACCTAAGAAAGTTATTAAGATGATTGAGCAGCGATTTTGAAAATTCCTATGGACAGTAAGTGACAACTCCTGTCCTAAGTAGCTTGGAATTCAATATGTGTGGGGCTCAAGAGAGTTGAGGACTGTAACAAATCAACATTCATGAGATATAAATGAAATGTTTTTGCTCAAGCTGGCTCAATTTTGGTGGCTTGGATAAAAGAAAATCTGCAAAGAGAAAGATCCTTTTTGATGACTAAAATTTCTCAAAAAAAAAATTGGGGATAAAGGAAACTCCTTAAGCTTAGAGAGCGAACAAGACAGTTAATAAGATCTATGGGGGATGGAATAAATTATTTTGTAGCTGGATTGGTGACATGCCAATGATATTCTTTACAGTTTAAAACAGGTATGGTTACGGAGTAGTACATGATGGTGCAAGTGTCTTAAGGCAAGGTTTTGAGGTGGCTCACCACTAAAATGGTTGAACCACTCTACAATTTGACAAGAATTATATAATAATCAAAGTCCTGTAAAACAGAAGCATGTAATCCAATGAGAGAGAGAGAGAGAGAGAGATTGATAGTATTTTAATAGGAAATACACACATTTATTACCATTAAATCATTTTGGAGGAGTTGATTATCAGGGCGTTGGTCCTTAAAATAGATGTTATTTCTAATGATCTGCTCCGGATAAAGAAGCTTCTCAACCTTCCAGGATATGGGTCCTCATAGGAGCAACCAGCTTCACTCTTTTGCTTATCATTTGGAGTATCACTTGCTACGGATTGATGGATGAAATCCATATTGTGAGAAGGCTCATCAGTAGAGCACTCAATGATTGTTTGCCCAAACTCTTCAAGCTCTTGAGGGAATAAGAAACCTCTCCCACACTAGAGCACCATCAAAGTGGGAAGTAGCCTACAATTGAAACCTCAATGTGACTGCACTGATTCCAAAAAACAAAAAATAATAATAATAATAATAATAATCTGAGAATTACCCACAAGGTAAACTCTACATATCAGCATGTTAGAATTTACAAGACTAACCCACAATTCGGCACTGTCAAGCTTGGCAAATTTCTAGCAATTGAATCCTTAATAAAGATGAATCCTCAAATTGATAGCGGATAATCCCTCAACTACAAATATTTTACAGAAAGAAATTAATAATATTCATTGAGAGCAACAAGAGTGCAGATTTTTGCAATTTTCTTCTTTCCATTTGATTTTACAACAACACTGGGATTGCAAGCATCTATTGCACTCTCCTATGGAAAATTGTAATAAATACTATAAAGAGAGACTAAAAAGAGTGTGGATTTTACCCTCCCATAATTGAACTAAAATGATGAGCACACAACCAGTTGCACCTATCTTCTTGTCTGCTATCAGTGCGACAATTTGTCCTCACCAACAAAGTCCAATAAAATGGCCCTTGTAACTAATTAAAAAGAGAGAAATGCAAGCATATGCGAATGAATTTAAGAAGAAAATATAAATATACAGCTACAAATAAACAATATTCTTTAGAGTGAGAAAGGTGGTGACATTTACACAATGGGCTCCCCAATTAGGACTGAACTTGTTAAAAGAAAAATTACTGTCAATTCAGGATGTGTAATGTGTGAAGAAGGAGAAGAAACATTGGGCCACTTATTTACCAAATATCCATTTGTAAGGGCATTGTGGTTTGCTTCACCCTCGAATATCAGAGTGGACTCAATTCCATCTGTACATCAATGGCTGCAGATGATCTAAGAGGATTATAAAGCTGATCATGTTCATGGAATGTCACTTGTACGTACAGGAAAGTAGTGCTATCCTCTGGACAATATGGATAAACATATATCCATTGTGCTACAGTGAGAAGGTTCCTAATAGAATGGCCACAACCAACAGAACAGGAGGAACAGAGCAGATAGGTTCACAATAGATTTTTGAAAAATCAGAATAAAATGTAGTAAATAATGTTAAAAAAAAAAAAAAAAAGGAGCAGCAAGAGTGCCGAATTTACCCTCCAACACAATTGAACAAAAATGACTACCATACTGTACATGCTTTCCCGTCAGCAAGCAATGTGAGTATGACACAGTTTCTCCATTCAAACAAAATCCAAAAACTTCCTTGTACCCAATATAAGGCAACTAGCAGAAAGAGGAATCAAAAATTACTTAGGTTTTACTAAGCATATGTTATTCGTTAATAAACCATTTTAGAAAACTTCTTAGGGCATACTTTAGTAAAAGAACACTTTTTTATTAAAAATTGAAAAAGTGACTAACTTTTTCATTTCTATAAAAAAATAACCTAAAATGGATTACTAAATAAATAAGGGCATACTCTCACCGAAGTCAATTACTTAAACTCATATGGCCCTCGTATGGCCTTGTCACAAGTTAAAAAGAAAAAGATATGCAAGCAAAAGCCAATGAATTTTTAAATAATAATAATAAATAATTAAAAATACAGCTACAAACAAACAAGATCAGTAAGAGAGAGAAATATGATGACTAACAAAAAATCAAAGATAGAACCTTGTAGAGTCATCAATGCTACCATTGTCACTGGGATTCCTCTTCCTCACAATTAAATTCCCAATCCAATTTTCAATTAGATTAGGGTGTTGTATGGATCCACTTTGGCTGTGACTCGTCTACTTCATTAGAGGTACCTCCTCCACTAGGTCCTGCCCCATCTCCTTCAAAGTCATCACGACGTATCTTTTGCTGAATTGTCTAAATTATCCTCATAAGGAGTGATGCTGCAGCTGCTGGAACCAGGCATGTTTTTTTTGAGATCTTCAATGTCTTGCTCGTATACCATACGGGCTCCCAATTTCGTTGCCACCAAGCCTAGACCCGAGGAGATTATTCTAAGTTTAACATCAATAAGACTCAATTGATTAGCATCGACTTGACTCAATTCCTTGCCCCTTTTCCTGTTGAACGGAGCATATGTTATCCAAAGGTGACATGAATCAATCTTACCAAATTGTTCAGAAAGACCAACCCTAAAGGCTTCTGTAATTTGAAATTCTTCGAAAAAACAATGAACATCAATCCAATGTGTAGCTTCGTAAAATTCCAAAGGAGGTTGGTGAAGTGAAAGATGGGGGCGGATTTCAAAAACAACACACACAGCGATTCCCGAATAATCTGAAGGTCCTGGTAGATTTAGTGAAGTCCCCTCACTTTGATGGCTAAACCATTTTGGAATTTGACTTCCAGGTATGATAAAATATGGGAATTCTAAAGCAGCAGGACGCTGAAACACACAAATCAAGATGTTTAGAACTTCACAAGAGAGAGAGAGAGAGAGAGAGAGAGAGAGAGATACCTGAATGTAACGTGCCAGCATTGTTGAGAACATGTCACCGAAACTTTGATTCTCGATCAATTTGACGCAGTTAATAAGATAGAGATCGGGACTAAAAACATCTTTTGGTGTAAAAGGTAATGTTTCCAGTGAGGTACAACCTTCTGGGAATTTTTAAAAAAATAACTATAAAACTCAAACAATATTATTAGTTAGGCAACGTTTTAAACATATTGCATTTCTAACAATTCGACTATAGAGTAGTCGATTTTATTGTTCATAATGCTAATTCTTGTGAGTGGCGTCGGAAAGAAGTCGACTTCAGTGGAGTCGACTCCTACACAAAGAAGTCGACTCCACTGGAGTCGACTTCTTTACAAAGAAGTCGACTCCACTGAAGTCGACTTCTTTACAAAGAAATCGACTCCACTGAAGTCGATTTCCCTGTGTAGAAATTCAAAGAAACCTCACAGAAGCGTGTTCTTCGTGCTTCGCCGTACTCGCGTGTTCTTCGCCTGGGTTCTGGTGAAGAAATCGGAGCTGCTTCGTCGCTGGTGAAGAATTCGGCGCCTGGGTTCGTGCTTCGTCGGGGTCTGGTGAAGAAATCGGCGTGTTCTTCGTGCTTCGCCGTCGGTGTTGCTGGGTTCATCGCCTGGGTTCGTCGGCTGGGTTCGTCGGTCTTGCTCGTCGGTTCTTCGCCTGAGTTCGTCGGTCTTGCTCGTCGGTTCTTCGCCTGGGTTCGTTGGTGCCTTGCTCGTCGGTCGGTCTTGCTCATCGATTCTTCGCCTGGGTTCATCGGCGCCTGGCTTCGCCTGGGTTCGTGCTTCGCCTGGGTTCTTCGCCTGGAAGCTTGTGTGGACCTGGAGTTGGTGGGTTTTTGGGGAAGTCGACTTCAGTGGAGTCGACTTCTTTGTACAGAAGTCGACTCCACTGAAGTCGACTTTTTTGTGTAGAAGTCGACTCCTCTGAAGTCGACTTCTTAACAAAAAAAAAAAGTATAAACAGTAAAATCGACTCCTCTATAGTCGAATTGTTAGAAATGCAATATGTTTGAAACGTTGCCTAACTAATAATATTGTTTGGGTTTTGTAGTTATTTTTTTAAAAAACCCAACCTTCTGCCTCAAAATACAGAATATTTGATGGAAGCTCTGACAGTAATCGTAGATCCTTGCAATCACTCAAACAAAGAGCCTCCAGATTTGATAATCGAATTATATTTTTAGGAAGGCAATCGAATTTATTTCCCCTTAGATTTAAATGATTTAAACATGACAAACAGCAGCCAATAGCATCAGGGACTATCTGAAGATTAAAATAACTTAGATTAAGATCTGTCAAAGAGGATAAGCTTGATAAAGTTTGCGTTAACACGCCCATAGGATCTGGACTCCTTTGGAATAAAAGAAAATTGAGGAGCTTTTTCAATGTTTTAGATAATGAAAAAGCACATCCACCAATAGATAGTTTTTTGAGATTTTTTAAGCGACTGAAGGACAAAGATAGCTCTATAGCAGTTCCACTCACATATAGCTCCTCTAGGCCATCAAGATTTCCAAGGTTCTCTGGAAGACTTGAAAGGTTTTTGCAACCATTTAGATCCAATTGAATAAGCTTTTTGAGATCTCCAATAGATGCATGAATCTTACGTAATCTTGTACAGCTTTGAAAAATTAATTTCTCAAGATTTGAGGCTCCACTAAGGTCTGGGATCTCAATTAACTTTTGAGAGTGACTCAGGTTAATGAGTTTTAACTCGTTTAAAATCTATTTCAAACCAATAAATAATTAGACAAACTCAAGCCTTAATAAAAACGAAGGAGATACAAATTAGCATAAGTGAAAATCTTACTATAATTCCTTTCCATAATTTTTTGATGCCACTACAATGCATTCTCAATTCAACAAGTATAATTGGTTGGAAATTGCTTGGCATGGATTTTAAAGGATATCCATGCCAATCTATTATGCACAACTCATTAGAAAGATAAATGAGGCCTTTTGGAAGTTGGATGTGACCTCTATTATGGCCTTGTTGAGGTTCCACATAACAAATTTTAAGAAATCTCAAATTTTTCATCTTTGAGAAGGCTTCAGCACTTAAGCGTTCATTTTTATCCTCAGGCATCTTTAGGACTATACCTTCAACAAACTCTGTTCCCTAGAAACCAAGAACAATAAAATTAGGAAAAATCTTGATAGAATTTGAAATAATATATATACTTCTCAAAATTCAAGTTTAGACTTGTCTACTTACAGTATTATTTTTCAATACATGCAAGACATCCTTGTAACACCATAACCTACTACGTTTACCAAGCTCTTTAGGGGATTCACAACAAACAATGTCTTGACCCATTTCTTGTAGCAAATCATGCATCGACAAAGTTCCATTTGATTCAATGGTTATGAGAGATTTGTCCATAAGAACATAAATATTGTAGTCAGGATAGTGACCAAAACTTTCTAAAGTATCTCTTATGTAAGATATATGCCCTCCTTTAAAGAAACATGCAATATCTAAAAATAATTCTCTCTCTATACCCTCTAGCCCAACTAAACTTATTTGAAGTATTTTCATAATGTCTCTATTAGGGTTTGCTACTAGTTTATCTCGAGCACTTCTCCATGCATCAGGTGTTCTACCAAACAATGAAGAACCTAAAACTTTAAGAGCTAAAGGAAGGCCATTAGCATATCTCACAAATTCCATAGACAAATCCACATAATTTTGTTCTGGATAAGGTTTCTTGAAAGCCTTCCAACTAAAAAGCTTCAAAGCATCATCTTTATTCAGCTCCTTAGCTTCATATATGTGTTTCACTCCATGCCTTCTCAACAAATGCCTATCTCTACTTGTTACAATAATTATACTCCCTAGACCAAACCAACCACCATTCCCTACCAATGCTTCTAGTTGTTTTTCCTCATTCACATCATCAAGAACAATAAGAACTTTTTTATTGCGTAGTCTAGTGCCTATGACATTAATTCCATCATAAGAATCATGTATAATTATTTCAGTTCCTAGGAAGATCTTAGAAAGAAGTATTTTTTGCAAAGAATCTAAACCTTTACTTTTGGCATCTTCTCTGACATTTTCAAGAAAGCACCAAGCTTCAAAGTCACTATAAATTCTATCATAAATTTTTTGGGCAAGAGTTGTTTTGCCAATTCCACCCATCCCACAAATCCCAACAAAGTGGACACAGTCCAACCCTTCACGCGTGCATAAATCCAACATTTCCTTCTCGCGGGAGTCCATTCCAACAAGGTGCTCCAAAACAACTGAGAATTTATGATCCAATTCAAGAGATATCCTTTGAATGATTTTTTGGATAACGGTTGCTTCACTCCTGCAAAGAATACGGCAGAACAATAGTTTTGATGAGGCAAAACTAGTTTAGTGACAAAACATTCAGCAAAAGTACAATCTTAGCTTTGTTAATTAGCAAAAGGGGAACTCTAAAAGTGTATAATATAATATATACATGCAGAAACTACACATGCAATGTTCTTCAACCAAAGTCCAATTCTTCTCTCAAAATAATACTCCTAAAATAAAACCAAAGTCCAATTCTACAGGGGACAAAGAAAGTTGTCGTGTGGCCAAGTAAAGAAAGTGTTGTTACTAAGAACATAAATTAATATATGAATTACATCTCATAATTTATAGAATAATTATTTAGACGGTGATATTTCACTAATTAGAGAACAAATAAAAAAGATATTACCTAGTTGGTGTGCATCATAATATCTTATAACAAGAAAAATAAAATATTGTCAATTTCATGAGTTTGAGGTGGTGGAGTTAAGATGCGGACTAGGTCGTTTCTTTTGAGACAATACACACCATCTAGTAGACTAGCAATCGTTTCTCAAAAAAAAAAAAAAAAAAAAAAGTTAGACTAGCAATTATGCGTGCTACCCCACGATACAATTAAATTACTAATTATCCATACAAACTTACACCACTTATAGGATAAGAAGCACTCAACAATAATATTATTTCAAAAGAAGAGAATATTGACGAGCAAGAATTTTAACAATTTGATGTTGCCTGAAAAATCAGTAAGAAAAACTGATATTTTTCTCTCTTCTCAACACCTATGGCCGGGTCATGGGATCCTCTTATAATATTGTAATGAATCTATTCCATTTAAAATTCTTTATAATGAGTTTATAAAAATGACTTCCCGTTTTTCCACTTTTCAATTGCTCTGCCTCTGACTATCCTCACAAATCAAAACAGTAAAAAGTCATATAAATATTAGTAACGTTATAACGTTATCCATGTATAGAACATTAGAACTTGTTTTTTGTGGAAACGAATTCTAAGATATAATCAGCATTAACTATTAATCAGTCATAAAAAAAACATCCAAACATGGTAAATTAAATCATTCTCCCTCCTTCCCCTCTACTCCCCCTCAATCCAAAAAAGTACGAAACGTTGGGCAAGAATATGTTTGATAAGGAAAGATTTTAAAGTCACTAATGCCAACGTTCAACACATAATTGATATCAAAAAGAATATAATTAGTTAATTACTATTTATATTTCAATTTAAGAATAGGAAAGAAAACGTAAAGTCCATCAATAAAAAGCTGATCTTATTTTTTTCTCTTAATTGGCCATTTAATTCGGATTATATAATAATTTTTATAAAAATATTCCAATAGTCCTCCCCTTACTTTTATAAAAATTGTATGTAAAATATATATACAAATTTTCTAGGTCAAGACTCAAGATAGAATAATATGCATAATGCGAGTGTCAGACTTGAAACCTCACTTAGTGCTTCACCAATGTTATTTTAAAGCCAACAGTGATATTAAGACATTTCATCACACACATAATATTTCAGTACTCTATCACGAGCTTCTAAGACCGCACATAATGCACATTACAGCCTTGTACTTGATCACAACTTTCATTAGAAACTTAGAGAATTAGCCCTATCTCATAAGAAGTAGCCTCGTTTCCATGCTCACTTAGGCTATGTTTGTTTGGAGTGATTTTAGAGAGGATGGAAAATGAAGGAGAGAAAAATGGAGAGAAAATGTTGTTTGGTTAAGGGTGGAAAAGATGAGAGATTTTGGTGGGACCCACAAGTTCTCTCCCCCCACCCAAAACACAATCTCTCCAAATTGAAGAGAAAATGAGAGTGAAAAGTGCACAAAAATATTTGGACAAAATTGCCCACATTTTCTTTTGGCAACCTCAACCTGGCGTAATAAATGATTAAAATGTGGCTTGCCTATCATTTTTTTTTTTTTTTCCCCTTTTTTCTTTTGGGTTTCACTAATGCTAATTTTTTTTTTTTTTTTTAATATGATGATGTGCATCAGTGCATGAGTCCGTGATTCATCATATTACCATACAGTGCTTTTTTTTTTTTGGACGTTTTTTCTTTTTAATTTTTTAAATTTATTTCTTATTTTTTATTGGACATGAATTTTCATTTTTAATAAACTTTGGATGATTGCATTTTTTTTTTTTTTGGTTGGTTGTTTGCCTTTTTTTTCTTTTTTTTTTTTTTCCTTAATTGAGCATTATTTTTAATAAGGACATATTAGTAAATTTATACAAACTTCATTTTCTATCCTCCTTTTTTTTTTTTTTCAACCAAATAAAAAAGTTTTTCATCCCTCCACTTTTCCACCCTTCCAAACAAACACAAATGAAGAAAACTAAAATTTTTTCTATCCTCCCACTTTTCCATCCTCTAAACCAAATGCACCCTTAAGTAGATCTATCAAGGATACTCTTGTAATTCTAAGATCCCATTCTAAGATCCCGTTTGGATCACGTCTCGTGTTTGTTGCGTTTGCATTTTTGCCTTTTTTTTTTTTTTTTTTTTTTTTTTTTTTATATAAAAAAAATAGTGCAAGGTAAATGAACAATAATTTTAAAGTGAATAGTAAAGTAAACAGTAATCAAAAATTATTTTTTTTATTGTTTTCAGCAAAATAAATGATATCTAAACAAAGTAAGATTAAAAAAAAAATGTACATTCTTATACTAAAAATAGAAATAACTTTTTATACAAGATGCACATGCCCTAAACGTATGTAAGAACATTTGCAACAATGGTGCTAAATAGCTATATTGCTATTTTAGCTCCACCAAAACACCAAAAAGAGCATGCAACTCAATTGCTACAGTGCACATCTATTTATAGATGTGCACTGTAGCTGAGAGCTAAACAAAAAAAAAAAAAAAAACAATTTTTTACTCCTCAGCTGGATTAAAATATTATTTTTTCTTTCTTTTAATCTGCTCCGAATTGCAAATGAGTCCGGCTTCCCTTCTTTCTTCCTCCACTTTCCTCATCTTCTCTCTTCTTCCTCCATCGCCAGCCCGATCTCACAGCCCAGCCGCTAGCCCAACTTCGACTCATCACCGGCGTCAACCCATCTCGCCGATCTCCCCACCCATTCCGCCAACAAACCCATCTCGCTGATCAAACCCACTTCTCTTTTGCCAATCAGACCAAGCTGACCCAAGGCCCGAGCCGCCGATCCACGCCTCCGACCCATGCCTCCGCCCAGTCCTCCATCTCAATGCATACCCAACGCCGACAAGCTTGGGTTTCTTTGAATTTCGTGGGTTTCATTTATCGATCCAAACTCTAGGTTTCATCATTGAAGCCGCTGCTGCCTTCCTCCGCCCATTGCTTTGGTTTTCTGTCGATCCAAGCTTTGGGTTTTTTTTTTTTTTTTTTTTTTTTTTTTTTTTTTTTTGCATTGCGTGAATTTGATTGCCGTGGTGTGGGTGTTGCCTGGTGGGTCGTGTGGGTGTAGGCTTGGTTGATTTTTTTTTCTTTGTTATATTCTGTGGTGGTGGTGGTGTGTGTGGTTGTGATTGATGTTTATTGTAGAGTATATATTATTTTATTGTTGTAAAAATGTTATTTTATTATAGTGTTTATATTATTTTATTAGAATAAAAGTTAAAATATATCATCTACTGTAGTATGTGTGTAGGTAAAATAGATAAAGTAACTTTTTGTGTAGCTAAATAGCTAAAATTGAAATTGTGAATGCTCTAACAGTGTAAAAAATGCCAGTAAAAAAAAAACCACGATTTTACCTTCGATGTGGAAGTAAATGCTCGCCGGATAAATTCCCCATTTCTCTCATCGCATCCTTCCATTTATGGATCTTCTCTCTGTTGATTCTGTCATTTTTCTGATGTTCGTCGAAGGCTTTTTCAAATGGCCCAGTCTGGTTCTGTACGTCGGAGGGATCTACGTGGTAAAAGACGGGCACCACTTTAAGTCCCTTATTTTTTTTTGCATTCAACAATTTCAGCAAGTTCATCCAAGCACCACCTAGAATCGGCATATTTTTCTGAGAAAACAACGATTGCATACTGGGAATTTTTTTATTGCTTGGATGAGCTCAGAAGCAATTTTTTGTCCTAGTTGGAGTTTTTCGCTGTCCCTAAAGGCTTCAATTCCTCTCCATCTAAATGCCTCATATAGATGGTCTGTAAAGCTATGGCGGGTGTCCTCACCCTGAAAACTGAGAAAAACGTCATAGTTTGAACCAGGAATTGAAGAAGAAGATGATGACAATGATAAAGAAGGTGTTTCGGAGCTAGTGGAAGCCATTGGAAACTTAGTAACTAGCTTTTTTTTGGAAAAGTTACAAAGAAAGTTGCAGAACAAAGAAAATGGAAACCTGGAAAGAGCGTTATCAGAGCTTAATGAGATCTTACTTTCTTTAAGTAGAATGCCCTATGGCAAGGAACGTAAAGCTAGCTCTATTAGAGAAAATGAGAAGCAGAAAGAAGATGAGAAGCAGAGAACGAAGATTAGGATGGGAGAATATAAAGGTTGAAGAAGATAAGGGTGGTTGAGAAAAAAAAAAGTAAAAATAAATAAAAGTAAAAGGTAAAGTGGGATACGTGTCCATGCAAGGAAATTTACAAAATGAAAATTACAACTGAATTAGGACACAATATATTACCATAAAAGTTTCAAAACAGTTGAGGTATTAAATTTTTTATTAGACTAGGATTCACCACAAATAAAAACAAATAATATTGTAAAAATATTGTCATATTTTATTGTATTTCTGAACTTTTTAAATAAGTGCTATTTTTTTAGAAAAAAAGAATATATACATATATATATATATATCGAAGGCTTGCACTTGGCTAGTTGGCTTAGAACGCAGCACAGCAACCTGCAGACTGCAGTGTGAACTTGACTAAGAATTAGGGATTTTCGTGCATGCGGGCCAACGAGCATGGTGACCGATTGACCGGGTTATAAAGAGAAGAGTTATTGGAACATTTGTGTCGTGGGAGTCCTTCCAAGTAGTTTCCTGGACATTTACTCTCTGTCTCTCTCTCTCTCCACCTACGCGTGTGTGTATATATATATATATATATATTTATATTATTGTCAATTTAGTTTATATTATTTTCAAGTAGGAAATTAATCTTTATCATCAAGGCTGTCAAATAAAGAGAGAATGACGAAGGATGTGATGCTACAATAGACCGGATCAGCACCAAAAAAGGTGTTAGCTGAGTCTTTTGAGGAGGTACTTGGGAGATAGATAAGGAAATAAAAAAGTACGATTCAAAAGTTATAGTAACATCCGGGTTTGGTGTTATCACAGGAAAGAAAAATGATGTTGACCATCTTAGCATTAATGAATCAAACGTGCCAAGCCCGCCAGCACACGCAGCTCACTTGTCCGCAACTAGGAAGCAGCAATACCTTTTTAAAATACCAACAACAATCTTATTGGAAGAAAATCCCGTGTGGAGGAATATTGTTGGCTCATTGCTGAAATTTATGTCTTGTTTGGAAGTTTAGAGAGGGAGGAGAGTAGAGGGGAGTAGAGAGAAGGGGAGTAGTGGGGAGAAGAGTAGAGGAGAATGATTCACCTCTACCTTATTTGGATGTTTTTAAAATTAGTAAGGGGGAAGGGAGTAATTAGTAATTCCCCTTGTGTAATTTTGTTAATATAATAAGGATAAATTAGGTAATTTACTTGGTCAATAGTTTATGTACTCTACTCCCCCTCCAAATCTCTCCAATTTGGGGGAATTAAAATTGGGGGGTTAGAGGGAGTCCAAACCCCTCCAAACTCCTCCAAACCCCTCCCCCTCATTCTCTAAAAAACTTCCAAACAAGATAATTGCATTACTCTCCCTCCCTCTACTCTACTCTCTCTCCTTTTTTAAACATCCAAACATGCCATTAATGAAGTAGCCTCGTCTTCCAGGTATCTTCCTGCTCCAACTACTTAAATTAAACATAATATATTGGTTGTTAATGGGAACAAGTATCTAGGGCCGGCTCTAGGCAAATGAGGCGGTCAAAAGTCTTCCAAATTTTAACCAATGAGATTGTGACTTATTTCATTGAGATAGTATTAAATTAAGACCAAATATTATTCAATAATTAAAATAATAATTTTTTATCGAATAAAAAAATAAAAAGAAATAAATGCTACTTCTAAAATATTTTCACAATACATTTTAAATGGCAGGTTATAACTAACTATTATTAATAGGAAAAAAAGTCATTTCAGTGGTGGGTTTAAATTAGAACCAGTAAAAACTTAACACAGTGAATGTAGCACAAAAATAAAAAATAAAAACTAATGCTACATACACATAAAAGTTCATCACAATTTTAATGACAGTTGAGTTGATAAGCTTTTACAATCTGTCAGTTGGTTCAGCATATTCTACCATTTTTTTTAGGGACTTTATATGTTTACTTTTGTAGGGTTTGTTTTTGTAGCTCAAGCCCAAATTGTTTGAATTATGAGCCCAATGAACCCAGAACAATGAATTAGTAGAGAGTGAGTGAAAGAGCTAGGCTGATTGTGAACTAAACAATAGTTAATTGTGGCGTTAAAGAATGAACTGACATAAAAAAAAAAACACTTCAAAGCTTTTCAATTTGATGTCTGAGGAGGAATATTATTGAATGAAAGATGAATCAATTCCTAGAGCTATAGTCCACTTCTTTTTTCTTCTCCCTCTTATCTCCAAAGGCTTTTTTCTTTTATATAGCATCTTCCCTCATCATCTTCATCGTCCACTTGTTCTTCATCTAAGTGTTCACTTGAATATATGTCACGTCAGGTCTCCTCTTTAACTCTCTGTGAGTAGTAGTAGCTGTAATGACATTGTTCAGGAGTCTTCTCCACATTAATGCGGCCAAAAAGGTAGATACAGTGCATTTAATGTGGTGGTGGCAGTTTTTCCTTTTAGATATTTCTCCATTCTTCTCATCTCCAGGCATGCCCAAAGCTGATCCAAATCACCGAAGTCGCTAGGAAGATCACTCGAACCCTCCAAATATTTGCTTGACCAAGAATCTTTGCATCCGAGGAGAATGACCTCTTCGGACCACTGGTTCTCTCTTTGGACTATTCCCCCTTCATTTCTAGGTATCTTTCTTTCATACAGACTCCTCAATAGCCTTCACCTCTTTGGACACACAGTATCCTTCAAATAGGGCCTTAGGCCTAATACATAAGTTTAGGCTTCCACCCCCCATAATAGCCCCTCAAAATTTTAATTTTTCCCTCGTATCCGAGGAGAAAATATAGGATTTTGATTTGTTACGGAATAAAAGTCAAAAGTATAAAAATATCTGAGTTCACACGTGTAGGAGCATAGATTTAGGCGCTTCATAATTGCTGCTGCCGTTTCAATATTCCCAAAGCGCTATTAATTACTCCAGGCGGCGTTTTGTTTTTGTTATCCAACAATGGACTACTGATCCAACGGACGTGGTTCTTCCTCAGAATTTGGGCGGAATGACTCCTACCCCTTCATTTGTCTCTATATAAAGCCCCAGAAGAGGTTTTTCCTCCTTTACTTTACAAATTCTCAGACTTTCCAACGAACTAAAGCACTCAAATCCATCGAGCTCCTCAATCATCAAACCCAGAATTTGCAAGAATCTCTACAAGTTTAAAGATCATTCCCCGATCTAGTTTGTGTAAGTTCTCATTCACTCAAACCTTTCTTCTTCTCCTCGGCTAGCTTCCTCGACCTTCGAGTAGTCAATCCCCAGTCACTGCGTTTAGAGTCCCATCTTTCTGGTTTATCTGAGATGGGTAGATTTCAGTATCTGGTGGACAGCCCCACCCAGATGGAGGAATTTAGGGCCACATACCGCATACCTCAAGGTATAGGTTTGAGATATTGCCCTCCAGAAAAAATACTAACAGAAAAAATACTAACAGCTACTGCCCAATATAAGCATACAAAAATTATGGCAAGTGGAACATGAAGGGCTACCATTACCATCACCTTTTTTTTTTCTTTCTTTTTTCTTTTTGTGGGGTTAAGGTCTATGATCATCTTAACAGAGACTTGATTCAATTTTCAATACAAGAATTAAAATAAATTATACATCCTTTGGAGTCGCTTAGTCCACAACAACTGTAGAAATTTAAGTTCACATTTTCCAGACACAAGCTAGTCTATTGAATCTGAAAACAGACTAGGCAATACTAATGAGGTAAGGAAGACCAATTTGTGTGCAGACACCCAATAGAGTATGCAACAAAGGATAAAGCTCCACAATTTCTCAATTTTCCAAATAACACCTCAAACATTATACTTGTAGTTTAAAACCCCTTGATTAAATTAACACTATATGTGTTTTTAAATTTTCCTTAAGAAAACCGTGTATATATATATATATATATATATATATATATATGAGTTAAGCAGCACTTCCTGCATTTCATACATTACAAATCCAACTCGGGTGGCTCGGGTCGGCCGGCAGTTGGTTTTAGGTCCCTCTGCCTTCCACCCGACGAGGCGGGTCTGGTCTGGGTTGGGTCCCAAACCGACCCGGCTTGACCCGTGGACAGCCCAAGTAAAATATATGGTTCTTCTCCCACTACTACATCAGAGCCAAGAAAATTAAATGCAGACACTGAACACATCTTTTTTAACTTAAAAACCAGAGAACCAATACACAATTTGCTTTTATATTTACAGTTCAATCCAGGCTCAGCAGCTACATTGCCAGGTATTCCACCTCCTAACTTTTGCAAACATGATCTGGCTTCTCTTCCCAAAAAATCTACATCAAATTCAAAACAAATGGTCTGAGTTCACCTTGGTATACCTGTAAAACATTCCTCCAAAAAAAGAAAAAACATTCCCACAACATCCCTCACAGGCCAAAAAATGACAACAAGATGCCCCTGTAAAATCAAGGGCATTAAACCCAGTCTGTTGTTAGCATGGCCTGCGAAAAAATCAACACCCTCAATTGTACACTACAGAGGGGGAGTAGCCAAGGACAGGACTCTCCTAACATCCTCAATTCCCCCATCAAATCCCTTGAATCCCCATCTGGCCAGAGGTGATATACAGTTTTGTTAAAAGTACACCAAGTGCACCTTGAAGCTTTAAGCTCAAAGCCCCAAAATCTAAGCGCTTTGCTTGGCCAAAGCAAAGCCCGTTTCAATAAGCACGCCTTAGACACGATTTTTGGGCACTTTTTGAAGAAGCACAAAGCACACCTAGACACATTTTTCTATTTTATTACTAAAAAAGATATATATTATTAAAGTTAAATGTTTGATCTTGAAGAAAATTACATGGACAGGACCATTGACTTATCATACAAAAACTATTCTTAAGGTGTCGTATTACAAAAGCAAATTAAAAAAAAAAAAAAAAATTAACATGTCAAAAGATAAAAACAAGGCCAACATACTATTCTCTCTTATGCTTTTGGTCTTGGCCTTTTAGATGTATGTTGATGGAACTGTGTACATCATTTGGTCATAACTATCGTGTGTATGTATTTTTTAAAGCACAAGATAATTATATAAAATTTTATGTTTAAACTTTCTATGACTAAAGTATTATCATATTGTCCATTAATTGTTATTTTCGACTTACTATATTAAAATTTTAAGAAATTGAAATAACTAAAGTAAAATTTGAACTTACAAACATTATACAATTGCAATTACTTAAAAGGTAAAATATTAAAAAGCTTGAGTTTTTATTTTATTTTTATTATATATCATGAATAATTCTATTAGAGGTTATAAAATAATATATTTGAAAAAGGTGCTCTTTACTTCAATCAAGTGCACAGCTGCTCTTTGCTTCAATCAAGTGCACAGTTGCTCTTTGCGCCTAGGGCCCTTGGCGCCAAGAGACCTGTGCACTTGACTCTTTTACCAACACTAGTGATATGTGTACCACTTTCGACCCTTACAGTAAACAACCTCTAAATGGAACCTCAACACCTTGAAATAATCAAGTTCACAATATGATGAGACCCAAAATTATCTTTTAATCTGCAGTGCTCAATTTAATAGTCTAGAAGTTCATGTGAAATGAAAAATACTTGTGCTACCACAATCTATGACAGTCCCAACCAGTCATAATTTCTAAATTTTAATCTAAAAAATCTAATTTAAAAGGGTTATGAAATTTTAAGGACTCAAACCCATTCCCCAAGAACTTATTAAGCCAACCTTTCCCCAGAAACCTAATAAATCTGATATTAAAGGGTATTATGAACATAAATACCCTTTACTGAAAGATTTAACAAGGAATCTGTAAATAAGAGTTGGATTTAGCATGAATAATCTGGTCCCTGCACCATGGATCTTAACAAAAATATTACAATTGTGCAACATACCAATACCATTGCTGGATTTTCCTGAACTCCGTAAGCACCGGGTATATGTTCTCAAAGGCTGTATAGGTCTCCTCTCTCACCTTAAGATTCGAAATGAAACAATGCTGATCAGATCCAACCAGAATAGCATATAAAACCTGGGAGGGCAGAACAAAAAAAAGGAGTCTAGTGATATCACATTAGCTCCAGTAAGAACGATTTTTCATGACACAAAAATAAGCAGCACAATCTTTGGATGTTTCATGCGATAGATCAACCCTGGGAACAGCTCTGGCTCATACTGACCACCGGAATGAGAACACAATCAATTTCAATTCTCAAAGTTTTAAAATTGTTACAAAGCATGGTTGAAACTTTGCTAGACCAAAAAGATACCAAAACAGAATCATTTATGACTCAAAAATTATCAAATCCTTTATGAGTATTTCTTATACCCACCCAACCCATGACCTCACCCACTCCTACAAGGGGAGGAGGTGCCATTTAGGCTAGAGCTCACTCGCAAGTAATTTTTTTTTTAAAAATGGGATACCTCTAAAATAAATTTCAAATGTCGCGGGCACCAACCAATTTCTTAGAATCATTACTACAAAACAATCTTTCTACTGTTTCCAGTCAAGTCCGTATTACAACTGGCTATTTGATGTCCAGACAATAATGTTTGCAAATAATTTTAACTTCTGAAAGGCCCAATTTACATGTAACTTCATTTTCCATAGTATGCGTGCATGCAGGTCTGCATATCATAGGTTCCATGGAAGTGTTTAATTCCAAGAATGGCCTCATAAGACAACCTATCCTCCAATCACGGCCGCTTCAGTGGTCAGGGAAGGAAAAGGAGAACATTGCACGGGCTATTTTTTGGTAATTACATTCCAAAGTCGGATAAATCACACACAAATACCAATAACAGCTCTTGATATTAACAGTAAGAACAATTAACACAGATGGACACACAGCCATCACTTACACTAGAAAGCACCATGGGAATATGCCAGTCCTTCAAGCCTGATTGGGAATTTAACATCACATGAACCAACTATGTTCTGAATCTTAAAATCCTATAACAGTGAAAAGCATCAATGTTAAACAAATAGTAATTCTTAGTAAAATACCAAAGCTGCATGTGTCAATATGTTTTATTACATATACATACATAAAATGACACACAGAATTGCACTGAAATTAATTTTTACCTTGAACTTAGCTAGAAAACCAAGCTTCTGTATAATTCGAACATACTGAAAAGCAGAGATACAATGTCAGATTCGGAAATTCAATATTAAAACAACAGCATTAAATCCTAAGACAATTTGCATCTCTCTCAATGACAACATGATGTGAGTGGGGAATTAACCATTTTTAATCACGTTCTTGTAAAACAAGGAACATTTGCTTGTAAAGCATATGGGCATGTATAATTTCACCGTTCAGCTCTGTCCACATTTGCATGAATTTAAGTGCTAGTTTGAAGAGACTAGATATCTGAAAATTAAAGCCAAACTACAAACAACAAGCTATAGGGTTCTGGATACTCTTCTGCATCTCCCAGATGGCCCTATGTTTAAAAACTTATGTATGCAGCTGCCTGAAGGTTTAAAGGCATGCATTATCAAGTTGAATACTGTACTATTTCAGCCGAATATATTGTACTGGTTACCACACTGATACACAACCCTAAGGTAACATTTGCCAAAGATTTGGGGCATTGATCTGTTCCAATTCCAATTGCTTCGGCTAATTTTACTGTTTTGTGCAGATACCCATTCTTATTCTATTTTGAAAACTTTTCAGACCGACAAGGTTATTTTGATAAAATTGGTAAGCCCTAATATTGGAATGAGGATATGCAGGGAATACACACACACAAAGGATAATCCCAAAAAAGTACACTGGAATGCACTAACACCAAAATATTTCATTCCAGTACACACACCAAGTCGGCTGCCAAAACTATATTATGACTTTGATCCATTACCTTCCATGCTGCCAACTTCGACTGTTGTTCACTCTTAGCTCTGGTAAAAACCTAAACATTTGGTATTCACATAATCATTAAAAAATCTTAGAAATAAAAAAACAGCAAAGATGCCAAACCATGTATGTCTATTTTAAAGAGAACAACATAGCAAGCTTTCAGATAGAAAACACCAACTTAAGATTCCAAACAAGAAAATTTGCTAAAATAATGGATTCATTTAACAACAGGATGAACAAGTAGCACTTATTGGCCTCATCCATCCACAAATTGAAAAACAATTTTTCTCGTCACAAATTTCTAAGTAAATGACACATAGATTTCACTTATCAGTCTAGTACAGATCAACGAACCATACATGTTAATCTTCAAGAATAGAGATTTTTGATTTAGAGAGAGATAACAACAAAAACAAACCCAGATGGCACTTTAAAGGCATATAAAACAGCATATAAAGAGAACTTCTACTGTTGTACTTAGAAAGGTACCAAATGCTTGGTCAAAACTTACCATCTTCCCATAGGCAAAAATCAAGGCTGTGGTTTTTGGTTCCCTTAACCTCATAATTACGGCAGCAAAATGCTGCAAGAACACAACAAATGTAAAATTTAAATGTTATTGATATAAAACCCAAAACACAACTCTAAGTGAAACAAGAAACAAGCTCAGCCATCTTTGTCAAATCAAAACCATTAAAAAAAACAGGGGAAAAAAAAAGAAAACAAAAAAGAGGAAAAATAGCTTTTCGTAGTCATTGAATTCATAGAAAATCAATGGCTTAAACCAAGCTTTCATAGAGTAAGCAAATATATTCCAACGTCGACTGGATTCAACAAAGGATAAATAGATAAGGAACACACAGTACTATGGTTAAAAACCCACCTCCCCCCCCCCCCCTCCCCCTCCCCAAAAAGAGAGAGAGAGAGCCATGCCCACAAACGTCCCATACCTTGGGATTGTATTCTGCATTACGAGCTTGAAGTGCAATGGCCTCAAGATCCAACTTGCAGTCCAAATTTACTGTAGACACAATGTTCCTGAAGTGACAACACTACCATGTTATAGGCTACAAATTCTGGGAGTAAATAACATAAGTGAGTTATTGCAATGTCCAATTCATTAACAGAGCCACATACAGGAAGGGACAAAGTAATAAACTAGTCTTTTATTTTATATAATCTGAAGATCATAAGGACACAAATCTACATAACCAAGAGATCCATATTCGTAAGAAAGCAGAATTAATATTCAAGCCTTCCACCAATATGCATCTCCAGGCTTCAGTGCTCATTTTTTAATTAAATCAAAGTAAGAAAGTAATAAAATCTATCAAGAATTAGCAACTAGAATCCACCCAAGTACAAGAAATTGTGTCTTTTGTGAGTGTGTGCACGCGCGATAAACTTATGTGAATCATAAAGTATCTAATTATTCAGAAACCAGCCAAATCAAAGAAAAAAAAAAGGGTTGAAATGTTAGGCTCTAGTCACACATCCATTCTCGAGACAGGAGGGACAGAAAATCATAGTGAATGCAGGAACCAAACTAAGAGATAGGCAAACCCCAGCATTTACATTCAAAACACCAAAACACATTCACACTCATTCCCACAGTAGCCAGAGCACAACTGTAATTTCATATTGCTGGATACAAAATGTCAATCACAACAAACATACAGCCACACCACAACATCAACATTGTACAGCAAGTGACCCACATCAGAATCCATATCATTACCATTGGTCCTCAAAATGGATGTTATTTCTAATGATCTGCTTTGGATAAAGAAGTCTTCTCAACCGTCAAGGATTTGGGTCCTCATAGGAGCATCCAGCTTCACTCTTTTGCTTATCATTTGGAGTATCACTTGCTACTGATTGATGGATGAAATCCATATTGTGAGAAGGCTCATCAGTAGAGCACTCAATGATTGTTTGCTCAAACTCTTCAAGCACTTGAGGGAATAAGAAACCTCTCCCACACTTCAGCACCATCAAAAGTGGGAAGTAGCTTACAACTGAAACCTCAATGTGACTGAACTGATTCCAAAAAACAAAAAATAATAACAATCTGAGAATTGCCCACAAGGTAAACTCTACATATCAGCATGTTAGAATTTACAAGACTAACCCACAATTCAGCACTGTCAAGATCGGCAAAGTTCTAGCAATCAAATCCTCAATAAAGATGAATCCTTAGTCGATAGCAGATAATCCCTCAACTACAAATATTTTACAGAAAGAAATTAATAATACTCATCGAGAGCAACAAGAGTGCAGATTTTTGCAATTTCTTCTTTCCATTTGATTTTACAATGACACTGAGATTGCAAGAATCTGTTGCATTCTCCTATCGAAAATTGTAATAAATACTATAAGGAGAGACTAAAATGAGTGTAGATTTTACCCTCCCATAATTGAACAAAAATGATGAGCACACAATCAGTTGCACCTATCTTCTTGTCTGCTAGCAGGGCAACAATTTGTCCTCACCAACAGAGTCCAATAAAATGGCCCTTATCACTGATTAAAAAGAGAGAAATGCAAGCATGCGCCAATGAATTTAAGAAGAAAATATAAATATACAGCTACAAATAAACAATATTCTGTAGAGTGAGAAAGATGGTGACTTTTACACAATGGGCTCCCCCATTAGGACTGAACTTGTTAAAAGAAAAATTACTGTCAATTCAGGATGTGTAATCTGTGAAGAAGGAGAAGAAACATTGGGCCACTCATTTACCAAATATCCATTTGCAAGGGCATTGTGGTTTGCTTCACCCTTGAATATCAGAGAGGACTCAATTCCATCTGTACATTAATGGCTGCAGATGATCTTAGAGGATTAAAAGGCTGATCATGTTCATGGAATGTCACTTGTACGTACAGGAAAGTAGTGCTATCCTCTGGACAATATGGATAAACAGATATCCATCATGCTACAGTGAGAAGGGTCCTAATAGAATGGCCACAACCAACAGAACAGGGGGAACAGAGCAGATAGGTTCACAATAGATGTTTGAAAAATCATACAATCTCGTATATCTTTGCTAAATCGTCTAAATTATCCTCATAAGGAGTGATGCTGCAGCTGCTAGACCCAGGCATCTTTTCTTTGAGATCTTCAATGTCTTGCTCATATACCAAACGGGCTCCCAATTTTGTCACCACCAAGCTTGGACCCTCGGGTTTTACATGAAGTTCAATCTGACTCAATCGATTAGCATCGATTTGATTCAATTCCTTGCCCCTTTTCCTTTTGAGAGGATAATATTTTATCCAATGGTGACATGAACCAATCTTACCACATTCTTCGGAAAAAAAAAAAAAAAAAAAAAAAAACCCTCTGAATCCTGAACTTTCAGTTCCATCGACATAACAGGAAGAAAGAATACTATAACCATCCAAAGCAGGTACGTGAATTAAAGGATGGGGGTACATTATAAAAACAACACACACTGTTTTTTTGGTTTTTTTTTTATTATATATATTTTAAAATTTTTAAAGACACAGAAGTCCAACTAAAGGCAATTAAAATTTGAAAAATGAATGTGCTTTTAGCCAATTTCTCTTTGCTTAATTATGTTTTCTTTATGCTAATACCTACAAATGATTTCCTTAATTTCATTAAGATAACAAATTGGGTGTTTGAGATTGGGATCTTCATATTTGGTTGTGTGTAAGAATGAGTGGTTAATGAAGTGTTTGGGTGGGGGGTCTTTGACGTCAAAGCCCAAAGGGTGACAGTCAAGTGGTGGTTTTAGGTTTTGAAACCCAATGAAAACCGAATCGACCAAAGGTCTTTCATGGTAACACCATCCCTAACTCTCTCTCTCTCTCTCTCTCTCTCTCTCTCTCTCTCTCTCATCCTCAGATTCATCTAGATCCAATGAGATCTAGTCCAGATCCTTCAAGATTCAGCAAGATCTCGTCGCTCTCCAACGAAATCTATGCCAGATCTCGATGGATATAGCCAAATATCGGCCTCATTAAAAAAACCTGAAACCAACCAATACAACTCAATATCCAACGAGATCTGAACAAGCCGATCTGACAAGTCTTCCTAATCAGTTTCGGGTTACTTTTTTCCCTACCCAAAGTTTTCAAGTCAAGTTCAGGTTGGGCACAAACCAACCCATGGACAGTCCTACCCTTGGTGTATGCAATCTCCCATCCCACACACCTCAGGTTATTATATTTTCTTAGTTTCTTTTGGTAGAACTAAAATTTTTAGTTTTAAAATTCTCATTTTCTTAAGGAGATTATCATGATAATCAAAACTCATCACATAACTACAATTGATATTACTCAAATGATTGATAGGCACATTTAAATACATAGCCATGTAGATTGTATTTTGTATAAACTCAAATTCTCACTTTCAAAAAAATGAATGATTAACACAAAAAAAGAACAAACCAAAGTTATAAGAGGAAGAGAAAGGACTTGTGGTGGGAAACTCAAAAGGCACAACAATACAACATCAGAACACATCAACCTCAAGTAGCGATATTTAAAAACATAAAAATTCATCAATCTAAAATAATGTTGCAAGAAAGAATTAAAAATCTAAAGAGAGAGAGAAAGCAATCACCTTTTTTTCAGAAGAAAATATGAGAGAGTGTAGTATTTTCTTCAACTTTAAGAGATAAAGATAATTGCTTTATTTAGTTTTAGTTTATACTTATAGTCACCCAAAATGGACTGAAGTTAACCAAATGGACTAAAGTGGACCAAAATGGACCAAATTAGATGAAATTAAACCAAATTGATCAAAATGAGCCAGATTGGACCGAAGTGGGTGTTTATTATCTTTACCTCTTGAAGTTTATGAAAATGACATATTGTTCTCTAAGTATACGTGGAACGAAATCCTTCAATTTGACCTTGAATACTACATTAGCATACAAAATTACAAATATGAATACAATAATGACATATGAGTTTTTTTTGGATGAGTATAAACTAAAATAAAATAAATAAATGGTGTCGCTATTGAAACTGTTTGTATTACATGTATTTTTTATTAAAAGTTTTACATTTAGGTTCAAAAACATGTATAGTCATGCTAGTAAAAAGTGATGAACCTATCATGATTTTTAAGTTACAATTAGTTTTGAAAATATGTAAAGGCATAATACATTATTGCATACATTAATGTGTGTGCGTGTGTGTGTATTTTAAATGATGAAAAGAAAAAAATAATGGTAACTGTGTTACATAAGGCCCCAAAAGGCACTAAACGGCTAATAACAGAATAAGCCTCTGTTAACACCAGATACATAACAGAAGCACAGCAGTACAATCTTCAGATAGTTAAATTCTTTGCTGCGAAAAGCAAATACAATTTGCTTCTACTGAAATTTAAACCTTTAGCAGTTTTGGATCCAAATAACTTCTTAAAGCCATCACCAGATGGGCATTTTCTCTTTTTGTTTTGCCTTTTTAGATGAGGAAGAAGGTAGTTACGGAAATACTGACAACTACTGCTGTAACACCCTATCTTAATTACCTATTTAATTTTATGGGTTTATATGCATATTATGATCTTAATTACTTTTAAGTGCATGAAGCTTTAATTTTTTTAAAAGATTATAAATAAATGAAATGGCTAGTTCTATTATAAATATATATTTAGTATGATGCATAATTGGTGTTTTAATCAGGCATATATTGCATGAAATGTGATTGTGGAAATTTCACCCCATGCAACCAATGAGAATTCAACACAAGTAATACTAAAGGATCGTGCATGTTGACAAATCAAAAGGCCAAGGACTTGGCCGGCCATGCAATCACCAAGAGCCACTTTCCTTGACTTTTTCAAGCAATTAGAACAACCAAGAAGCAATTCCCACGGATACACACACACAAATCAGAAAAGTCACACACTTTGCTCTCTTTTTCTCTTAAGGAAAGAGCTAGAAAGCTCTCTTAAGCCTTTCACTTAAGCACACGTATCCCCCAACCCCAAAAGTCCACTTTTATCTTCTTTTGCTGCCCAAAAGTCTTCATCTTTATCTTATCTTCTTGGCTGCACCAGACCAGAAAGTCCAGCTCCTTTCTTCTTTCTCTCTTCTTCCTCTGCTCTTACACGGCTGTAACTCTTTCACCCTTTCACCAAAAATTCTAATTTCTCTAAGAAGAAATTAAGAACCTAAACACTAAGGTTTCATCTTCAAAGTATGTAGGTAAGTAATCAAAACTTCATTTGATTTTGGGTATGTTAATAGTACAGTTGTTTTGTTTATTTTCCCTTCTTTATCCTCTGTTCTGATTTGTGAGACTGAACTTGTGTTTCTGTTTTGTAAGTTGAAAGAGTGATGGTGTTATGGACTATTGGATGCTTATTAGGGTATTTTAATATGTATGGTATAGGTATAAAAATACCCAAATGAAATGATGACCAATTTCTATTTATTGAGGATTTTAGAAATAACATGCACGGAAGCTGTCACTGTGACAGATTTGATGTTTACCAAAAGAAAATTTTGTATTAAATCATTTGTTGTGAATTAGGATGCTAGAATAGTTTTTAGGAATTCTAAGACATGTATGGTTGTTGTGGAAGTGGTCTCACTGCTTTTGGATAGATATAAAAATAACGGTTTAATTTCTAAGTTGCATGAGTTTCTGCCAGGACAGATTTGAACGTGTTGTATTGTATGATTTTTAATAAATCATGGGTTTGTGTTCTGACTCCGAAAGTTTTATGGTATATACTGGACATACAGTGGAGTAGTTATGTAAAATTTCATGACTTCTGTATGTGTTTGAACAGCCCATTCGTATTTTGCAAATAGGGCTTTTGCTGCTGTAATGAGCAGTGAACAAGGTAGAATAACCCCGACTTTGTGGATTTAATTTTGAAGCTAGGGTGAATGTTTTGAGCTATAATTTAATATGCTCATCCTTTGTTATGTGTGGAGCATATATAAATTTTATGCCTTGGTTTCTCTATGGTTTGGATGCATAATGTGTTTGATGATTGTATCATATGCTTTTGGGAACTTATTGTGATGGGAATTAAGATTTTCTTGAGTTTGAGAGTTAGGTTATGATTGAGGTATAAGTTTAAATACTTAGGAAGAGATTTTCAATAATAAGTTTTGGTTTTTCATCTAGGTGACGAGAACGAGAACACGGACACTTAAGCTCCTCTTGTACAATCTCTCTCGTCTTCGACTTTCAGGTAAGGGATTTGAGATATGTGCTTTTGATAAGTAAAAAGATTATTTCAAAATGTATTATGCATTAAAGTTTTTATTTAGAGATATTACGTATAAGCATGAGTTAAGTAAACTATGTGTTTGTGAGTTGTTCAATCTTATATACATAATAATTTTAGCATATTGATGCTACTATTTATATCACGAACATGATATTTAAGAATGAAGTGGATATGCTACTGTTGTGAAACGTTTATGTAAAAGCAAGGTTATCAGAAAAATATAATTTACGGTTATTCCATTGTTATGATCTGAACTCAGCCAGTAGGGGTTATAGTACTGGCATTTCCATGGAAATTCTGTTTGGCCATTATAAGTGGGACTGGCTCTACTGTACCCGCCCTTGTTGGTAACAACCAACTTGTGGAGGATGTCAACCTACCCCTATGGTTGAAAAGATGTATTATGATATGATTCCGGAATGACCTAGCATTGTGGGAGATGCTGGATGCCTGGCACTCTATGCTGGAAGCCTTCCAAAGTTGTGACAGACTTACAATTGGATTAACTAATATGTATTATAAATGAGCTATTGAGCTATTTGGAAATTATAAGAAGGGTATGACGATAAGAAAGGTATATTAAAAGTGTTATAAGTTTAATGAGAAGTTATGATAAAGTATTTATAGTCTATTCAAAGATAAGGTTACTAAACTATGGTTACGTTCCTTATGATGTCCTTTTATATTTATATGGAAGGAAAATGAAGTATGTTCATCTAAAAGCTTGAAAATTATTTTATGAACAATAAGAACAGTAGGAAGACTATTTTATCAAAGTTGGCATATCCATAAAATATTTGATTTACATGCATTCTTATCAAGGGCCCATGGAGCTTAAAAACCTTACTGGGCTTCGCAGCTCACCCTTTTATATTTCAGTGCACATGTTCTTCCTGGAAGCGGCGAGAGTGTTAGAGGTGGCAAGGATTTCGTGAATTCTTATTTGTTAGAGTGTAGAGTTTTTGTTGTATAGTAGTTTAGCTCTTTTGATGTATAGGAGGAATCAAGTACATCTTGATTCCTCGAGCACTGTTGTAATTCAGAACCTTAGTTTGTTTTGAACCCCAGTTGTATGTCTTCGAGGATAGGTTTGTAATAATAGTTTTGCTAAACATTTAGTTATGTAATATTTACACGAATACCCTAAGCTTCAACCAGGTGATAACCTTCCAAGTTCGAAGGAAATGAAATATTTCAGGGCTTTCATCATTTTTGTATATATTGGTTTTAATGCACGAAATTAAGCAGGTATTCAAGTAACAAATTATTGTTAAGCCCCTTATGTTTAGGTTGGTTCGTGTTGGTATTGAGGTAAATTTGATATTAACATGCCGGTCATGCTCTAAATCCTGAAGTACAGGTTTGGGTCGTGACAACTGCCCAATATAAGCAAACAGAAATTATGGCAAGTGGAACATGAAGGGCTACCATTACCATCACCTTTTTTTTTTTTCTTTTTATGGGGTTAAGGTCTATGATCATCTTAACAGAGACTTGATTCAATTTTCAATACAAGAATTAAATTAAATTATACATCCTTTGGAGTCGCTAAGTCCACAGCAACTATAGAAATTTAAGTTCACATTTTCCAAACACAAGCTAGTCTACTGAATCTGAAAACAAACTAGACAATACTATTGAGGTAAGGAAGACCAATTTGTGTGCAGACACCCAATAGAGTATACAACAAAGGATGAAGCTCCACAATTTTTCAATCTTCCAAACAACACCTCAAACATTATACTTGTAGTTTAAAACCCCTTGATTAAATTAACATTATATGTGTTTTAAAATTTTCCTTCAAAAAAAAACTATAAAATACACACACACACACACACACACACACACACACACATATATATATATGTAGGGATATTAGGCCCAGTAGAATGTATTGGGTCGGGGGCCCAGTCCGAGGACACCTCATAAGTCCGAGGATGGATAAACATGTGATAAAAGTCAACACTAATAAATAAAGGAAGGAATGTAGGCGTTATGTTCCAGGGAAGTGATCCGAGGATGAATACTTCCTCGACTAGGCAAAGCCGAGGTCAAAAGATGCAGTCAAACATCAAGAGCAACGTTTTGGACGATTCCACTGATGACGATAGGTATCAAGAAGGAACAAGACAAAGGGAGGCCATGAAATATCTAAAGGGAAAGTTGCTGCCATAGCATTAAATTGTAGCTAACTCTCTGGCCGTATTAATGAAGAAGTGATACTTGAACAATATATTTCAGCCTTACAGCTACTCCTCAAAGACTTCAAGAAGGCTCTAATGGGATATGGATCAACACTAGCAACCTAGTCTACACATGGAGGGTAGAGATGAATGAGAAGGATAGTATAAAATAGAAAGAAGATCCTAAGGGGAGGGGATCGAGAAATTAAGAGAAACACTGTAGTAATTAAGAACTGAATTTTTAATCAAAATTAAGAGAAATATATAAGAACTGATCTCCTCGGATTGTGCCGAGGACAATTTTCTTTAGATTAAACCAATCTATCTTTATTTTCTTGTATTATGATCCACTATACTTGTTGTCCAACTCATTAAAGCCTAGTTTTCCAACCCACTCTCTACAAATTCATTATATTGGGCTTTTTGGGCCTAAGTTCATCCATCCTTTGGGTTAGGGACTCAAATTGTGACCTCACACACACACACACACACACACACACACATAGTTAAAGCTACGCTTCCTGCATTACATACATTACAAATCCAATTCAATGGTTTATTGTCATTGGATTCAATGCAAGAGACTTCAAATTTTTAAACTTTTAGTGCAAAATAGTGAGAGTAAAACTCGATATGGGGCAAGTGATTTGATTTACTACAAGGACTTAGGGATGGCAATTTTTGCCCGACCCGCAAGTACCCGGCCCGGCCCAACCCTAATGGGCTAGGTTTTACCCGGTCCGATTAGGAATATGGTCAAGTATAAGTTAAAAATAAAAAATAAAAAATAAAATAAAAAAAACCCGAAGCGGGTCCGGGTTTTATCAAAAAAATCCAAGACCCAACCCGAAACCCAGCCCAGATAAAAACCTAGTACCCTGAAATTACAAAAATACCCTATATATATATATATATATATATATATATAATCTAACCTTAAATTCTAATCCCTCATTTCGAAACTCCCTCTCCCTTAGCTCAGTCCCTCACTCCGACACTCCCTCACCCTCACTCCCACACTCCCTCACACCTCCCTCCCTTAGTCTAGCACTCCCTCTCCCTCAGCTTAGTCACTCCGACACACCCTCAGTTCGACACGGCCTCACACTCTCACAGCCCTCACTCACTCTCAGTCAGTAACACACTCTCTTTAATCTCGCCTCTCTCTTATCTCAAGCTCTCTTCTCACACATTGAATGGTGGTTTATGGAGTGAAGGTTGTGATACTCACGAACTGAATGGTGTTTTTGGGTTTGTATTCTTGTATGGTGTTTGGATTTAGTGTTGGATTTGTGTGTTTGTTTCCCAAGAAAATTTTGGGTTTATTCAAAGATATTTCTGTGATTGGTTGGATAATTAATTTGGGTTTTTCTGGGTTTGTTAGAGACAGATTAATGTTGGGTTCTTGTTAATGTTTTGGGTCGTGTTCTTGTGTATGAATTTTCTAGGTTTGTATTCATGTGTGTTCTTGTGTTGTAATTCTGTTTTATTTTTATTTATTTTTTTCCAAAATTGAAGAATTAATTAAATTTTTTTTTTGGTTGGGCCACAAATTGGGCCCAATCCCTTAACGGGGCCCGCAGGGGTGGGTCCAGGCCCCTGGAAAAAAACCCGCTTAGTAAATGGGTCAGGTCCGGGCCCGAGCCACAAGTCTTGGCCTGCAGGTTGGGTCCAGATATGAAAAAAAACCTGGCCCGAACCCAACCTGTTGCCATTCCTACAAGGACTGTTATAATTCCTCCTCATATAGACCACATGTTGTGAGCCTATTATATGCACCAGGCAAAACTAAACAAAAATGTCTGCAACTCAACATGCATTGCAATTTGCATTTGCAACTGTCGCAGTGCACACGCATTGCCAACTTGAATACCGTCCTGGCTGGCTTCTGTCAGTCCAGATTCATGCACTCATTTTCACTGTGGTTAGCTCAAAGAAATTGCCAAGAGCAGATCACGTGGCATGCAGTTTGAATTGAAATGCCATATGCTACAACTCACACGGTTGTACTGTCTTACTTGCAAACAATGAGGGATTGCAAAAGACAAAAGGACTGTGCCTACAATATTAATTTTCCGTACATTTCCAGTTTTGACTTTGAACGAGTCTTTATTTTCTATTTCAGTCACACAAGTAACTACAGTTAATATATTATATATCTCATTTAGGCTGAAACACCATCCGATCTATAAAACTGTCTCGCTGGATTATCTATATGAGACCCTAATTCAATCAAGGGCTGGTGATCACATTCACTTCGGTAATGTCCCTCGTTTGCAGTGCTAGTACGTTCGGATAGATTAACTTTTTTCTGTTTATTTGTTTACGTACAGCTTTTTAAAAGCCTTTTTTTTTTTTTTTTTTGCTCACTACAATTATAACATCCAAATGCACCAACAGATAGCATCATAGCACGACAGAGTCGATTCAAGTTTCACAAAATTACATTCTATCCAAACGGCAAAAGCAAAAGTCCAACGGAAAGTTAAAAATTCTTATTTTATCTTTTTTCCCCATCCGTTTTTTTTTTTTTCGTCAACAACTCTGTAAAATATATGGTTCTTCTCCCACTACTACATCAGAACCAAGAAAATTAAATGCGGACACTGAACCCATCTTTTTTAACTTAAAAACCAGAGAACCGATGCACAATTGGCTTTTATATTTACAGTTCAATCCAGGCTCAGCAGCTACATTGCCAGGTATTCCACCTCCTAACTTTTGCAAACAAGATCTGGCTTCTCTTCCCACAAAATCTGCAACAAATTCAAAACAAATGATCTGAGTTCACCTTGGTATAACCTGTAAAACATTCCTCCAAAAAAATTAAATAAAAAAAAAACATTCCCACAACATTCCTCACAAGCCAAAGAATGCCAACAAGATGCCCCTGTAAAATCAAGGGCATTAAACCCAAGTCTGTTGTCAGCATGGCCTGAGAAAAAATCAACATCCTCAATTGTACTCTACAGAGGGGGAGGAGCCAAGGACAGACTCTCCTAACATCCTCAATCCCCCCATCATCCCCCCCGAATCCTATCTGGCCAGAGGTGATATACAGTCTTGTTAAAAGCACACCAAGTGCGCCTTGAAGCTTAAAGCTTGAAGCCCCAAAGTCTAAGCGCCTGTTTCAAGAAGCACGCCTTAGATATGCTTTTTTGGCACTTTTTGAAGAAGCACAAAGCATGCCTAGACACATTTTTCTATTTTATTGCTAAAAAAGATATATATTATTAAAGTTAATTGTTTGATCTTGAAGAAAATGACAAGGACAGGTTCATTGACTTATCATACAAACACCATTCTTAAGGTGTTGTATTACAAAAGCAATTTTTCTTTTTTTAAATTAACATGTCAAAAGATAAAAACAAGGCTAATATACTATTCTCTCCTATGCTTTTGGTCTTTGGCGTTTTAGATGCATGTTGATGGAACCATATACATCATTTGATCATAACTATCGTGTGTATGTATTTTATAAAAAGCTAGACAATTATATAAAATTTGATCTTTAAACTTTCTATGACTAAAGTATTATCATATTATCCATTAATTGTTATTTTCGACTTACTATATTAAAATTTTAAGAAATTGAAATAACTATAGTAAAATTTGAACTTACAAACACTATACAATTGCGCTTACTTAAAAGGTAAAATATTAAAAAGCTTGAGTTTTTATTTTATTTTTATTATATATGAATAATTCTATTAGAGGTTATAAGATAATATATTTGAAAAAGGTGCTCTTTACTTCAATCAAGTGCACAGTTGCTCTTTGCGCCTGGGGCCTTTGGCGCAAAGAGACCTGTGCACTTGACTCTTTTACCAACACTAGTGATTTGTGTACCACTTTCAACCCTTACAGTAAACAACCTCTAAATGGAACCTCAACAACTTGAAATAATCAAGTCCAAAATATGATGGGACCCAAAATTATCTTTTAATCTGCAGTGCTTAATTTAATAGTCTAGAAGTTCATGTGAAATGAAAAATACTTGTGCTACTACAATCTATGACAGTCCCAACCAGTCGTAATTTCCATATTTTAATCTAAAAAATCTGATTTACAAGGGTTATGAAATTTTAAGGACTCAAACCCATTCCCCAAGAACTTATGAAGTCAACCTTTCCCCAGAAACCTAATAAATCTGATTTTAAAGGGTATTATGAACACAAATACCCTTTACTGAAAGATTTAACAAGGAATCTGTAAATAAGAGTTGGATTTAGCATGAATAATCCGGTCCCTGAACCACGGATCTTAACAAAAATATTACAATTGTGCAACATACCATTGCTGGTTTTTCCTGAACTCCGTAAGTGCCGGGTATATGTTCTCAAAGGCTGTATAGGTCTCATCTCTCACCTTAAGATTCAAAATGAAACAATGCTGATCAGATCCAACCAGAATAGCATATAAAACCTGGGAGGGCAGAACAAAAAAAAGGAGTCTAGTGATATCACCTTAGCTCCTGTAAGAACGATTTTTCCTGACACAAAAATAAGCAGCACAATCTTTAGTTGTTTCATGCGATAGATCAACCCTGGGAACAGCTCTGGCTCATACTGACCACCAGAATGAGAACACAATCAATTTCAATTCTCAAAGTTTTAAAATTGTTACAAAACATGGTTGAAACTTTGCTAGACCAAAAAGGTACCTAAACAGAATCATTTATGACTCAACAATTATCAAATCATTTTTGAGTATTTCTTATACTCACCCAACCCATGACCTCACCCACTCCTACAAGGGAAGGAGGTGCCATTTAGGCAAGAGCTCACTGGCAAGTAATTTAAAAAAAAAAATTGGGATACTTCTAAAATAAATTTCAAATGTTGCAGGCACCAACCAATTTCTTAGAATCATCACTACAAAACAATCTTTCAACTGTTTCCAGCCAAGTCCGTATTCCAACTGGCTATTTGATGTCCAGACAATAATGTTTGCAATAATTTTAACTTCTGAAAGGCTCAATTTACATGTAACTTCATTTTCCATAGTATGCGTGTATGCAGGTATGTATCATAGGTTCCACGGAAGTGTTTAATTCCTAGAATGGCCTCATAAGACAACCTATCCTCCAATCATGGCCACTTCAATGGTCAGGGAAGAAAAAGGAGAACATTGCACAGGCTATTTTTTGGTAATTACATTCCTAAGTCTGATAAATCACACACAAATACCAATAATGGCTCTTGATATTTAACAGTAAGAACAATTAACACAGATGGACACACGGCCATCACTTACACTAGAAAAAGCACCATGGGAATATGCCAGTCCTTCAAGCCTGATGGGGAATTTAACATCATATGAACCAACTATGTTCTGAATCTTAAAATCCTATAACAGTGAAAAGCATCAATGTTACGGCAGCAAAACGCTGCAAGAACACAACAAATGTAAAATTAAAATCTTATTGATATAAAACCCAAAACACTACTCTAAGTGAAACAAGAAACAAGCTCTAGCCATCTTTGTCAAATAAAACCATTAAAAAAACCGGGGAAAAAAAGAAAACAAAAAAGAGGAAAAATAGCTTTACGGAGTCATTGAATTCATAGAAAATCAATGGCTTAAACCAAGCTTTCATTGAGTAAGCAAATATATTCCTACGTCGACTGGATTCAACAAAGGATAAATAGATAAGGAACACCCAGCACTATGGTTAATAAACCCCCCGCCACGCCCCACCCCCCAAAAAAGAGAGAGAGAGCCATGCCCACAAAAGTCCCATACCTTGGGATTGTATTCTGCATTTCGAGCTTGAAGTGCAATGGCCTTAAGATCCAACTTGCAGTCCAAATTTACTGTAGACACAATGTTCCTGAAGTGACAACACTACCATGTTATAGGCTACAAATTCTGGGAGTAAATAACATAAGTGAGTTATTGCAATGTCCAATTCATTAACAGAGCCACATACAGGAAGGTAGAAAGTAATAAACTAGTCTTTTATTTTATATAATCTGAAGATCATGAGGACACAAATCTATCAAACCAAGAGATCCATATACATCAGAAAGCAGAATTAATATTCAACCCTTCCACCAATATACATCTCCAGGCTTCAGTGCTCATTTTTTAATTAAATCAGAGTAAGAAAGTAATAAAATCTATCAAGAATAAGCAACTAGAATCCACCCAAGTACAAGAAATTGTGTCTTTTGTGTGTGTGCGCGCACGCTAAACTTATTTGAATCATAAAGTATCTAATTATGCAGAAACCAGCCAAAATCAAAAAAAAAAAAGGATTGAAATGTTAGGCTCTAGTCACACATCCATTCTCGAGACAGGAGGGACAGAAAATCATATTGAATGCAGGAACCAAACTAAGAGTTAGGCAAACCAGCATTTACATTCAAAACACCAAAACACATTCACACTCATTCCCACAGTAGCCAGAGCACAACTGTAATTTCATATTGCTGGATACAAAATGTCAATCACAACAAACATACAGCCACACCAAAACATCAACATTGTACAGCAAGTGACCCACATCAGAATCCACATCATTACCATTGGTCCTCAAAATAGATGTTATTTCTAATGATCTGCTCCAGATAAAGAATTCTTCTCAACCTTCCAGGATATGGGTCCTCATAGGAGCAACCAGCTTCACTCTTTTGCTTATCATTTGGAGTATCACTTGCTACTGATTGATGGATGAAATCCATATTGTGAGAAGGCTCATCAGTAGAGCATTCAATGATTGTTTGCCCAAACTCTTCAAGCTCTTGAGGGAATAAGAAACCTCTCCCACACTTCAGCACCATCAAAAGTGGGAAGTAGCTTACAACTGAAACCTCAATGTGACTGCACTGATTCCAAAAAACAAAAAATAATAATAATCTGAGAATTACCTACAAGGTAAACTCTACATATCAGCATGTTAGAATTCACAAGACTAACCCACAATTCAGCACTGTCAAGCTTGGCAAATTTCTAGCAATCGAATCCTCAATAAAGATGAATCCTTAGTTGATAGCAGATAATCCCTCAACTACAAATATTTTACAGAAAGAAATTAATAATACTCATCAAGAGCAACAAGAGTGCGGATTTTTGTAATTTCTTCTTTCCATTTGATTTTACAACAACACTGGGATTGCAAGCATCTATGGCATTCTCCTATGGAAAATTGTAATAAATACTATAAGGAGAGACTAAAATGAGTGTGGATTTTACCCTCCCATAATTGGACAAAAATGATGAGCACACAATCAGTTGCACCTATCTTCTTGTCTGCTAGCAGTGCGACAATTTGTCCTCACCAACAAAGTCCAATAAATAGTCCTTGTCACTGATTAAAAAGAGAGAAATGCAAGCATATGCGAATGAATTTAAGAAGAAAATATAAATATACAGCTACAAATAAACAATATTCTTTAGAGTAAGAAAGATGGTGACTTTTACACAATGGGCTCCCCCATTAGGACTGAACTTGTTAAAAGAAAAATTACTGTCAATTCAGGACGTGTATAGTATGAAGAAGGAGAAGAAACATTGGGCCACTTATTTACCAAATATCCATTTGCAAGGGCATTGTGGTTTGCTTCACCTTTAAATATCAATCAGAGCGGACCAATTCCATCTGTACATCAATGGCTGCAGATGATCTTAGAGGATTATAAAGCTGATCATGTTCATGGAATGTCACTTGTTCGTACAGGAAAGTAGTGCTATCCTCTGGGCAATATGGATAAACAGATATCCATCATGCTACAGTGAGAAGGTTCCTAATAGAATGGCCACAACTAGAGGTGACAAATGGGCGGGTTGGGTCATAAATGAGTTGGGTGTGTAATTACCCATTTATCTATTTATGACCCGTTTATATATAAATTAATTATCCATTACCAACTCAACCCATTTAATTAATAACTCACCCATTTAACCCAATATGACTCAAATACCTCTAAAACTACTTGAATAATCTCTTGACCTCCAAAATTACAAAATACCCTTAAATACCTAAAATGATACAAATACCCATACACTTCCAAAATTATCCCTAAAGTCTCCAAAATGAGCAAAATACCCATAAAACCTCTAAAATGACCAAACCCCCCCCCCCCCCCCCCGATATCTCTAAAATCACCATATATGCTTAAAACCCACTAAAATGACCAAAATACCTCCAAAATCTCTAAAATGACCAAAATACCCCCTAAAACCCAAAAAAAATGACTAAAATAACCTCGAAACCCAAAAAATAAACAAAATACCCCCGAAACTCAAAAAATGACCAAAATACCTCTAAAATCTAAAAAAAACCAAAATACTTCCAAACCCAAAAAATGACCAAAATACCCTCTGAAACCCAAAAAATGACTAAAATACCCCCGAAACTCAAAAAATGACCAAAATTCCCCCGAAACCCAAGAATGACCAAAATACCCCTAAAACTCAAAAAACGACCAACATACCCCCTAAATCCAAGAATGACCAAAATACCCCTGAAACTCAAAAAATGACCAAAATACCCGTGAAACCCAAGAATGACCAAAATACCCTTGAAACTCAAAAAATGACCAAAATACCCTTGAAACCTAAAAATGATCAAAATACCCCTGAAACCTAAAAGTGACCAAAATACCCCCCCAAGCCCAAAAAATGACCAAAATACCCCCCAAACTCAAAAAATACCAAAATACCCCCAAAACCCAAGAAATGATCAAAATACCCTCAAAACCTAAAAATGACCAAAATGCCCTCGAAACCTAAAAAATTACCAAAATACCCCCAAAACCTAAAAATTACCAAAATACTTCTGAACCCTAGAAATTTACTGAAATAACCAAAAAATCAAAAAATTATTGAAATAACCCTAAAACTAAAAGATGACATAAATGCCCTCGTAACCTAGAAAATGACTAAAATACCCTTAGAATCTAAAAGATGATCAAAATAACCCTGAAACCTAGAAAATTACTGAAATTCCCTTGAAACCTATAAAATGACTAAAAGACTCTTAGAACCTCTAATTTGTCAAAAATATCCTCAAAACATCCAAAATACCCTAAACCTCTACTTCGGTAATTTCAGATGTTTCTAGTGTATTTTGGTCATCTTACATATTTAGCGGTATTTTGGTCATAATTTGGGTTTCAATGTTTTTATTGATCATTTTTTTTAGGTTTTGGGGTTATTTTGGTCATTTTTTAGGTTTTTGGGGTATTTCGATAATTTTTTAGGTTTCAAGGTATTTTGGTAATTTTTTTAGGTTTCGGGGGTATTTCAGTTATTTTTTAGGTTTTGGAGGTATTTCGGTCAATTTTTAAGTTTAGGGAGTATTTTGGTAATTTTTTAGATTTATGGTGTATTTTGGTAATTGTTAGGTTTTGGGGGTATTTCGATCATTTTTTTAGATTTTTTGGGTATTTTGGTAATTTTTTTATGTTTCGGGGGTATTTCAGTTATTTTTTAGGTTTTGGAGGTATTTCGATCATTTTTTAGGTTTCAGGGTATTTTGGTAATTTTTTAGGTTTCAAGGGTATTTCAGTCATTTTTTAGGTTCACAACCAACAGAACAGGAGGAACAGAGCTGATAGGTTCACAATAGATGTTTGAAAAATCAGAATAAAATTGTAGTAAATAATATTTTCAAAAAAAAATGACTACCATACAATAGATGTACATGCTTTCCCGTCAACAAGCAATGCAAGTATGGCACAGTTTCTCCATTCCAACAAAGTCCAAAAACTTTCTCACACCCAATATAAGGCAACTAGCAGAAAGAGGAATCACAAATTACTTAGGGTTTTACTAAGCATATGTTATACATTAATAAACCAATTTAGAAAACTTCTTAGAGCATACTTTAGTAAACCATTTTAGAACACTTTTTATTAAAAATTGAAAAAGTGATTAACTTTTTCATTTCTATAAAAAAAAAAAAAAAAAAAAAAAATCCTAAAATAGATTACTAAATAAATAAGGGTATACATTAACCGAACCCAATCACTTAAACTCATATGGCCTTGTCACAAGTTAAAAAGAAAAAGATATGCAAGCAAAAGCCAATGAATTTTTAAATAATAATAAATAATTAAAAATACAGCTACAAACAAACAAGATCAGTAAGAGAGAGAAATATGATGACTTACAAAAAATCAAAGATAGAACCTTCGAAAGTCCTCTTCCTCACAATTGGAGTCGCCTCGTCCTTGTGTGCATAAATTCCCAATCGTTGCATAAACTCATAAAGAGAGATGCTGCTGCTGCAGCTGCAGGACCCAGGCATGTTTTTTTTTAGATCTTCAATGTCTTGCTCATATACCAAACGGGCTCCCAATTTCTTCACCTCCAATAAGCCTTTACCCGCTGTGAGTATGTCAAGTTTAACATCAATCTGACTCAATCGATTATCATCGATTTGACTCAATTCCTTGCCCCTTTTCCATTTGAGAGGAAAATATTTTATCCAAAGGTGACATGAATCAATCCCACCAAATTGTTCAGAAAGAATATCCCCTAAGAATTCTGGAATTTGAGTTCCATCGGCATAACATAAATTATACTTCCAAATTATGCATTCCGAAAGTTCATGAGTTGAAGGATGGGGGGGGATTATAAAAGCAACACACATAGCAATTCCCATAATATCTGAAGGCCCTTGTAGATTCATTGAAAACAGCTCAGTTTGATGGCTAAACCATTTCGGAATTTCACTTCCGGGTATAACAAAATTCATTAGGTAACCTAAATCATCAGGTCTCTGAGGCACATTAATTTTTGAACCCCCTGTAGTTTGATTCCATATCGGAACTTCACGTTCGGGTACAACAAAATTTTGGTAACCTAAATCATCAGGGCTCTGAAACACACAAATCAAGATGTTTAGAAATTCACGAGAGAGAGAGAGAGAGAGAGAGAGAGAGAGAGATACCTGAATGTAACGTGCCAGCATTGTTGAGAACATGTCACCGAAATTTTGATTCTCGATCAGTTTGACGCAGTTAATAAGATAGAGATGGGGACTAAAAACATCTTCTGGTCTAAAAGGTAATGTTTCCAGCGAGGTACAACCTTCTGCCCCAATATACTTAATATTTAATGGAAGCTCTGGCAGGAATCGTAGATCCTTGCAACCACTCAAAAGAAGAGACCTCAGATTTGATAATCGAATGATATTTGTAGGAAGGCAATCGAATTTATTTCCCTTTAGATTTAAATGATTTAAAGATGGCAAACAGCAGACAATAGCAGCAGGGACGGTCTGAAGATTGCAATAACTTAGATTAAGATATGTCAAAGAGGATAAGCTTGATAAAGTTTGCGACGTTAACATGCCCATGGGATCTGGACTCCTTTGGAATAAAGGAAAATTGAAGATCTTTTTGGATAATAGAAAAGCACGTCCAACAAAACATAGTTTTTTGAGATTTTCTAGGAGAAGGGAGGACAAAGATAGCCCTCTGGCAGTTCCACTCACATTTAGCTCCTCTAAGCCTTCAAGATTTCCAAGGTTCTCAGACAATTTCACAAGTCTTGAGCAGTCACATAAATTGAGAATTTTTAGAGACGTCAAATTACAAATTGTATTAGGAAGACTTGAAAGGTTTTTGCAACCACTCACATCCAATTGAATAAGCTTTTTGAGATCTCCAACAGATGCATGAATCTTATAAAGTCTTGTACAATTTTGAAGAATTAACTTCTCAAGATTTGAGGCTCCACTAAGATCCTGGATCTCAATTAAATTTTGAGAGTCACTCAGGTCAATGAGTTTTAACTCATTTAAAATCTGTTTTAAACCAATAAATAATTAGACAAACTCAAGCCTTAATGAAAACAAAGGAAATACAAATTAGCATAAGTGAAAATCTTACCATAATTCCTTTCCATAATGTTTTGATACCACTGCAATGCATTCTCAATTCAACAAGTTTAATTGGTTGGAAATTGGTTGGCATGGATATTAAAGGATATCCATGCCAATCTATTATGCGTAACTCATTAGGAAGATAACTTAGGCCTTTTGGAAGTTGGACATGACCGCTCTTAGGAAATTTACAACCAATTTTAAGAAATCTCAAATTTTTCATCTTTGAGAAGGCTTCAGCACTTAAGGGTTCATTTTTATCCACAGGCATCTTTAGAACTATACCTTCAACAGACTCCGTTCCCTAGAAACCAAGAACAATAAAATTAGGAAAAATCTCAATAGGATTTGAATAATATATATACTTCTCAAAATTCAAGTTTAGACTAGTCAACTTACAGTATTATATTTCAATACATCCAAGACATCATTGTAACACCATAACCTACTACGTTGACCATACTCTTTAGGGGGTTCACCACGAACAATGTCTTGACCCATTTTTTGTAGCAAATCATGCATCAACAAAGTTCCATTTGATGCAATAGTTATGAGAGATTTGTCCATAAGAACACAAATATCGATGTCTGGATAGCGACCTAAACTTTTTAAAGTATCTCTTACGCAATATTCGTGCTCTCCTTTAAAGAAACATTCTCCTTTAAAGAAACATGCAATATCTAAAAACAATTCTCTCTGTGTAACATCTAGCCCAACTAAACTTATTTGAAGTATTTCCATAATGCCTCTATTAGGTATTGCTTCTAGTTTATCTCGAGCACTTCTCCATGCATCAAGTTTTCTACCAAACAATGAAGAACCTAAAACTTCAAGAGCTAAAGGAAGACCTTTAGCATATCTCAAAAAATCCAAAGACAAACCCATGTAATTTTCTTCAATATGGGGTTTCCTAAAAGCCTTCCAACTAAAAAGCTTCAAAGCTTCATCTTCACTCAGCTCCTTAGCTTCATATATATGTTTCACTCCATGACTTCTTAATGGATGTCTATCTCTACTTGTTACAATGATTATACTCCCTGGACCAAACCAACCACCATCCCCTACTAATGCTTCTAGTTGTTTTTCTTCGTTCACATCATCAAGAACAATAAGAACTTTTTTATTGCGTAGTCTATTGCCTACGACATTACTTCCTTTATACAAATCATCTATATTTATTTTAGTTCCTCTGAATAACTCAATAAGAAGTATTTTTTGCAAAGAAACTAAACCTTTACTTTTGGTATCTTCTCTAACATTTTCAAGAAAGCAACTAGCTTCAAAGTCACTACAAATTCTAACATAAATTTCTCGGGCAAGAGTTGTTTTGCCGATTCCACCCATCCCACAAATCCCAACAAAGTGGACACAATCCAACCCTTCACGCATGCATAAATCCAACATTTCCTTCACATCCTTTACACGGGAGTCCATTCCAACAAGGTACTTCAAAACAATTGGGAATTTATCATCCAATTCAAGAGATATCCTTTCAATGATTTTTTCGATAACTGTTGATTCACTCCTGCAAAGAATACAGCAGAACAATAGTTTTGATGAGGCAGAGCTAGTTTAGGGAAGAAATATTCAGCGAAAGTGTATAATATATACATGGCACAAATTACACTTGCAATGTTCTTCAACCAAAGTCCAATTCTTCTCTCAAAATAATACTCGTAAAATAAAACCAGTCCAGTTCTACAGGGGACAAAGAAAATAGTCATGTGGCCAAGTAAAGAAAGTGTTGTTACTAAGAACATAAATTAATATATGAATTACATCTCATAATTTATAGAATAATTATTTAGACAGTGATATTTCACTAATTAGAGAACAAAAAAAAAAGATATTGCCTAGTTGGTGTGCATCATAATATCTTATAACAAGAAAAATAAAATATTGTCAATTTCATGAGTTTGAGGTGGTGAAGTTGAGATGCGGACTAGGTCATTCTTTTGAGACAATACACACCATCTAGTAGACTAGCAATTATGCATGCCGCCCCACAACACAATTAAATTACTAATTATCCTTACAAACTTACACCACTTATAGGATAAGAAGCACTCAACAATAATATTATTTCAAAAGAAGAGAATATTGACTGAGCCAGAATTTTAACAATTTGATGTTGCGTGAAAAATCGGTAACAAAAACTGATATTTTTCTCTCCTCAACACCTATGGCTTTTCTCTCTTCTCAACACCTATGGCCGGGCATGGGATCCTCTTATAATATTGTAATGAATCTATCCCATTTTAAATTCTTTATAATGAGTTTATAAATGACTTCCCGTTTTGCCTCTTTTCAATTGCTCTGCCTCTGACTATCCTCACAAATCAAAACAGTAAAAAGTCATATAAATATTAGTAACGTTATTCATGAATAGAACATTAGAACTTGTTATTTGTGGAAACAAATTCTAAGATATAATCACTATTAACTATTAATCAGTCATAAAACAAACATCCAAACATGGTAAATTAAATCATTCCCCCTCCTTCCCCTCTACTCTTCCTTAATCCAAACAGAGTATAAAACGTTGGCAAGAATATGTTTGATAAGGAAAGATTTTAAAGTCACTAATGCCTACTGCCTACGTTCAACTCATAATTCATATCAAAAAGAATATATTTAGTTAATTACTATTTATATTTCAATTTAAGAATAGGAAAGAAAACGTAAAGTCCATCAATAACAAGCTGATCTTATTTTTTTTTTTCTCTTAATTAGCCATTTAATTTGGATTATATAATAATTTTTATAAAAATATTCCAATAGTCCTCCACTTACTTTTATAATAATGTATGTAAAATATATATACAAATTTTCTAGGTCAAGTTTCAAAAAAAAAAAAGAAATCTACGTCAAGACTCAAGATAGAATAATATGCACAATGAGAGCGTCAGACTTGAAACCTCACTTAGTGCTTCAACAATGTTATTTTAAAGCCAATTGTGATATCAAGACATTTCATCACACACATAATATTTCAGTACTCTGCCACAAGCTTCTAAGCCCGCACATTACAACCTTGTGCTTGATCCCAGCTTTCATTAGAAACTTAGAGAATTAGCCCTATCTCATAAGAAGCAGCCTCATTTCCATGCTCACTTAAGTAGATCTATCAAGGATACTCTCGTAACTCTAAGATCCTATTCATAAGAGCTATAGACCACATTAAGAGTTTTTTCATTTTAATAGAAAAACTCATCCTTTATTACGTTACAAGATACAACACTTACACCATAAGGAGTGACAAAGAGTACTTGTACTTAAAAACTAAATTAAGTGCATATTTTTCGAACTATTCTATGATTCCTTTTTCCCTTTGAACTTAGTTCTTGGGATCTCCAATCCTATGTAAGGTGTCCTCATAGACAGTTTATTCTTCTTTTTCTCCTCGATATTCATTTAGACATATGGTTATAGCTAGAGGGTTTTTCTTCTCATACACCACTTGACAGAAAAGGTCTAGATTATAATGGTATTAACAATTGCAAAAAAATTATAATTTTTGTACCACTAACTTTTTTTTTTTTTTATGCTCAACTTTTTTTAAATCACTCTTGCCCTTTGTGGATAACTGCTTGAGAACTTCTTATTATTTTTTCATCATTTCTCAACTCATATATGTATGGCAAGAGATGTAAATCTATTAGCATCTAGGTAGTAGTAGGGGTGTTCGGTGCAATTTTAGGTCATTCTTAGCACAGCACTTTGCGATGCAGTTTGGCAAAAATCATCACCGTACTTTGCACCGCACCTCAATTTTGCAATCACATGTGCAATGTGGTGCAATGTACAATGTGCGGTTCGGTTGGTTTTAGATAGTACATTTCTCAAGATGTCCAGGTTAATTATTAGTTTACGATTAATAACCACAACAATATGACAATAAGTGTCAAAGAAATATAAAACTTGTGTAACAAAAAAAATAATACAAATATATACAAGAAAAAAAAAATCCAAGACAAGTTGACGGTAAACAAAAAGTACCACACACAATTATACATGTTAAACAAATATAACATGTAACACAAAAATGCTTAACAAACAACAACCATAAGGTCCATAATAGTGTACCATATACACTAGTCATGCCTATTGAGAGTGAGAGGGTTTCGGGAGAAAATGGTGCAAGTGTGAGAAGGAGAAATGAATGAGGTTTTGAACTTTTGATTTTGTATTTAATCAAAACGACGTTGTTTTTAACGTGAAACATGAATGCGCTAACGCTGGGTTGGCCACTTAATTCATATAATATTAAAAAATTTATATATATATATATATATAACGTAATATATGTGTGTGTGTGTGTGTGGGGGGGGGGGGGGGGGGGGTACGGTGCAGTGCTGTGTTGTTGTGTGCGGTTTATTATCATAAAATGCACATCGCACTGCATAGTCTGGTGCAGTGCAATTAATTTCCACTTGCAGTGCAGTGCAATTATTCCATTTGATGGGCAGTTTTAGTCATTTTGGGTGTGGTTGTGTTGTTTGAGCAGTTTGGTGAACACACCTAGTTAATTGTCTCCAATAACTAGGAACCAATTTTAGGAACAAAATAAATGTTCATAATTTCACAAGAATAAGGGACTCAATAATTTTACATAACTTATCTTCATTATACCACAATTGTATAATATGAATGTCTATACATTCTCAAATTTTTTCAGGCAGAAAATTAGGTGTCTACTTGAGAACCTTGGCACAAAAGATAATATTAACTTAAATTGTGGTATTATTGTATCTCCATCATATAATAGGAAAACCAACCTCAATTGACATCATTGCTCTCACTTAACAATAGGAATGTTTTTTTTTTTTCATAATTCTACTTTTTTCACACTCTGGCCAAAAATAATTTTTTATTTTTAATTCTCAAGAGGATTAACATAGTTGAAATTTATCATCTACTCTTTTATGAGTCTCAAAAAATATTTCTCAAATAACATTTTTTTTTCCTATCTTATGTTCCATAACTTTCAATACCCCTACTATTCAAGAAAATTTAAATCGAAACGTGTCACATATAATTCATAATTTCCAACCTCAAAAAATTAAAGACATGGGAGCTTTTCTCAAAATGATCAAGTTTCATAAAATAGAAACAGTACATTTCATGAGGTTTATAAAAAAATAAATAAAAATCATGAGATGTTCCAACTTCACATAAGCATTTTTTTTTTTAATTAAGTACAATAGTATTTCTTAATAGTGTATCTCTCAATTTTTATGGTAGTTAAAAATAGGCGAAATAAATACTATTTTGGTCCCTATATTTTGTGGCTATAGTTAATTTGGATCCTAAATTTTGATAACAGTCGATTTTAATTTGTAATCAATTTAGTTTCTAAATTTTGGAAACAGTCAAATTGGTTCCTTTTTTTTTTTCAACTTGAAGTCAATTTGATCCTATTATTTTTAATTTATAGTCAAGTCCACATCTGGTTTTTTTTTTAATTGCTAAGTTGATATATGTATTTATCAAAGTTAGAGATTGGTAAATTTGAATTGTGTCTTGATGTTTTGGTTACCAAGAAAGTAAAAGAAAATGTAAGAAAAGTTGTGATTTGTCGTTAAAGACCAAATTGACTACAGTTTAAAAATAACAAATGTCAAATTGTCTGCTACCAAAAATATATGGACCAAATTAACAATAAACTCAAAATCTAAAGACTCAAATGATATTTTTGTCATAAAAACATTCAACAGAAAGTAGCTATAAATAATATCAGGAAAAATGGTAAACCAAAAAAAATAAAATCTTACTCATCCCGTAAGTCCCATCCAGAGATACCACCAACTTTTGTCACAGCATCTTTCCAAGTTTGCACATTCTCATTGTTATCGTTGAGATGTTTTGCAAAAGCTTCTGCAAAAGTCCCCCTCAGTTTGCGCGCATCACTAGGATCCACGTCATAAAAAACAGGCAGAACTGTCAGCGTCTTCTTGTCTATGCACTCGACAATCTTTGCTAGTTCAGTCAAGCACCAACTTGATGAAGCGTAGTTTTTAGAGAAAATGACAATAGCAAATCTCGATTCTTCAATTGCTCTCATGAGCTCTGGGGAGATGAATTCTCCTCTCTCGAGACTTTCGTCGTCCTTAAATGTGGTTATGCCATTCCGTTTCAACGCTTCGTATAGATGGCTTGTAAATTTTTTGCGAGTGTCAGAACCTCTAAAACTGAGAAAGACGTGGCATTCGTACCTCCGTCTAGGCGTAATAAAAGAAGAAGAAGAAGAAGGAAAACATGAGGAGGCGTTTTCTGTGCCCATTGAATTGTTATCGGGAAATATACTAAAGATATGTATTAAAAAAATGATTCAACTAGTTTTAAAGAATTAACGCACGAAAGGAATGTAAATTAGGGAAGAAGAAAGCAGAGCACTGGATCTGGATCTGGATGAAGTGTTTGACTGGTTGTTAGTGACAGACAGAGAAGCACTGGTTCATTTATGCATCGTCTGATTGCAATCACGTGCATGAAGGATATTGATACTAAGGCTTACAGATCAGGGCAAATTTCTCTTTGAGATAGAAGCTCACAGATCGGAGCTCTTTCTCTACAGTTGACTTGGGTCGTCTGTGAAGGAGTAGATCTTGGTCGATAGGAAGAGAGAGGAAGAAAATTCAGTGTGCAGAGAGAGAGAGAGAGAGAGAGAAATTCAACCGAAGGAGAAAAGTGAGACAGAGAGTAATAATTTTTTCTACTTAATCAATTTGCACGCGGCCTATTCAGCCAAAAAAATATATATGTATACATATTTGCTAGTGCGGGTCCACTCCTGGACTCTGTAAGGAAACATCGTGGCAACGAATGAAGTAAGAAACAGAGTAGGAAGGAGCAATGCCTTCTTTTTTTCTTCCTTTTCTTCTTCTTTTTTCCTTTTTTTTTTTTTTTTTTTTTTTTTTTTTGGCAATGAATGAAGTAAGAAACAGAGTAGGAAGGAGCAATGCCTTCTTTTTTTCTTCCTTTTCTTCTTCTTTTTTCCCTTTTTTTTTTTTTTTTTTTTTTTTTGGCAATGAATGAAGCAAGAAACAGAGTAGGAAGGAGCAATGCCTTCTTTTTTTTTCTTCCTTTTCTTCTTCTTTTTTCCTTTTTTTTTTTTTTTTTTTTTTGAGACTAGAGTCCATTTAGATACAATTTAATGTTTAAGAGAGAAAATCTCATGGGTTGATCTAATTAAGCTAGAAGTTGTGACACCTTTTCATTAAAAGAAAAAAAATATAAAAAGTCAACCTAAAAAAATTGTATATGAAATAGTGAATTTTGGCTCAACAAAGTTGATTAAACCAACAAAAGATTTCTAAAAACACAACAAAATGACATAACATTTTCATAATTCCTTTATAATTTTGTTATATTTTATTTTAACTTATAAAGAATTGACAGCTCAGCAATTTTGAAAATATTGTAACGACATTAAGATGTCTTAACATTTTTCACACAAAAAAATGTTATGTCAATGATATTTTCACAACAAATTATAAGTAGTAGGTTACTACAAGTTGTTATTGGTAGGCAAAAAAATAGTTTCATTGGTAAGTTTAAATTAGAACCAATAACAATTTACCATATTTGATTTGTTATGAAAATGTTGTGAAAATTATTGTGGATATAGCACTTCTTTTTCACAATACTTTTATTTTTAGTTGTAATTGGTTCTAGTAATATATTTTATTATTTTATTTTGACCTATAATGAATTAACACATCAACAATTGTGAAAATATTATGCCAATTTGTGATGTTAATATTTTATTATAATGTGAAACAGTATGAATTGGACAAACCAAAAATAATATACCAAATATACTCCAACTTTATGCATTCACAAAAAAAAAAAAAAAAAAAAAAAAAAAAAAAAAAAAGGCCAGCAAAACAATGAAAGTTGAACAAACCAAAACCATTGTAGCGAAATTACTATAGTTTTTCCCATTCACTCTTTTTATATATAAAAATTACAATGCACTTACAATGTAAATTTATATTATAAACACATAAAAATTGGCAAATGTTGTACACATTTGCAAAATTTGTACAATTTTTTTTTTTTGGCAAATGTATATTGTGGGGCCAGAAGATCGGGTAGCCTTGGCCCACTCCAAGCTAGGCCCAAATGGCCCACTCCAAGGAAGGATGACTGCTCAAGGCCAATTTAGGGAAACTCTTTTTTGGATCCACGCTGAGGACCCCTACGTCCTCAGCATACTAAGGATAATTGTAGGTGGGGACAAGCCCAAAGCAAGTTGTCACCTCCACACTTAATACGCTCACCTAACCCTTTTGGCCGCATTAATGGGGATGTAACCCCTGGGCAGGGCTACATCGATCAGGGTGAACCACTTAAGTATGGACACGACCCCTGATAGGACAGGCAGCCAGAGAAGAGGCTAATGAATGATCAACAGAAGGAGGAAAAGAGTAACATATAAGGGATATGAAGAAAGTGTATGAGAGGGAGGAAAGGAGAAAGGGGAGAGAGCCTGGGAAACAAGCCTCCTCGGCCATAGACCGATGAGCATCCCTCAGTTGTAAATCAGTCTAAGTGTTCTTTCAGTAAAAGAAAAAGTAGCTTCAGCCTGGTGTAGGCCGGCGAGCGCCTAAACCTTCGATCCACTCTCTACAAATTCATTGTTCTGAGTTCGTTGGGCCTTCAACCCATATCTCTTGGGCTTGGGCTACAAAAACCGACCCTACAATTGGCGCCGTCTGTGGGAAGGATTAGTGCGCTGGCCGGCGCAACCAGCGATCGTTCTAAGTGATCACTTCATAGAAGGTTGGCGACGTATCAAAAAAAAAAAATCGCAGAAAAGTAGAAGATTTAACAGCAAAGAAAGAAAGTTTGATATTATTTCATAAAAAGAAAAGTACAAAATACAATCAGAGGCTCAGGCAGGCGTGTTTTACAAACAAATTTACAAGCTAATCCTACAATCAGAGGCCCAGGCAAACCGATTCTAGAACTAGCTAGAGGGAAGTGTCAACTCGTGCTCTTATTGGCATCAAGAGAATGGGAGAACTTGACAATAAGAGGGGGGAAGGGGGCTGAGGCTGGCTCGCTTCAAGGCCACCAGCAACTCCTTATCCGGTGCGGCGGAGCTTGAACAAAGCGAGGAGCAGAGGACGCCCTCCCTCATGATGTTCCCTTGATTCTCTCCAACCCTCACGAGCGTTGGTCGTTGGAGTCAGCAACGCTCGGGCACCAGCCATGACATGAATTCGTGCGTCTCCTCCGTCGGGGGTGCGCTCCAAGGAGAGACATTAGGTACTTCAACGACATCCCTCCGGGCCACCGTGCATGACACCATCGAGGTTACGCCCAAACTCTGCCGCGCTAGAAACATAGTAGGGGCTGCGGTCACGATAGCCCTTGGCCCGAATGTCCTCACACCCGCCCAAAGCCGCCACATGTCCTCCAACTCTGGCCACAATCCTGACGGGGTTATTGAAAGGGCTAAGGAAATTGAAGGGATGCATTTCTAACTGCGTTTGGAAGTTCATGGAGTGTGAAGAAACCTTCCCCCCGAAGAGTCTTATATAGAGGATAAAGGTTGGTAAGAATTAATCCGCACAGAATTCGAAAAGAAGGTTGTCAACAGTGCTAATCACGGAGCTACCAAATTCCGAGGGGCCGTAGACCGCTGGATGTGTGCTAATTCACGAGGACATTAATGAGGGCGTGTCTCGCGCACCGAAACGTCAAGCGCGGAAAACGAATCGCCAAAGGACGCTTCATAAATGAAAAAAATAGGACTCGAGCTGGAGGCGAGACAGAATGCCACGTGTAAGGTCATAATCCGACCCAAGGAGGAATCATCTCCAATGAAGCGGTCCGAAGACAAACCCCTACTTACAGAGAAATAAAAGCGTTAGACAAAACCAAGGCATTGCATGGTCCTCGGACTCAAGCCTATGGGGAAACTAATCGCTCAGCTATACTTGGGTACTAAACAGAACCAAGGTATTGCATGGTCCTCGGACTCAAACCTATGGGGAAACTAGATACTTACAGAGAAATAAAAGCGTTAGACAGAACCAAGGCATTGCATGGTCCTCGGACTCAAGTCTATGGGGAAACTAACCGCTCAGCTATGCCTGGGTACTAAACAGAACCAAGGTATTGCATGGTCCTCGGACTCAAACCTATGGGGAAACTAGATACTTACAGAGAAATGAAAGCGTTAGAGAGAACCAAGGCATTGCATGGTCCTCGGACTCAAGCCTATGGGGAAACTAACCACTCAGCTATACTTGGGTACTAAACAGAACCAAGGTATTGCATGGTCCTCGGACTCAAACATATAGGGAAACTAGATACTTACAGAGAAATGAAAGCGTTAGACAGAACCAAGGCATTGCATGGTCCTCGGACTCAAGCCTATGGGGAAACTAATCGCTCAGCTATGCCTGGGTACTAAACAGAACCAAGGTATTGCATGGTCCTCAGACTCAAACCTATGGGGAAACTAGATACTTACAGAGAAATGAAAGCGTTAAACAGAACCAAGGCATTGTATGGTCCTCGGACTCAAGCCTATGGGGAAACTAACCGCTCAGCTATGCCTGGGTACTAAATAGAACCAAGGTATTGCATGGTCCTCGGACTCAAACCTATAAGGAAACTAGATACTTACAGAGAAATGAAAGCGTTAGATAGAACCAAGGCATTGCATGGTCCTCGGACTCAAGCCTATGGGGAAACTAACCACTCAGCTATACTTGGGTACTAGACAGAACCAAGGTATTGCATGGTCCTCGGACTCAAACATATAGGGAAACTAGATACTTACAGAGAAATGAAAGCGTTAGACAGAACCAAGGCATTGCATGGTCCTCGGACTCAAGCCTATGAGGAAACTAACCGCTCAGCTATACCTGGGTACTAAACAGAACCAAGGTATTGCATGGTCCTCAGACTCAAACCTATGGGGAAACTAGATACTTACAGAGAAATGAAAGCATAAGACAGAATCAAGGCATTGCATGGTCCTCGGACTCAAGCCTATGGGAAAACTAACCGCTCAGCTATGCTTGGGTACTAGACAGAACCAAGGTATTGCATGGTCCTCGGACTCAAACCTATGGGAAAACTAGATACTTACAGAGAAATGAAAGTGTTAGACAGAACTAAGGCATTGCATGGTCCTCGGACTCAAGCCTATAGAGAAACTAACCGCTCAGCTATACCTGGGTACTAGACAGAGCCAGGGTATTGCATGGTCCTCGGACTCAAATCTATGGGGAAACTAGATACTTACAGAGAAATGAAAGCGTTAGACAGAACCAAGGCATTGCATAGTCCTCGGACTCAAGCCTATGGGGAAACTAACCGCTCAGCTATACCTGGGTACTAGACAGAACAGAAGCACTGCATGGTCCTCGGATTCAGGCCCACAGGGAAACTTAACTACGAAATACCCCAAGTTAGGAAATGATCAAGCCCCGCCTAGCCCTTGAGGCACCAGAAGGCTGCCCATGTATACATTCTCTCTCCTTCTCATCGTCACTGCCGCAGTTGGCCGACACACAATTCGCACTAAAATCATGCAGATCAAAGGAAAAGAGGAAAAGCAAGCAGCATGCACACAAATAAGCGATTGAAATAAGCAGTAAGGGAAAATAAATTCACTTTGCGATAACTAGTCCATAAAAGTTTCATGGCAAGAGCCACAGTACATAAAGGAAGAACACAACAAAGTAAGATAAAATGATATGGGAAGAGCCGAGGCACTGAAGAGTCTACTCCTTTTAATCAAGAGGGACAGGGGCGACCTCCGACCCCTCCAGGCCCTGGCCTGAGGGGGCGGCCTGCAAAAGCACGGCGAGTACAGCTGCTTCCTCGATGGTGGGGGTTGGATCATTGGAAGGGACCTCCACTACCTCTTGGGGCACCTCCTCGCTCGAACGCTCCCCCAATTCAGCAACCCCCACCTCTTCAACGATTTCCCCAGCCTCAGCACCATCAGGGGCGACCTCGCGGATAGCAGGCGGGTAATACATGCTCTCGGCCTTCCATAGGTCTAACATGGCCTCCACCCCAGCTTGTTTGAGGGCCTCAGCCCAGACTTGGGAACAGTATCGCCTACACACCCCCGAGACTTGAGCCTTGTAGAGGGCTTCTACCGCAGCCACCCCAGCAGCGTAGGCTGCGGCTTCAGCCTCCTCCTTGGCATGCTCGGCCATCTCCCTGCCATGGTCAACCTCATCCTTGGCCCGCCGAGCCTGGTCTCTGGCCCATTCGGCCTCCCTCTGGGTCCCCTCGGCCTTTGTCGCCTTAGTCTGTAGATCAGCGATCAGATCCCTCGCAATCCGCAATTGCTCCTCCGCCTCGCCCAGGCGCCTCGTCTGCTCCGTGGCCTGGGTCTGGACGCCCTCAAGACCAGACAGTGCATTGTCCCGCTCCCTGGTCACCGCCTTCAGAGCCTCTCGGGCCTTGACGAGGTCAGCCTCGGAATTCTTCAGAGCCCTGGTGGCCTGCTATCACCAGTCGCGCTCCTTTTTAAGGACCTTCCTCTGTTCGTTTGCCGCCCCCTCCAACACAGAGATAGCTTGGACAACCTGCCAGAATAACCAATGTGCTATAAGCCCAATAAAAGAAAGAGTGGGAGTAGAGTCGAGGTGGTAGTCCTTACCATCCCCACGTATCGCTTGAGGCTGAGGAAGACCTGCTCACTCGTCAAAGAGTTAAGCTCAGCCATATCTGCTGGGAGTAGCAAGCTCCTCTCCAGTGCATCTGCCACGCGCGCACCTTTGCCCTCATTGAAGTCCCTGAGGGAGGCATTATCCCTCAAGGGCTCCCCACGGAGCATCAGGGCTGGAAGCCAGGCCTGGGCTTTGGAAGAGGTAGTGCCGACCACCTGCCTCTCCTAGCCCTAGTCGCCTATTTTGAGCTGCTTGGACGGCCGCAGAGTAGTGTCCCCCTCCTGCGAAGGCACCGTCTTATCCTCTATAGGCCCCTTGCCCTTGTCCTTCCTCTTCTTAGGTGCGACAGGCACAGACTGAGAGGGCGAGCGTGTCTGAGGAGGGGGAGGAAGGAGCTTCTGCTGAGCGGAAGTCGACTTAGTCTTCGGTGGGGTAGGAGGAAGTTTTTGTTGGGACTTCCCTGGCTGGCCCTCGATCAAGTCCAGCAAGTCGGTAGTGGGCTTCCTCTTGTAACCCATTGTTGGTGGAGGAGGGGCTTCAAAAGTAAAGAGGTCTGCTTCGCTCAAATTAGGGTCACCCAAGTCCCTAAGTGGATCCTCGGACAGATCAAGCTGAGCAAAAAAGTCAAACGGGTCCCCCTCCCTCTCTGGACCTTCCTCGGCAGCCTCAGCGAACGGTTGGGAAGAGAAGGGGGCGGCTAGTGTGACAGCTTCCTGGTCCGAAGGCTCCTCTGGAAACTAAAATCCGTCCTCGGTCACAGTAATCCTCTAAAGCTGAGAATCATTGGCTAAGATGACGTGCTTTGGAACTGGGAACGACTTCTGGGTAGGCGTATACCCCAAGATTAGGTGAGCGGCTCTAACTTGATTGTCGTCCTCGTTTACGTAGACCGGCGCCCTTAGCACCTTCTGCAAATTTTCCTGGTTGGTCAAATGGAAATGGCGCTCAAAAGCGTACGGGTCTACAAACAGAAAACACCGCCATGTTAGCAAAAACAAGAAGGGAAGAAAAAAGGGCAAGAGAACTCAAAACCCCTCCTACTCCTACTGCCCCACCTGGTATCCCTTCCGTCGTTGGGCAGTGAAGGCCATCGTGCCACTCTCCTGACACGATGAGAAAGTCCTCACTAAGCCCCTTGTTGGACTCAGGGAGGCACTGGATGAGCCACACCCGGTCATCTCTCGTTTTCAGATAATAAGACTTGCCCCTAAGATGCTGAAGGTTGTAGCACCAATTCACGTCGTGGTGGGTCAACCTTAGCCCCATCTTCTCATTCAGGGCATCCACACAGCCCAAAATCCTAAAGACATTTATCCCACACTGGGTAGGGGCCAACCGGAAGTGCGTGAGGTAGTCCCTCATCACCGGCCCCATTGGAATCGTCATTCCCCCTTCGAGGAAGGTGGCAATGGGAATTACCACTTCACCTTCCTGCTTATGTAAGCGCCAATCCCCATCCTCACTATATCTCAAACCCATATTGGCGGGAATTCGATAGTCGACGATGAATTTCTCCATTGTCTCCTCGATGTGGACATATTTCTTAAACCTACCCATCCCAGTTAACACCTAAAGGAACTAAAAAGGGACAAATGAAGGAGAAGGAATAACGGGAAAAAAAGCTCAGAGAGAGATAAAGCAACTTACTGAAAAAAGGAGGACCTCCTCGGACAGGCTTTTTGTGCTGAAGATGTGAGAGTGTGGCTAGACTCAGAAAGGAAGCACGAGAACTCTTGATTACGAATGAGGAACAGGGAGAAGCGGTTCTTACGGGTATTTATACCCCGAATCGAGGAACGATGCGGGCTTTCTCGCCCGTAAATGCGAGACGAACCCCCACCGTTGGATGGATAACGCCTCACTAGACATGGGGAGCACAGAGCCGCCTGAATTTAATAATGGGCACGTTACTTGCTCCGAAACGTCAGCAACATGCCTTGGGCAGATGAATTGACCCCAATCCTGACAGGGGTAAGGCCGAGGATGCGTGCAACAAGATTTTGAAGGGCTATTGTGGGGCCAAAAGATCGGGTAGCCTTGGCCCACTCCAAGCCAGGCCCAAATGGCCCACTCCGAGGAAGGATGACTGCCCGAGGCCAATTTAGGGAGACTCTTTTTTGGATCCACGCTGAGGACCCCTACGTCCTCGGCATACTGAGGATAATTGTAAGTAGGGACAAGCCCAGAGCAAGTTGTCATCTCCACACTTAATACGCTCACCTAACCCTTCTGGCCACATTAATGAGGATATAACCCCTGGGCAGGGCTACATCGATCAGGGTGAACCACTTGAGCATGGATACAACCCCTGATGGGACAGGCAGCCAGAGGAGAGGCCAATGGATGATCAACAGAAGGAGGAAGAGAGTAATATATAAGGGATATGAAGAAAGTGTATGAGAGGGAGGAAAGGAGAAAGGGGAGAGAGCCTGGGAAACAAGCCTCCTCGGCCATGGACCGAGGAGCATCCCTCAGTTGTAAATCAGTCTAAGTGTTCTTTCAGTAAAATAAGAAGTAGTTCCGGCCTGGTGTAGGCCGGCGAGCGCCTAAACCTTCGATCCACTCTCTACAAATTCATTGTTCTGGGTTCGTTGGGCCTTCAACCCATATCTCTTGGGCTTGGGCTACAAAAACCGACCCTACATATATAATATTTACTCTTTTTATATATAGAAAAAAAAAATGAACAGTACCTTTTTTTGGAAGACATGATCAGTACATATTGAACAAACTAAAATACTGTAACTTTTGACACATTCACCAAACAAGTATCACAACATCTTTACAAAACATTTACTTTCAGTTATGGTTGGTCACAGTTTTATATTTTATTATTTTATTTTGACTTATAAAAAATTGACACCTCAATAATTGTGAAAATATTGTGAATTTGGTTGTGTCAGTAAATAAAACCAAATCACTACTATGCTTATGAAAATGCACAATATTTATTAAACTAATAAACCAAAAAGGTGAAGTAATCCTATAATACCTTCGTGAATTGAAAATCCTCCTGGTCTAGCAAATGCATCATTTAACACACGTGAATCATGTGCACTACTTTCCCATCCAGCCAATACATAAGTGAACTTTAAGTCAAAACTAATGGCAGCTAACACATTTTGCATAGTTCCATCTTTGTGACCACGAAATCTTCCTTGTATTTCAAGTGGCACATATGCACGAACATGTGTACCATCGATTGCTCCAGCACAATCCTAATTTTCGATAGACATAATGGTTTAAAATTACACAAATCTTCACAATTTACAAAAATACACAAGTCACAATATTTACCTTCAAATGTGGGTAGAACCTTCTGCTATTCCTTATCTCTAGAGGTGTATCTTCGCTAGGCAGTCTTATTAGAGCTCTATATAATTTTAGGACCCCCCCTAAGGACGACCTTAAAGTATCTACGAATAGTCTTAGTCGATCTATGGAACCGACTACCAATTACACAGAACCTCTCATTATGACCAATAATGTGACAGAAAATTAGCACTTGCTCTGTAACAAACATGTGAATAGTCGGGTGTACATCCTCCCCCTTAGTGAGGATATGACATAAATGGTGGAAAGCTATAGGTTTCATCCTAATTTGACTCACACAATGTCTCTCATTTTCATGCAGAATACTATTTATGTAATGCTCTTTCTTGACTGCATGATTAACATAAGGCGCCCTAGGCAATCGTCTACAACGCAATTTCCTTAACAATGCAATTCCCACAAGGAGGACAGATGCAACTAAGGCAAGAATTGCGACTTTGGTTTTTTTTCTCATCTAAAAAATAACAAACACTGTGATCTAAAAGATACGTAAACAAGCATGCTATTGATTACATAGTATATATAAACAGCCATAAACAGAAAACAGCAGAGCACAATCATATACCAACACAACACCCGTGATCTTTAACACAATCAGTGTATACAGCCATAAATGTCATAACAAGCCCAGTTCAAGATCAAGGAAAAAGACAAAACCACTGTGGCAGTGTGTCCACAGTATTCACAAGGTGCCAAATACATTCACCAACACAACACAAAATTTATATAAACACAACATTCACATTGATATCAACATTTATGCACATATATTTCTGTATAATTGTAACACCAACAAAAGTTAATTTCTTAAATCAATAATTAAATAAAAAAATGGATCCGAGATATCAACTTGGGCATTTGGGTTGTTTATGGGTTTGAGGGGATGTGGATCAGCTTTTGTATAGGGTGGGTCAGAGGTGTGTGGATCGGAGGTGAGGTGAGGTGGGTTGTCGGGTTAAAATGGAGGGTGAATTGGACGAAATGGAGGTGGATCGAAAAAAATGGAGGGTGGATCAGATGAAATAGAGGTGGATCGAACGAAATGGAGGTGGATCAGACAAGTGGGTGGAGGAAACTCACCATGGGTCGTCGGATTGGAGGACTGGATCATTGGACTGGAGGACTGGATCGTCGGACTGTGGGTACGTGTGAGAAGAGCTGCATGGGAGTGTAGTCCGTGTCTGTGAGCAGCTTTGAGAGGGTGGGTGCTGTCTTGCTCTGTGGAGCTTGTAAATTGAGCTTGCAGTGTGTCTGTGAGGAGCTTCGAGAGAGTGTGTGTGAGAGGAGCTTCGAGAGAGTGTGAGGAGTGTGTTTGTGAGGAGTGTAATTGGTTTGAAGTGAAAATAAAAACTGAAATCCTTTTACGCCAAAACAGCCTTATTTTACGGTCAACACGGAAACTGATTTCCGTTTGACCAAATTTTCTGGGCTTACCAAACAAGTTGAGGGGTGTAAAATGATTTCCTAAAACCATTTTCATCCAAAACAAATGCACCCTATATTATAAACGCATAAAAATTAGCAAATGTTGTACACATTTGCAAAATTTGTACTTTTTTTACTTTTTTTAACAAATGTATATAATATTTGCTCTTTTTATATATAGAAAAAAAGAGCACAAATAGGTGAGTAAAAAAAATAAATAAATAAACAATACCTTTTTTTTTTGAAGACATGAATAGTACATATTGAACAAACTAAAATACGGTAACTTTTGACACATTCACCAAACAAGTGTCACAATATTTTCACAAAACATTTACTTTCAGTTGTGGTTGGTCACAGTTTCATATTTTATTATTTTATTTTGGCTTATAAAAAATTGACACCTCAATAATTGTGAAAATATTGTGAAATTTGTTGTATCAGTATAATAATATATATGCAGGTTCTTATAAATATTTAAAAGAAAAAAAAAAGTACAAACGAAAGACCCAAAAGAAAAAAAAAAAAAAAAAGACTCTAGTTACTATAGCTATAGTGCCACTTAAACAAGCCAAAGTGGCACTGTAGTAACTGTTCAAATCTTTAAAAAAAAAAAAAAAAAACCAAATGTGTACGATAGTGGCATTGTCGCTTTTTACATAGTTAATAGAAATAATTACAATTTACTACTAATCCTGTAGCTCGAACCAGTATGAATTGGACAAACCAAAAATAATATAGCAAATATACTATAACTTTATGCATTCACCCAAAAAAAAAAAAAAAAAGGCCAACAAAACAGTGAAAGTTGAACAAACCAAAGCCACTATAGTGAAATTACTGTAGCTTTTCCATTCACTCTTTTTATATATAGAAATATAAATTGCACTTACAATGTAAATTTATATTATAAACACATAACAATTGGCAAATGTTATACACATTTGCAAAATTTGTACAAATAGATGACTAAAAAAAAAAAAGAATAGTACCTTTTTTTTTAAAGATATGAACAGTATATATTGAACAAACTAAAATACTGTAACTTTTGACACATTCACCAAACAAGTATCACAATATTTTCACAAAACATTTATTTTCAGTTATGGTTGGTCACAGTTTCATATTTTATTATTTTATTTTGACTTATAAAAAATGGACACCTCAATAATTGTGAAAATATTATGAAATTTGTCATGTCAGTATAACAATATATGTGCAGGTTCTTATAAATATTTAAAAAAAAAAATACAAACTGAAGACCCAAAAAAAAAAAAAATGCTATAGTTACTGTAGCTACTGTGCCACTTAAAAAACCAAAGTGGCAGTGTAGCAACTGTTCAAATCTTTAAAAAAAATTAAACCAAATGTGTATGATAGGGGCATTGCTGCTTTTTACATAGTTAATAGAAATAATTACAACTTGCTGCTAATCCTGCAGTTCGAACCTGTTTTTCTTTAGACCCTCAAACACTTTATACATAAAAATGTGCCAATTCAACTACAAGCCAACAACAATACCTTTTTAAAACACCAACAACAATCTTATTGGAAGGAAATCCTGTGTGGAGGAGTATTGTTGGCTCATTGTTGAAACTTAAGGAAGCAGCCTCGTCTTCCAGGCATCTTCTTGCCCCAACTACTTAAATTAAACATAGGCAAAAATATCAATTTGGTCCTTACATTTTAGGGTCACAATTAATTTAGTCTCTACATTTTGGTAGCAGTCAATTTGGTCTCTATTATTTTCAACTTACAATCAATTTAGTTCGTGAGTTAACCGTTAACTCATGAACGGAAAATAATTATGTGGCAAATGGTATGCATGGTTGGCACACTACACGTCTACGGAGCTACTAAAATAATAATAAAAATTTTTCTATCATTTAAAAATGTCACGTGAACGTCAAAATGAAAAAAAAAAAAAAAAAAAAAAAAAAAAAAAAAAAAAACAAATATATATATATATATATATATATATTTCTCAAATTTACGAATAGAATTTTTTTTTTAATCTCAAATTCTTTCTTAACCTTTGTTTGGTTGCCAAGAAAATGGAGGAAAACAATTTGTGACAGCACCATTGAAGCTTTGGTCACATACACATCTACATATACAACACACGATTTGCAAGACCCACAAGTTCCAAAATGAAAATTCAACAGCCCCAAATAAACCTTGACAGAAACCCGCCAGCCACCAACACATTTTGCAGATCCAAAACCAACCGAGGAACCCATTTGTTGAGAGGAACTCGGTCAAATACAAACCATCTTGGCTCGTAATTCCAGTGATTAGTGCTATTTTGTGTTGTGGGTTTGGAGGAGGAGATTCACCGTTGATTGTAGATTCGGATCTGGAATTGTTGTTCTTGTACAACATTGTTGTTAAGATCGTTTGATCTCAGGTCTGAAGGAAAAATGTGTGTGAGAAAGGGGGAAAGAGGGGCTCTTGTGAATTGAAGGTGGTGATATGGGAGATTTAACAGTGGCTTGAAGAGTGGCTGAATGGTTCCTTAGTTGCTTGAGGTTTCTAAAACCAAACTTGTAAATGTTATTAAACTTGCAAATGGTTCCTTAGTTGTTTAAAAAAATAAAAATAAAGAACCTCAATCTAAACCAGACAGAAGCAACAAAGTAGAACCAGCCCTGTAGATGTTTCCACCGGTTTTTTTTTTTTTTTTCCATTTAAATGCTTTTTTTATTATTTAAATGTTTCTAAATAAATGCTAATGTGGCATTTTAAAAATGTTAAATAAATTTTTTATTATTATTTCAGTGCCACGTAGATGTGTAGTGTGCCAACAGTGTATACCGTTTGCCACGTAAATATTTTTCGTTAATGAGTTAATGGTAAGGATTAAATTGATTGCAAGTTAAAAATAATAAGAACCAAATTGACTACTACTAAAATATAAAGACTAAATCAACAGTAACCTCAACAAACAAAATGTTGTTTTCGCTTTAAACATAATATATTGGTTGTTAATGGGAACATGTATCTAGGGCTGGCTCTAGGCAAATGAGGCGGTCAAAAGTCTTCAAAATTTTAACCAATGGGATTATGACTTATTTCATTGAGATAGTATTAAATTAAGACCAAATATTATTAAATAATTAAAATAATAATTTTTTACCGAATAAAAAAAGGAAAAAACAAAAAAGAAATAAATATTATTTTTAAAATATTTTCATAATAAATCTTAAGTAGCAGGTTATAACTAACTGTTATTAATAGGCAAAAAAATCATTTCAGTGATGAATTTAAATTAAGACCAGTAAAAACTTAACACAGTGAATGTAGCACAAAAATAAAAAATAAAAACTAAAGCTACATACACATAAAAGTTCTTCACAATTTTAATGACTGTTGAGTTGATAAGGTTTTTACAATCTTCCAGTTGGTTCAGCATATTCTACCTTTTTTTTAGGGACTTTATATGTTTACTTTGTACTTGCAATGTAATTTACATTGCAGAAACAGAAAAGTGGTAAATTTTGTATACATTTTCAAATAACATTTTCTATTTTTTGTGTCTACATGTAAATTTAAATTGCAAGTATAATGTAAATATAATTTCTTTCAATCTGAAATATGTTTTATTCTATTAAAGAAATATTTGAGTACAACAAAGGAAAGTTGTAGAAAGAAGAAGGCAAAGTTTGTAGAAATAAAAGAAGAATATTGTAAATACATTGTTTTGTGGATGGTAGTTTTTTTTTTTTTTTTTTTTTTAAATAAGTGGATTATTCCTATCATGTTACCAATTAAAAAACAAATGTTAATAGGAAAAAATTAGAAAAAATTAATAAGTAATTTTGCATTTAAAAAATAAAATAATAAAAATAAAAATAACATTTAAAAAATAAATATTTGTTTCGTCCTACCAATAACAACCTGTAAAAATCTGTCACTTAAAATTTGTTGTAAAAATATTGTGAACATAACATTTCTCTTTAATTTTTGTCCAGAGCCAAATGCATCAGCAAGCATCATATGGAAGTCTTCACATGTGCATAGGCTATACGTAAACCACTGGCCCTACCCTTCTAGCTAAACGATAAATACCTATTTGGTAGTGGTGCTCACCGGGCCACCACCACCACCACCACCACCACCACTTGTAGTTGTCGGCCTCCCCTTTCTCTCTTTACCTTTTTTCTACTTTTTCTTCCTTTGTTTTTGGTTGTATCTAGGTTGTTTTGGTGACTGGGTTGAATTTGGGATGTGAAAAAGCTTGACAATTTGGCTTGGTTTTGAAATTTGGGGCATTTGGGTTGTTTTCACATCTGGAAAAGTAAAGCCCATAACCAAGTTGAAAATGTTAGTAAAGGAAAAATGGAGAAAATAACTTAAAAAAAGGGCATTTGGGTCCTGTTGTGAAATGAGTGATTTTTTATGCTCCATGAGTCCATGACACTTTTTTTTTAAGGGTATTAATTTATAGTGTCTGTTTCTAATAATAGTTCTTTATCGTCAAACCAAAACACTAATTAATTTTTTATGTAGGCAGAGAGATTGAATCATAAATTTCTTATACAAACATTAAAAATTTTACTAATTGAGCTAACTGGAACCTACGAATCTATAAGACTTAAGTGCTGCTCTATCATGCTTAAAGCAACAATGCTTTATTTCTATTTCTATTAACTATATAAAAAGAGGCAATGCCTCTATAGTGCCATTTTGGTTTATTGAGCCACTTTGTCTTTTTTCTTTTTTCTTTTTTCTTTTTTTAGTCTTTCGTTTGTACTTTTTTTTTTCTTTTTATATATATTGTTATATTGACACAACCAATTTTATAATATTTTCACAATTATTGATGTGTCAATTTCTTATAAGTTCAAATAAAATAATAAAATATGAAACTGTGACCAACTACAACTGAAAATAAATATTTTGTGAAAATATTGTGACACTTATTAAGTGAATGTGTAAAAACTACAATACTTTTAGTTTCAATATTTATTTATTTATTTTTTCAGTAATCAATTTGTTCTCTTTTTTTTACTAACTATATAAAAAGAGGCAATGTCTTTACGGTGCCCCTTTTGGTGTACAGTAGCTACAGTTTTTTTTTTAGTCTTCCGTTTGTACTTTTTTTTCCTTTTATATATATTGTTATATTGACACAACCAATTTTATAATATTTTCACAATTATTGAGGTGTCAATTTCTTATAAGTCAAAATAAAATAATAAAAAATGAAACTATGACCAACTACAACTGAAAATAAATATTTCGTGAAAATATTGTGACACTTATTAGGTGAATGTGTAAAAACTACAATACTTTTAGTTTGTTTAATATATATATATTTTTTTCAGTAATCAATTTGTGCTCTTTTTTTTACTATCTATATAAAAAGAGGCAATGTCTTTACGGTGCCCCTTTTGGTGTACAGTAGCTACAGTTTTTTTTTTTTTTTCAATCTTCCGTTTGTACTTTTTTTTTCCTTTTATATATATTTTTATATTAACACAACCAATTTTATAATATTTTCATAATTATTGAGGTGTTAATTTCTTATAAGTTAAAATAAAATAATAAAATATGAAATTGTGACCAACTACAACTAAAAATAAATATTTTGTGAAAATATTGTGACACTTATTAGGTGAATGTGTAAACCCTACAATACTTTTAGTTTGTTCAATATATTTTTTTTTTCAATCATTAATTTGTGCTCTTTTTTCTACTAACTATATAAAAAGAAGCAATGCCTTTATAGTGCTCTTTTTGGTGCGGTGAATTTTCTACAAAGCGTGTTTGTAATGCGTTACCAAACACGCGGTTTGGAAAAGTGCATTTTGACTCAAGAAAGTGGAACCAAACGCGCACTTGACTTGACTCAAAACAGGGGATGCAAAATGAATAGATCTCCCTCTTTCTCTCTTACAAACACACAAAATTTAAATTTGATAGCAAATATTAGTATTTTATTACCATTAGATAGAGCATCTCTAGCAGCTTCTTCAAATTTTTGTACTATTTAGAAAATGAACAGTGACATTTAACTTTTACCTACCTACTTTTTCAAAAAAACTTTCCAACAAATTCTCTATCGCATTCTCTATCTCATTTAAATATTATTTCTTCATTCATTGTTTATTCTTTTTTTAATCATCATTTATTTTTTTTAACAACTATATTTTTCAATGAAAATTGTTATATTCACAACATTCTACACAATACTTTCACAACAAAATTTATGTGAAAAATTGTTAGTAGTTCTAATTTGAACCCACTACTAAAATTATTTTTTTACTCGCCAATATTATCTAATAATAATCTGTTACTTAAAATTTATTGTGAAAATATTGTGATAACATTTCTGTGGGGCCCGGGGGCCCAGAATCCCCAGCCCACCTTTAGGCTGGCCCAAGGCCCAAGCCGAGGAGGATAATCATCCCAGATAGTCGGCCAAAGGGTTTTAGCCCTTCTCAGACCCGAGCCGAGGACACACCCCTCCTCGGCACACCTAGTCTAATCCAGGTAGGGGACAAACCCAGAATAGGTGGTCACATCCACACTTAATGAGTCTGCCTGACTCTCCAGGCTACATTAATGACGACAAGACCCTTCACTAGCGAAACCTGGGAGGCAGCAACCCCCAGTATGGTGAGGAGCCTGTCTGATGGAACAAGTCCTGGACCAGTAGCCCGGATGGCCAATAGCTGTAAGGCCAGGATCGAGCTAAAAGGCGTATATAAGGCAAAGAACCCCCCTTGTGAAGAGGGGCCTCCTCGGACTCCAGTCGAGGAGCAACCCCGAACGAAGAGCGACAAAGGAAAAACGCAAGGAATAACCGGCGAGAGGCCGGCCGGAGCCAAACCCTTTGCCCCACTCTCTACAAATTCATTGTCGGGGGCCCACCTCCGAAAAGGAGCCCCCACAATTTCTTAATTGCAATTTCTTATTTTTTATATTATTTTTCCCTTCACACTATCTGGACACGTTTCTTCTTCTTCTTTTTTTTCTCTTGGTTTTTTCTCCACCACCCACGTATCCCACTCCTTTCCTCTATCTACCTTCTTTTTCTTTTTCTTCTAGCTCATTTCGAATCATTTCTTCAGCTATCCCTCTCTTTCTCTTTCTTTAGCTCTCTCTTTTTTTACTTTTTCTATTTCTACTTCTATTTTTTTTTCCTCTTCAGCTCACTTCACACACACACAGCCGACATGGCCTCCGTCTAACTTTTTTATTTTTAATTTTTTTTTTTATCTTGTTCTGATTCACTTTGTTATTACGATGGAGCTTAGATAGGCTTTCATGCTCTTGATCTGTTGTTTTTGTTTTGATTTTAAATTTTTTGTTCTAATTAAATTTGTATTTTTCTCTGTTCTTGATCTGTTATTGTGTTTGTGTTTTGACCATTTAAGAGAGAGACAAATGACAAGGAAGAGAGGAGGAAAGAGAAAGAATATTTTTTTTATTCAAGCGGGTATTTTTTAAGATAAAATAATGGGTTAGGGTTGCTATAGTTTTCTAAATTAAGAAAATTACTGTAGCAATTTTAAAAAAAAAAAAATTGGAGAATTTGTATGTTTAGAAAAGCTGTTAGAGTGTGAACAATAATATTTGGTGGTCCAACAATAACTTTACAGTGGCTGTTGGAAATGTGACTGTTGGTGTTGGAGATGTTCTGAGACAAGAAACTTAGACGGTATTTGACAGCTGGACAACACGAAGTTACTCTGACCTTTGCCAGGCTGTGAAGCATTATTTTTCTAAGGGAAAAGACAAACCAGCTGTGACTTGACCCAGAACAGGGGACGAGAAATTGTGAATAAAAATCTCCCTCTTTCTCTCCTACACACACACGGAGAAAGAACAGTATTCATTCCTTTACTAAACAGGAAACTTATCTAGTATTAATAAAAAATTCAATCTTAATGGTTGTTGAGCAGCACCCAATAACAATAGCCTTGTTAAATATTTGCTTTATGGGGACACTATTTGTAAACCAAAATATCTTAAGGGGATTTGAAAAAAAAAAAATCTTAGTATATATAAAGCGGGGATTTCATGCCCAAGAGTATAATGTTTTGTTATATAGTGCTCGCTTAAAAAATAAAAAAGAAGTAAATACTCATAATTCACATTAGAAATAAATTTTAAAATAAAAATTTTTTATTTCTTTTTATTTAATGTTTCAAGAGTACTTTGTTTTCATTAATCAAATGTTTCAAGATTACTATTTGTTTCCTTTAGTTTAATGTTTCAAGACCTTTTTTCTCTCTTACATCAAAAAAAAAAAAAAAAAAACTCTTCGCATTTTTATTCACCTTTTTCACTCATTGCACTTCTACTACTTTATATACACATGTCTACAGCCTTTCATGACATCTCATCTCTAATACACCTAAACCAAGAACAATGTCACGTACCTTTAACCTTTCAACAACACTTACATAACTTCAACATTGTTATACCATTTTATCCTGACCTGTATGAGTAAGCTATGGCAAAAAAAAAAGGAACTTGCATTTTTTATTTAGTGAAAAAGATGCATGCACTAAAGAAAGTGATGACCAACTATACTATATAGCTGGTCACCATAATTAAGTTAATCTTTGTCGGTGAGTAAGGTGTAGCATATTTCTTTTTCCAGTTTTTATCGAACGTATGATTAATGGAAAGAGAGGACACTTCTTATAACTTTCCAAAATTCTCCAACATACATACCCCACCCCCCATCTGATTAATTGAAAGAGACCTATATAAAGTCACCGCGAAAATTACTCGCTACCCTCATCTTCTTGTTCTTGGTAGGTGGGAAAAAGAGAAAAGGGGAAGATGCATGCACTAAAGAAAGTGTGGAATCAATGACTTGCTGCAAGTCTTGCATGTAGCGTTAAAGATTGTAAAGGCACTGAAATAAAGTCTGTAAAAGAAAAAAAGAAAAAGAAAAAAGAGATAGGAATTGAGAAGCCTTTTTTGTTTTATTAAGGGGATTACGCTATGCCCCCAGGTTTTGAATTCATAATGTCTTTTTAATTTGTGGAGATACAGATCGACATACTTTTAAGAAATTACTAACGCACACCCTTGGTGTAGTGGTCACTCCACAAGTATAAATACTTGTGGAGTGTGGGGGGTAAGAGTCGGGGTTCAAATCTTCAAGAAGGAACTTCACACACATACACATTTAGATTAGGCTAGAGTAGAAATTTTATTTTGTATTAAAAAAAAATTTGAATTAAAAATAGTAAGAAATATAACAGAAAAAAACTTCAAATCTTGAGGGATGAAGAATTGCCTATTTGAAAAACCCACATAAATTAAGTTCATAATTTCCTTCTGCACTTTCATTAAACACAGTGTTTTAACACTTGTGACTTACTCTACTCAAATATGCATTTATATGCATGACACCATTAGCTAGACAACATTCATGTACATAGTATATTTTGTGGTGTTTTATGTATATAGTTCGAATCCTACCAGAAACTTTCCCTCACCCATTATCAACCTATGAAAATATATATATATATATTTAAGCAAATTGGAAAAATAAAACTATAAATTAAAATTGCACATTAATTACGTCCAACACGGCACACTAATTATGTCTTCTTGCCAAACTCAAAAGTCATCAATTGAGCAATTTGAAATTCATGTTACATGGACTTCATACCATTAACAAGGTTCACCAAATAAGAATCGACAACTGAATCAAATCTATCAACCCTAATAAAATCTATAAAATTTGGTTCATACCTCCCACCAAAATAAATTTGTAGTTTCCTTTGCATTATTCTTCTTCTTATCATGCTTTTAGATTATGCATAATAATCAGGTTTCATCAGCTCATTTATGGCCCAAGTGTACAAGTTTTCAATAATGCCATCTGTTGTGGATTGAGTTGTGTAGTTTTCCATTTTATTGGTAAGCGATTATGTATTAATTTGATATTAAATATTCTTCTAATTTTAACTAGATTAATAAGCCAGCAGGGATCAAAAAGGTTATTGCCGCATTAGCATTTTGTTGATTATATTATATGCTTGTCTGGGTCTTTAATGTTTTGGGCCCTAAAGATTCACTTATTTGTCAAGTCTATTGTATATAGATTTTGTTTACATTCTTCAGTTGTTTTTCCCCCTTCTCACATCTATAATCAAAAGTTGTGTTGATATACAAATTTGAGTTTGAAGCTTTTGTGGCCAGTATGGTACGGAGCAGATGGAAGATAAGGAGGGAAAAATTAAGAATCTTGCAAGTGTTTCATTTTTAGCATTTGCGACATGGGGAATTATCATTTCTTTTACCCATTATAATAGTTAATAATGGTGTTTATCAATCATATGGTTCAACTGAGTCTCTCATGCATGTTGAAGCACCAATTTTTGCATCACTAAACAGAAATCATTTTAGTTTGTTACGCTAAAAATGTTTGGTATTATAAAAACATGAATGTAAAAGATACAAATTAAATAACACAACTATAGACCCATGTGTTCTGAGAAATCAATTGAAAGGCATTTTTCAATCTAATTAATTTTGACCCAAAAAATAGTTGGTACCTAAATTGGGTGGTGAAGAAAACAAGAAATCCGCCCTGCAAGATCTACCTTTATGCGTGAGTTACGGTTAACTCAACTGATAAAGTTTCTTGTAGTTGAAAAAGAGAACAAGGGTTTGAATCTTGTTTATACCAAAAATCAATTAGTGTCTCAGACGGATAACAAAGACCAATCATTATGGAACGGATTCCATTGATTAAAAATGTATCCTATCTATAAATAAAAATAAAAAGTAAAAAGTAAAAATTCTGCTTTTATGCTTATGTGTCAAGTTTTTACAAAAGCATTTATGAAATCAGCACTAAAATGGCATGCATAGAAAAAAAAATGAATATAATCTGAAGACTAATGTTGAGGACACAAAGTTTTCTAATTTTTTTTCTCACAAATGTTGATGTGCTAAGCCATGATTAAAACATCATCACTTTTACATGTTTCTCTTGTGATTAAGTGTCATTTGGGCACCTAATTTTTTTTTTTTCGAGCAAGTAACAGTTGTGGTCCATGTGTATGCATTGAAATTCAATTGAAATTGAATGTGAATTGGAGTGTGCAGCCCCTTCCATTTCCATACATATTCAGAATTGAACTTTATGCTTTAGCTTGTCACCATCTGTGTCCTATTTTCCTCTGTTGAAAAGAGTGGAAAATGGGCTATGGTTAAACACTAAAACCAAAAAGTTAAAACAATGCAGAAAGTCACTACAAAAAAAAAAGGCTTTAGGCCACGTTTGTAAAATGCGGCCTTAGGTCCAAAAAACGTGGCCATAGGCCGATTAGGCCTATGGCCAGAGGGGGTCTATGGCCTCACTTTTCAAACACGGCCTAAGAAGGAAGGTCTATGGCCGCACTCTCCAAACGCGTCCTAAGAATGGGGTATATGGCTGCACTTTTCAAACGCGGCCTAAGAATAGGGTCTATGAAACGCAGCCTAAGGTTATAGACTATGGCCGCGTTTTCAAAACGCGGCTATAGCCCCCTTTTTTTTTTTTTCCTTTCCTTGGCCAAATGGCTTTAGAAGGACCTCCACACCTGAGGTAACTTTTCTACATAAGAGACTATTATGTGGAAAATCCATTATACAGTTTTAATCTTGCATTAGTCTCACATTTATTGTAAAAACTCCAAAAACTTTTTATTCTTTTTAAGAATTATATTCTAAATGGTATCCTATTCCTATCTAATTAAGCATTGGGTTGATTCAAACACAATGGTTTATTGATCAACCAAGTCTTGAAAGAAAGATTCTTAGTACTATACGCTATAAGAAGCAAACATGAATATGTAAAATGGACAACCCTGTCAAGAAAGCCTATAAGGAAATATTTTTGTCTACAAGGACATGTCTAAAAAGTTTCAGTCTTGTAAGAATCAATATGTAAAATTTGACATTGTTTTCCGAGGTAATTACTCCACCAAAATTCCATAAATCAAACTAAAAAGAGAAAAGATATGCATGCTGATTTTTTGTATATTAATAGCATCCTAATAAAAACTACCAACTCAAGTAGAAAAATGCTCTCAAGGAGACCCATATCCCATGACATAAACAAATTGGACTTACCTTTGCAACCTCTAATCTACCAAGCTGTATGGCTAGCTCAAATCTCTAATCAGGGTCTTTAGCAAGTGATGCAAGTTGTGTTATCCCCTCAGCATCACCTAAAGAAGAATAGAGCAGTAACAAACCACTCATGTCAGTACGTTTAATATTTTAATAAATTAACCTTTTAATAATATAAGTTTCTAGAAAAGCATGGCTCAGGAAAACAACATACCCAACAAGAAGAAAGAATCCAAAATCCAAATCAGAAAAACTAAGTGCAAAGCATCCTAAGAAGCACAATATGTTTTCAGGTAGGCGTACAATATGATAAGTTATATAGTGAAATGGCAATACTTGAAAAGCTAGGATACGATACAACAAAGATATGGTATTAATTCATTATTAAATATATTTATATTTATAATTTTTATATATTGTTCGAATTATTTGTTTTTCATATACTGTTAAGCATAAATCAATTTAAGAGTAATATATGGATAATAAAATGAGTCCATGGTCATTAAATGATTTTTAGAATATAAACCAAGATCTAAAAGAGTAAATAAAAGATGACTAGATACGTGTTCAACATTGAAACCAATATATAAAAAATACAATAAAATAAATCATACCAATTAAAGAACAAAGTATCAATAAAGCAAACAAAAAATTTATACCATTATTTGAATATAACAATTAGTGGTCAAATACAGCACCAAAGACAGCTTCTTTTAATTTGATCAAAAGGAAAATATACACATAGTACACTAATAGCAACAAGAACACAACGGTGATATATATGAAATTTAAAAAATGCAGGAAATATCATATTTAAAAGTTGAATCCAAATCAGATCAGACAATTGAAATTAAAAGCTCACAACACTTCAAATTAGAGGTACAAGAAGCCATTTAAATGGGACCAAAGTTGATGCAACTCTTTCACTCAATATATTTGATTTTTTGTTTCTCAAAAACATATATTTAATTTTTTAATGTCAAGTCAGAAAGATACTGAAATAATAGAAACAGATGAGATTACCACCTTGGATGAGGATTGCCTTTGACCACCTTTTGTCCATACTTCGCCACCTGTAGCCATCATCTAAAAGATCAAATTCACTTCTTGTTTGCACAATGATTTTTGGTTCTGTTACAGTCTTGTGCGACAAAGGTACCTCAGATGTCCCAGCATCAGTCATCCTGCACTCCAAGGTAAAAAAAGAAAAATTCAAAAATCACAATAAAGCAAAAAAATAGTATAAAAAAAAAAGTTATTAGAATGAATATGTACAATAATAGGTTGGGAACATGCCTTCTCGTTGGATTTGGCTCATGACCACCCCCCCTCTTCTCTTGTTTCTGCATCACCTTCCTCCTCATTGTCAAATTGAGGGATAGAGAGTACAGTAATGGAGTAAAGCTTGGATGGATTTCATGAATCTAAGAGAAAAATATATATTAACCTTTTATGAAACAGTCAAATGAACTTGCAACATCAATCCTGGAAAAACTAAAAAAAAAAAAAAAATCAAAAACAAAATTTTCACTAAAACAAAGGGAAAGCTTTTACTCACCTTTTCTTAGGAGTATGTGCTCTTTGCTTCCTCAATCTTCATTGTACTACTTAAAAAAATAAATAAATAAATAAAAAATAAAAAATTTACGGATTGCAATTATATTTTAAGCTGCTTGGTGGGCTAAGAAATTACATCAAGAAATAATGAAATGAAAACAAACAAACATACCCAATCAAATTTATAAATTCTTAGGAGTAGTTCAGAATCTTGTAATTGAAATTGACTTTCAAAACCAACAATACTCAAACTAAAGCAATTAACAACATTAATGGATTAGGAAATCTAAATAAAAATCATAATACTCCGTTGTTTCATACTGAGTTGAAGAGAAAGGGAAAGCGTAACTTTTTTGGATGGACTTTTCGCTATGGGTTAATACCATTGCTTGAGAAGAGCGTGACTCCAATAGGAGTGGAGTTCTCTGTCTCTTCTTTTGTGGTTCTTGTTCCAAAAGACAAAGACCTCTTTTTTTTCATTTAGAAGCTATTGTGCCTCTTGATGTTTTAACTTTTAAGGGTAGAGGCAATTAAATGGAAGAATTGGAGAAACGAAGAGTTGTTTAGTTGAGAAGGGGAAGAGCTGAAAAAGGGGAGAGAGAGAGAGAGAGAGAGAGTCATTAATTTAAGAGATTAAAAGAATCTGCCAAGAAAATCCATTTGTACATCATTTATGGAGCCAATAGACACTATATTTATGACACTACAATTAATAAATAATTTAAAACAAATGGTTCAAAATTGAACTCCACTTAAATAAATAAATAAACAAGCAAAAAAGGTACCACATCCAACACACAACCATCAATAAAAAAATAAATAGATTCATATTCAACAGCAAAAAAAAAAAAACGCCTTCAAGGAAACCAAAGAAAATTTGCTCTTACTGAGGAAATCAAGACCTTGAAGAGATGCTGGTGTTGGCATTTCATCTTTTGACTGTTTAGGTTGTTTAAATTTCTCTTCCTGTGCAGCCTTCTTCATGTAAAATTCCATCATTGCTATGGGATCTGCACCTGTTGGTGCACTAGCTTCACCTACAAACAAAGAAACATGCAATCATAAACACATGTATATCAAACAAGTATTCAATACCAATCAATCAAAAGTGCTTATACTTCATAATTTAGGAGGACCCAAGTGAGCAGTATGATAAATAATAATAGTATATATATATATATATATATATATATTTATTTATTTATTTATAATACTAGTATTCACTTTTGAATTATGAAGGGGTAACTATGCACCCATTGTAACGTAGCAAGAAGTAGAGGAGCCAACAACATTCATCAACCCAATTGCTATCATCTTCTTATTTCCATCCACTTTGTAATCCTTTAAAGCAGGAGAAGTCCTTTCCACTACAATACCTTCCTGTTCCCCAAAAAGTTATAATAACAATTAATGATGATATTTTTATTAAAATGTAGTGTGTTTGGCACATTAATTATTTGTAACAAACACCCTCTAGTCTTTTGTTAACCAATGAATTAAAGGGAAAACCGGAAAAGTTAAAAAGCATTTACTACTCCCTAATTAAATGATTTTTATTTTAAAAAATTATAGAGTTAAATTATACACAAATATCAATAAAAGTACTTTTTTTTTTCTTTTGAAAAACTATACAATTAAAAAAAAGTCATTGTTGAAACCACTTCTAATTATTTTTAGCAAATAAAAACTTTTATTGCAAGTCATAAATCGGAGGTGATATATCCTCACAACAGTTAGTTCAGACAACCAATCATATTATTTGAGGATTTGTGAACTTTGAGTCATATATTTATTAGACTATGTTGAGATCTTAGGAATAACTGGGGGGGCCTGTCATATTTTTTGAGGGGGGCCATTGCCTATTACTTCCTTGTTAGACCAAACCTACAGCCTAAAATTACCATAACAGTAGAAGAAAATTAAAATTTTGGGGGGGCCATGGCCCCCCAAGCAATAAGGTAGCTCCACTCCTGGCAAGAGTAAAAGGCAAGCATGGCAAAATTGAAATAGAAAACGTTAGCTAACATAACTAACAAAATAAATAAATAAAATTCAATTTTTCATGCAAAAGTTAATTTAAATGTAAATTATAGGGCCCAAGGTTCAAATTTTTTTTTAAATTAGTAAAAGTTCAACCATAGAGGATATCACTAAGACTACTTTTATGGAAATGGGACATTGCTATGGAAACAAAAAGAAAAAGTATAATTGACATACAAGTCACATACCTATAGCAAATGCATTGAAGCTTATAATTGGCCCAGCACAACAAAAGCCAAGGGAAAGAAACTATATTACAAACAATAAAATCTGACAGATATATGAGAAAATAAAATGTCAGGAACATGACAGTGTACTAGATATAATCACATAAATACAGTAAGCTGGTAGTTGGCAAGCACGTGAAAGCTCCACCAGAACATAAAATTCCACTATTGACAGAGTAGTGACAAAATATGAACTCTCTACAGAAAATGAAAAAGTTGAAGAGTGCTGATACTAAACCATAAAAGAGAGATGCATATATTTTTTTATAGGTACCATAAAGCAAGATGCTTTAGCACATAAAGATAAACCAGTTGCTGATGTCTCAATGTCTACAAGTAGAACCTATTATTTTGCATTATGCTTCGCCACATGAGCACCAGTCTACTATAATCATATACCAATTTTGCTCATTAGGTGTTTTTATCAAACAAACAATCTCAATCTGCTAGAGAAAATGCAATTTTACATCGGAAGACATTACAATGGGAGAGAAAAGTTAGAATAGGAAAAAGTGGTGACCTCACTAGCAAGTGGATCCCTTTGCTTCACACTTGTCAATTCTGACCAAACTAGCTTTAGACATATTTAACACTAGAGTCTCAGGGCAACCTGCAAACATATATAGCCATACATCCATGAATGCACAAAAGGGTTCATATGCATGCAGAATAATATTTGATAAGCACATAATTCTACCACCAACTATGTACCAGTTTTCATCAATGGTTATACTAGCATGACCTACCCTGGCAGTCACTAAATCACCCTGAACAAGTGGTTGAGACCATTCCATCTGCAAATACATGACAGCTTATCACACTAACATAGTGGGAATAAACAATAAGAGAAGGGAAAGAAAAACGACTAAAAGATCTAGCAACACTGTAGGTAAGCACAAATAATAGTATGATTTCAGTAAATTATTCAACTATACTTAAAAAAGTTTTTTTCCCTTCTTTTTCTTTCATTTTTTTGTAAGTAATGATGTTTATTGAGAACCAAGTAAAACCTTATGTTCACAATAATGAACACAGAGGGAATAGAAGTACAAAAGACCCAAAAGGAAAATCTAAGGTAAACTTAAAATTCTAAAACAGAAAATATGAAAATTTAATCTTCCTTAGAAGAATAAGTAACTAAATTGCTAAGCACTAATTTCAAGGAACAGAAATGAGCACAGCCCCCTTGATTATGTTGATGACTAAATCTCATGGTGATTGATAATTCTTTCTATAGGTCTGACATACATCAGCGACATCAACTGCTTGACATAGAAATACCACATAATGATATCAACAATAATTCTAGAACCCCACAGAAAGCCAAGCAAAAGATAGAAGGCAGGCATACAGTGACCAAAGCACTCACAAGCACAAATTAATGGAATATATTAATCTTCTTCAAAGTGTCTCAGTGTTGAAAGTCCATCTAATGAAGTTATCTTTAAATGGATGGAGGTCTCTATTTGATGGCAAAGTTAGGAAAGTTTTATAGATGTGAAACCATTACTGGCAACTATCACTCTAGAACCAACAAGTGTAGCAGAATGTCCCCCACAAGCTACCTGGAACATTCTCCATCAGCATGCCAATCAATGGTAGGCTTTAGATTACTAATCTATGGTCTTTTTCCAAACTCTCTTTGTGAAACCACACTCAAAGAACAAATAATCTCTGCAGTCAATATTCTCAGGCCATATTTAGTATATAAAATCCCATTCGGGTGCCACCAAATTTGTGTGCAGGTCTCATGTATGGGGTCATTTTTGCTTAAGCTACCAAGGCCAGAAACTAGTTGATGACAAAGCATATATCCGGCTATTTGGAATCAAGGATGGGGTGACTAACAATAATGGGAAAATAAATTCAATACCGAAAAACATACAACAATAAAATCTTAAAATTCAATACCAATAAAGTAAGTAATAACAACTATATGAACCTTGAATGATTCTTCAAACTGGTCACAAGGGACAGTCTCACACTTGGGGTATGCCTTAAGAGCTGCAGCCTCACTATATGCTCCTGGTAACCCCTACATAAAGCAATAAGACCAACATGAGAATAACAAGAATGCCATGGGCATGTTGAAGAATAATAATAAAAAACTGTACCTGATAGGCAACCCGCACTTTTGAACCATCTTTAGAACAAGAAGATAAGTCATTTGCAGACAAAGGTTCTGCAATTTATTCATAAATTCAAAGCCATCATCAGATTGCAAAAAAAAGATCACATCACATCATATCAATCTACATTGTACAATAACTAATCATATGATCTAGCAAATCAATTATAGGCAAAAATCTGTTCTTTCATACAGAGTACAAGTCTCAATGATTGGAAAACATTAAAAGAAAAAAGAAAACCATTCTATGCTGTCTACCTAATAAAAAATAAACATAAAACATTGATAAAGCAAAGAGCTTTCAATTAAAAAACAAATGTGAGATTGAGTTGACTTACTAGGAAGAAGGTTCAAATCCTTGTGAAACCCTCTGGACTCATTGCCCTGAGTCCTTTCAATGCCCCAAGAAGGTTCAACACCAGACACGTTCGGCTTCTCATCTTCCACAGAAGTAATAGCTCTCTGAACCAAAACAGCCAAACAACAACATTCCCATTTGCGAGACTTTTCCAAATCGAACCTCAAATTGAAAGCTGACCCAGAATTCCTAGACCACAAATTTGAGGACCCCAAATCAGAACAAGGAGTGCTGGGACAAACCCAGATAGGAGAAGCTTTAAGAGCCATAAAAATAAAAATAAAATAAAATAAAATAAAATAAATAACACAAAACAAACATACAAAAGAAGAAACCAATCTGGGAAACAAAGGAACAGAAAGGCTTATTTAGATAAAAATGCAAAAACACTAAATTTGTGATTGGGTTGAGTTGACTCGGCGGCTTTGACTTTGAGGACGAAACGGTGTGCTTTGGGAGGAATGGGTTTGAAGAAACAAACAGATTCAAAAACACCAATCCACCACATAGATCAATACCCAAAAAAAAAAAATCAGACAAATAGAAATCGGAAAACTGAAACAACCAGATCTAACCGAATTCTGAAAATCAAAACCAAAAAAAATCTGGAAAAATTTAGAGAGAGAGAGAGAGGGAGAGGACCTGAGGGAAGGTGGCGCTCTGAGCCCAGACGCTGCCGTCGTGGCCGATGATGGCTGCGGCGGTGAGATGCTGACCGGTGGCGTTCGATGATTGCGAAGGGATCGGAAGGATCAAAACGATGCCGGTGGTTTGGAAGAGAGTGTCGGAGGGAGGGATCTGGTGGAGGTCGGCGGAGATGGTGGTGGAGGAGATGAGGGAAGCGAAGGAAGATCTGCTCTGATGTGTGTGATAGAAGAGGCAAGGATTGAAAAGGTTTTAAGTATCTAATCTAATACTATCTAATCTAATCTAATACTATAGCAGGAGCTTTTAATAAGGTGCTGAAGGCTATCTAACAAACTGACACGTATAAAGTTTAAATTTAAAAAACCGCACGGTGTGTTTGGAGAGGCTCCTTTTCAGATAGTAACCCGCTTATCCAAAAAAAGAAAAAAGAAAAAAAAGGCAAACCTTATAAAAACACCAGCCGCTTCTCCACAAAACAAAATCCACAAAACAAAAGGAAAAAAAAAAAAAAAACACAGAAACCCTAAAACCCAAACCGTTTTTCCCGATCAAAAATCAGACTCACTCAGACAAGCGATTCTTAGTTGCACCTTCAAATACACAGATCGGACTTGCGTATTCCAACCTATCAAACAGATGGAAAATAAAACCTCTGCAACAGTGAAAACCTCTGCGCCGATGGAAATCTCTGTTCGTTCTTTTAGAAGCTATCCCGTCTCTACTCTTCAACAACAAACAATTCAGAAGGTAGACATTTTCCCCCTTTTTTTGTTTTCTGTTCAATTGCCGTTTCTAGGGTTTCCAGGAAAAAAATGGGTATAGTCGAAGGTAGGCATTTTCCCCCCTTTTTTCCCTAATTTCTCATTTATTTTTACAATTTCTTGAATCCTGTATTGTTCTATTGTAGTATAAATAGACGAAAAATTAAACCTCTGCAACAGTGAAAACCTCTGCAACAGTGGAAACCTCTGTTCGTTCTCTGCAACAGACGGTTTAGAAACTATCCTGTCTCTGCTCTTCAACAACAAATAATTTAAAAGGTAGACATTTTTCCCTCTTTTTTTGTTTTCTATTCATTTGCCGTTTCTAGGGTTTCCAAGAAAAAATGGGTATAGTCGATGGTAGGCATTTTTCCCCCTTTTTCCCTAATTTCTCATTTATTTCTACAATTTCTCGAATCCTTTTTTGTTCAATTGTAGTATTGATTAAATTTAGTTTTAGTTTGGTGGATTTTAGTTTAGATTTTATTTAAAAAAAAAAAAAACTGAATGCTTGGAATATACAATCGCCTTTGTTGTTTTCCTCTTTTTATATTTAATTTTCTTTTTATTTCTCTATTGAAATATGTCTCTATTGATATTTATTTTCATTTTTTAATTTAATAGAAAGTAGGAACTGCTTTTATTTTTTGTTTACTTATTTGCGTTTGTGTTGGTTGATTTTTGAGATATTTTACTTTGTAATAGTGAGGGTTGTATAACTGCTAATTACAATTTAAGCCAGTTTTGAAAATTTGTTTTGTGGTCCTTAGCATAAAGTGTTTCATGTACAGTAGCTGTTGATTTTTATAATTCTCAAAATTTATCATATGTGCATGCACCCACCATTTGGTGTTAGTTTTCGAACTTTTATTGAGAATTTAGCTTTGCAACTCAATTAACTGCTCAAATGTATTTTAAAATTGAGACTCATGGAGGAGTGTACCAACTGTAGGTTTCACAATAGTAACTTTTTGTGATACAATTTCTAAAATTTTGAAACCTACCTAAATTTTAATGGTTGGTTATCTTTTAAACTTAATAATTAAATTATAATTTTTGGGTTTTTTGTTTTCTCTATTACCTGTTCTGTTATTTGTAATGGGGGGTGAGATTGTAGAATTTTGAATATTTGCTCAAGGTTATTTTTTGTTTACTATGAAGAGTTTGTTAATGACCATATTTATGAGACTGATTCTTTAAGTAACATGCATGGTTTATGTGAAGGGACAATTTTCCTGCAATTGCATTCTTCATATCTGTTTGGTTCTTTAATCTGTTTCTTCAACTGTTTTTTTTTTAAATATTATTATATTTAGGGATTCTAATTGTTGTAGAAGCCTTTAAGGATATGCTACCACGTTAGGATAAAAGGCCCCTTAAAATGCTGCCACTTTAAGTTAAAAAGCGATAAATTACACTGTTTGAATTACACTAAAACACTTTAATACCGCTCAATATAAAAGGAAATCTAACCGGCCAAAATACAATGAAAACAAAGGCTTGCTATACGAAGAAAGAGAGAACAGAGTTTGTAATCGTAAGCTAGAGAGCTTCCTGCCTCCGTCGTTCCCTCGCCATACTCCAACCACCAGAACTACAAACACAGTCTCTTCTGTTCCGATTCTCCTTCTCTTTTGACAAATTCAGCCGTTCTCTCTGTCTTTCTTAAAAGTAAAAACCCTAGCCATTGAGTTCTCTTTCCATCGGCCTAGCCTCCACCCATATACCGCCGGGAAAAACCCCACTTAAAACATCAAGCGGTTGGAAGTAAAGCCTCAATCCCAATCAACCCGATTAAAAGGAAAAAAAATCAAAAACTTCCATTGCCCATGTATCCATAGTTTGCAATCAGAGAACGTCTTTCAATTTCTCTACCGGTTAGTTTTCTCTTTGCCTTTCAGTTTGTGCATTAATTATGATCAGGTTCTTATAATTTGGCTGGATTCTTTTTTTATTTAAATTATTGAGTTATATTTCTGATTAAGGTATTTGAGTTAGATTTGGTTTTGTTTTGGGTATTTGGATAAATTGATGTGTGGGTATCTATTTATGGTGTCCGGTTAAAAATTGAGCAATAGATTATTCTAGAAAAAAAAATATAAGCCACATGAACAAGGCAATTGGGCTTCTTCCTTATCTAGGTATTTTAGAAGCATTAACGTGGATCTCTTTGAGGGATGTTGTTATGATCTAGGTTTTTTGATTAGGAGTAGTTTTGCTTAATTAGTTTAAACAGATGGGTTAGATTTGGGTTTGAGGGATTTTGGTTAGAAGTTGTTTTGTTTAGGGTATCTGAACGCAAAGTGTTTGTTAAAATGCCTAGGTGTTTTGCTCTTCTTTTTCTTCTTTTTTTAGAATTTGTTTTTGATAACATACCTCCTATTTCATTTTGCCAGCCCCTAATAGAAATGAATAATAGGATGAAATTACCCTTTAACTTTTGTGATTTTACTTTACTGTTATATAAATCTCCATGTGGAACAAAGTCTAACTGAGGAAGAAGCTAAGTTGGTTCTAAGTAGTATTGGAAGTAGTAAAAGTAGAATGCATGGATCTTTTTAATGCTCTCTGATTTATTATTATTTTGTTGCTTATTGTGTCAATGTTAAGGACTTAATGTCAAATTTATTTTTTATAGGTACTATCATTTTAGTCGTGGGCACAATTTGATGTGTTTTGATGTCTGTGTTTGCGGTTCACAAGTAGAGGGATATCACTCCACTGGATGTGAATGGCGATTTTGGGGTCTCAAACAAAGATGGTGAGGTACATGTCTTTGATATCAAGGTTTCTGATTTCTTTTTATATCAAGTAGTGACAGTTAGTTTCTTTGAAAGCACTCGAACTTAGTTTTGTTTGTAAAAAAAACTAAGCAAAAAAGGACTGCTAATTTATTGGTTTCAATTTTGTTCAATATTTTTTTTTTGTTACTTTAAAATTTTTTTTCTTTTCAATTATTGTGAAAAGTTTTAGTCCTTTTTTCCATAAGGATTATGTCAGTGATATGCCTTTTTTTTTTTTTTTTTTTTCCTTTTTTCATAAAGATAAATCACCTATGGTGGAGTTTTATGCTTTAAAACATTGAAACAGTGAAAGCTAATCGCAAGCAACATATGCAATTAGTACTTTCCTAAGTCCAACAATTTCTTCTTTTCTATATTGTTTAGTTACATTTACTTCTGCCACTATTTAACTAAAAGTGAGTTGGTACTTCCTTTTTTTTATTGAAATTATTTGCAATTTGTGGAGTCGAAAATAAACGTTACGTTAATGGAAAATTGTTTTGATGTATCATATAACTACAATTTGTTTCGCTCAAGGACAATTAGTGGTGCCCCTATTTAACTTCAACTAAGTTTTGTTTTATTGAAGTCATCTATAATTTGTGGAGTCGAGGATTACTTTTACTTATGTTTCACATTCATGTTCACCGTGGTTAACATGTTTATATACACTGTAGCATTTACCTGTGTATGTATAAATTAATGAATTTTATGGGGGATGGATGAGCAATTATGATTTATGGACCTCTGCTTATGGCTACAAAATCATTATTCCTATTGCATTCTATGAGACCAGTAAAATAAATTATTTTATAGAGAATCCCTACAGGCTTTAAACGCTTATATTTTGGTTGAATTATATAATATCTTATATGGATACAAATAGCGCCTTAATTTGATCATATTGTACATCATTCTTCAATATTAAAGAGAGAAAAAAAGAAGCTCTTTATAGTTTCTTTTAAGTGGTTTCTATCTGGTATTGTATAAATTTGTTTTAGAAGTTTATGAATACAATCTTAATTTTTGTCAAGTTTCTTAGAAGTGCATCACGCTTTTTAGATGAATTTTTCCCAATTGGAATTGTTGAATATAATATAGGAAACATATCATTTGGGTTCTACAACTATTTTTCTCCTGAGGAAATTTTCTTGAGGTTAGGCTCTAATTTTTATAATTGTAATTGTCTTATCAAAGTTGGTGCTAAATTTGATGTCTAAACTCCTTGAATATTTGCAGTTTTAATTTAGCCTCATTTTATTTTTCTCTTTTTGGATAAATTAGCTTCATTTGATCTAAACTATAGCTTTGTTTGATCTATTTCTTCTCAGATGAAGAAGTTTTAAGACAAAGAACATGAAGCTAACAACAACCAAGTTGCCTTCTCCACCAAATTTCTTCCAAGGATATTCTCATCGTTCTCTTTTTAGCTTTCTATTTTTGGCTAATATTTTGTATCAATCACACGAGATGTTACCAACCACTTTAGTTGCTTATAATATACTTGAAAGAAATATATTTGTAAGAAGCATATTGTTTTGGAAATTATAGTTGTAATTATACTTTCTAAACCTATTTATTTTTATCTATTTCTAATTAATTATTGTTATTAAAATTCTATCAAATATCTCCTCATCATCAATAATTTAAGTTGCTTCATCCATTGGACCAGTTTTTTTTTTCCATGAAGAGTTAGTTAATGATCATATTTATGAGACAGCTTCTTTAAGTGACATGCATGGTTTATGTGAAAAGGGTATTTTTCTGCAATTGCATTCTTCATATCTATTTGGTTCTTTACTCTGTTTCTTCAACTGTTTTTTAAAAATTATTATTATATTTAGGGATTCTAATTGTAGTATACTTTTGACAAAGATTTTTGTTATAAATTTTATTTCTTAAAACCTTTTTGTATAATTGATATCTGCATTTGCAATTAGTGTTTTGCAAAAAAACAGTCTTACACTTCTTTTGTAATAAAGACATTCTCTTTGTTGGTGTAAAAGTGAAGCCTTTTTGGTTGATGTGCTCATCCAAAAGTACGCATTTATAGGCTTTCAATTACTATTATAAGTGTGACGAAAAATATTAAAATATAGCAAGATGCTAACTTCTGTTTTTTGCTTGATTTTGTAATTCATTAGATTGATTAGAAAAGCTTTGAGGAATTAAAAAGCTTTTTTTGGTTTTTGAAGTGGTGCTTAAGTTTTAAAAAAATGGATACAAAAATCTATAAAACATTTTCCATACCTGCTGGAACTTAATATTATAAGCTTTAATAGTTGAATATAGAGAAGAAAAAAAGGAGAAAGCTTTATACGTTTTTGGTCATGCTTTCTTAGGTTTGTTTAAGAAGTTAGTCTGACTGCTAGGAGGGGTTATTGATGATCTTAACCCTCTCCGGTTTGTGAGAAAGGAGGAAACTTTCTATATTTTTGAGCTAGGAAAGGGTTCTGTTTATGGGGTGGGCAGCAACAGAAACTTACCAAAAATTGTTCCCTTTTTGTAATATATGTTACTATATAATTTTATAAAGAACATTTTCCTGCCATTGAGTTGATAATATTTGCTACATGACCATGATATCAAGAAAAACCAATTAGATTATCAGTCATTGGGATAGCTTCTTGCTTTAAACGGTTAAAGAAAGCAAATTATCATCTATTGTTTGTAAAATTTTCATTTTCATGTAAGCAGGTGGATTACAGGGAACAGATTAGACAAGTTAAAGTTTGCCAAGCAGAAATTAGCGTACTGTTACTTCTCTGTTGCAGCAATCCCTTTTTTCCCTGAACTTTCTGCTGCTCAAATATCATGGGCCAAAAAATTGGGTGCTTATACAACTGGTTGAGAAGTAAGTTTCCCCTTTTCCAAATTCCTTTTCTTGAATCTCTCATCTGTCTGTGATTTCTGTTTGGAGCCGTAAATAGTCTTTAATGTATATTACTGATGATGCTATTGGAACTGAACCACAAATGGAATGTTGATGTCAGCACTGACTGTTGTTCTGAGAATGTTGAAATTATATTTTCAGCCCTTCACAGCACAATCTGTGACTTTGCAGACAAAGGATTAACATGGCAAGGAACATAATGTGATAAGTCACATAATTGGCATTATGAGATGAGATCTTTCTTTTTACACGTTTACATTGTAATACGTTTTAGGTGTATCACTTTCGTAGGCTTTTATGATCTCTCCTATGGTTGTGACTGATGCAATTACTTCACTTTAATATAATCTGTATATATTTATTTAAAATATTAGCCGTAGGACTTGAGTTTATGTATGTGGAATAACTTCAGAATTTGCTTCATTTTCATCTCTCATGGAGACTACCCTGAGAAAAAAAAAGAAGCTTGGACAATCTCATTTTGCATTTATTTATTCAGTCAACCAGAGATTATATGAGCAATGCTTTTCATGCAGTGATTGAATTTGCTGAGTCTATGTTGAAAGAAGCAGAGTGGTTGTGAGACAAGACCGTGTCATCTATGGATGAATATACAACAAATGGGTACGTGTCTTTTGCTTTAAGACCTATAGTCCTCCCAGCTCTCTATTGTGTTGGGACTAAGCTTTCAGAAGAGATTGTCAGGACTCCAGAATTACATCATCTATATGAAGTTAAGTATTGACAACCAAAACATATCCTATACTTTAAGCCAAATTAGTTATTAACAAAGTGATGCCATGTTGTCTTTGGCAAGATGATATAGAGTATGAATATATACACTTCACATGAAATTGTAATTTGTGAATACACCAATTTTACTAATAATAGAATATTTTTTACTGCGATTGTTAAAATCTGAGTTATGAAAACAAGTTTCAGTAAAAAGTGAAGAGCATAGAAGTAATACAATGCTTGAATGGATTAGATCTCAGATTTAGTAGTAAGAAGAAGAGTACTAATTTTTATAGAATAATTAAGCATAATCATCACATGAAGCTTTGTGTGTGTGTGTGTGTGTGTTTTGGCAGTAAAATATATTTTACTGTGAAGGATACTTTGATGAACGTTTCTTTCTTTTTTTTTTTTTAATCTTTTTTATATAGGTTAGGAAAGAGTTTTAGACTTGCATTTTCTTTTCTTTTTTTTTTTCTATTTTTTGGCAGCTAAAAGAACTTGCCTCTGTGTAGTAAAAAAAATTCCTGTTGAGGTTTTGGACTTTCTTACTGTCAAGGATACTTTGATGAACGTTTCTTTCATTTTTTTTTTCTTCTTCTCTTTTTTATATATGTTAGGGAAGAGTTTTAGACTTGCACTTTCTTTTCTTTTTTCTTTTTTTTTCTAGCTAAAGTACTTGCCTCTTTGTAGTAAAAAAAATATAGCTGAGGTTTTGGACTTTCTTTCTTCAAGCCAGTGAGTTAGGCTGCTTAGATTTGGTGCAAATGTGAGTTGAGTGTTTTGTCATTTGATGAATTGCCTTGAACGTGTTTGATTATTGTTGTCTATCAGACTCACATTAGAGTTGTGAATGAGATTTACACTACTTTGACTCAAAAGAACAAAAAACCAAGCCCTCTCCTAAAAGTATTTTTAAAGTACAGAGAATGCCAAGAAGAAATTTGCACTTGACCATAAATTAGGATTTAATAATGGAATACTTCAAATAATTATGTAGACTGTTTAATCTATCCTTTAAAATTGTTTTCCCAATTTCAGACTTCTTTTTTTTCTTTTTCCTTGAGTAAACAATATTGAACTTCTTCTTTTCTTTGTTTGCAGCTTCATCTTGATGCCAAACTTAGTATTTACTGTCAAAATCAAAGTTTGAGAGGGAATTTGTAGCTTGAAAGTGGATGGATTTATTTCATCTTTGATTACTATGTTTTTAGTTACTTTAATTTTTCGACTAAGTCAATATAGTGTATTTAATTGTATCGTGATTGTTTGGATCAGTTATATATCTGCTTGAATGCATCAAAATTTTCCTTATAATGTCTATTGAATTTTGCATAAAAATTTGTATCATGACTATAATGTAGTGATGTCAAATATGGTTCACCAGTTTTTTCATATTTTCAAGGTAAATTTTTAAAGCAGTAAATCACAATCTTGATATAGAAGTTTGATAATCGTATACAAGTTGTTTTGGTATTGCATGTCATATTATATAGGCTATTGTTTTCTTCTCATCATCTGTTGAGTATTTTTTTTTTTTTTTTTTTTTTGAGAAAATCTTTTGAGTAGTTGAATGTATGCTCAGTTGCTTAATGGAACACTATGGTGTAATTTTTGTAGTTTTTAATCTTTAAATGTCATCCAAACTTCTTCTCAAAAAAAAAAAAAAAAAAAAAAATCCAAGGGTTAATAAATTATGACAGTATTATACCCTCCTTATCAAGGGTTAATAAATTCTGACAGCATTATACCCTCCTTATCAAGGGTGAATAAATTAATAAGTCTTAAACTATCGAAATCTTGCAAATGTCCACAAAGCAATTGGTTTTACGAAAGATATGCTCAATCTGTTTGTTGGGAAAGGTCCTTAAAAGATATTCCTTCAACATATATACTTGATTGTGTGTGACTTTAAATGAAGCTAAGCATTGTTGGCTACAGAAATTTAATAGCATAACAAATTATAAATGCAACATATATACTTGCATGCAGTGGAAGCATGAGAACTAAGATTATATTGAATGTAAAATTTATTAATACATAAAATGATCCTGCGCATTACGCGGGTTAAAAGCTAGTATATATAATAGCAGAAGCTTTTACGAGATGCTGACACGTAAGCGCTATTAAAAAATTGACGCGTATAGAGTTTAAACGTAAAATCTCGCTCGGTGCGTTGGAGAGGCTCACTTTCAGACACACCCATCCGCTTATCCAAAAGAAAAAAAACAAACGCAAGCTTTATAACTTAAATAGCAAAAGCTTATACGAGATGCTGACACGTAAGCGCTATTAAAAAATTGACGCGTATAGAGTTTAAACGTAAAATCTCGCTCGGTGTGTTGGAGAGGCTCACTTTTAGACACACCCATTCGCTTATCCAAAAGAAAAAAAACAAACACAAGCTTTATAACTTAAAAGACACCAGCCGCTTATCCACAAAACAATAGGAAAAAAAAAAAAGAACAGAAACGCAAACCCTAAAACCGAAACTGTATTTCTCGATCAAAATTCAGACTCGACTAGGAATTCTTCGCTGCACCTCCATATACACAGATATCGGACTAGCGTGTTCCAACCCATCAAACAGACAAAAAAAAAAAAAAACCTGTGACGGTGCAAACCTCTGTTCGTGCTCTGCAACAGACAATTCAGAAGCGATTCAGAAGATAATTCAGAAGGTAGGCATATTTTTCCCCCTCTTGGTTTTCTATTCAATTACCGTTTCTAGGGTTTTGAAAATTACTGTTGAGTGTAGATTTATTCATGATTTCTCTCAAACAGAAATCGATTTGGTGCTGAAGAACATAGATTTATATGTGTTGCTAAAAAAAAAAGTTCTGTAATTACATTTATGTTGTTTTTAATTTTTTGTTGAAATAATTTCCCCTTTTATATTTTCGTTTCCCATGTCTCTTCTCTGCCATTGTTGCTAAGGTTTTTGCAGTATAAATTTAAAGTTTTTCGTTTGCAGTTGATCTGTTTTTCCTTTGTAGGGATTTTTCCCCCTTTTTTGGTTTTCTATTCAATTACCGATTATAGGGTTTTGAAAAGGCTACCTCTTCCCTTAATTTCCAATTTATTTTTACAATTCCTTGAGTTCTGTTTGTTCGATTGTTGTATTTTGTTTGGCAGTTTTTTGTTATGTTTGTGCTTTTTTTGGTTCACCCATCTATGTTTTGTTGAATCGTTCTTAAGAGGACAAAAAATTGAAAAAACCACCGTTCAGGCCATTTACCTGCCATCATCAGATCGCCAAAACTGCCATTGGTTTTTTTTTCCCCCTTTCTTATATTTGGGTATTTAATATGACTTAGTTTTTGGGTATTTTGGTTGGATAGGTATAGATTTAGATATTTGCTTTGATGTTTTGGGATTTTCTGTTACGGTTTGTAGATTTCAGATTTTGATGTTGTTTGTTTGGTTCTTTCCTTCTTGCCCTAACTCACTTTTACTCTCTAGCTTTCCATCTCTGTTTCTTCCCAAGAAAGTTGTGATTATATATGCTTTGTTATTTGTTATTTTTCTTTAAAGAGTATAACTCAAGGGATTAATCAGGTTGCGTAATTAGAAACAATGAGGTTTTTTATTGGTTGTTGAGAAAATAGAGGATCAAGTGAGGCAATGATGAGGGAAATTGGAATTTGTTTGTGGTTCAATTGGGGACTGATTGAATGAGCAAAGTTTGAGTTTTTGGTTTTGTTAGAAACTAAATAGTAAAAAATGTGTGAAAGGTTATTAATTTAATGCTTCATTTGTTGCTGGAATTGTATTGGAAAAGAAATGTGAACAATATTAGGGCTTTTACTATTGTTCTTATTTTAAATTTTATGCTTGGTAATTGATGCGACCTTTTTTTTTTTTTTTCTATTCAATTATCGTTTCTAGGGTTTTCAAAGATAAATGGGTTTAGTAGAAGGTAGGCATTTTTTTTCCCATTCAATTAGCGTTTCAAGCAGATAGATAGATAACAAAGATTTTGTTAAATACTGTTTTTCCACATTACTCAATTAAGGTTTAAGGTTTGCCTACCTTTCTCCCTAAGTCCTCATTTATTTTTACAATTTCTTGAGGCCTGTTTTGTTCATTTGTAGTATTAATTAAATTTATTTTAATCTTGGCAGATTTTGGTTTAGTTTGTATTTTTATAAAATTCTGAATGCTTGGAGAATACAATCGCTTTTGTTGTTTGCCCGTTTTGATATTTAATTTTTTTATTATTTCTCTATTGATATTTTTTTTTTTTTTTTTATTACATAGAAAGTAGGAACTGCTTTAATTTTTTCAACCCTATTTCCAGTAGCCTTATAGAATGTTGGAAATCTCAAATTTTTGTTTGCAATGCTTTCTAATCAATTTCACTTATTTGTGTTTGTATTGGTTGATTTTTGAGACATTTTACTTTGTATTAGTGAGGGTTGTCTAATTGCTAATTACAATTTCAAGCCAGTTTTGTATATTTAGTTTGTGGTCCCTAGCATAAAAGGTTTCATGTACAGTAGTTGTTGATTTTTATAATTCACAAAATTTGTCATATGTGTGTTCACCCACCATTTGATGTTAGTTTTCGAGTTGTTTTTGAAAATTTAGCTTTGTAGGTTTCACAACAGTAACTTTCTGTAATACAGCTTCTAGAATATCGAAACCTACCTAAATTTTAATGGTTGGTTACCTTTTAAACTTAATAATTAAATTACAAGTTTTGAGTTTTTTTTTTGTTTTCTCCTTTACCTGTTCTGTTATTTGTAAGGGGGAGTGAGATTGTGGAATTTCGAATATTTGCTCAAGGTTTTTTTTGTTTTCCATGAAGAGTTAGTTAATGATCATATTTATGAGACAGATTCTTTAAGTGACATGCATGGTTTATGTGAAAAGAGTATTTTTCTGCAATTGCATTCTTCATATCTATTTGGTTCTTTAATCTGTTTCTTCAACTGTTTTTTAAAAATTATTATTATATTTAGGGATTCTAATCGTAGTATACTTTTGACAAAGATTTTTGTTATAAATTTTATTTCTTAAAACCTTTTTGTATAATTGATACTTGCATTTGCAATTAGTGTTTTGCAAAAAACAGTCTTACACTTCTTTTGTAATAAAGACATTCTCTTTGTTGGTGTAAAAGTGAAGCCTCTTTGGTTGATGTGCTCATCCAAAAGTACGCATTTATAGGCTTTCAATTACTATTATAAGTGTGACGAAAAATATTAAAATATAGCAAGATGCTAACTTCTATTTTTTGCTTGATTTTGTAATTCATTAGATTGATTAGAAAAGCTTTGAGGAATTAAAAAGCTTTTTTTGGTTTTTGAAGTGGTGCTTAAGTTTTAAAAAAATGGATACAAAAATCTATAAAACATTTTCCATACCTGTTGGAACTTAATATTATAAGCTTTAATAGTTGAATATAGAGAAGAAAAAAAGGAGAAAGCTTTATACGTTTTTGGTCATGCTTTCTTAGGTTTGTTTAAGAAGTTAGTCTGACTGCTAGGAGGGGTTATTGATGATCTTAACCCTCTCCGGTTTGTGAGAAAGGAGGAAACTTTCTATATTTTTGAGCTAGGAAAGGGTTCTGTTTATGGGGTGGGCAGCAACAGAAACTTACCAAAAATTGTTCCCTTTTTGTAATATATGTTACTATATAATTTTATAAAGAACATTTTCCTGCCATTGAGTTGATAATATTTGCTACATGACCATGATATCAAGAAAAACCAATTAGATTATCAGTCATTGGGATAGCTTCTTGCTTTAAACGGTTAAAGAAAGCAAATTATCATCTATTGTTTGTAAAATTTTCATTTTCATGTAAGCAGGTGGATTACAGGGAACAGATTAGACAAGTTAAAGTTTGCCAAGCAGAAATTAGCGTACTGTTACTTCTCTGTTGCAGCAATCCTTTTTGTCCCTGAACTTTCTGCTGCTCAAATATCATGGGCCAAAAAATTGGGTGCTTATACAACTGGTTGAGAAGTAAGTTTCCCCTTTTCCAAATTCCTTTTCTTGAATCTCTCATCTGTCTGTGATTTCTGTTTGGAGCCGTAAATAGTCTTTAATGTATATTACTGATGATGCTATTGGAACTGAACCACAAATGGAATGTTGATGTCAGCACTGACTGTTGTTCTGAGAATGTTGAAATTATATTTTCAGCCTTTCACAGCACAATCTGTGACTTTGCAGACAAAGGATTAACATGGCAAGGACATAATGTGATAAGTCACATAATTGACATTGTGAGATGAGATCTTTCTTTTTACACATTTACATTGTAATACGTTTTAGGTGTATCACTTTTGTAGGCTTTTATATCTCTCCTATGGTTGTGACTGATGCAATTACTTCACTTTAATATAATCTGTATATATTTATTTAAAATATTAGCCGTAGGACTTGAGTTTATGTATGTGGAATAACTTCAGAATTTGCTTCATTTTCATCTCTCATGGAGACTACCCTGAGAAAAAAAAAGAAGCTTGGACAATCTCATTTTGCATTTATTTATTCAGTCAACCAGAGATTATATGAGCAATGCTTTTCATGCAGTGATTGAATTTGCTGAGTCTATGTTGAAAGAAGCAGAGTGGTTGTGAGACAAGACCGTGTCATCTATGGATGAATATACAACAAATGGGTACGTGTCTTTTGCTTTAAGACCTATATCCTCCCAGCTCTCTATTGTGTTGGGACTAAGCTTTCAGAAGAGATTGTCAGGACTTCAGAATTACATCATCTATATGAAGTTAAGTATTGACAACCAAAACATATCCTATACTTTAAGCCAAATTAGTTATTAACAAAGTGATGCCATGTTGTCTTTGGCAAGATGATATAGAGTATGAATATATACACTTCACATAAAATTGTAATTTGTGAATACACCAATTTTACTAATAATAGAATATTTTTTACTGCGATTGTTAAAATCTGAGTTATGAAAACAAGTTTCAGTAAAAAGTGAAGAGCATAGAAGTAATACAATGCTTGAATGGATTAGATCTCAGATTTAGTAGTAAGAAGAAGAGTACTAATTTTTATAGAATAATTAAGCATAATCATCACATGAAGCTTTTTGTGTGTGTGTGTGTGTGTTTTGGGCAGTAAAATATATTTTACTGTGAAGGATTCTTTGATGAACGTTTCTTTCATTTTTTTTTTTTTAATCTTTTTTATATAGGTTAGGGAAGAGTTTTAGACTTGCATTTTCTTTTCTTTTTTTTTTCTTTATTTTGGCAGCTAAAAGTACTTGCCTCTGTGTAGTAAAAAAAAAATTCCTGTTGAGGTTTTGGACTTTCTTACTGTCAAGGATACTTTGATGAGCGTTTCTTTCATTTTTTTTTTCTTCTTCTTCTCTTTTTTATATATGTTAGGGAAGAGTTTTAGACTTGCACTTTCTTTTCTTTTTTCTTTTTTTTTCTAGCTAAAGTACTTGCCTCTTTGTAGTAAAAAAAATATAGCTGAGGTTTTGGACTTTCTTTCTTCAAGCCAGTGAGTTAGGCTGCTTAGATTTGGTGCAAATGTGAGTTGAGTGTTTTGTCATTTGATGAATTGCCTTGAACGTGTTTGATTATTGTTGTCTATCAGACTCACATTAGAGTTGTGAATGAGATTTACACTACTTTGACTCAAAAGAACAAAAAACCAAGCCTTCTCCTAAAAGTATTTTTAAAGTACAGAGAATGCCAAGAAGAAATTTGCACTTGACCATAAATTAGGATTTAATAATGGAATACTTCAAAGAATTATGTAGACTGTTTAATCTATCCTTTAAAATTGTTTTCCCAGTTTCAAACTTCTTTTTTTTCTTTGTTTGCAACTTCATCTTGATGCCAAACTTAGTATTTACTGTCAAAATCAAAGTTTGAGAGGGAATTTGTAGCTTGAAAGTGGATGGATTTATTTCATCTTTGATTACTATGTTTTTAGTTATTTTAATTTTTCAACTAAGTCAATATAGTGTATTTAATTGTATCGTGGTTGTTTGGATCAGTTATATATCTGCTTGAATGCATCAAAATTTTCCTTATAATGTCTATTGAATTTTGCATAAAAATTTGTATCATGACTATAATGTAGTGATGTCAAATATGGTTCACCAGTTTTTTCATATTTTCAAGGTAAATTTTTAAAGCAGTAAATCACAATCTTGATATAGAAGTTTGATAATTGTATACAAGTTGTTTTGGTATTGCATGTCATATTATATAGGCTATTGTTTTCTTCTCATCATCTGTTGAGTATTTTTTATTTTTTATTTTTTATTTTTGAGAAAATCTTTTGAGTAGTTGAATGTATGCTCAGTTGCTTAATGGAACACTATGGTGTAATTTTTGTAATTTTTAATCTTTAAATGTCATCCAAACTTCTTCTTAAAAAAAAAAAAATAATAATCCAAGGGTTAATAAATTATGACAGTATTATACCCTCCTTATCAAGGGTTAATAAATTCTGACAACATTATACCCTCCTTATCAAGGGTTAATAAATTAATAAGTCTTAAACTATCGAAATCTTGCAAATGTCCACAAAGCAATTGGTTTTACGAAAGATATGCTCAATCTGTTTGTTGGGAAAGGTCCTTAAAAGATATTCCTTCAACATATATACTTGATTGTGTGTGACTTTAAATGAAGCTAAGCATTGTTGGCTACAGAAATTTAATAGCATAACAAATTATAAATGCAACATATATACTTGCATGCAGTGGAAGCATGAGAACTAAGATTATATTGAATGTAAAATTTATTAATACATAAAATGATCCCGCGCATTGCGCGGGTTAAAAGCTAGTTTATATAATTCCTGAAGCAGCGTTTTTAAACTGCGGCTTTAGGGGCCATCTGAGGCCGCGTTTAATTAAACGGGGCCATTTCCTAAAACTAAAGCCGCGTTTTATACACGCGCTACAGACAAAACTAAAAGCCGCGTGTATAAAACGGGGCTTCAGGCAAGCTGGGCTTGCATTTTTTAAACAGCGCAAGAGTTAAGATTTAAAAAAAAAAAAAGGAAATAGGCAGGTCCTTGGGCCACGTTTCAAACGCGGCTTTAGACCCATCCTATGGCCTCGTTTTTTGAAACGAGGCTTTAATCCGTCTGGGGCCACGTTTTTACAAACGCAGCCCAAAAAAACGCGGCCTAATACCCCCGTTTTTTTGTAGAGAGTGAACTATGATTAAACACGCAAATATTATTAAGAAGAACGCGGAAAGTGGATAGGACTTTCACTGAAAGTTACTGCATGCATTAGAGCATCCACAACCGGATTCTTAATCCCATCTTATTTTACCATCTCAAAAATTCACTTTTTCAATTATACAATACAATTTTACAATTCTCCAACATCCCAACTTTTATATCCCAATCCTACTCATTAAAATAATATTTTTACACAATAAAATAATATTTCTCACAATTACCATTATACATTACAACACATTATTTATACATTATTTATTCTTTCTCTCCCTTTCCTTCTGGTCAGAAACCACAATTACCACCACCGCTGCCACCACCACCACTGGCAACCCAGAAACAACCGTCAACACCAAAAAAAAAAAAAAAAAAAAAAAAAACCCAGAGAAAATCACAACAACAAATCACCGTGAACAAACCTAGCCACCCCAGCAAATCACAACAACAATCCCAAAATCAAAACCCAACAAACCATTGCCGCCGAACCCAACAACCCAACAAAATCAAAACCCACTGCCGTCGAACCCCAACAAACCACCAGTCACCACCACCACGCCACACGCCCACCGAAAATCAAAACCCAATCTCCTTCCACCGATTAAAACCCAATCTGATCCCACCCAAAATCAAAACCCACCTCGCCAAACCGATCTCCACACATGACTCGGTCACCATGTCAACACCACCAAACGCCGATCTCTACCGCGCTAACCTCCGGCCATCACGCCGATCTCAGCCGTGCCACCAACTTGCCACCACGCCGATCTAGAAATTCGATCCGGTGTGAGCTCCGATCCGGCTTGGTGATTCGACGAGAGAGAGGGGATGAGAAAGAGAGAAGGAAGAGAGAGAAAAGAAAGAGATAAAATGAGAGAGGAGTGAGAAATTTGCTGTTTAAAAGCAATTAAAAAATATTTTTTTTATATACCATTTTGCTACAGTACCATCTTACATTTGAGATGGTACTGTAGCAAAATCTCAAATTTTTTTTATGCATATGAGATATAGCCTTCTAGCTGTTGGGTGTGTTTTGGGCTTGTATGCCAAATATGCTTTGCATTTGGCATATAGCCATCCAAATGCGAATGCTTTAGTGGTCGTACTCTTACATTCCACACTTTTATCAACCTGTTACTTCGTGCGTGGAAAATGAGATAGGCTTGACTATGACTTTGAATTATCGTTAAAGGTATTGAGTTTTTCAGGAGAAAATATCTAAGGGCTTTTTAAGAAAGTGCATGAAAAGGAGTTAACTTATTCATGAATATTCAAAAGCCATGATTATTTGAGTAATTTTTAGTAATAAATATTAATTATTATCTTATTAATATTTTAAAATGATTGTTATCAACAGTTTAAGAACACAGATTTTTTTTTTTTTGAGAAGATTTAAGAACATAAAATTAATTCAAAAATTAAAGCATGCTTTACATGATTCTAGCGTGCGCTTATAAGCTATAGTTTCACAAGGCATGGTGAAAATTTATTATGAAAAAAACCACAAGTATAGACCCCAATTGCCACTAATTTACCAACGTATATGCTAGATCTTAATATCAAACTGATAAATTGCATTGTAAAAGATTTTATAATTAGAGATTGAAATTTTACTTCATAAGAAAGCTAGAGTTAATTATGTTCAAGCACTAACTTTTGCATCACTAAACAGAAATCATGCTTGTTTATTTTTGAAACATTTTGGCGGAGCTATTCAAAGCTCAGTCTCAAACCTCTCTCAAAGGGGTGTCACATGTTTTAAACATAATGATTCAAATAATACCCTTTCATAGGCTACTTAACACGAGTATGCGTTTGGCTCCAAATTAAGTCCACTAAAGCAAATGACAGCGTTTCTTAGGCTTCAGAACGGTACCGTATCAGCTTTGAGCCATTGGTTCCAAGTCAAAAAATTGTATTATTGTTTTCCGTGGTAATTCTCTCATTCCCGTTACATATATGGACAGTCACATATAAAAATCTTTCATCTTAGTCTTACTATTGCACTTTATGCTCCATTAAGGCACTAACTACAGTAAGTCATGCATATGGTTTTTTCTATTTTAAATATTGGATACTTTATAAGGGGTTGAAAAAAAAATTATATAGTAGACTGCGATTGTTAAAGTATAAAATAAAACACTGAGAGAGAAAAAGACAAGAATTTTTTTATACATCCTGATAAGCCAAGCTATGCAATTGCTTGGTGCAGTGGCCTGAACTCTGTTAAGTCTTGTAGCATGTTGGCAAATTCCATGACAATTAATTGTATTTTTTGTCTTCTTTTTTTTTTTTTTTTTCGTTGTGCGTTCGAGTTTATATCAATTAGTAAATTTTCTTGCGTGGAATAAAAGACTAAAGTTTGAATTATAATTATACAAAAAAATTAATTGATATTTTGGAATGGTCATAAATACTATAAATTTAAATCTTTGTCTTATCTAGATTTTTTATAAAATAAAAATAAATTATAGTTATCACTAAAGCAATTTATGCAGCCCATTCCATTTCCATATAAAGATTGAACTTTATGCTTTAAAGCTGGTCACCAATCTGTGTTCAATTGAGTGACTATAAATAAATTGAACCTTATATAATGTTTATATTTATATACTAAACTTTAAAAATGATATTGTTTTCTTTAAAGGTTTCGAAGCACAAATGGTTATTATATGGTTTAAAATTGTAATAACTTAATCATATTATGAGTCTAACAAAAACTTATATAAACTGTACTTGAGGCTTATTGAATTATTAAAAAAATTTATTGAGAATTATAAGTGGAATTTTTTACCATGAAAAAAATACAATAAAACTTATTCAGACATTAAAAAAAAAATAGTGAATAAATACAACATAATAAATATACTATAATTTAATGGGTTTCTAACATTAAAATGCTACTTAATATTCACATGAGTGATATTTTATTATAAAAATTGGCCTCAGGTTATATATATATATATATATATATAATTATAATGTATGTGTTGTGCTTGTCCATAAGTTTGTATAAATCTACATATATTTGTGAGTATAAAAGATGAATGTCTAATAGTTACAAATTTCACCCTTGTGAACTTAAATCTTAGCTCCGTTAATTGTTCTGGAGTGTCTCATATATGGACAGAAAATGAAATAGTTTGATGAGACAAACTATGCAGGCCATTCCTTACAATAGCCTCTAAATTATAGAAAAGCAATATAAAATGGATTTTTTTTTCCTGGTCACACTCACATGACAATGTATGTTTTTTATTTCCGCTATTTGAAAACGTGTCAAGTTTTGCTAATCTTTCCGAAAAATGGGTCATGGTCAACACAAAAATCAAAAAGAACACCAAAAGTGGATAGACTTAGAGGTTGTTTGGCACCAACTTTTTCATCACTCAATTTTCGTCACTCAATTTTCGTCACTCATCACTCATAACTCATAACTCATAACTCATCATTCATCACTCATCACTCTAAAATGCTATGTTTGTTTGGCACCATCACTCATTTCTCATCACTCAATATTTTTCACACTATTTGTGGACCCCATTTCTGTCACACACTGCAGCTTCTTTTTTTTTTTCAGAGTACCCACAAACTCGAACCTAGAAGAAAGGAAAAAAAAAAAAAGAAAAAAGAAAGTTCAGATCATCCGAACCCAAGAAAAAAAAAAAAAAGAATAGGGGAGACGTGAACCCAGGTGAAGAAGGAAAAAAAGAAAAAAAAAAAAAAAAAAAAAAAAAAAAAAGGAAGAACGAACCCAGGAGAAGAATGGGGAAAGAAAAAGGAAAAAAAAAAAAAAAAAAAAAGGGAAGAACGAACCAGGAGAAGAAAGGGGAAAGAAAAAAAAAAGAAAAAAAGAAAAGGGAAGAACGAACCCACAGGAGAAGAAAGAAAGAAGAAAAAAAAAAGAGTTGGTTTCCTCAAAAGGTGCGGCTGTGGGTCCCTCATGTGTCTTTTATTACAAACCCAGGAGAAGAATGGAAAAAAAAAAAAAAAAAAAAAAAAAAAAAAAAAAAAAAAAAAAAAAAAGGAAGAACGAACCCAGGAGAAGAATGGGGAAAGAAAAAGAAAAAAAAAAGAAAAAAAGAAAAGGGAAGAACGAACCAGGAGAAGAAAGGGGAAAGAAAAAAAAAAAGAAAAGGGAAGAACGAACCCACAAGAGAAGAAAGAAAGAAGAAAAAAAAAAAAAAGTTGGTTTGGTCAAAAGGTGCGGCTGTGGGTCCCTCATGTGTGTTTTATTACAAGTTTGCTATTGAAAACTGAAAACTGAAAACTGAAAACAGCTAAAAGCTGTTTTCAGTTTCCATAACTCATAACTCAAAAAGTAGAGAATTGAGTATTGGAAACAGAGTTATGGAAATAGAGTATTGGTGCAGGCAAACGAGTATTTTACTATGGGTCCCACTATTTTTGAGAATTGAGTTATGAAAACTGAGAATTGAGTCATGAAAATACCCAATCCAAACAGCCTCTTAACCTCGCTCCATGACATAATTTTCCCTGGAACTGGAAGTGGGCAAAAGTAGAACACTACCATCAAGGAGGGTAGAATTTTCCTTCCGAAACTACTGCATGTATTGATGATCAAATTCTACCAAAGCATTAATTTATGCGGTCCACGCTATGATTAGTTAGGTCTAAATGGAAGAAAGCAATATCAACATACGTTTGGCAGATAACCATGAAGCTACACCGACTATTGTCCCCATTCCCCATATTATTTTATTATTTTTTTAAAATCCTATGGCCCCTAAAAATTTACTATTAGAAAATTTAATATGTAAGAGTTTGGTTCGGCTTTTTGTAAAAGTGCATAATGAAAAAGTGGAGTTTTCAAAAAGTGCATAATGAAAAAGTGTATTTTCAAAAAGCTGAGTGTTTGGTAAAAACTGTTAAAAAGTGCTTTTTGAAAAAGCTGAGTGTTTGGCTAGAACTTATAAAAGTAGCGTTTTGAGTTGTAAATTACCAAAAAGGACAATGTATATATAAGAGTATTTCTAGCAAGTTAGGCAAATTTTTGTACCGTTTAGATAATCAACAGTGACATTTATTTTTTCTCTATCCACTTTTTTAATCTTTATTTTTTAATTAAATTTATTCTTTTTTAATCTTTATTTATTCTTTTTCTATTCATTCTCAACAATTATATTTTTCAACTTACATTCATAATATTTTTTGCAATACTTTCACAAGAATCATAACAAAATTTTATATGGAAAATTGTTTCTAGTTCTAATTTGAACTCATTATTGAAATTATATTTTTACACACCAATATTAGCTAATTACTTAAAATTTATTGTGAAAATATTGTGAAAATATTATGGTATTATTTTTAAATGGTAATTTCTTATTCTTTGCCTTTTCGTTCATCCAGACGTTTCCCTTTTTTTTCCTTTTTTTTTTTTTTTTTTCCCTTGCATTTTCTCAACCACACACGTTTACCCATATTAGTACATTCTCTCCTTTTTATTTTTTCTTTGCTTCCACTTCATTCCAGAAGCTCCTCACTCTTTCTTTCTTCAGCTCTCTGAGGTCTTTCTCCTCTCTTTTTTTTTTTTTTGTTCTTCTATTGGCTTCCTTTTTTTTTTCTATCGACTCCTCACTCTTTTGTTTTTCTTCTATCGGCTTTTTTTTTTTTTTTTTCCAGAAGCTCCTCACTCTTTCTATTTTTTTCACTCTTTCTTTCTCCAACTCTCTTTTCTTCTCGGCTTCTACTAGGGGTCATATTGGCTTCTTTTTTTTTTTTTTTTTTCCTTGTTCTTGATTAGTTGTTGTTTTTTATTTTAAATTTGTCAGATCGGCTTCTATTTTTTTTTCTTGATCATTTATTATTGTTGTTCTAATTTTTTTTTCTGTTCTTGATCTGCCGTTGTTGTTGTTTTGATTTTAGATTTGTTGTTTAAATTATATCAGTTTTATGAGAGCAAGAATTTTTTTTGCTTTTATTGTTGTGGTTATTGCGTGAGTGAGCTTCAGGGCAAAGGGAGAGCAGAGAGATGAGATGAGAACAGATGCGTGTGAGTGAGCTTCGGCGTGAGAATTGAGGGCTTTTATCAAGGGTAATTTGGTAATTGAAGGAAGAGCCAACGGATAGATACAAACGCGCATTGGACTTTTTGTTTATGGGACTCCTCAGCTCCATAATCCTTGCGCGTTCCCAGAGTGTTATTTGCCTTGGCCCAAAACGCAACTTTTTCCAAAAAGTTGCGTTTTGGGCTAAACCAAACGCAAATATTACTTCAACTTTTTGCAAAACGCGCATATTGGGCTCAAAACGCCCAAACAAACGGGCACTATAACCATAGTATACAAACATACATTAAAAAGAATTTAATGACTCCAAAATATGATAGGAGCAGTCTCAACAGAAATCTTTGCTAATGATGGACCGCTATGACAAAATACACTTACAAGCATTCCACAGTAGAAGATGCAAATTAGTATTGCCCTCTGAAAATCTATCTCAGAATTTTTGCAGATCGAACTCAAGTAATAAATTTTTGTAGAACAAAATAGAAATCCACAGAATTTTAAGATTATATTTTGCTGTTAAGAGAGAAATTCTCTGTATGTCGATGACGATTGATGACAAACTTTGCCCCCAACTATCATTTTAGTCTCTCAAAATTATCTTCCTTTTTGTTTAACCCAGTCAAATAATTTTTGGTCATTGTTTTCTTAGCATTCACTTTCAAACCTAGTACCTTGTTTAAACAATTGAGTTGTCGACCTCACTGCAAAACCGAGGATGTGCATGCTAGTACTTGACTCTATCTCTTTGATTCCAATACCCAATGCCCATTCTTAAATTTTACAAGAAATTGTTTACCCAAAAAAAAATTACAAGAAATTTGTAGGGTAGTACTAGTTATTTATGTCACATATTAATGAAAGTGTGTAATGTAGAACAGATCGTCATAGCCTTCCTAGACTCTCACGCATACCTAAAATCAACATGCAAGGTAAAAATACACTAGTAGAAATTATAGGCCTCGGAGTTAGAATCGCATGAAATTCGGTAGGCTAAAGCAAAATGGCCTTCTGAGCAATAATCATTTTTTTTTTTTGTGCTAAACTTCAATGTCATCTAAGCAGTAATCATTGCTTTGCCATGAAGTACCCCCTGAAAAATGGCGAATTCCATCATTTAAGCCCCGAAAACTGTGATTTTGCCTTTTATAGTAATTTTTGTTTCCTTAATAACTTTTTACTCAAAAGTCAGAATAAGGTCCCACTAATTTTAGGACGATCTTTAAGGTTAGTAGTTTATGATTCTACATTTAACTCAATTTTTCCATTTTTGGTAAATTTTGGTTTTTTGTCACTTAATTGCGTAATTAATACAAATTAGGGTTTTAGACGTTCTCTCAGTATTTATATGTTTTATAGCCGTCAGAAGCAAATTAGACTATTATTAATAAACACAGACTTTTGTCAAATTATTTCTCTAATAAATTCAGTTTATCTATTTGTGGATTCAAGGAAACCCCTCATGAATTCAAGGTTTACTACTAGAAGCTAATAATTTAGTTTCTGTTCCATTAAGAAAGTATCGTGTATGTTTTCTTCAGGCTTCCACGAGATCAATGTGTTGCTCTTTCTTTAATGGAAAAATGATGTAACTTCGTAAAACAATAGTAGTGACTAAAGGCAAAACGCTATCATGCCATTAAATTAGAAAAGCAGTGCCCTTAGAACATTAGAGCAGCCTCATCAATCCATGGACAATCTTGCAAAATACAAAAAGCATCTAATTTTACACATTTTGACCAAAAAAACATCCACATCAGTAGGTGTAAAATTGTGCATAAATGTACAAGAGCTATAGTAACCGTGCATATATGCATAGTTACTGTAACTCTTCTATACATTATTTTAATAATTTCTAATTTCACTCTCTTTTTTTCTCTCTCTCTCTTCTCCATCTACAAAACCAATGCCTTCATCATTTGCTTCTTTGTCTGATACACACACTCCCACAGACACAAAATAAAAAATCAACCACAAAAATCAAAAATCAACCACAAAATCAACAACAAACACCACAAAACCAAACACACCCACACACAGACACATCAACAGAGACAGAGAGAGTGGATCGGTGCTTGTAGATCAGCACTTGTGGCAGATCGGTGAGTATCGATGCTTGGATTGGCATGCTTGGATCGAAGTTCTTTTCGTCGTGCTTGGATCGGAATTTCTAAGAGAAGAGTTTCTCGTCGTGCTTGGATCGAAGTTCTTCTCGCTGTGCTTAGATCGGAGTTCTTCTCAGTGTGCTTGGATCAAAGTTTCAGAAAGGAGTTTCAGATGGAATAAAGAGAGCATTGTGCTTGGATCAGAGTTTTAGAGAGTATATTCAGATGGAATAGAGAAAGGAGCTTGGATCGAAGTTTCAGAGAGGAGTTTGGAATAGAGAGAGTCTCGTGAGTGGAGAGAGAGAGTTTGAGATAAAATAATAATAAAAAAGTGAGAAAAATGATTATTTAAATAAAATAGATGGTAGAATAGACAAACTGATATAGGTGTTTTGTAAAAATTAGTGTGTAAAATCGAAGGAAAGTTTTACACTTACTGATACGGTTGCTCTTACATAGACTTTTTTTGAAGTCTAGTTTGTTAGTTAGATAGTTTAAGTAGTTAAGTTTAGGCAATTTCCGGTAAGTTAATTCCTAGCTAATCACATATATCCTCTATTCTCATTTTTCCTCAAATCAAATTTCTGTTGCTTTCTCTCTCTCTCTCTCTGTTTTCCTCCTTTTTCATTTTACTTTGTTCACAATGAAATTCAATAAGTGAGAACACTGAGAAGGAGAAGAAGAAGAAGAAGAAGAAGAAGAAGAAGAAAATTGAACAGTGAGTTTCAATTCAAGGTTCGGAAACATAACCAGTGGTAGAGGATCATAATTTACAAAGATAGTAGTTGTATATGTGCAGTTATTCTTTGTGACTATGAAACCTCAATGCAATAACAACTTCAAGTTATCTTGATGAAATGCAACATTTTTTTAAGTGGCAACAGTGTAGCTTTGAGATGCTATATGTCTTCGATCTATTATAAATTAAAATATTTTAAAGATATTTATACGTATGAAGATGAAAAATACATATAAGATTATTCGATTTTGGATTTAATCTTGTCACACTATTGATATTCAGCAATGAATCTCCATAAATAAGTTTGGTATTGGTAGATGCCTTCTAAGTTAGTCTTTAGTTCGAGGTCCGCAACATGTAAAATTTAACTCTAAAAAAACTGTTATAAAACAATTTTCGTTACCGGTTCATAGTCATGTCCTAAGTAATGTTGTTTAATAAGTTGTTGAATATTAGTCACCATTAAGTTAATCAGTGCTGGTGTGTCCTACTTTCCTCTTTTCCAGAGCGTGAAAACTTAGGGTGAGTTTGGTTCAGCTTTTTATAAAAGCGCATAATGAAAAAGTGGAGTTTTCAAAAAGTAGAGTGTTTGGTAAAAGCTGTTAAAAAGTGCTTTTTGAAAAAGTTGAGTGTTTGGCTAGCACTTATAAAAGTGGCAGTTTGAGAGATAAATTATCAAAAATGACAATGTATATATAAGAGAGTTTATTTCATACTTTTTTATTTTATTTTATGTGAGTTTATTTCATACTTAAATCAACTACTTTATATACTTAAATCAATTTTTCTCTTTCTTAAAAAATCATTTTTTTTCTCATCAATAGTAGCTAATAATAACCTACCACTTAAGATTTATTGTGAAAATATTATGAAATTATTATGATAATTGATACTGATTTTAATTTGAACTTACTATTACAATTATTTTTTTCTCTTTCTAAAAAAATTATTTTTTCTCACCAATATTAGCTAATAATAACCTATCACTTAAGATTTATTGTGAAAGTTGTGGGGTCCACGGGCCTGATGGCCTCGGCCCATCGTGTAGTAGGCCCAAGGCCCACGCCGAGGAAGACTGACCATCCAAGGTTAAAATGTTGAAGGCCTCTTTTTTGGTTGCAGGCCGAGGACCTCTTTGTCCTCGGCATGCCGAGGATGAACTTTGGAGGGGACAAGCCCAGAGCAAACTGTCACTTCCGCACTTAATACATTCACCTAACCCCTCTGGCCACATTAATGGTGATACAACCCTTTGGCAGGGCAGCGTTGATCAGAGTGAACCACTTGAGTGCTGATAAGATTTCGGATGGGATAGGCAGTCAGAAGAAAGGCAAATAGATGATCAGCAGATGGAAGAGCGAGAGAGGACAATGAGGACTATATAAGAAAAACGAGTAAAGTAAAGGAAGGGGGGGGGAAATGAAGGCAAAAGTAAAAGGGCTCCTCGGCCAGGGGCCGAGGAGTATTCCCCAGTTGTAAACACTTACCTTTTTTATGTAAAAGAAAAGATGTTCATGCGTGGTAAAACGACGGTCAGTTCCTAAACCTTCTACCCATTCTCTACAAATTTATTGTTGGGCTTGTTGGACTAAAAACCCGTTTGTATTCAGGGTCCAATCCAAACTGAGTCCTTACAATTGGCGCCGTCTGTGGGGAGGATTAGTGCACTGGCCGGCGCACCAAGCAATTGTTCTAGGTGGTCTTTTTACAGTAAATTGACTAAGAAAAAAAAAAAAAAGGAGAAGATTTGACAGCGAAAAAAGTGATTGATATTATTCCATAAAAAATTTATAAGTTACAATGAGAGATATTTCCAAAAAAAAAAAAAAGTTACAGATTATAATCAGAGGCTCAGGCAAGCTTGCTTTACAACCATCCCTACCAGCTAGATCTACAATCAGAGGCCCAGGTGGACTCCGCCCCAGAGCTGGCCGGAAGGAAGTGTCAACCCGTACTTTTATTGGCATCAAGAAAATGGGAGAGCTTGACAATAAAAGCAGGGGACGAGGAAGGCCAGGTGCACCAAATCTTGAACAAAGTGAGGTGCAAGTGCAGGCTCACCGGCCACCCTTCCTCGTGATGCTCCCTTGATTCTCTCCAACCCTCACGAGTGCTGGCCGTTGAAGACGGCAACACTCGGGCACCGGCCATGACGTGAATTCACACATCTCCTCCGTCGGGGGTGCGCTCCGAGGAGGGACATTAGGTATTCCAACGGCCTCCCTCCGGGCCACCATGTATGGCACCATCGGGGTTACGCCTAGACTCTGCCGTGCCAGAAACCCAGTGGGGGCTGTGGCCACGATGGCTCTTGGCACGGATGTCCTCACACCCGCTCAAAGCCGCTCTATAACTACCAACTTCAGCAAAGTTATTCAAGGGGCTAGGGGAGCTAGGGGTGTGTATTTTCTCTGTTTGCGTTTGAGAATTCATGGAAGGTGAGGAAGCCTTCCTCCTGAAGGAGTCTTATATAGGGAATAAATGTTGGTAGGAATTAATTCGTGCAAAATCCGAAGGGAGAGTTGTCAACAGTGCAAATCACGGAGCCATCAAATTCCGAGGGGCTGTAGACCGCTGGATGTGTGCTAATTTACAAGGACATTAATGAGGGCGTGTCTCGCGCACCGAAATGTCAAGCGCGGAAAACGAACCGCCATAGGACGCCTCGTAAATGAAAAGGGTGGGACTCGAACTGGAGGCAGAACAAAACGCCACGTGTAAGGTCATAACCTAATCCGAAGAGGAATAGTGTCCAGTGAAGCAGTCCGAAGACAAACACCTTCTTACAGAAAAATAGAAGTAGTAGACAGAACCAAGGCATTGCATGGTCCTCGGACCCAAGCCTATGGTGAAACTATTCACACCATTATACCTGGGTACTAGACAGAACCAAGGTATTGCATGGTTCTCGGACTCAAACCTATGGGGAAACTAGATACTTACAGAAAAATAAAAGTGGTAGATAGAACCAAGGTATTGCATAGTCCTCGAACCCAAGCCTATGGTGAAACTATTCACACCATTATACCTGGGTACTAGACAGAACCAAGGTATTGTATGGTCCTCGGACTCAAACCTATGGGGAAACTAGATACTTACAAAAAAATAGAAGTGGTAGACAGAACTAAGGCATTGCATGGTCCTTGGACCCAAGCCTATGGTGAAACTATTCACAACATTATACTTGGGTACTAGATAGAACCAAGGTATTGCATGGTCCTCGGACTCAAACCTATGGGGAAACTAGATACTTACAGAAAAATAGAAGTGGTAAACAGAATCAATGCATTGCATGGTCCCCAGACCCAAGCCTATGGTGAAACTATTCACACCATTATACCTGGGTACTGGACAGAACCAAGGTATTGCATGGTCCTCGAACTCAAACTTATAGGGAAACTAGATACTTACAGAAAAATAAAAGTGGTAAACAGAACCAAGGCATTGCATGGTCCTTGGACCCAAGCCTATGGTGAAACTATTCACACCATTATACCTGGGTACTAGACAGAACCAAGGTATTGCATGGTCCTCGGACTCAAACTTATGGGGAAACTAGATACTTACAGAAAAATAGAAGTGGTAGACAGAACTAAGGCATTGCATGGTCCTCGGACCCAAGCCTATGGTGAAACTATTCACACCATTATACCTGGGTACTAGACAGAACCAAGGTATTGCATGGTCCTCGAACTCAAACCTATGGGGAAACTAGATACTTACAGAAAAATAGAAGTGGTAGACAGAACCAAGGCATTGCATGGTCCTCGGACCCAAGCCTATGGTGAAACTATTCACACCATTATACCTGGGTACTAGACAGAACCAAGGTATTGCATGGTCCTCGAACTCAAACCTATGGAAAAACTAGATACTTACAGAAAAATAGAAGTGGTAGACAAAACCAAGGCATTGCATGGTCCTCGGACCCAAGCCTATAGCGACACTATTCACACCATTAAACCTAAATACTAAACGAAATCAAGGTTTTACATGGTCCAGGGACTTGAGCCTTTGGAGAAAATAACTATCTGTAGAAAAACCAGAGTGTTACCTTGATTCCAGCTATGATACGGTCCTTGAATTTATATTTGAAGGACAGCAGATGGTCTCATAAGACTAGCTCCAGAACAGAATACAAGTATTGAACAGAGTAATAGAGAAAAGCAAGTAAAAGAAAATATCCATAAATGGGAAATAAGGTATCGAGCATTTATTCTAAACATAAAATATATAGTTTCCTTACAACATCACTAAGGCTAGAAATAGAATGAAATAAAAGAGAAAGTAAACAAAACTATCCAATGTCATACACCAGTCACTTCAACTCAGTATGCAAACTAATTCGACAAACAGATCAAAAGGCTTTAACCAGTGCCTAAGGGCCTTGTCTCGAAGGATCCGCAAGAGGCCTCACCCCGTCCTGTGGTATTTCTTGACCCTCAATTCTAGCTCCCCCCAACGTTCTCGGGGGTTCAACCTCCTCAGGGGGTTGGTCAACGACAAGTACATCCTCGGCGGTCTTATTGCGACTCTCAGTCGCTGGTAATGAGGACCCCTCCTCGGGAGCATCAAGGGCAGTCTCACAAATCGCAATAGGGTAATATACCCTGTCCTCCCTCCTAAAGTCGGATGAGGCATCGACCCCTGCTTGGTTGAGGGCTTCACGCCAGGTCAGAGAACAGTAATGCCTGCACACTGCAGGAACTTGTGCCCGAAGAGTGGCTTCAGTCTTAGCCACCCCATCTGCGAAGGCTTCCTCTTCCGCCTGTTCTACAGAGCGCTCAGCGTCTATTTTTGCAAATACCGCCTCGTCTTTGGCTCTCACAGCCTCGTCCTTGGCGTACTCAGCAATACATTTCTCGTGGATTGCCTTGGTCAACTCTTTCTTCAAGTAGACATTCTCTTCCTTGGCAGTCCGTAGCTGGCCCTCAACGTCTTGCAAGCGGGTGGTTTGGTCCTCAGCTTGCTTCCTGACCTCGGCCAGGTTGAAGGCAGTAATGTCCCTGGCCCTTCTCATCTCCTCCAGATCCTCGATTGCCTTTTTCAGCTCGGCCTCAGATTTCTTGAGGGTACTAGCAGCTTTCAAGAACTTATCACGCTCTTGTCCTAAAGCACTGCTTTGGCCATCAACCTCCTCATCCAACCTGAAAAGAGCATGGATAGCCTGCCGATAAAAAAACAAATAACTTCGTAAAGAAAAGGGACGGTATTAAGCAACAAAGCTCGAATAAAGTAAATAGGTACCAAAGGACCCACCATGCCCAGATACTTCTTAAGGTCAAGGACAACCTCTGACCCACTCATATTTTCAAGCTCGGCCATGTCAGTGGGAAAAAGGAGAGACTTCTCCAGAGCATCGGCCACGAGAGCCCCCTCAGCCCCTTGAGATTCCCGTATAGATGCGTCATACATCAGGGGCTGATCATGAAGTATGGCGGCGGGCAGCCAGGCTTGAGCCTCAGACTGTTGGACGATCTTCTTACCTTTCTGTTGACCACCGAGTTTTAGTTGTTTCGGAGGCTTGCGAGATTTACCCTTCTCGGGCGGGGAGTAGGATTTACCACCTTCCATTGGCTCCTTACCCTTGGCAAGTCTTTTCCTTTTCGGGTCGTAAGACTTGGTCTGAAGGTCTGGTGCTATGGAGACAGAAGATGACCTGGTTTGCACAGTTAATATCTGGGGCGGAGGTGTTAAGGGCTTCAGCTACGACTCTTCCGGCACGTCCTTCTTGGGACCGCCTTCAAGCAGGTCAAAAAGACTAGTTTGGGGCTGTCATTTTAAACCCATCTCAGCTTGAGTGCCGGCTCTTAGAAACTGGAGGTCGGCTTCGGACAAACGAGGGTCTCCTAGATCGCCAGAGGGATCCTCGGACTGATCAGCTAGGTCGAACTCACTATATTCGTCCTCAGAAGAGCTCAGCTCAACTACCTCTCCCGCCTTTTTAGATTGTCCTTCCTTGGCCACCGTTACTTGTTGGGATGAGGAGGGACCTGCTAACGGAATGCCTTCAGGTATGTGAGACCCCTCAGAAAAGGTAAAACCATCCTCTACCACGGTAATCTGGGTAAGCCGAGGGTCACGAGCCCTAATTACGTGCTTTGGGACTGGGAGTGATTTCTGAGCTGGGTCGCATCCGAGGATTTTGTGAGCAGCTCTAACCTGGTTATCAGTTTCGTTTAGGAAAAGTTCTGACCTAAGAACGGTTTCCAAATCCGCTTTATGGACCAGGTGGAAATGACTTGCGAAAGAGTGCGGATCTGCGAAGAGAAGAGTGAAATTCCTGTGGTTAATCAACCAAAACAGATATACATTTATGAAAAATAAAAATGCTGAAATCCCTACTTCAGATACCCCACCTGGCTCCCCCTCTACCGTTGGGCAATGAAAGCCCTTGTACCATTCCCCCGACACTATAAGGAAATCTTGAGTCAACCCCTTATTAGAATCAGGAAGACATTGGATGAGTCGAACCCTATCGTCCCTCGTCTTCATATAGTATGTCTTACCCCTAAGATGATGAAGGCTGTAACACCAGTTCACATCATGATGAGTCAGTCTCAACCCCATTTTCTCATTCAAGATATCTACACATCCTAATATCCTAAATACATTCACGGCACATTGAGTAGGAGCCAGGCGGAAATGCCTAAGGTAATTAAGAGTCACTGGCCTCATAGGGATTTTCATCCCTCCCTCTACGAAAGCGACTATCGAGATCACAACTTCACCCTCTCTCCTCTTAAGATACCATTCCCCTTCTTTACAATATTTCAAGCTCACATTATTGGGTATTCCATAGTCAAACATGAACTTGTTCATCATCTCGTCGGACTCAACCATCTTCTTAAACTTACCCATTCCCCAAGGGCGACTAAAGACTCTAAAAGAAGAAAAGAAGGAACAGAATCAAGAAAAATTTGGAGTCCCCAGAAGAAGAAAACTTACAGAATTATGGCGATTTTCTTCAGGTAGTGTGCAAGTTGAACCAGATTCAAATCATACACGTCAATGACCGTAAGCGCGAGAACGAGAAAACCAGGCAGTTCAAACAGGTACTTATACTCCCCTTGCGGTTCTCCCAAAATGTAACTGCCTGCCCATAAAAGCAGGAAATTTCCACCGAACGATTACCATCACGCTGTTAAAAGTGGTAGACGTGGTGCCGCCAAAATTTAATGTGGGCACACGTTAAATCTTGAAATGCCAAAAATGCACATCGGGCAGTTGAAAGGTCGCAGGCGCTATCGCGGAACGAAGTGGGGCGATGCGCCTAGAGGGCCCGTAGGTATCAAAACCCTCCTCCCCGTCCGAGGGAACGTGCAGCAGGGTTTTGAGGGGCTATTGTAGGGTCCACGGGCCTGATGGCCTCGGCCCATCGTGTAGTAGGCCCAAGGCCCACGCCGAGGAAGACTGACCATCCGAGGCTAAAATGTTGAAGGCCTCTTTTTTGGTTGCAGGCCGAGGACCTCTTTGTCCTTGGCATGCCGAGGATGAATTTTGGAGGGGACAAGCCCAGAGCAAACTGTCACTTCCGCACTTAATGCATTCACCTAACCCCTCTGGTCGCATTAATGGTGATACAACCCTTTAGCAGGGCAGCGTTGATCAGAGTGAACCACTTGAGTGCTGATAAGACTTCGGATGGGATGGGCAGTCAGAAGAAAGGCGAATAGATGATCAGCAGATGGAAGAGCGAGAGAGGACAATGAGGACTATATAAGAAAAACAAGTAAAGTAAAGGAAGGGGGGAAAAATGAAGGCAAAAGTAAAAGGGCTCGGCCGAGGAGCATTCCCCAGTTGTAAACACTTACCTTTTTTATGTAAAAGAAAAGATGTTCGTGCATGGTAAAACGACGGCCAGTTTCTAAACCTTCTACTCATTCTCTACAAATTTATTGTTGGGCTTGTTGGACTGAAAACCCGTTTGTATTCAGGGTCCAATCCAAACTGAGTCCTTACAAAAGTATTGTGAAAATATTGTGATAAAAATTTAGACAGATTTTAATTTTAACATACTATTAAAATTATTTTTTTCTCTTTCTAAATTTTTTTTTTCACCAATATTAGCTATCACCAATATTAGCTAATAATAACCTACCACTCAAGATTTATTGTGAAAAATATTGTGATAAAAATTGATACAGATTTAATTTTAACGTACTATTAAAATTATTTTTTTCTCTTTCTAAAAAAATTATTTTTTTCTCACCAATATTAGCTAATAATAATCTACCCTTTAAGATTTATTGTAAAAATATTATACAAATATTGTGATAACATTTTCTCCTTCTTCTTTTTGTCCTTTTTTTCCCCCCTCTTTTTTTCTCCTCCACCCACGTACTCTTCTCTTTTTTCTTTTTTCTTTTTTTTTTTTTTCCTTTTTTTCCCTTTTTCCCTACCACTTCCCCCTCCAAAACATTCCACTTTTCATTTTTTTCTTCATTCTTTCCCCTTTTTCCCTTTCACTTCCTCCAAAACGTTCCACCGCTGAGCTCTTTTTTTTTTTTTTTGACAATTCGAAAGCCGCTCTTTCACTTCCTCCAAAGAAGATGATGATGATGAAGAAGATGAAGATGATTGAAACATTGGGTTTATATTTGTATTTGATTTTGATTTTGGGTTTGGGTTATGGGTTTTTAGTTAATGGTTTAATTTTGAGTTGATTTTCTATGGATTTTGGGTTTGATTTTGAGTTGATTTTGTTTTGGGTTGATTTTGAGTTGGGTTTGAAATGGGTTTTGTTGATTGTGATGGTAGACCGGTGATAGACCGGGTTTGAAATGAGTTGATTTCGATTTTGTTGATTTTGTTGGGTGGTATTGTGTTTGTAGCAGAACGGTGAGGGAAGAGTAGAGAGATTAGATGAGAGGAGAGGAATGAGCCACACAGACTGAGGACTGAGGACAGATTGAAGGGTAATTTGGTAATTGCCAATATTCTCCAACGGATATATGATGAACGCGCATGGGACTTTTGCAAAATGGACTGAAGTGGAGCTTTCAGTGAATGCGCGTTTCTTCACAAATATAAAACGCAACTTTTGACAAAAAGTTACATTTTGGGCTTCACTAAATGCACATTTAGGTTTGACTTTTTTCAAAAGTCGCTTTTTGGGCTTAAAACGTGGAAACAAACAGGCGCTTAAACTTAAACACTCGAGTCAAAAGCAACGTAAAAAGTAGACCATGATGAAATGGTAATAAAAAATGCTATTAACGAGAGATGAACGTAAAAAGCTGATAGAATTTTCAGCTAAAGTTCCTACATGCATTATTGGTCATCAATTTCCTCGAAAAACAATCATGTAGTCCGCAGTCCACTATAATGATGTTTATCTATATTGATGAAAGCGATATTAACAAAACTTGAAGGTTGTGTTTATTTGAGGCGAAATAGAGTGGATGAAAAATTTTAAAAAGAAAATAGAAAAGAAAAATATTTTAGAACGTGTTTGGTTAGATATGAAGGAAAGAAAATAAATTATGGGATTTATGTGTTTTCTCTTCGTACCTACTAAAATTTTTTTTTTAATTGACAAAAATATCTATGTGCATGTGCAAATAGACTTCTCCAAGCTACCTTTATTTTTGTTCTTCTCCCTGGGCAGTTACGTTGACTTCTTTCTCCTGTTTTCTTTTTTTTTTTTCTTTTTTTTTTCGGCCAACGTTGCCTTTTTTTCTTTTTTTCTCTTTGATTTTCTGGGCTGGGCATGCTTTTTTTTCCCCCTCTTTTGGGCAGTTTCGTTGCCTTTCTTTTCTTTTCTTTTCTTTTTTCTTTTTTTTCTAGGGTTTGGGCGTAATAGTTTTTTTTTTTTTTCCTTAACTAGATGTGATTTTTATTTTTTTAATAAATTTGGTTGATTGCTCTTTTTTTGTGGTTATTTGCCATATTTTTATTTTAATTGGGCATCATTTTTTAATAAGGATATATGAGTAAATTTATTCAAACTTATTTTTTCCATCCCTTAACTTTTTCACTCCTAACCAAACAAAAATGTGAGAAAATAATTTTTTTCTATCATCTCACTTTTTCATCCTCCCACCATTTTTTATCTTCCCACATTTTCACTCTTCCAACCAAACGAACCCTAACGCAGGAGTTATGTCCTACTGTACTCTTTCCAAGTACATGGAAGGTGAAAAGTGGGCTAGGCTTGAAGATTGAGGGCTCGTTTGGTTTAGAGATAGCTCAATTTTCAAAACTCAGTTTTCAAAACTCATAACTCAAACCCAAAACTCGTAACTCCCTACTCAAACCTCACATCACTCAAAAACTACAAAACATCAGTTTGGACTCATAACTCAATTACATTTCTCTACAACTTTTTGCCAAAATTGTGGACCCCACCCACTGACACTACCAGTGTTGCCTACTATTGCTACCCACGTCTCTCCATCTCTATCTCTCTATCTCTCCATCTTCTCCCTCCCTTCAACCCACAACCACTCACTGGCGCCATCAACCACTACAAACCAATCCACCACCACTAACCCAGCCACTAGCCACCATCAACCACTGCAAACCGATCCACCACCACAAACCCAGCAACCATCAACAAAACCCATTCATCAACCATTGACAATATCAAAACCCATTCATCAAAATAAAAATAAAACACATCAACAAAACCCATCAACCATCAACAAAACCCATTCATCAACCATCGACAAAATCAAAACCCATTCATCAACCATCGACAAAATCAAAACCCATTCATCAAAATAAAAATAAAACTCATTAACAAAACATAGTCACGGCAACAATGCCCGTTTTGTCAGTCACGGCGACAAAATCAAAACCCAGCATCGGGGATCATGGGTCTAGGTGTTTTGAAGCTCTTGCTTTGCCTTTCTTCGGCGAAGACCGCAGTTGAGAGAGGCTCTCGTGGTTTTCCTTTTCTGGGTCATCGGCTAGTGGCGGTAGAACTGGGCTGAACCAGAGAAAGGAAGAAAGAAAGAACTAGACAAAGGAAGAAAGAAAGAAAAAACAGAGAGAGAAAGATAAACCGGAGAAAGAAAGACAAAGAAAAAAAGTGGGAGAAGAAAGAGAAAGAAAAAGTAAGAGAGAGGTAACGCCATCAACACATTTGGGCCCCATAGAGTCCGAATATTTACCTTATTGCCACTAAGTTTCATATCTCAGTTTTTGAAAACACCATTTAGCTGTTTCCTGTTTCCGTCACTCTAACTCAAAATTTTTGAGTTGTGAGTGATGGAAACACAATGTAAAAATCAAGCCAAACAAAAAAATTTGTGTGGGTCCCACATGTTTTGAGAACTCAATTATGAGTTTTGAGTGATATGATCCAAAACTGCTCTAAACCAAATGGGCCCTGATTCTTCATTAAAGCGTTAAAGGTATTGAGCAAAAATATCCTATATGCCTGCTTTAAATAAATAAATAAATAAACCTCATTGCATGCAGGGGCAGAGCGGGGGGAGGGGAGGCAAATGCCCCCTCTGATCTTCCCCCAAACTCCTTTAATATAATAGTCTAACGCTTATTCCCCCCCCCCCCCCCCGACGGCAAATTTTTAGATTAGTTTGCTCTTTTTAACCAAGAGTCAGAAGATAAGTATTACAATTTATTTTTCTAAGAAAAGATAAGTTTTATATATTATTTGAAAAAAAAAAGAAAAAGAAAAAGAAAAAGCAAACTGATAACTTAATTATGGACTCACAATAGTTTTTTTTTTTTTTTTTGATAATTATTAGATATCTTACGACACTTTTGGTGTTTTACAATAATTGAGAATCAATATTTTTGAGGGAATCTTGGTTAGCTAATCCATGGGTTTTATGGGTCAACAAGTTACTACTGCAGCAAAGTTTCAAAAGTTGGGAAATACAATCTGTTTTAAAGTCATGAAACAGGGGAGTTTCACTCTGGCTCCCTTAGCTCTTTGAAGTTTTGAATTTAAAGTGTCTAGAGGAAATCCTTAATAGTTTTTAAGATGTGCTTAAAGTCACATCATTTCCAAAGGTGTTTTGTAACTTTTGTTAGTTCTAGCCAAAGTCATGTATAGCCAAGGTTCATTTTTGACGTTTTTACAATTATAATTCAAAATCATGAACACGAATTTAGCTATGTGTTTCGGACACATAGTTTTCCAAAGGTGTTTTGTAACTTTTGTTAGTTCTAGCCAAAGTCATCTATAGCCAAGGTTCATTTTGACGTTTTACAATTATAATTTAAAATCATGAACACGAATTCAGCTATGTGTTTCATACACATAGTATGTAACTATCACTGTTCTTTTTAATCTCCCCCCCCCCCCCTCTCTCAAAACTAAAATTCTCGCTCCACCATTAACTGCATGTCAATTTAAATAAATATGTGCATTTAATTCTATGGCATATTAAAATCATATTATCTTATGCAGAACCATTCTGTCTTTAAATTGTCCAACGTGCAAAATATATGAAAAGGGATTAACATATATATTCACAAGCTATCCAAAAGCCATGACTTTTTTTTTTTGGGCTAAATAAAAAATAATAATGTCTTCAGTGTAAACTCATCGATCCCATGTCACATGATAGTAAGTGTAATATATGCTACATGTATTAGTGCAAAAGTGACTCCATGTTTATGTCAAACCACCCTGACTTGCAAAAAAATGTAAATATATACTTACGAAAAGAATTATACACTAAACTAACATATTTTGACGATCCTAATAAAAATGTTGAACACCCTATCTTGAGAATCAAAAAAATTATAGTCCAACAAAAATAAGAGTAATGTTTTTTTTTTTTTTTGATACAAGATAGAATTTCTACTCTAACCTAATCTAAGTGTATATGTGTGTGAAGCTCCCTCCTGAAGACTTGAACCCCGACCTTTGCCCCTCCCAACACCCCACAAGTATTTATACTTGTAGAGTTACCACCGCACCAAGGGTGCGCAGTGGTAAAATAAGAGTAATGTTACATTCGTAATATTTTTTTCAATAATTTTATAATAAATCTTATGTGGTAAGTTGTTACTAATTTTAATTTGAGTCCAATATTGCCATCACTTTTTACCCATCAATAAAAGTTTTTTGCATAAGATTTTTTATGAAAATGTTGTGGATATAGCGTTATTCCAAAAATAATACTAGTCCCAAATAAAATCCTTAACTCCTTAAACCCAAAAAAAGAAAAAAAGAAAAAGAAAAAGAGGAAGGCTAGACCAAACAACAAGAAGTTAAATAAAAATCCTATTAAAAAAAGTCTCCAATAATTCAAGTTTGTAATTCATTCAACTCATTAAATACAAATAATCCCTTATTTTATTTTTAATTGAAAAATGTACCAAAATAAATATTGTCGTTGTAAGTTGTCCCAGGTGGTGCCGACATTAATACTCTTTTTGGCTTTGTAGTCACACCAATTTTGCTCTCTTTAGCAACTCAGCTTGCAATTATAGCAAATATCCCCTCTCTCTCTCTCTCTCTCTCTCTCTCTCTCTCTCTCTCTCTCTCTCTCTCTCTCTCTCTCTCTCTCTCTCTCTCTCTCTCTCTGTTAATAGAACAAAATTGTAATATACTTTGTGTATTTAATTAGGTATTTTTATTTTGTGTAACAATATATTAAGTTATTATATTTTGTATAATTTAAGTTTCTTAGTTACTACCATAAAATAAATTCTTAAGCAACCACTGTACCACCAGAGTCTTAATAGGGCTATCATTATGGGCATAACAAATTTGTTACAGAGCCACTACTGGAACCATTTAACTCTTAACAAGCATCATGTGAAACAATACAAAGAATCTAACCACCTTGTGATCAATAAATTAAAAAAAGAAAATTAATTAAATAATCAAAGGGTGCTCTAGATAATTTCTAGGCATAGTGAAAATCTGTTATACCAAGATAATGATAGTGTAAAATTTTTTTAGAAAATAAAAAAAAAAAAAAAAAAGTCTTTATACTTGATTTGATTGTCTAATTCCATGCGCTTTTTCCTCTCTCTCTCTCTCTCTCTCTCTCTCTCTCTCTCTCTCTCTCTCTCTCTCTCTCTCTCGGAATCTTAAACAATGATGACACGAAGAAAATAATGGCTAGGGCTCCGTCATATATACAAATTTCATCATATATTTTCTTGGTTTCTTTTGGATTTTGGGTTTTTAGAGAGGGAATTTAATTTCATTATTTATTCATTTTATGGTTGTGGAAGATTTGCAATATGGGAAATCACGCAAACATTAATTTTAATCTCTTGCTGACTTGCATAAAAAATAATTAAAAAAAAAAAAAAAAAACAACAACAACAAAGAATCTAACCACCTTGTGATCAATAAATTAAAAAAAGAAAATTAATTAAATAATCAAAGGGTGCTCTAGATAATTTCTAGGCATAGTGAAAATCTGTTATACCAAGATAATGATAGTGTAAAATTTTTTTAGAAAATCAAAAAAAAAAAAAAAAGTCTTTATACTTGATTTGATTGTCTAATTCATGCGCTTTTTCCTCTCTCTCTCTCTCTCTCTCTCTCTCTCTCTCTCTCTCTCTCTCTCTCTCTCTCTCTCTCTCTCTCTCTCTCTCTCTCTCTCTCTCGGAATCTTAAACAATGATGACACGAAGAAAATAATGGCTAGGGCTCCGTCGTATATACAAATTTCATCATATATTTTCTTGGTTTCTTTTGGATTTTGGGTTTTTAGAGAGGGAATTTAATTTCATTATTTATTCATTTTATGGTTGTGGAAGATTTGCAATATGGGAAATCACGCAAACATTAATTTTAATCTCTTGCTGACTTGCATAAAAAATAATTAAAAAAAAAAAAAAAAAAAACAACAACAACAACAACTAGGATGGTGTTCATTTTTTTTTTTTTTTTTTTTTTTTTGAGGAAGGACTAGGATGGTGTTCTTGGTTTTCTTGTTTTTTAAGAAAAAAAATCTCTCAATTGTCCAAACGAAGATACTAACGAGGAAACTTTCTTTTATTTACCCAAAATTCCTTTAACTTTCCAAAATTTTCCAACATACGTACCCCAGCCCCATCACATCAGATTAATGGAAAGATAACTATATAAGGTCACCACGAAATTACGTCTTCTTCTTGTTGGTAGGTGGGAAAAAAGAGAAAAAGGGCAAGATGCATGCGCTGAAGATAGTGGGTGGAATCAATGCCTTGCTGCAGGTCTTGCATATAGCGTTAAAGACTGTAAAAGTCAAGGGTACAGGCACTCAAATAAAGCCTGTAAAAGAAAAAAATAGAGATGCAGACATACCTGTAAGAAATTGAAGTTAAAATAGTACGAAATATAACAGAAAGAAAACTTCAAATCTTGCGGGATAAAAAATTGCCTGTCTGAAAAATTCACATAAATTTGGCCCGTTTGGTTTGTGTTTTTAAACAATATTTTTTAATTTTTAAATAGTATTTTATGCATTTCAACACATTTTTTCACCCACACGTATTTTAAAAAATTACAAACAACAATTTTCAAATTACTCTACCAAACACCCCCAATTATCTCTCGAAAAAAAAAAATCAACATAAATTATGTTCATAATTTCCTTCAACGCTTTCATTAAACATAGTGTTTTAACACTTGTGAGTTACTCAAATATGCATTTATAAGCATGACACCATTAGCTACACAATATTTATGTAATTGGTATATTTTGTGGTGTTTAAGGTGTATAGTTAGAAGCCTATCTCTAATAGTCTGTTTTGGAATTGAAATTGAAATTTTTTTATTAAAAATATTATAAATAAAATTAAAAATTAGTTAAAATAGTACAGTAAGACCCATAAATAATTTCAAAATATGCAATGAAACTCATGAATATTAATAAAGATAAGCTAAATAATAATAAATAAATAAATCAGTCTTTTTCAGCTAATACCAATTGCAAACTGGGAAACTTGGCACACAATTGGGTGATTAAAAAATTTAATTAAATTTTTGCCGCCTGTGTACATATTGTACTCCTTTGGTTGATTGTAGTTGTGTGACTGGCTGTACTAGTCATCAAGTCTACATTTTATGTCTTGGGTTACGTTAGATCAATTGGTAATTCTTTTGTGATTAAATAAAAAAAATTATTTAAATTTTATTTACACTAAAAATTAAATTAAATTAAATTTTTATCTATGTCTGGTGATAAAAAAAAAAAAAAAAAATTGATAGTTTGATACTATAAACTTAACTCTTATCTTAAAAAAAAAAAAATTGTATTTACCATTAACACTAAAGCAATTTATGCAGCTGATTCCATTTCCATAGATAAATTGTACTTTATGCTTTATAGCTAAGCTCCATATTAATGAGATCTTCATGAACTTCCTCATTAGATTCTATCAGACTATATGTTTGTCATATATTCACTAAGTTTATTTAAAGCAAGTCTAACTTTTTTTACATTAGAAATATTCTTATAGTCAAATTAATAATCTAAATCAAGTAATCAATTAATCAAGAAATCTTCTCTATAAAAATAAAGATTAAAAGTTACCGTTCTTTTATAAGTCTTATAAAAACCTCATTCACTAGTAAGTTGCCCCTGAGTTACGTGGAAACGACATTTATCCTTATTGTTTCTATGCTCCAACGGTATCATTAATAAAGATATTTGCTAGTGTTGGCTCTACGTCATGTAATACTTGCTAAATGTCATGTTGATCATGATATTGAATAATTTTCATCATCAAAATTGCTACCGTCTCATATGTTATCCACTAAACTAAAATAAGTTAAGGTTGATACCCATTGATGTTGTGAGCATGGAAGTTATAAGAAACGTAACACATGTCTATTAAAAAAGAAATCCAATTCATCAAAAAATAATAGTGAAAAACTCTAATTTTTATTAAATTAAATCTAAATTGTTAAAAGATGTTTAGAATAAACTTGAAGACTTATTTAAAAACTTAGTAAAACTTGATAAACAAAAAATATATTATAAAATAAGTTTTAATTAATATTTAGCCATGATAGAAATAGACCTAAAAAGAATTAAAAACGCTTAAAAATATTAACTCTAAACTAAAAATAACAAAAATTATATAAAAAAATACTAAAATAAATAAATTATAAAAATTAAATCGTAAATTCTGTAATATAAATATACCAAGATCACGTGTATTTTGTTTTCTTTTAAAAACGACGGTAGACGTTGCTTTCAAGAAAGAAAAAGGCTCGTCTGTTTATTGTTCTACTTTATCAGTACGTTCACTTCTTTCACAAAGAAAAACAATAAAACTTTTATGGTACTTTCTTGTTTTTCATGTGTTGAAAATTGACTTGGACTTGTACGGTAAGTAATCAAGCTTTTTCAGCCACACATTTCACATCAAAAAAACGCAACAAACTAAAAAAAAGGTGTGTACGGATAAGGCTGGTTCACAGTTCACACTTCATTTTGGATTCGCATCCCGTGCAATAGCTAGGGTATTGCACGGAGTGCAATAGCTCAAATCCTAACCTTCCATTCAATCTAGTGTCTCTAAAATACTTCACGTCATCAATCCGCGTCACTTAGAAAAAAAAAATCTAATTCACTCTCGTTCCTTCTTTCCCGCTCTTTTATCTTTTCCTGTTCATACCTTTCTCTCTCCAACTCTTCACTCCTCATAGTCCTCTCCTCTGTTCTCTCTAGTTTTCAAAAAATCCCGATGTTGCTGTTGACGCTTCCGCTCTTGCGCCAAACCACCGTCATCGTACGACCAAGTCTCGAACCAGCCACCATTGCGCCACCCACTGGCCAGCGTTTCTCTCCTCCAACGATCTATCAACCCCTGCTACGCCTTTGCCGGCTCCACTACTTAGCATCTCCAAACTGCACCGCCAGCCCAATCACTTCCCAGTAAGTTCTCTCTCTCTCTCTGACTTTTCATTGGGAACACGAAAGAAAATAAATTGACATTGGAATTTTTTTAGTTAGTTTTGAGATTAAGGATTGAAATTAGATGGTGGGTTTTTTTGGCTGTGGGATTTATGGGTTCTTTTAATCTGGGTCTTGTTTTTTTTTTTTTTTTTTTTTCTTTGTAAAGTTGTGATTTTTTTTACAGAAAAAAAAAAAATCATTCTCATGGTGGTGATTTGTACCAAGACCCAAGAAATTGTTGATGGGTATATTGTTTTGCTCGGTATTATGGGTTGGATTATTTATCGATTTTTGTTTAAGTTTCACTTGTTGGTTTTTCTATTTGATGGTGTGGGTTAGGATGGAAAAAAAATGAAGAATTTAGTCTTTAGTTGATGTCACTGGTAATACCAATTAGAAAATAATAAATGTTGTTATTGTTGAAATAAGGGTTGTCACTGTTAATACCAAATAGAAAATCTTGTTATTGTCTCTCTCTCTGATTTTTAAGACTAAGCTCTTTTGTTGTTATTGTTGTTTTATGTAGTTTTTCACTATATATTATTTGGCAGTTTTTTGAAGTTTTTGTCATGGTTCTAATGGTAAATCAAGTGTTGACTATGAAGCATTGATGTGGATTCAGGATTTGGATTCAGTATGATATAGATATTTTGATGTGAAAATTCCATAAGTGGGATGAACTAGGACATTGATACAATGCTTAACATGATAACTTATTGTTTTATATTAATCAGGCAAGCATCCCTTCTTTGTACATTGGTCAGAACATATGTTTTAACCTTTCCCATGCTTTAACTTGTAATTATGTTCCTTTAAACTGAAGGTCATGTCCTAATGTTACATGTTCAGGACGAAGAAGTTATTCCACATGTTCAGAACATTAAAATTTTTATTTTTAAAATAAAATTTTAAGTATTGGATGCTTATCTTGGAGTATATAAGAAGTACTGGACACTCCCTTGTTTGTTTCTTTTAGCTAGAGTGGCAAATGTATGGCCTACACCTAGTTTTCTTATAACTTGTTTTTTGTTTTACTGAGATTTACATGTTTCCTTATTGTTGCAGGAAAGAAGAAAAAAGAACAACATAATGCTAAAGCTGGAATGGGTCTGAATCCTGCTTATGCTGGAGCTTATGGAGTTGCGCCTCCAGTAAGCATGCTTTCTTTTTTGGGACCACTTCTAAGTTCATTTGAAATGTGGTTTCATGTTTTAGTCATTTTTCTTAATCCCTTGTGCTCTATATGCTTTCATATAGGTGTGTCAATACTTTATATTTTGTAATTCAATCCTTATCATGTTACTCTCTCTCAAAAATGGCGCAGCTCTCTCAAATACCCTATCCGGGTGGTGTAAAGTCTTTGGTACCAGAGGCACCTGCTCCACCAAACAACATACTATTCGTGCAGAATCTTCCCCATGAGACAACTCCTATGATGCTGCAAATGCTCTTCCACCAATATCATGGTTTTAAGGAAGTTAGAATGGTGGAAACAAAGCCAGGAATTGCCTTTGTGGAGTTTACAGATGAGATGCAATCAACAGCTGCGATGCAGGCACTCCAAGGTTTCAAGATAACCCAACAGAATCCAATGTTGATCACATATGCATAGAAATAGACAAATTAGGTTTTACCTTTTCTATGCACATGGGGGAAGGCTGAAATGCATTTTCAACTAGGATATTACCTATTGAATTAGATGTGATATCTTCTCATTTGCTAGTTATCTTTGTTACATTCTCATTTTTCAAAAGTAGCCTTTAGAAGTGATCGTGTATCATTGTAATTGTAATCTTTTCATTGTTGTTCTACCCCTTTGAAAAAGAATTAAGTAGCTTATCTGACTCCTTTTTGAGTTATCAACCCCCTTTAAGTTTCATTTCCGTTGCACCTCTCAAGTGCCTTGAAATTTAGTGACATTGCAGCTGTTTGGAACACGATGATGGTTTTAACTTTTAACCATATATTGAAAATCTGTACTGGCGTGAAGAAATGGTGGCAAACTGCAAGGCTTATCCTTTATTGCCTTCCGCGTATTCCACAAACTTATAAAGCCAAAATTGTGCCTAAAGAGATCTCAAAATTATTGCCCCTTGGCTTTGCACAGCAGTGCAATTTACCAGCCAGGTCTACTTATGGTACTGTTGACATGGCATTTCATGATCATTTCATTCTGCACTGGTATACTAAAATAGAACTGGATTGGCAAATTTTGTTGTTGATTGGTTTTTTTCAATATATACAAAGGAGAAAAGAGGCAATGGAAACTCCAAGAGGTGCCAATTGAAATTGTCAATGTTTAATGAAGAATGTTAGGAAAATCAGTCTTTAAAGATGACCGTTCACTTTTTTGCTCATTAAAGGCAAATCAAATACATTGCGCTGCATAGAACGCTACAGCTTGCAACACCTCGAGTTTAAAATTGTTAGGGATTCAAGAAATGTTTCTAATTCACATTTACGAGCTACACAGGCAATAAGATCTTTTAAAAAATGCCATCAGAAGTGCCAGGAGCATGATGCACCAAGAAAAGTTAGCCACCAATTGGAAGAATCATTACAAGCTTATTGCTCAAAAACCACACTCTATACCCTCTCCAACTCGGCATTGTGCTTGTCCAAATGGTCTTTCAGCTCTTTTCTCCATCCTTGGATCATTCTCTCCTGCTTCTTGATAATCTCAGTCTTTATCTTTAATTCTTCCTCCATCATAGCAATCTCCTGTTAAAAGCAGAAATCACAATGAAAATGACTTATTTCAACAATAACAGCCCACACCTTTTGAAATCAGAACAACCCTTATTTCAAGCTTGGCTAAAAACAGACAGAAATTTCCATGACAAAGACAACCCAACAGAAGAAAAACTACATCTACCATAATTCAAAAATTTATCTATAATTTACTGCAATTAGAGCAAAAGTTAGCCTAGTTGCCATATACTTGAACAAATGCACCCCTGTCATTTGTAATTGCAATTTGAACCAACCAAGTGATGAAAGAAAACTGCCAACTCATGCTCAAATTTGTAGTGGCACCCGAAGCAACTAAGACAATGCACATCTCTCCATTATTAACATCTAAAGAACTAAGGAGGCAATATTAAGATGATAAATTCTAATATTTGGAAGAAAAATATCCTCTTTGCCAACAAATGGGGTTTTCACAAACTTCACAATATCAGGTAGTTGAACAGAAATAATAGAAGGAACGGCCTTGTCTATGAGCACATCCTTGGCAAAATCAAGACCAAGTGTGATGCTTGCACATATATGAAGCCTTCCTCATTAGATTAAATTTGAGTGTTATTAGGAGTTAGTAAAAATGATAGAACTATTAACAAATTAATGGGTGAAATTAATAAGAAAACTCAGAAGACAAGCTGTTCAAAGGAAAACCAAGAACTCAAACACTCAAATTACAGTGATCTTCTCTTGAAGAAACTATGAGAGCAACATGTAGAAAATCAAAACAAAATTTTCTAATTGGTATTACCAGTGACATCAACTACAGACTAAATTCTTCATTTTTTTTCCATCCTAACCCACACCATCAAATAGAAAAACCAACAAGTGAAACATAATCAAAAATCGATAAATAATCCAACCCATAATACCGAGCAAAACAATATACCCATCAACAATTTCTTGGGTCTTGGTACAAATCACCACCATGAGAATGAATTTTTTTTTTTTTTTGTAAAAAAATCACAACTTTACAAAGAAAAAAAAAAAAAAACAAGACCCAGATTAAAAGAACCCATAAATCCCACAGCCAAAAAAACCCACCATCTAATTTCAATCCTTAATCTCAAAACTAACTAAAAAAATTCCAATGTCAATTTATTTTCTTTCGTGTTCCCAATGAAAAGTCAGAGAGAGAGAGAGAACTTACTGGGAAGTGATTGGGCTGGCGGTGCAGTTTGGAGATGCTAAGTAGTGGAGCCGGCAAAGGCGTAGCAGGGGTTGATAGATCGTTGGAGGAGAGAAACGCTGGCCAGTGGGTGGCGCAATGGCGGCTGGTTCGAGACTTGGTCGTACGATGACGGTGGTTTGGCGCAAGAGCGGAAGCGTCAACAGCAACATCGGGATTTTTTGAAAACTAGAGAGAACAGAGGAGAGGACTATGAGGAGTGAAGAGTTGGAGAGAGAAAGGTATGAACAGGAAAAGATAAAAGAGAGAGAAAGAAGGAATGAGAGTGAATTACATTTTTTTTTTTCTAAGTGACGCGGATTGACGTGGAGTTATTTTAGAGCCATAAGATTGAATGGAAGGTTAAGATTTGAGCTATTGCACCCCGTGCAATACCCTAGCTATTGCACGGGATGCGAATCCTCATTTTACACGGATAAAGCAATCAGCCAATGACAATTGACTAAACACCGGTCTGAACTCTGAAGTTAAAGTTGGCTAGGCTTGACTACGAGTCTACGACATTGAATTGTCGTTGAAGGTATTGAGTTTTTACAGGAAAAAATATCTAAGGACTTTTAAGGAAAGTGCATTGGAAAGGGGTTAACTTTTTCAGTTATTCACAAATATCCAAAAGCCATGATTATTTGACTAATTTTTAATAATAAATATTAATTATTATCCTATACATATTTTAAAATGATTGTTGTCAACACTTTAAGAACGTTAAGGCGGTGTTGGCATTGGCTTAAAAGCCAATCTCGTACTAGAGGCGGTATTAGCTTGATTCGTTGAATGATATATTTCAGTGTCGGTCAATATCAATATACTGTTTTGAATTTATTGTTATTTTTTATATTTATAAATATATATATATATATATATGTATTATAATAAATATAAAATTTTGTCATAAAATATTACCTCAATTCAGAACAAATGATTTATGCTTTCAGACTTTAGCATCAATTAAAAGAAAAAAAATATACAATATAAAAAATAGAAAGCTTAATTATTCATTGCATACTAAGAAAACAAATAATATTAATAAGTTACCATTCTCCCATTATAAAAATTCAAAAATTACAAAATTAAAATAAATAAATAAATACATTTTTTTTCTGTACTAGCCAGTACGCTCGATACTGGCTGGTATTGCCCGAAATTGGCCGGTATGGCCGGTATTTAAACCGATACGAAACGTTGGGGTTTCGATACCGGTATATGTACCAGTACAGTACATATTGGTTGGTACGGTCAGTACCGGTACAGTATCGACTACACCAGTTTTTTTACTATTTAATTTATTTTTATTACTATTCAGTTTATTTTTACTATTATTTGTTGGCCTCATTACATTTTTTAATACTATTTATAAGTCACACTAGACTATTTTAGCTTTATTTATGGCACTTTCAGTAAAAAAAAAATAGTTTCAGCTAAATAAGTTGCTCCCAAATGGATGCTAAATTAATTGAAAAATCAAAGCATACTTTACACCATTCTAGTGCACTCGCTTATGAGCTCTAATTTCACAAGGCATGCATAGTAAAAAATTATTACGAAAAAAACACTAGTTTAGACCCCAATTACCACTAATTACCAATTACCTCTCAATGGAAAAAAGAAAGGTTGTAAAGGACAAAAAGAATTGGGAAGAAGGGACTCACTATCGTGTTAGAGGTCATTTTAGTTCAATAAAAAAAACAAAATATTTCAATACTAATTAATACCGGTGTATCATTTCGGAATTATCTCTAATTTTATATAATAGAGGAGAGCGTGTATTATACTACTAAATTATAAGGCTCTTAACTTTTACATGGAGACATTTTTTTTTAATTAAATGGCTGATTATCATGATTGCTTACTCCAGCTTAACCAAAATTGCTGAATTCCAATCACAATTTTTAATGAGACAAAAATTTCCCTCTCTTTCATATTGTATCTCCCATCAATTTCTCACTTTTTCAATATTTTTTTTTATTTCACTTTGAATCACTACTTTACCAACATAAAAATTAAAAAATAAAGAGAAATTTTGACAAATTCTCTAAGGATATTGGTTAGTGAATCATTTTAGGAAAGTTTTTATAAGAAAAAAAAAACAATTTAATGTTTTGACAGCTTTTTCTGTCTTTAAAAGTGGTGTCAACCTTTCCTAAAATAGTTTGTTAACAATTACTCTAAGAATATCCCTTACATGACTTAAAAATAAAAAATAAAACAATAGAAAATACTTGGGGAGGATTTAGGAAAGACTAATCGTTATACTTACTAAAATATTCTAAATTATTTAGCAACACATGCAATACACGAGAAATATAACATAATATAATTTTTTTAATTTGAAATTTGATAATTATGGTAGTTATTAATAGAAATTTATTATGATTATGTTTGTACATGGAACTTTATATTCTAGTATGAAGCATTCATTATAATTGTGTTTGCATAAAGAGTTTATATTATAATATTTAAAGAAGGGTCATGCTAACGAGTGCTCTTAAGGTATTGGTTAAGAATCAATTTTAGAAAAGTTTTGACATCATTTTTATGGAAAATGAAAAAAACTGTCAAAATATTAATTGTTTTTTTTTCTTTTCTCATAAAAACTTTCTTTAATTGGATTCTTAACTAGTGCCCTAAGGACACTTGTTAGCATTTCCCTTTAAAGAAAGCATGAAGTACTAAGATTATAATGGAATATTTAAATAAAGAATAAATTTTAAATTCAATTAAAAATATATATAACAATAATGACTTGTAAATTGTGAGGTCTTAAAAGTTTATGTGGCATAATAATATTATAAAGTTAACCAAAAGTCAAACAACTTCCATTTATATATTTTGTAGATAGATTATAGATAATGTAAAATTATTAAAAAATTATAGTTTATTTTTGGGTAAAATATTATTTTGGTCCTTAAACTTTACCAAAAGTTTGTTTTTGTCCCTAAACTTTGTAAAGATTTTTTTCAATAGTTTAGAGACAAAAATAGGAATAAAAAATATATTTGTTTTAATAGTTTAGGGATGAAAACATATTTTTTGTAAAGTTTAAGGAAATAAACAAAACATTTTCAATAATTTACGAATAAAAGATGAACTTTTCAATAATTTGGGGACAAAAAATGAATTTCTTAAAGTTTAAGGATGAAAAATAAATTTTTGATAAAGTTTAGGGACCAAAATAGTATTTTATCATTTATTTTTTAATATTCAACTTTTATTATATAATATATACCTTTAGTTATTTTTTTATTTATAAATTTAGTTCAGTTTTCACAGATCCTTATACAAGATTATACAAGACGCTATTTTTTTCCCTAGGCCCATTTAAATATTTTTTTTTATCAATTTTCTCTTTCTAGTTTATTTATGCTTTAATGAGTAGGATAATTAATTTCATTCTAAGATTAAGAAAAAGCTGGTACCACCACCAGTTCATCACAATTAGAAAGAACAGTACATCACTCTCAAACATTTTTTTTTCCCCTTTATAGTATTGATGGGAGCTTTTTTTTTTTTTTTTTTTTTTAAATGTAAACAGTAGAAAGAGTTTATAAGCGGTATGAAAATGTACATAATATATTAATTAGGTGAAAATACCATTTTAGTCACCAAAGTTTGGAGTTATTGTCAATTTTTTTTTTTTTTTTTTTTTATGAGGGTTATTGTGTTCTCCACATTTTGTTATTGCCAATTTGGTGGTTGTTATTATAAACCAAATTGACAATAATATATATAATTATATATATATATATATATATATATGTAGAGAGAGAGAGAGAGAGAGAGAGAGAGAGAGAGACCAAATGTACAGGAAATTGCTTGGAAGGACTCCCACAGTACAAATGTTCCCTACCAACCAATTAAAGAGTAATTTTACAATAACTCTTCTTTTTATAACCCGGTCATCATGCTCGTTGGCCCGCATGCACGAAAGTCCCCTTAAATATATTTTGTTTTAAAAATAAAGAAAATAAAAATAAACTTTATTATTGATTATTTATGAAGTTAGCTATTTTTTATTTTGTTATAGAACTCATAATTAGTAGCTCTCTTTGATTTTTTTTTTTTTTTCCTTTGGTTGCTATTTTGATTGGTATGAGCTATAGTGATAAAAATAAAAATTGATGATGATTTCAAAGTTTTTTCTGTGTTTTTTTTGTTTTTTTTTTTTTATTATATATAATTTAAAATTTTTAAAAATACAAAAGTCCAACTAAAGGCAATTAAAATTTGATAAATGAATGTGCTTTTAGCCAATTTCTCTTTGTTTAATCACGTTCTCTTTATGCTAATACTTACAAATGATTTCTTTCATTTCATTGAAATAATAAATTGAGTGTTTGAGATTGGGATCTTCATATTTGGTTGTGTGTAAGAATGAGTGGTTAAGGAAGTGTTTGGGAGGTTGCTTAAATTTATGTAATTTTAGGATATAAAAATATTTTATATTTTAAATTCTTAATTGTAGATTAAAATAGTCTATTTGTAATAGTAAATATTATTTATTACTTAAAAAAATGGTCTTATAGTGTTAGATAACTTTTTAAAAATAAATATGAATTAAGAAAATCAAGTTTCAAAGTATTCAACAATATTGTGGGCAAACATAAATACTATACAACAAAATAATTATTATATAATATGTATGCTTTAATATACATAAAAATAATTTCAAATGAAATTAAAAAGTATTCAAGTATTGCGCAAGATATTAACTAGTATATAAAAAATGGAGGGCTTAAATATTCATCGACATTGGTAGATTGCTTCCTACTGCAAGCCATGTATGATTCGTTGTCCCTCTCTTCCCCTTCTTCGAAACTGTTTCAGATCACCAGCTTGTTGGTTTTCTTCACATGACCACTATAAAGGACATTGGTATGGCAATTGAGCAGATGCAGTGCCAATATGTGAGTTTGTCTCAATGATCATGGAGATAAGTAGTTAGAGACCTGTGTGATTCGTGGAAATATATAATTATTTTGAAATAAGGTATAATAAATTATTCATTCTCTAAAATTTATCCTACATAATTTGTTTCTCTAAAAATTAAACAATTTATAAAAGTAATTTCTATCTCTTTTTACAAATATATAATTTTATCATTTTTGGTATTTTTGATTAATACTATTATTTCATAAAGTGATTCATATTCTTCTAACTCGTGTTATTATGCATTATATATATATATATATATATATATATAAATAAGGGTATTCAGACCTCTTTGAGTATCTACCTATTCTCTCGGTTAAGGCTAGGCACAGCCACCAATAACTCCCAAAACCGACTGACCCGGTACTGCTCGAACTGAGACAGACTCAATCAGAGCAACCCGCAGTTAGCAGTGGGTCTCTGAAGTCAAAGCCAAAAGGGTGCGAGTCGAGTGGCAATTTTAGGTTTCAAAACCCGATGAAAATCGAACCGACCAAAGGTCTTTCACGGTAACACCATCCCTAACTCTCTCTCTCTCTCTCTCTCATCCTCAGATTCGTCTAGAACCGACAAGATTTAGTCCAGATCCTTCAAGATTCGGCAAGATCTCATTGTTATTCAACAAAATCTATGCCAGATCTCGATGGATCTAGCCAAATATCGACCTCATTAACAAAACTTGAAACCAACCAACACAACCCAATACCCAACGAGTCCCGAATCAGCTGATCTGACAAGTCTTCTTGGTCAATTTCGAGTTACCTTTTTTCCCTACCTAAAGTTTTCGGGTCAAGTTTGGGTTGAGAACAAACCCGACCCATGGATAGTCCTCGGTGTATGAAATCTCCCGTCCCACACACCTCAGGTTATTACATTTTCTTAATTTCTTTTGGTAAAACTAAAATTTTTAGTTTTAAAATTCTCATTCTCTCAAGGAGATTATCATAATAATCAAACTTATCACATAATTACAATTGATATTACTCAAATGATTGATAGGCAAATTTAAATACATAGCCATGTAGATTGTATTTTGTATAAACTCAAATTCTCACTTTCAAACAAATGAATGATTAACTCAAAAAAAGAACAAACCAAAGTTATAAGAGGAAGAGAGAGGACTTGTGGTGGGAAACTCAAAAGGCACAACAATACAACACTAGAACACATCAACCCAAAGTAGCGATATTAAAAAATATAAAAAATTCAACCACCTAAAATAATGTTGCGAGAAAGAATTAAAAATCTAGAGAGAGAGATAGCATAGACACCTTTTTTCAGAAGAAAATATGAGAGAGTGTAGTATTTTCTTCAAATTTAAGAGATAAAGATAATAGTTTTATTTATTTTTAGTTCATACTTATAGTCACCCAAAATGGACCAAAGTTAAGCAAATGGACTAAAGTGGACCAAATGGACCGAATTGGATGAAATTAAACCAAATTGATCAAAATGGGCCAGATTGGACCAAAGTGGGTGTTTATTATCTTTATCCCTTGAAGTTTATTAAAATGACATATGGTTCTCTAAGTACGCATGGAACTGAATCCTTCAATCTGACCTTGAATACTACATTAGCATACAAAATTACAAATATGAATACAATGACGATATATGAGTTTTTTTTTTTCCCTTCATATGAGTATAAACTTTAAATAAATAAATGGTGTCTTTATTGAAACTTTTTGTATTGCATGTATTTTTTATTATAAGTTCTTAAGTTACATTTAGGTTCAAAAACATGTAAAGTCATGGTAGTAAAAAGTGATGAACTTATCATGATTAGTAAGTTACAGTTAGTTCTGAAAATGTGTAAAGGCATAATACATTACTGCATACATTAATATATATATATATATATATATATTTTTTTTTAAATGATGGAAAGAAAATAATGATAAATGTGTTACATAAGGCCCCAAAAGCCACTTGTGGGGGGAGTAAAAGCCCAAAACTACTTAACAGGCCCAGGGTGCCCCGGTAAGAACTATTAAATTTCTGGGGAGCAAGAGGTGGTTGATGCGGCCCATTTGAAGGCAGGAAGCCCAGAAATGAAGGGGGAATGCCGTCCAAAGAGGTCACTGCTAGTCCGAGGACGCCCTTCTCCTCGGTCATTACTGGCCTTGATCAGGCAAACATGTGGAAGATCCGAATAGCCTTCCTCACAACCTCAATGATAGTGATAAATCCTGAGTGGATCCAAGGATGATCAAAGCTAAAGAAAATATCTAGGGGAAAAGCTGTTACCATCACATTTAATGTGATGCAACAGCTTTTCTGGCCGCATTTATGTGGAGAAGACCCCTGAACAGTGCAATCTCAGCTACCGCCACTCACAAAGAATTAAAGTAGACATACGACATGACATGCACTTGAGTGGATGTGTGGATGAAGAACAAGTGGACGATGGAGATGATACGAAGGGATGCTATATAAAGAAGAAGGGTCCCTGATAATGGGGGATCGGAGAAAAGAAGAAGAAAGAGAGAGAAAAGCTTTACTGTAGCTTTGAGCATTGTAATCACGGTTCATTCAATAAAACGCCTCATCGGACATTCATTCATAGAGTTATCTAAGCCTCAATTCATGTTATCAACACTGTACGTAACCTAGCTCACTGCTCTGTGCTTCATAACCAGCCCAGCTCTTTCGCCCACTCTCTACAAATTCATTGTTCTGTGTTTGTTGGGCCTTTAACCCACATCCTGTGGGCTCGAGCAATGAAAACCGACCCTACAATTGGCGCCATCTGTGGGAAGAGCTTGCGCAGGGGTGAAGACAACAGTACGTGATGGCTGAACACGGTGAACAAGAAGCGGAGTCTAAGGCATCTCAGTATGTGGACCCTTTCCTTAACCTGGAGCGGAGACAAGATCGCGAGGGTAGCGTGCACACCGTACCCCTTGGTCAAAGCCAATCACAAGGTGGAAGCCACATGTCCCATGCAGAGAAGAACCGAGATTTGCAGCGAGAGGTTGAAAAGTTAAAAAGGAAGTTATGCCATGCAAAGAGGAAACGGGCTCCCTCGTATTCTGATGAGGACCCTGACGGCGAGCCGGACGTCACTTATCAGCCTAAATCCAAGACACCAGCCAGCGAGTCCTACACCTATGAACAGGAATCTCCTCACGAGAGGCAGCGCAGAAATCCATCGCGCGGAGACACCGAAAGCGATGCCATGAGCAGGGCTCTAAACCAGATTTCCAGGTCGCCCTTCACGCGCAAGATCGAAGAGGCTAGACTTCCTCGCCGCTTTAACCAACCAACGTTCACCATATACAACGACAAAACAGACCTCGTGGAACACGTGAGCCATTTTAACCAAAGGATGGCTGTATACTCCAGGGACGAAGCACTGATGTGCAAGGTTTTCCCCTCCAACCTTGGGCCGGTTGCCATGAGGTGGTTTGACGGGCTGAGCCCAAATTTCATCAGCTCCTTCAAAGAGCTCACCCAAGCTTTTGGTTCACGATTCGTCACGTGCAGAAGAGCGGCCCGACCTCTATCTTCCCTGCTGTCTTTGACCATGCAGGAAGGAGAATCCCTGAAGGTGTATTCGGATAGGTATTGGGAACTGTTTAATGACATGGGGGGCAATTTCGACACAATGGCCCTAGAAACGTTTAAGCTCGGACTCCCTACCAATCACGGTTTAAGGACATCCTTGTCCAGTAAACCCGTTACTAGCATCCGTCAGCTAATGGACCGCATCGAGAAGTACAAGCGAGTTGAATAATACCAGCAACAAGGGAAAGGCAAGGAGAAGGTTATTCTCCTGGAGAGGAGGGACTTCAGGTCTGATCGATACACCAATAACAAACCGAGGAGAGACTTTCCTGCGCAGTCAGGGACAGCCAATCCCCAGACGGTCAACACCGTATTCAGGGACTCGGTCCACCAAGTCTTAGAAAAGGTCAAGAACGAGCCGTTCTTCAAGTGGTCGAACAAGATGGTTGGGAATCCTGATAGACGTAACCGCAACCTCTACTGCCAATATCACCAGGATCATGGGCACACGACTGAGGATTGCAGGAACTTGTGGGACCACTTGGAACAACTAGTTAGCGAGGGGAAACTGCGACATCTCCTACATCACACCAGCGGCCGAGGGGGTCCGACGAGCGCGGATTCTAGGAGGAATGACCCTCTGAACCCCCCCTGGGAACTATCAATGTTATCTTTGCGGCCTCAGGGAGAATAGGATCCTAGCCATCCAAGGTCATGTCGGTGGATCGGTTACCTACGGGGGAAACTAGCTAGGGCCCGAAAAGGTGCAAACTTGATGATCAGCTGGTTTTAGGCTTCTCGAATGCCGATAAGATTGGCATTGTCCAGCCTCATGATGATGCGTTGGTCGTCACCCTCAGAATTGGGGGGTACGACGTGAAACGAGTGATGGTGGACCAAGGCAGCGCTGCAGAAATAGTGTACCCTAACCTCTACAAAGGGCTGAACCTTAAGCCTAGTGATTTAACGCCATATAGTTTTTCACTGATCAGTTTTGAAGGAAGAGTTGTCACCCCGAAGGGCCAAATACGACTACCCGTGCAGGCTCGGAGGTAGTGGAGGTGGATTTCATAGTCGTAGACGTTTTTTCACCCTACACAGCGATTGTAGCCAGACCTTGGCTTCATGCGCTGGGGGCGGTTTCTTCCACCCTGCACCAGAAAATCAAATATTCTTCCGAAGGCCGAGTTTACGAAATTCGGGGGGACTAGTCCATAGCAAGACAATGCTTGGTGGCTGCCATTCAACACGAGCCAGGAGCCGAGTCGTCAACCAGGGGCTTATAGCAACCAAAGCACCAGCTACCACCCACTGAAGATCCGGATGAGGGCGCACGATGCGAAGATTTGACAAAAGTCATCATCGGGGATAATCCTAAGAAGTTCTTTTAGGTCGGATCCCAATTGTCGTTGCGAGAAAAAGAGGAGTTAATGCAACTTCTCAAGGAAAACCTCGACATTTTTGCTTGGGACGCTTACGAAGCCCCCGGGGTGGATCCGGAATTCATATGCCACCATTTGAAGGTGAACCCCACGATCACCCCCAAGAAGCAACTGCCTCGGCGTCCATCTAAGGACCACGCTGAAGCGGTCAGGGAAAAGGTGGCGAAGCTCAAACAAGCGGGGGCGATTAAAGAAGTTTTCTACCCAGAGTGGCTGGCAAATACTGTTGTGGTGAAGAAAAAGAGCGAGAAATGGCGAGTATGAGTGGACTTCACCGACTTGAGCAAGGCATGCCCTAAAGACCCGTTCCCTATGCCTAAAATCGATCGGCTAGTAGATGCCACCGTCGGACATCCCCGAATGAGCTTCTTGGACGCATTCCAAGGCTATCATCAGATACCCTTAGCTCTGGAAGACCAAGAGAAGACTGCTTTTGTGACCCCCACGGGTAATTACCACTATAAGGTGATGCCGTTCGGTTTAAAAAATGCGGGTTCCACTTACCAGAGGATGATGACGAGGATGTTTGAACCACAACTAGGGAGAAACATTGAGATTTACATCGACGACATGGTGGTGAAGAGCAAAGTGGTGTCCGAGCACGTGAAGGATCTAGAAAGCACCTTCGAAGTTCTCAGGAGGTACAAGCTACGCTTAAACACTGCTAAGTGCTCGTTTGGTGTGGGGTCAGGCAAGTTTTTGGGATATATGGTAACTCACAGGGAAATCGAGGTCAACCCTGATCAGATAAAGGCCATTAATGAGTTACAACCTCCTCGGAACCCCAAGGAGGTCCAGAAACTGACAAGAATGACAGCAGCCCTAAATCGATTTATCTCTCGATCAGCGGACAGGTGCAGACCTTTCTTCTCCTTGATTAACAAATCGAAAGGGTTCGAATGGACAAAGGAATGTGCTGTGGCCTTCCAACAGTTGAAGGATTATCTAGCTCGACCACCAATCATGTCAGCCCCGAACCCGACGAGGTCTTGTTCGCATACATCGCTGTAGCTACCCATGTCGTGAGTTTGGTGCTAATCCGAACAGAGGGCGGTGTACAGAAACCCGTTTACTGCATAAGCAGGTCGCTTCAAGAAGTAGAGGTCCGTTATTTGCCATTGGAGAAAGCTATTTTGGTAGTGGTGCACGGTACATGAAAGCTCCCACATTACTTCCAAGCCCATACAGTCGTCGTCCTCACCTAGCTTCCGCTCAGGGCTATACTCCGAAGTGCAGACTATACTGGGAGAATTACGAAATGGGGAACGATCCTAGGGGCTTTTGACATCAAGTATATGCCACGCACCTCAGTCAAGGGCCAGGTGCTTACTGACTTGGTAGCCGAGTTCACGGAGCCCCGACTAGAAGAAGTAAAGCTGACATCAGACGTGGAGGAAAAATCGGTTGGCATGATTTGTCAGCAAGAGTCTTCCCTTTGGGAGGCGTACGTGGATGGTGCTGCAAACCAGAGAGGCTCTGGAGTGGGGCTAGTGCTGATATCCCCCGAAGGAATCGTTATTGAAAAAGCATTAAGGATGGGCTTCTCGGCAGCCAATAATGAGGTGGAATACGAAGCCCTATTGATGGGAATGAGCATGGTCCAAATGATGGGAGGAAAGGCAATGAAGGTATTCTCGGACTCAAGGCTGGTTGTGGGTCAAGTTTTGGGAGAGTTTGAGGCAAAGGACGAAAGGATGCAAGGATATCTGAGCCGAGCTAAACATCTGCAGTCAGAGTTCGAATCTTTCAGCTTGCTGCATATTCCTAGGAGTGGCAACTCACACGCCGATTCCTTGGCCACTTTAGCCACCTCTTCGGCACAAGACTTGCCGAGAGTTATCCTCGTTGAGGACTTGCATAAGCCTACCGAAGCAGGAAAAGGAGTAATCCAAGTACACCAGGTTAGGGCCGGACCCAGCTGGATGGACCCACAGGTTCTGGTTGTCTGAGGATCGAAAACTATACAAACGTTCCTATTCAGGACCGTACCTGTTGTGCGTGCATCCTGAACAGGCTGAGCTGCTACTAGAGGAACTGCACGAGGGAATCTGTGGGAGCCACACTGGAGGAAGATCCTTGGCTCACCGAGCCATCACTCAAGGTTATTGGTGGCCGAACATGCAAAAGGAAGCCCTGGATTATGCCAAAAAATGTGATCAGTGTCAGCGGTTTGCTCCACACATTCATCAGCCAGGGGGAACTCTCAACCCGTTATCCAGCCTATGGCCCTTCGCCCAATGGGGCTTGGATATCATAGGACCATTCCCTAAGGCCGCAGGAAACAAGAAATATCTGCTGGTTGGCACCGATTACTTCACCAAGTGGGTCGAAGCGGAACCTCTTGCCAATATCCAGGACGTGGACGCGCAAAAGTTCGTGTGGAAGAATATAGTTACTCGATTTGGCGTCCCATGTGCCCTCGTCTCGAATAATGGCCTGCAGTTTGATAGCAAAGCGTTCAAGAGCTATTGTAGCGAACTGGGGATCATAAATAGGTACTCCACCCCAACTTACTCCCAGGGTAATGGCTAGGCCGAGGCAGTTAACAAAGTCATCGTAAACTACTTGAAGAAGAGATTAGATGACGCGAAGGGTAAATGGGCAGAAGAATTGCCACATGTGCTTTGGGCTTACAGAACCACTCCGCGCAAGTCTACTGGAGAGACCCCCTTCTCCATGACCTACGGGGTTGAGGCTGTCATACCTTTGGAAACTGGATTCTCTACACTGAGAAGTAGCTCATTTAGTCCAACAGGCAACGACTAGCTGCTAAAGAAGAGCTTGGACCTAATCGACGAAAGGAGGGAAAATGCGATGGTCCGACTGGCGCATTATCAACAAAAACTTAGAAAAGGCTATAATGCCAACGTAAGGCTCAGACCTCTGGAACCTGGTGACCTGGTACTAAGAAAGGTGGTGGGCACTGCGAAAAACCTAGCCTGGGGAAAATTAGGTCCCAATTGGGAAGGGCCATACCGTGTTACTTCGGGAGCTAGCATCGGGGCATACTTCCTTGAAGACCTAAACAATCATGTGATACCACACCCTTGGAATGTAAATAACCTCAAAATGTATTATTATTAATCAAACTCTTCTTTTAATCAGCATGTCAATCGGTTACAATTCCTCTAAGTGTTTAAACTTAAATTCATTCATGCCTGTAGTCCTCGGACCAAATGATTTGGGTTAGTTAACACTGTTACGATTCCTTTAAGTGTTTAAACTTAAATCCATTCATGCCTGTAGTCCTCGGACCAGATGATTTGGGTTAGTTAACAATATGTCACGATTCCTTTAAGTGTTTAAATTTAAATCCACTCATGCTTGTAGTCCTCGGACTAGATGATTTGGGTTAATTAACACTGTTACAATTCCTTTAAGTGTTTAAACTTAAATCCATTCATGTCTGTAGTCCTCGGACTAGATGATTTGGGTTAGTTAACACTGTTACGATTCCTTTAAGTGTTTAAACTTAAATCCATTCATGCCTGTAGTCCTCGGACCAGATGATTTGGGTTAGTTAACACTGTCACGATTCCTTTAAGTGTTTAAACTTAAATCTATTCATGCTTGTAGTCCTCGGACCAGATGATTTGGGTTAGTTAAAACTATGTTACAATTCCTTTAAGTGTTTAAACTTAAATCCATTCATGCCTGTAGTTCTCGAACCAGATGATTTGGGTTAGTTAACACTGTTACGGTTCCTTTAAGTATTTAAACTTAAATCCACTCATGCCTGTAGTCCTCGGACCAGATGATTTGGATTAGTTAACACTGTTACAATTCCTTTAAGTGTTTAAACTTAAATCCATTCATGCCTGTAGTCCTCGGACCAGATGATTTAGGTTAGTTAACACTGTTACGATTCCTTTAAGTGTTTAAACTTAAATCCATTCATGCCTGTAGTCCTCGGACCAGATGATTTGGGTTAGTTAACACTGTCACGATTCCTTTAAGTGTTTAAACTTAAATCCATTCATGCCTGTAGTTCTTGTACCAGATAATTTGGGTTAGTTAACACTATGTTACAATTCCTTTAAGTGTTTAAACTTAAATCCATTCATGCCTGTAGTACACGGACCAGATGATTTGGGTTAGTTAACACTGTTACGGTTCCTTTAAGTGTTTAAACTTAAATCCACTCATACCTGTAGTCCTCGGACCAGATGATTTGGGTTAGTTAACACTGTTACAATTCCTTTAAATGTTTAAACTTAAATCCATTCATGCCTGCAGTCCTCGGACCAGATGATTTGGGTTATTAACACTATGTTACAATTCCTTTAAGTGTTTAAACTTAAATCCATTCATGCCTGTAGTACTTGGACCAGATGATTTGGATTAGTTAAACCTATTATGGTTCCTTTAAGTATTTAAACTTAAATCCACTCATACCTGTAGTCCTCGGACCAGATGATTTGGATTAGTTAACACTGTTACAATTCCTTTAAGTGTTTAAACTTAAATCCATTCATGCCTGTAGTCCTCGGACCAGATGATTTGGGTTAGTTAACACTATGTTACGATTCCTTTAAGTGTTTAAACTCCTTCATGCCTGTAGTCCTCGGACTAGATGATTTGGGTTAGCTAATACTATGCTACGATTCCCTTTAAGTGGATCACGATAAAGTCAATGTGCAAGACATCATAATAACAGGAAGTTATATTACACGCAACAAAGGAAATAAACGCTAAGGAAAAACTGCTTCATTAATCAAAAGAGTATATTACAACCTCTTGCAAAAAGAAAAACAAGAGAGAAAGGAGGGCTCTATGCATCTACTCTTGAGCTGGGGAACCCACAGGGCCTGCAACCTGGCCTGTCTGAGCGGCAGCTTCTGGGGCTTGGCTCTGGGATTCAGCTGGAGTCTCCTCTTCGTCCAACCTTTGGCCTTTGTCTTTGGCTGGCTCAACTGGCGGAACAGTCTCTTTTTGTGCATCAAGGGCGGAAGGGGAAGCCCCATCGACTGGGCTTGGCTCTGTGGCCTTCAAAAGCTAGGAAGGAGGAGGAGAGTCAGTCTCTTGGAGCGCTCGGATATTTGGATGGTAGTATATGCTCCCAGGTAGCCTCAGGGTAGAGTCCGAAGGGACCCCAGTGACATCCAGTGCCTGAAGCCAGGTTACGTCGCAGTAGTCACGAGCAACCGAAGCAAATTGCTCCGTGAGCTGCTTCCCAGTCTCGTCCACTCCTAACTGATATGCTGCTTTCCTCTCAGCTTCGACTGACTCCTTGGCCAGTTGAACTGCCTGCTCAACTGCTCGGGCGCCCTTCCTGGCTTTTTGAAGTTCAGCCCTAAGACCCTTCACCAGCTCCTTCTCAGTCGCCAGGTTGATTTCTGACGCACGCAGTTGCTTGCGCTACTCTTCGGCCTGGGTCTCGACGTTTTGGAGGCCGGCCTTGTTGTTGTCCCTCTCACGGGTCACGGCCTTAAGCTGCTCGAATAGGCCAGCATAGTCATCCTTCAGCTGGCCGAGGGCCCTTTCCGCCTCAGATTGAGACTGGACTGCCACCTGGGCCTCGAGGTGGAACTTTCTGTTCCACTCCTCAGCCACATAGATTTGCTGAGTAATCTGCACGACAACATATTTAGCTCAAAGTAAGTGGGAGTCAGAGTGAATTAAAAACGAAACTCAAGTTAAGAGGGCAAGTTTATTTACCATGGCCATATCCCTCTTAAGGGACAAGAAAAGCTCCTGCTGGTTGAAGCGCCTATAGGACTCCATATCGTGGGGCAGGAGGAGTGGCTGCTGTAGGGCCTCAGCGACGTACCCAGCTCTTCCCCCATCATAATTCTTGAGGGAAGTATCCCAGAGAATGGGGGCACCATCCAGCTCAAGTCTTGGGCACCACGTGCGAGGTCCTACTCCTTGGCGTACATCGGCCCTGAGTATCTTGTCTCGGCTTTCAGTGGAAGTGGCCCTTTTTCCTCGGTCCCTCACCGTCCTCTGCTGCTTGCTTACCTTTGAGGGCATCCCCACCTCCCTCTCTTCCGGCTCGTGGGGCCTCTTCTTCTGTGGGTCTGGTATGGGCCTCGAGCTGTGTTCAAGAGCCTTGGGAGGCGCTGGGGGCGGGACCTCTGTTGGATGAGAGGTCCCCGGGCCTTTCTGCTCGGCCTTACGACCCCTATTCTTCATCAGAAGCTTTAGGTCCACCATCTCCTCGTTCGAAGAGTCGTCGGGGAGTGCAGTTACTAGAAGCGGGTGGACACTGGAATGCCTGTTGCCTCTTTCCTCGGCCTCCAAGACCTCTACCGCTTGATTTGCCCCTGAAGCTTCCTCCCCGAAGTGGAAGTTGTCTATTTGCTCTTCTAGCGAGGAGGTGGAGGAACCAACCTTTTCACCCTCAACCTCTAGGCCAGGTTGAGCTTGCTGTACTGGCTGGATGAGGTGGGGTACACCCTGAGGGTTCGGGTGTGGTGCTGGTGGAAGGTCGTGTGGAGCCAAAAAGCCCTTGAACGAAACGTTGATGCAGTTAAGACGTTCGTCTCCCTGGACTATCGCGTTGCCGACTGGTTGGAGGTCTTTTCGCCTCGCTGTGTAGCCTAGGATGAGGGGAGCCGATCGGAGTTGTCCGTCCTCGCTCACAAAGATCTTGGTCCGCAGCAAATAGCTGAGCGCGGCGAAGTTGGTAAGGCTGAGCCGAGGAGATATGTTTCTTCTATCTGTTACAAGTCACAGCAGAACTTTGTTAGAAACTGAAAAGCGGCAATACAGGAAGAGTCAAAAACTGTTAAGAAATGAGGATCCTGAGCCTATAGTTAGTGTGCCTAAGTCTAACATGTCCTACCTGGCTTCCCTGCTCTGGTCGGACAGTAAGGGCCATCATACCACGCGCCCGAGATGATCACGTAGTCGTCTTTCATCCCTTTATTGGTTTTGGAAAGGCAAGAAATGAGCCTAATAATGTCGAACTGGGACTTCAAATAGTATCCCGCCCCTTGCTAACTGTGGAACTGATACATATGCACCACGTCGTGCCAAGTGAGCCCCAGTCTTAGGAGGCGGTTAAGATCCTCTATGGCTCCTAAGATCCTAAACATGTTAGGCGCGCACTGCCAAGGGGTGATCCTATGGTTGATAAGGTAATTAGTGGTGATGGAGCCCATAGGAATCGTCATCCCTCCTTCGAGGAATGCGATGAGAGGGATCACAACCTCCCCCATTTCCCGATCAGTTAGTATTTTCTCCGGAGGGCAGTACTTCACACCCACGTTTGGAGGTATGCAGTATGTGGCCCTAAACTTCTCCAACTGGGCGGGGCTGTCTACAAAATACTCTAGTTTACCCATCTCTCAACAGAAAAATGAAGGCACAACGCAGCAGTGAGAAAATGGTCGCTCAAACTGAAAAATAGACGGTCGAAGAGAAAACCGAAGGATTAAGATTGCGAAAACTTACAGGAACTGGGTTAGAGACTGACCCCTAAGCTCGCGGAAGGATTCCTTAGGACTCTGAGAAGAGGCAAGATCAGCGATTGAAAGAGCTCTGACCGTTTGTGTGCTTGTGGGGTGGTCTGAAAGTTGCAAAGTGAGAAGAAATGTCCACATCCGAGATTTTATACGAGGTCAAACGAAGAGGCAGAAGTTATTTCTCCCAAATCTCAATGAAAAGCCCCGTCCGTTGGATCAATAGCCCACCGTTGGATGCAAAGGACAAGGCGCCCCCTGAAGTAATTAATGCGGCGCTTTGGGAATACGGAAAATAGAAACAGTGATGATAGAGCGCGCGCATCCATACTTACGCACGTGCCAGGCCCAACTTTTGTCCGCTTTCCAAGTCTGAACACCGTGACAGGTCAAAATCCCATTTTTTCTCTTCGGATGCGAGGGAAAAATTAAGATTTTGAGGGGCTATTGTGGGGGGAGTAAAAGCCCAAAACCACTTAACAGGCCCAGGGCGCCCCGGTAAGAACTATTAAATTTTCGGGGAGCAAGAGGTGGTTGATGCGGCCCATTTGAAGGCGGGAAGCCCAGAAATGAAGGGAGAATGCCGACCGAAGAGGTCACTGCTAGTCCGAGGACGCCCATCTCCCCAGTCATTAATGGCCTTGATCAGGCAAACATGTGGAAGATCCGAATAGCCTTCCTCACAACCTCAATGATAGTGATAAATCCTGAGTGGATCCAAGGATGATCACAACTAAAGAAAATATCTAGAGGAAAAGCTGCTACCACCGCATTTAATGCAATGCAACAGCTTTTCTGACCGCATTTATGTGGAGAAGACCCCTGAACAGTGCAACCTCAGCTACCACCACTCACAAAGAACTAAAGTAGACATACGACATGACATGCACTCGAGTGGATGCGTGGATGAAGAACAAGTGGACGATGGAGATGATAGGAAGGGATGCTATATAAAGAAGAAGGGTCCCTGATAATGGGAGATCGGAGAAAAGAAGAAGAAAGAAAGAGAAAAGCTTTACTGTAGCTTTGAGTATTGTAATCACGGTTCATTCAATAAAACGCCTCCTCAGACATTCATTCATAAAGTTATCTAAGCCTTAATTCATGTTATCAACATTGTACGTAACCTAGCCTACTGCTCTGTGCTTCATAACCAGCCCAGCTCTTTCGCCCACTCTCTACAAATTCATTGTTCTGGGTTCGTTAGGCCTTTAACCCACATCCTGTGGGCTCGGGCAACGAAAACCGACCCTACACCACTAAACAGCTAATAACAAAATAAGCCTCTGTTAACACCAGATACATAAACAGAAGCACAGCAGTACAATCTTCAGATAGTTAATTTTTTTTGCAGCGAAAGGCAATTACAGTTTGCTTCTACTGGAGTTTAAATCCTTAGCAGTTCTAGATCCAAATAACTTCTTAAAGCCATCACCAGACAGGACATTTTCTCCTTTTGTTTTGCCTTTGTAGATGAGGAAGAAGGTAGTTATGAAAATGCTAACAACTACTGCCCAATATAAGCATACAGAAATTATGGCTAGTGGAACATGCATTACCATCACCTCTTTTTTTTTTCTTTCTTTTTTCTTTTCGTGGGCTAAGTCCACAGCAACTGTAAAAATTTAAATTCACATTTCCCAGACACAAGCTAGTCTACTGAATCTGAAAACAAACTAGGCAATACTAGTGAGGTAAGGAAGACCAATTTGTGTGCAGACACCCAATAGAGTATAGAACAAAGGATGGAGCTCCACAATTTTTCATTCTTCCAAACAACACCTCGAACATTATACTTGTAGTTTAAAACCCCTTGATTAAATTAACACTATATCTGTTTTAAAATTTTCCTTCAAAAAAACCATAATATAAATAAATAAATAAAATTATGAGTTAAGTTGCGCTTCCTGCATTTCATACATAAAACTTTGTATGAGACCCTAATTCAATCAAGGGCTGGTGATCACATTCACTTCAGTAATGTTCCACGTTTGCAGTGCTAGTACGTTCGGATAGATTAACTTTTTTCGTTTTATTTGTTTATGTACAGCTTTTTAAAAGCTCCTTTTTTTTTCATTACAATTATAACATCCAAATGCACCAACAGATAGCATCATAGCACAATAGAGTCGATTCAAGTTTCACAAAATTACATTCTATCCAAACAGCGAAAGCAAAAGTCCAACAGAAAGTTAAAAATTCTTATTCTCTTTTTTTTTCCCCAACTGTTTTTTTTTTTTTTTTTCGTCAACAACTCTGTAAAATATATGGTTCTTCTCCCACTACTACATCAGAGCCAAGAAAATTAAATGCAGACACTGAACACATCTTTTTTAACTTAAAAACCAGAGAACCGATGCACAATTTGCTTCTATATTTACAGTTCAATCCAGGCTCAGCAGCTACATTGCCAGGTATTCCACCTCCTAACTTTCGCAAACAAGATCTGGCTTCTCTTCCCACAAAATCTGCATCAAATTCAAAACAAATGATCTGAGTTCACCTTGGTAGACCTGTAAAACATTCCTCCAAAGAAAAAAAATCATTCGCACAACATTCCTCACAAGCCAAAAAATGCCAACAAGATGCCCCTGTAAAATCAAGGGCATTAAACTCAGTCTGTTGTCAGCATGGCCACAGAAAAAATCAACGTCCTCAATTGTACTCTACAGAGAGGGAGGAGCCCAGGACAGGACTCTCCTAACATCCTCAATCACCCCATCAAATCCCCCGAATCCTATCTGGCCAGAGGTGATATATAATTTTGTTAAAAGCACACCAAGTGCACCTTGAAGCCTAAAGCTTGAAGCCCCAAAGTCTAAGCGCTTTGCTTGGCCGAAGCAAAGCCCATTCAAGAAGCGCACCTTAGACACTTTTTTGGCACTTTTTGAAGCACAAAGCATGCCTAGACAAATTTTTCTATTTTATTGCTAAAAAAGACATATATTTATAAAATTAATTGTTTGATCTTGAAGAAAATGGAATGGACAAGACCGTTGATTTATCATACAAACACTATTCTTAAGGTGTTGTATTATAACAGTTTTTTTTTTTTTTTTTTAAAAATTAACATGTCAAAAGATACAAACAAGGCTAATATACCATTCACTCTTATGCTTGTTGGTCTTGGCCTTTTAGATGCATGTTGATGTAACCATATACATCATTTGATAATAACTATCATGTATATGTATTTTATAAGCACAGGAGAATTATATAAAATTTTATGTTTAAACTTTCTATGACTAAAGTATTATCATATTGTCCATTGATAGTCGTTTTAAACTTACTATATTAGAATTTAAAGATATTGAAATAACTAAAGTAAAATTTGAACCTCAACAAAAATTAAAAAGCCAGTTTATTTTACTATTTAACTTATTTTTGCTACTGTTTATAAACTCTACTACACTTTTTGGTACTATACATAAGTCACACTATACTATTTCACCTAACTGTTGCTTTTATCTATAGTACTTTTAGCAAAAAAATTTCAGTTTCAACAAAATAATCCCAAACAAACCCTATATATCATGAATAATTCTATTAGGTTACAAGATATTATATTTGAAAACGGTGCGCTTTACTTCAATCAAGTGCACGCTTGCTCTTTGCGCGTAGGGCCCTAGGTGCCAAGAGACCTGTGTGCTTGACTCTTTTACCAACACTAGTGATATGTGTACTACTTTCGACCATTACAGTAAACAAACTCTAAATGGAACCTCAACACCTTGAAATAATCAAGTTCAATACATGATGGGACCCAGAATTATCTTTTAATCTCCAGAGCTCAATTTAATAGTCTAGAAGTTTATGTGAAATGAAAAATACTAGTGCTACTACAATCTATGACAGTCCCAACCAGTCATAATTTCCAAATTTTAATCAAACAAATCTGATTTAAAAGGGTTATGAAATTAGGGACTCAAACCAGTTCCCCAAGAACTTATAAAACCAACCTTTCCCCAGAAACCTAATAAATCTCATTTTAAAGGGTATTATGAACATAAATACCCCTTACTGAAAGATTTAACACAGCATCTGTAAATAAGAGTTGGATTTAGCATAAATAATCTGGTCCCTGCACCATGGATCTTAACAAAAATATTACAATTTTGCAACATACCATTGCTGGTTTTTCCTGAACTCTGTAAGCACCGGGTATATGTTCTCAAAGGCTGTATAGGTCTCATCTCTCACCTTAAGATTCGAAATGAAACAATGCTGATCAGATCCAACCAGAATAGCATATAAAACCTGGGAGGGAAGAACAAAAAAAAGGAGTCTAGTGATATCACCTTAGCTCCTGTAAGAACGATTTTTCCTGACACAAAAATAAGCAGCACAATCTTTGGTTGTTTCATGCGATAGATCAACCCTGGGAACAGCTCTGGCTCATACTGACCACCAGAATGAGAACACAATCAATTTCAATTCTCAAAGTTTTAAAATTGTTCCAAAACACGGTTGAAACTTTGCTAGACCAAAAAGATACCTAAAAAGATACCAAAACTGGCAAGTATTTTTTTTTAAAAATGGGATACTTCTGAAATAAATTTCAAATGTCGCAGACACCAACCAATTTCATAGAATCATTATCAAAACAAACTTTCTATTGTTTCCAGCCAAGTCGGTATTACAACTGGCTATTTGATGTCCGGACAATAATGTTTGCAATAAGTTTAACTTCTGAAAGGCTAAATTTACATATAACTTCATTTTCCATAGCATGTGTGTATGCAGGTATGCATATCATAGGTTCCATGGAAGTGTTTAATTCTAAGAATGGCCTCATAAGACAACCTACCCTCCAATCATGGCCACTTCAATGGTCAGGGAAGGAAATGGAGAACATTGCACAGGCTATTTTTTGGAAAGTACATTCCAAAGTCTGATATATCACACAAATACCAATAATGGCTCTTGATATTTAACAGAAAGTACAATTAACACAGATGGACACACAGCCATCACTTACACTAGAAAAGGCACCATGGGAATATGCCAGTCCTTCAAGCCTGATGGGGAATTTAACATCACATGAACCAACTATGTTCTGAATCTTAAAATCCTACAACAGTGAAAAGCATCAATATTAGACAAATAGTAATTCTTTGTAAAATACTAAAGCTGCATGTGTCAGTATGTTTTATTACATATACATACATAAATGACACAGAGGATTGCACTGCAATTAATTTTTACCTTGAATTTAGCTGGAAAACCAAGCTTCTGTATAATTCGAGCATACTGAAAAGCAGAGATACAATGTCAGATTCAGAAATTCAATATTAAAACAACAGTATTAAATCCTAAAGATCTAGATGATTTGCAGCTCTTTCAGTGACAACATGATGAGCATGGAATTAACTCTTTTTTATCACGTTCTCATAAAACAAGGAACTGTTTGCTTGTAAAGCATATGGGCATGTATAATTTCACCTTTCAGCTCTGTCAACATTTGCATGAATTTAAGTACTAGTTTGAAGAGACTAGATATCTGAAAAGTAAAGCCAAACTACAAACAACAAGCTATAGGGTTCTGGATACTCCTCTGCATCTCCCAGATGGCCCTCTGTTTAAAAACTCATGTATGCAGCTGCCTGAAGGTTTAAAGGCATGCATTATAAAGTTATGAATACTATTTCAGCTGAATATACTGTACTGCCTACCACACTGCATTTGCCAAAGATTTGGGGTGTTGATCCATTCCAATTCCAATTGCTTCAGCTAATTTTACTGTTTTGTGCAGATACCAATTCCTATTCTATTTTGAAACCTTTTCAGACTGACAAGGTTATTTTGATAAAATTGGAATGCCCTAATATTGGAATGAGGTTATGCAGGGAATATGCACATGCACACAAAGTATAATCCGAGAACGGTACACCGGAATGCACCAACACCGAAATATTTCATTCCAGTATTCCAGTATACAAACCAAATCGGCCACCAAAACTATATTGTAACTTTGATCCATTACCTTCCGTGCTGCCAACTTCGACTGTTGTTCACTCTTAGCTCCAGTACAAACCTAAACATTTGGTATTCACATAACCATTAAAAAATCTTAGAAATTATTTAAAAAAAAAAAAACTGCAAAGATGCCACACCATGTATGTCTATTTTAAAGAGAACATAGCAAGCTTTTAGATAGAAAGCACCAACTTAATATTCCAAACAAAGAAAATTAGTTAAAATAGTGGATTCATTTAACAACAGGAGGAACAGGTAGCACTTATTGGCCTCATCCACCACAAACTGAAACACAATTTTTCTTGTCACAAATTTCTAAGTAAATGACACATAGGTGCGGTTTTGATACAGATGAAATGGTGTTTGCGTTTTCTACATTTTTTTTTTTTTCCTGGACGTGCATCTGGTACTGTTCATTGTCCATGAACAGTGATTTTAGGCTTATGAACAGTGCCAAATGCGTGAACAGTAATTCTTCACACAATAAAAAAATTATTTTGCTATAGTGTTTTCAGTTTTCAACAAAATAAATTGTATCCAAACGGACACATAGATGGGCTCATTTTCACTTATCACTCTAGTATAGATCAATGAACCATACATGTTAATCTTCAAGAATAGAGATTTTTGATTGTGAGGTATGAAAGAAAACAACAAAAACAGACCCAGATGGCAGTTTAAAGGCATATAAAACAGCATATAAAGAGAACTTCTACTGTTGTCCGTAGAAAGGTACCAAATGCTTTGTCAAAACTTACCATCTTCCCAGAAGCAAAAATCAAGGCTGTGGTTTTTGGTTCCCTTATCCTCATAATTACGGCAGCAAAACGCTGTAAGAACACAACAAATTTAAAATGTAAATGTTATCTATATATATATATATATATATATAAAACCGAAGCTTTTTAAGCTCTCACAATTTTTCACGTCAGCAATACTTATATAAATAATAATAAATCTTTTTTTATTTCCACCAAATACAAATTACAAACCCAATCCTAAACGCAGAAATCAGCCGCAAACAAAAAGCCACACTCATAGTCCAAAGTCCATCAAACAACTAACCAACCATTACAAATCCGTATCAAATCGAAAGACCCAACCTCTACCAAATCTCCCTCTTGTCCCTTCACCTAAAGGGCACACCGTCAGCCACCACTAATTGTCTTCTCTTTTGCTCAGAACTTCCACACCCAAAACTCCCAATGAGAAATCAATGTGTAGGTGGCTATCGCTGCTCAAGTTGACGTCGTTGAGAGGCTTGCTATGGGTTAGTTAGAGACATAGAAATGTGGGTTTTCATTGGGTTTGAGGGTGTGGATCGAAGGTTGGGTTGTATTGAGGTGGTTGTCTACTTTGGCAGTTGGGTTGTATGCGTTTGCTGCGATGTGGATTAAGGTTTCCCCTTCTTCTTTTTTGGGTTATGGCTGTACTGGATATTAGCTGATGGTAGTTGGGATGAGATTGGTGTATGTGGAGATTGGAGCAAATTTGGTCGGGTTTTTAGATTTGGGTTTTTGGTTGGCTATCATAACTTTTCTTTTTTTTTCCCTTATGGATCTAGAATTTTGGGTGGTTGTCAGTGGTGGGTTATGTGCGTAGTTGTGTAATTGTGCTTGCATTTGGTGGGTTTTGAGAACAATGGAATTTTTATTTTTATTTTACTAAAAAACAAACACTAAAATATGATTTCTAAAACATTTCCAATTATGCAACTAACTACCGTAAAATGAAAACATTTTACTAAAAATATTTTACACGTAAAATATTATACATTATAAAATATTTTATTTAGAACAACAAAAAGTGTAAACATAATGGAAAACTTTCATTTGTTATATATTTTTGTTCTTTTACCATTTTTGCAATAGTTGATATTGTTCAATTTTTCTTTAATTGAACGTGATTTCAGTTTTTGAGTATGTTGAGTCATATTATGAGTAGAAAGCCAGCCTATTCATTTTAAAGTGAGTTTTTAAGCAAAGTAAATATATATTATTTTTCTCAAATTATTTCGTGCATTGCACGGGTTAGCAACTATGTACAATCAAAGTGGAAAAGAAAAATAATTGTTAACATCTACTTACACAATAGTTTTCCCGTGCATTGCACGGGTTAGCGACTAGTTGATATAAAACCCAAAACACAACTCTAAGTAAAACAAGAAACAAGCTTAACCATCTTTGTCAAATCAAAACCATTAAAAAAGAAAACAGGGGGGAAAAAAACAAAACAAAAAAAAGGAGAAAAAAAAAAACCTTTTCAGAGCCATTAAATTCATAGAAAATCAATGGCTTAAACCAAGCTTTCTTAGAGTAAGCAAATATATTCCAACGTCGACTAGATTCAACAAAGGATAAATAGATAAGGAACATGCAGCACTATGGCGAACAACCCCCCCCCCCCTCCCCAAAAGAGAGAGAGAGAGAGAGAGAGCCATGCCCACAAACGTCTCCTACCTTGGGATTGTATTCTGCATTACGAGCTTGAAGTGCAATGGCCTTAAGATCCAATTTGCAGTCCAAATTTACTGTAGACACAATGTTCCTGAAGTGACAACACTAAGATGTTATAGGCTACTAATTCTGGCAGTAAATAACATAAGTGAGTTATTGCAATGTCCAATTCATTAACAGAGCCACATACAGAAAGGGCCAAAGTAATAAAATAGTCTTTTATTTTATATAATCTGAAGATCATGAGGACACAAATCTATCTAACCAAGAGATCCATATCCATCAGAAAGCAGAGCTAATATTCAACTCTTCCACCAATATAAATCTGAAGGCTTCAGTGCTCATTTTTTAATTAAATCAATGTAAGAAAGTAATACCACCAGAATCCACCCAAGTACAAGAAATTTTGTCTTTTTGTGTGTGTGTGCGCGCGCGCGCTCAACTTATTTGAATCATAAAGTATCTAATTATTCAGAAACCAACCAAAATCAAAGAAAAAAAGGGTTAAAATGTTAGGCTCTAGTCACACATCCATTCTCGAGACAGGAGGGACAGATAATCATAGTGAATGCAGGAACCAAATCATGAGTTAGGCAAACCCCAGCATTTACATTCAAAACATCTAAACACATTCACACTCATTCCCACAGTAGCCAGGGCACAACTGTAATTTCATATTGCTGGATACAAAATGTCAATCACAACAAACATAAAGCCACACTATAACATCAACATTGTACAGCAAGTGACCCACATCAGAATCCAAATCATTACCATTGTTATACACAAAAAAAAAAAAAATATATATATATATATATATATATATCAATTACAATGCAATGACAGACGTATAAGTACAAACACATACTAGCCATTACAACATCATAAAAACCTATGATCCTCACAACATATTATACACTGCATTTTCCTCTTCCTGGTCATACAACAATTGGCTCACGTCCATATCAGGATACTTATCTTTTAGAGATTACACAAGAAGCTTAGTCAACCAAACAGGTGCATATATATTAGAATAGTACATAATGAATTTGTGACAAAAAAGAAAAGGAACTCACTGAAGGGTAGGGACAATCCCAGAAGGGTGCTTCTTGAGATCAACTGGTTGGCTCCCTTCCAATCCCTGTTCTGCCATTCCTTTCTTTTCTTATAAATTCTTCTTTCAATCTGTTAAAACCAACACAAAATTATTCACCACCAAAACCCCATCTCTAATTGAACCCAGAAACATACCCTATAAAACCAACTAAATTCAACACCCATTTACACAAATCATTCACCACCAAAAACCCATTTTTTAATCAAACTCAGAAACCTACTCTACAAACCAACAGAATTCAACACATTTACACAAATCATTCACCACCAAGAACCCATTTTTAAATCAAACCCAGAAACAACATCCACTAACTTTTCCAGAAACCAATACGTATACACATGATAAAATTACTGAACAATCATCCATAAAATTATAGGATTTATTTATGTCAGCTCAGACAAAACCCAAAACTTCTTTTTCTATACCATTAATCCCACCAAAATAAGCGAAGGTAAAGCACCCAATAGACACACACACAGAGAGTAAAAGGAGTGGGGGGTACTCTAAACATGGGGTTCATCTAGGTTTTTCATCACGGGTATCCAAGATCAACAAAAATTTCCCCCAAAAACAAAAAACCAAAACATGGGTTCGTCTGGGTTTTTCATTCTAAAGCATCTCAGTTAAATTTACAAATAAAAAACCTTAGATTAGAAACAATAATTAAAGGTTGTAAAGACTAAAAGAGCGAAGAAACAAGAAAGCAAAAAAAAAGAAAGGAGTTCCGATTGGTTCATGTTTAGACAGGATCTGATAAAAAGAAACACAGACCTCTCTTTAATTTGACGTTGTCTGTGCTAGGGTTTGATGATCGAAAAAATCAGAATCAGAAGAATCAGATCTAAAGAAGAAGAAGAAGAAGAAGAAATTAACGGAAATTTGGGAGGGAGCGGGAAGAGTTTGAAAAGGGAGTTGTTTTTATATATAGAGTTTGGAGAATTTTGAAATTCTGGGGATTTAAAAGAGAGAAGGATATAAGGAGAGAGAGAGATGAGAGTGTGTGTGTTTGAGAGAGAGAGGGCGAGGGAGCTTTCCCTGGTTGCGTTTTGAGGATGCGTTGGGGGGGTCTTGGAGAGATCTACTCTTCTCTTTTATTTATAGGTCTCGATATTGTCCTCGTGGATTGAGATGTGGTCAACTTGTGTTGAGGGTGTTATTGGAATTTCATTTGGGGGTGATATTGTTACATGTTTTGTGGGGGGTGTGTTGGTGAAGTTCCAATGGGTGTTTGACACGTTTTTTTGGGTTCTTTCTAACGTTTGAGAGTGTTCTAGATTGAATTCTTTTCGACAATGACATGGGTCCACTTACGAGTTGGATTTTTTTTTTTTAGCTGGTTTGTTTTTAAAAAAATTCTATTTTAGCCGCTAAAAGGTTACTTCACTTTTTCAAGATTAGTTTTTAATTATGTTTTTAATTTTTTTAATTAGTTAAAATTAATAAATTAATTTTTTTTAATTTAGATGCTGATATGACATTTTTTAATGCCAAAAAACATTTTTTATTATTAATTTAGGCAATGTGGACATTAATTTAATATTATTTATTCATGTCATTTGCCACGTCAGGTTTCTCTTGTTCTGATGTAACAATAAGGACCAAAACGGGAAGCTTTTTTAGGATAGAGACTAAAATGTAGGGACTAAAATTTACTTTCTGCCAAAAAAATACTCAACCTAACCCAAGGTATCGTGTTTTCTTAGCTCAAATTCACCATATTGATTAGTTGAGTGCATACCTTTACCTAAAGGCTAAAGGGTGCACTCTATGTACAAAATCCACAAGAGGCATGCCCTCATATAAAATGAGGGCATAGTTCATCATAAATAGAAAATTTTTACCAATTTTCTATTTTCATCAACTTGTAATAATATTAGTTTTACACACATATATACGGATCTATAGTAGACATTTTATATTATACACTAATTACAACACATTATATTCCTAGTTCCTACCAACTTTTCCTCTACTTTCTTCTCTTCTTCCTCAATTTCTCTCCACCCAAACATAAGAGCCATTGTAAAAAGATTAAGAATTTTTTAAATTAACTAAAATTATTAAGTTTAAAAAAAAGTTAAAAAAAAAAAAATGAAAAGACAAGTTTAACAATTGCTTCTAAAACTTATATTCTTTCTTTGAGTTTCAACGTATGGACTATTGTTTTTTTTTTCTAGCGTAACTCATTTACTTCTGTGGGGATAAAAGCTCAAATTCACATATTGGGCCTTGAGCCCTATATGGGGATGGGGGTCCGTCCGAAAATGAGTAAATAATTGAAAAAGACCCCGAAGTAGAAAAGCACGTAAGGAAATGATAAAGAAATATCGTCCGAAAAGATTATTCTTCTTAAATATGAAGAATACTGGTCAAGCAAATACCTGGGCAATTTGGGAAATTTTCCAGGAAGTTCCAACGATAAGGATGAACCCCATACACATATAAAGATGATAAGAACGAAGAAATATCTAAAGGAAAAACTGCTACCATCGCATTAAATATACCGCAACAACTTTTCTGGCCGCATTTATGTGACCCCTGAACAGTGCAGCCTCAGCTAACACCACTCATGGAGAACTAAAGAAGATACTTGATGAGACATATACTCAAGTGAATGCTTAGATGAAGAACAAGTGTACTATAAAGATGGAAAAAAGAAAGATATATAAATGTAAAGGACCTCTCATGAGAAGGGGGATCGAAAAGGAGAGAAGAAAAAGTTTACTGTAGCTCTAAGAAATATATAAACAAAAGTTTGTCTCCTTGGACAACAATTTACTCAAGTTTCAAGTTTGTTCTTGTAATTATTTACCTGTTGAATCTTTGTTAGACGTTGTTTAGATCACTATCAACCCAGCTCTTTCACCAACTCTCTACAAATTCATTGTATTGGGTTTGTTGGGCTCATATTTCACACCTCTTGGGTTTGGGCTACAAATACTGACCTTACAACTTCCATTTTGATTTGTAACTTACCCCTTCCATTCGTTATAGTCGTACATGTCAAACCTACCATGAATGAGTGGACTTGAAGCCTGAAACCCCAAATTTCATCCATTGTCCTTAATTGATTAATTAATTAGCAAGAAGAATACTTTCTCTCTCTCTCTCTCCCCCCCCCCCCCTTCCTTGTGGCCTAGTTTTTTTTTTTTTTTTTTTTTTTTTTAAATAAAAATACTATTTGCCAATAATATATATGTGTGTATTGAAAAAGTTAATCCTATAGTTTTTATGAGTAAGAAACATGCCTATATCATATGAGTCTCGGTTACCTTAAGGGCTGTAGACTGTAGTACTATTTTTGAACCCTTAAGAGAAGTTATTTCATTTTCTTTTATTTTTTGACACTCGGGAGAAGTTAGTTACAAGTTTCTTGACATTTTTTAAGAGATAAAATTTGATTAGAACCAACAATAAGAAGATACATGTGTATATATCACTTAAATATAAGTAGACACACTTGATATTTCTATTGTCAATTTTTTTTTTTGATGAACCAGAAATTTTATTAAGAGAGAATAGGTTTCTTTCTATTGTCAATTGTAACCTTAAACTACAACAAAAAAAATGTTTGTATCGAAAGTATATTTTGTTTTTGAAGTAGGTTTTAGACTCGCATGTATAATAATCTTTTTTTAAACTCTTCATTATCATTAGTAAATTAAAAACTGTTTATTAATTCAACATCTTATAAGATGTTCCTCTCACAACAATTGTAAGGTCCCACATGTTCAGATAGAAATATCTCATAATATTATCTCCTTTTAATCCTTAATGAAATAATGAAAGAGTAATGCTACAATATAAGTTGAGTTAACAAGTTTATGTTTTTACTAGTTTTTGTTTGTAATTTTCTTTCTCCACAAGTTTGTTTTTTCTAGCTTTTGTTTGTAATTTTTTACTAGTTCTTGTTTGTAATTTTCTTTCTCTACTAGTTTTCAATCCGAGTTTTTCTTATGAATTTGCCATGCCTTAAAGCTGCTTAGGTCCTTCTCCAATATAAGTACTATTATTTATGGTGTTCCCAAATCTTCTGTGTAGATTGGCTCAGCAGATTCCTTTTATTCAGTAGCTTAAAGTTAAAACCTTTGGGGGGTCCTTAGTTATGAAATTGGTCATGCTCCTATAGGCTTGGGGACAATAAAGGAAGATTTTTTACCGTACATTACCAAATTGAGTTATACTTCCACAACTTGAGGAAATTGTGTGGTTCAGCAATTTTTTTTTTTTATTGGAAAATTTTGAATTTCATTCAATTGAAATACAACAGGGAGACCATTGAAAAAGCATTACCAACAGAGATCCTCAAGAATAAGATGCTCAACAAGGCTTGGGATAGACCTTTTCCAAACCTAGGAAGCACCAGAATTCCTAGCTACTCTTGCAAGTTCATGGGCAACTCTGTTGCCTTCCCTTTTCAGATGTTGAAAAGAGCACCAGCTAAACAATGAAGAAACTTTCCTAATGTTCCAGATTATGTGCCCAAGCTCACCACCTTGGACCCCATCATTGATTACTTGAATAATGGACAAGGCATCGGACTCAAAAATAGCATAGGAAACCTCCATTTCCACTGCAAGGAGCACTCCTTCTTGCATGGCCAAAGCTTCTAATATCTCAGAAGAGAAAGACGCTAGAAGGACTTTGCTTGAAGCAACTAAAACTTGTCCCATGTTGTCACAAATGACCACTCCAATGCACAAGTTCCTCTCATCATCAAACGCTACTGCATCTGAATTTACTTTGAAGAAGCCTAAAGAAGGAGCTTTCCATTTGGTCAAAGGAGGGGCCTGAGGCAAAACTAGGTAAGAGCAAGCTGCCTTAAACTCAGCCATGACTCTACCTGCCATTTCCCAAGCATGAATTGGAGGGGAGCCAGAGTCCTCACGGATTGCTTTATTGCGATTCCACCAAATAGACCAAGTAACAGCAAAGAAAAGTTCTAGATCATTCGGGGAGCCTTTTGCAATAAAATCTAAGGCAATATCCACCAAGTCACAAGAGGAAGTAGAGAGATCCACTAGGCAATTGTGCCAAAATGCCCAAGTCATTTTTGCATGAACACAGTGAAGAAGTGCATGAGCTGTGGTTTCAATGGCTTTATCACATAATGGGCAGAAACTTGAGCAATGAATTCCTCTATGGTTTAGATTTTGCATAGTTGGAAGACCATTGACACAAATCCTCCAAGCAAAAATTTTGAGTTTCGAAGGAACTTTCTGCTGCCATATCCGCTTCCACAATAAGGACCTTGAGCAGCTTGAGGTGCTTTCACCTTCCTTAATTGAATCCACAATACCCGAGGCAATGTGATATGCACTCTTAACCGTAAATGCTCCTCTTTTGTTGCCTATCCAGATAAGACAATCTTCGAGCAGATTATAGCTTAAGGGAATTTTAAGGATGGTGCTGGCTTCATGAGTCAGAAAAGTGGCTCTAATTACATCAACTTTCCACCATCTAGTGTCATAGTCTATGAGGGAAGACACCATGGGAAAGTCTCCATAGTCTGCTTGGGGAGAGATCATCTTGTGGGTTGTTGGCGTTGGCAACCATCTATCTTCCTAAATGTGGATTCGCCAACCATTGCCCACCCTCTAACTTGTGCCCTTTCTAATTACCTTGAGGCTATTGTGAATGCTTTGCCATGCATATAAGGGGTTACTCCCTTTTTTAGAATTGAGAATATCACCATAAGGAAAATATTTTGCTTTGAAAACTCGAGCCACTAGGGAGTTAGGGTTGGTGAGAATTCTCCAACCTTGCTTGGCTAGTATGGTAAGGTTGAAGGCTTGTGTGTTTCTGAAACCCATGCCTCCATGGAGTTTAAACCGACACATTTTCCTCTAACTGACCCATGCAATTTTGTTCTCTTTGTCCTTTTGCCCCCACCAAAAACTCCTCATCATATTTTCTAAGTCTTGGCAAAGAGTCTTAGGGAGTTGAAAGCAACTCATGGTGTACGTAGGCATTACTTGAGCCACCGCTTTGATAAGGATCTCTCTCCCACCAATTGAAGGAGTTTACCCCTTTAGCCAGCAAGTTTTTTAGCTACTTTGTCCTTAACTTCAGCAAACACTTGTATTTTTTATTTCCCTATGATGGAAGGCAACCCCAGATACTTGTTATGCTGAGAATTTTGCATTGGATCTAGAATGTTTAGTATGCTTTCCCTTAATTCTTGAGGGGTGTTCAGGCTAAAGAATATTGAAGATTTGTCAGTGTTGATTTTCTACCCTAAAGCCTTTTTGTATCTGTTGAGAATATTGACAAATGAGTGACATTCTTGGTCCTTTGCTTTGCAAAACAAGAGGCTGTCGTCAGCGAAGAAGAGGTGAGTGATTGTGATTAAAGGGCAGCCTCTGCAAATGGAGATTCCATTAATTTGTTGATTCCTGGCAACTTTCTGAATAAGAGCTAAAAAACCCTCAGCACAAAGGAGAAAGAGGCAAGGAGAGAGCCCTTGAGGGAGAAATGTTCCCACAAGCTTCCCCATTTATAAGCACTGAATAAGAAACAGAAGAGACACAATTCATAATAAGATCAATCCATTTTTTCACAAAGCCCAATTTCTCCATCACACCTTTAGTAAAATTCCATTCTACCCTATCAAATGCCTTGTTCACGTTTAATTTAATAGACATGTAATTTTCTTTTCCTTTACTTTTATGGTTTAGGTAATGCATGAACTCGAAGGCTACAAGGACATTATCCGTGATTAGGCGGTCGGAGGTAAATGCACTTTGGTTTTCAGATATGATGTTTGGTAGAATGGCCTTAAACCTATTGGCTAGGACCTTAGAAATGATTTTATAGGTGGTGTTACAAAGGCTAATGAGACGGAATTCTATTATTTTTGCTGGTTGATTGGTTTTTGGGATGAGGGAGATATTGGTCTTGTTTAATTCAGTCATGGACAAATTTGAATTCGGCACATTTAAAACCATGTTTGTGATACTAGGTCCGACAATGTCCCAATATTTATGAAAAACAATATTCAGAGGCATGATAAAACAACAAACCTAGAAAAAAAAAGAAATTGAAAAACTGAGTGAAAAAAGAGGCCTCAGAGATCTAGGTGGATAAAATTCATCAAATGGGAAACTCCCATCAAGAGTAGCAAATATTAATCCTTACATCACCAGCCTCTATAACCCTATAAATCATCTAAATTTTAAATAAAAAAAAAAAAACAAAAGAAATTCTTTAAATCCAAACAAAACCCACTTTTTTATTTAAAAAAAAAAAAAAACACAGAAAGAAGAAAATAATAACATTAGGATGTTGTCAGAAGTAGCTGGTTGGGATATCACATACTTCGGCAAAGAAAATATCATTGGGAATCCGAATGATTCTTTTCATCATCCAACATCACTAATTCAAAGAAAAAAATATATACCAATCGCGAATTCAATTAAATAGCTTAATGTGTAATGTTTAAAAATAAGAGAAAATTAAGATTTAAAAAAAAAATGTATCAGCCTTTTTTAAAAAGCTTAATGGGTAATATTTACGCCTTCCTAGCTGCTTATAATTACTTCTCCAATGCAAGTTCTAATTACTTTTGGTGTCCTCAAATCTTCTGTGTAAATCGGCTGTTACATTTAATTCAGTAGTTATGACCTTATGGGTCATGTTATTCAAGAACCAAGTCTTAATCGACTCTCAGACAGTAACCGGTCCTGCACCTATAGGCTTAGGGACAAGAAAAGGAAGATTTTTGCTGTAGAATACTACATTGAGTTATAATTCCACGAATTAAAATGAAATTGAGAAATTGTGTTTAACCAATTATGTTATTATTATACAAGCTTTTCAATATGATTAGATCATTTACTTTAAATCACTCTTAAATTGTCAGAAAATTTAATATTGATTTTGAATGTAAAATTACAGTTTTGATCGCAACCAAAGTAGAAACTACCCAAAAAAGCAAAGGCAAACAAATTCTTTAAGCCCCTTTTTTAAAACCAGTTCAAACCTAATAGAATCAAATTAATATGATAAACACAATTGAAAATACAACCTTTAAAACAATATTCAGAGGCCTAATAAACAACAAACCAAGAAACAAAAAACTGAAATCAGAGTGAAAAAAGAGGCCTCAGAGATCTTGGTGGATAAAATTCATCAAATGGGACATCCCATCAAGAGTAGCAAATATTAATCCTTACATCACCGGCCTCTATAACCTTACAAATCATCTAAGTTTTAATAAAATAAAAGCAATTCTTAAAAACCAAACAAAACCCAGTTTTTTTTTAATAAAAAAAAACCATCTAAATTATAAATAAAAGCAATTCTTTAAAAAAAAAAAAACCCTTTTTTTTTTTAAATTAAAAAAAAAATCAAAGAGAGAAGAAATAAATAACATTAAGATGTTGTCAGAAGTAGCTGGTTAGGATATCACATATTTCGGCAAAGAAAATATCATTGGGAATCCGAATGATTCTTTTCATCATCCAACATCTCTAATTCAAAGAAAAAATACTTACCAATCACAGATTCAATTAAATAGCTTAATGGGAATGTTTCAAAACAATAGAAAAGTTTTTGAAAAAAATGTATCAGCCTTGTCACCGAGAAAAATATCCTAAGAAGAGGAAACCCGGAGCTAAAGGCAGAATTACAAGTATGGAATAGATACAAGTAACGTAAAACTTCAATATAGCCTAATGATAGATTCCATGACCCCAATGACAAAGTTTTCAGATCACAGAATTGCAATTTTAGGCCTAATCAACCATCGTATAACCAAACCCTACTAGACCCATATAAACAAAAACACATAAAATCAATAGATACAGAAGAACAAACGAAAGAGACACAGAAAAACAAGAATGAAACCTTTGGAGGCTTTTGAGAGTTTGGGGAGTTTTGAGTTGTGTGATTTGATTTATGAAAACGTAAGAGGTCGCCGCACAAGTGAAGAATGAAAGAGTTGTGAGCTGCTTTTATAGATGAATATGAGAGAGAGTATCAGAAAACCCTAGAGAGTTGAGAGGCGTTGTTGTTGTTGTTGTTGTTGTGGACTAAAAGTAATATTGGGCTGAATATGAGAAAGAGTATTAGAAAACTCTAATGTTTTGGGCTTATTCGGCCTTTTTTTCTGACTTGCTTTCTATTGGGCTATAAAACCCAACATATGACCCCGGTGGAAGTCCACACCAACTTTTTTTTGGGGGGCTGAAGTATTAGACCGGTGGGTCTGTGACATTGATTTGAAGAAGACATTATTCTAAAATGTAAGTCCTCTCTCTCTCTCTCTCTCTCTCTCTCTCTCTCTCTCTCTCTCTCTCTCACACATTAGGGACCAATCCTTTTTACTGTTTCTTATACTTTTATATACTTCCTATTTATAATGTTTGAATGTTTATTAATGTCTTTCTGTTTGTCATATTAACAGATCAAGGTGGTTCATGTGTTCCCTGTTAGCAGTGAAAGTGTCTATAATATTGAAGTAGAATGAATTACACTAATGAGTGGAGCATGTGGGGGTTCACGTGGGGCTCTTTGTGGTGAGAAGCTGATGTAGGGGTCACATGAGGTTCATTTAGGACATGTAAGATTAACTAATTAATATTTAAATGAATAGGCTTGACACATAGGCATTTTGTTTTCTACATATGAATTCTCTTTTAATGGGTTGATGATAGGGATGAAAATGGAAATAGCTATTCGCTTTCAAGGACTAAGGTAGGTGCATCTAAAAAATAGGAACCAAAATAGGAATTGGCCAAATGTAGGGACCAAAAGTACATTTTCACATTTTTTTTTTTAGGGGCAAAAATCAAACGTGATCCACCTTCCAAATGCCTAATATTTGTTTTTGTAGATAGAGGAGATGGTTTGGATCCTCCTTTTGTTTGAAATTTGAGTTGGGATTGAGTTTAAAACTTTAAATTGATAAACTCTTCAATCTAAAGTAACCAAATCCAGTCCACGCTATTATGATAGTTTTAAAAGTGTTTTTTTTTTTTTTTTTTTTTGAGACTTAGCTTGATTTATTTTAGTTGAAATTTAGTTTTGATGAAATTAGAATATAATATTCAATAAATTGTAATTATTTCTTTGAGAAAGGGCTCAAATAGGTCAATGAAAGCCTAAATTTTTTTTGATGGGAGTGAAAGCCCAATTTGAATATATAACAAAATGACTCCAAGCCGAAGACCGAATTTGCTTTATGATGATTAGGTTGGGTTGGTTTTTAAAACTGTTATAATACCTCAAAAATGACCTCATCCAACTCATTCACACCCGTAATTAAAAATTTAAGACAATGGATTTTTTTTTTTTTTTTTTTTAATTTGGAAAACAACGGATTTTAGTTGTAAAAAAAAAAACCTCAAATACCTATGTGTTGATTAGCGTTTTTTTTTTTTTTTTATAAAAAATATCTTAAAAATTGTTTTTAGATAACACAAAGAAATCTTGCAAACAAACAGTTTCAAATAGCATTCCGGTGTTGTGAAAACAGGTTGTCTTTAAGAATAATTCTCTAAAACAAATTTCCACACGTTATTAGCATGTTTCTGCACTTAAAAAAAAAAATTAAAAAAAAAAATTAAAACAAAAAGATTTAAAAAGTTAAAAAAAGAAAAAGAAAAAAGAACAAGCCCCTCAGTTTTATTTATATAAAATTACAGATTACAAAAAGGCGTTACAAAATTGTGAAATACAAAGCAATAGCAGTTCCAAAACTGCACAAATTGAGAGTGCCTAAAATTTCTAAGTGTCTTAACTAGTAACAGAGACCCAGCAATACTAAAGGAGGTAGAGGGAAAAGGGAACACTAATGCAGAAACAAGCAACTACAAGAATTTGGAAGAGTGACATGAGCAGAAGATAGCCAAAACTTAAAACATTGTTTAGTATTTGAATATCTCAATTACAACATCATCATATACATTATAATACTCAAATTTTTTTAATTATAAATACAAAAGTGGTACTAACAAATTGCCCACTAAGCCATCCCTTCCATTTTAACTTTTGAGCCTGAAAAATGCAGTAATCCACCTGAAGAGAGACAAAAATCACTTTCCCTTGAGGTTTCCCAGCATCAGCTTATCTGGAAAGAGATTCTTCGGTCCACTAATGGTCATGGGAATTTCAAGTTTCAAAAATGCAAAAGCAAGGAGCAGTAATTGAAATAACTAAAATTCAGACATTAACGGATCACTTTCTGTTTATCTAAGGCTTGAGCTACACCAGTTCCTTCAAGGTCTTTCACAAAAGTCCTAAGACACCCATTGATGATACGGGGTGCTGCTCCATCACAGAATCGTTTAGCAAGATCAACAGCCTTCAAAAATAGCCATGCCATATACGATTAGATTAATGTATATTGGTAAAGGAGGACAGCAAAGTAAAGATAAGCAAACTTAAAAAGGAATGGAAAATAAGACATTACTTCGTTGATGACAATCTGGTGCCGTGTCCCCAGCACTGTTATCTCAGACATTGCCAAATGAAGAATACAAAGCTCCAAGATTCTGCCTGCTGGCTCATTCTGCAGTATATAAATGAATAAGATGCAAACATCTCCATTAGTAAATTTGAAGAAACTAAAACATTGGCAAATATGTAATCTCTTTTGTGATCGGCCATATATATATATTTGGGGAAGGGGGGACTCTATGCTCTAATTTGAGATGTTAAAATTATAAGACCTAGATGGGAAGATAACATTACGTAAATAGCCAAAATTTCCGGGAAAGAAGAATTTGCAAATGAAAATGGAATAGAACAAAAAATAAAAAAGAAGACAAGTTCTTGGGTGCAGCTAGATTTGACGCATCATAAAGAAACACATGAATTTATAAAAACCTATATCTTCAGCTATTTTGCTGCTAGTTCTTTTGGCTATGCCCTCCCAAGAAGAGTATAAAATCAGCAATGCAGCATATATGCCCATTTCAGAATTTCAAAAACAGGAAAAACATCAAAAAGATAATAGTGTTTTAAAAATAAAAAATAAATAAAAAATAAAAAAGAAGAAGAAGAACATTATCATTTAAGTTAAGATAATAATGCTTAACAAATAAAAAAAGACATCTTTACTCTGTCCAAGTCATAGGGTTGCACTAAATGCCAAATAAGCACATATACCTTAATTATAGAGAGTGGCATCCAAGAAAGACAAACAAATCTACCATGGTAAGGTCAGGGCACGGGAACTGGAAAATGAATGCATATATTACAGCCTATGTTTTGCAAATAAATTTAAGTATGTATACTACCTAGCAAGAAATGCCAACGATTGTTAACAATGAGAATTGTGCTAGCAGAAAATAAGAAACCAGGAATTTAATATTTAAATACAATAACTGCTTCAACCTTCCAATTTGCAGGGGCAACCTTGTCAATGACAAGCACATGGCTGTCCCATCTCTCCATGACTGCAACCAAAATTTTCCTAGTAAATCTGCAATAAACCATGGAGACATGGTTAACTCTCTCCCTCTATGTGCACGCACTAGCACAAATGAAGGAGAAAAAGAAAGAAAGGATAAAGACATGCTCCACTTGCAGCGGGTAACAAATGTAGCAACAGAGATAAAGTAATAATTAACTAATCTATAAACTCAGAGAGTTTACCGCAAAATCAATTTGCTGTATACCAACTTTGGAGGAGCTGCAAGGACTTCTGCTTCTGAGGTAGAAATAAAACAACAAAACAATTCATGCTACTGAAAAGTTAGTGAAAAAGGGAAATTGAAAAATGAATGGATATAATAGAATTGCAACTAAATCAGAGAGCTAATAATAATTGCACATACAAGGCTATCATTTTCTCAACTAGTACAAAGCTACTGAAGTAGCATAGCCTTCCTATAAACAGAAAAGGTCATTCTAGCATGGAACTAGAGCAACATAGAGGGCACTTAAAACTTCATGAGACCTGAGAATTAAAAAAATTTCTGTGCATGCCCTGGTAACTTAAAGATACATTCACTATGAAGTTATTCTGATAACAGCAAATGAACAAGCTAACACAATTTCACATTGACTGAAGAACATCACTCCACAATAACAAAGCTTAAGCTTAGTTCTAACTATAATCAAAATTTTGATTTTAATGATTTGCAACATGGGGACAGGTACTCAGTAATGTTTATGTAAATATTGAGTATGTTGAGGACATGGCTATGTATGTAACTAAACAAGTGTGTTTCCCACTTGAATAGATAGACTTTTGGTAATTTAGAAATGACCTGTGCAAGTCCTGAGGAACTACAGACTATTATTTCAATCTAGAAAACAAAATTAAACACATCCTGAACACAGATTACTAACATTTATATAAAGATAGTGAACAATTGGAAAGAGGGGAAGAGAAAGAATCCTAAGAACTATTATTTCAACCTACAAGGAACCCCCTCAAGGTATGGGCCAGTGGGACCACCCCTGAGGGGCAAACCCTGGACGCCTACACTCCCCCACTGAGCAGGCATCGAGTAAGTCACGACATGCCTCAGCTAGGGGTCGAATCAAAGACTTCTGGGTTTACATTTAGTCTAGGCACTCTCCCTAACAACTAAGGCACCCCAGGTGAGGGCCAATCTACAAAGATAATTGAACGCATCCTGAATGCAGATAGCTAAAATTTAAAAAAGATAGTGAAGAGTTGGGGGAGGGGGACAGAGAAAACATTCTTAAGATTATTTATTCAATCTAGAATGATAACGAAGCACATTCCACACATAAATGGCTATAAATTAAACAAAGAAAGTGAACAATTGGGGGTGAAGAGGGCAGAGAAAACATTCTAAAAACTATTTATTTAATCTAGAACGGACAGAAAACACATTCTAAACACAAATAGCTATAAATTAAACAAAGAAAGTGAACAACTGGGGGTGAGGGAGGGAGGGTAGAAACATTCAAAAGACACAAAAGAAGCCTAGATTGCATTCTAAATCCTAATTACTAGCAAGTGTTCTGAATCTTTCTATTTAATCTACCTTGAAGTTGAAACTTGAAACTTGAAAGCACCGATTGATTGAGTCAACATTGATTCCAGCACATCCATCACTTAATATAGATGAAGATTAACCAAACAGATATAGAGGTTTGAACATTTCTAAAATACACTAGCAGTCTGAAACGGACCTCTAAAAGCTTATGATTTGAAAGAGACTACATGCTTTTTGAAAAATTCTAAGCTATATGGCACTAGAGAATGACACTTACAACTTACTTATTCACTAAATTAGCTCTCAAATGCAGTCTTCTTTCTAGCAATTGCATAAAACTTAAGAAGGTAAAAACAAAACCAAAACTTTGACATGATTACCAATTGCAGTTTCCTTTTCATCATTGCTTAGAAGCTCGTCTGCTTCTTCCACTGTCTCTACCGTAACAGGTGGCCCTCCAAAGCACATGTGATTGTACTCCAATAACGAAGCCTTATCAAATTCATAACCAGGTTCTGAACATGTATATTTAACAAAGCCAGTCAATATTTCCCCCCCTTTTTTTTTTCCCTCAAAGCACAATACACTCGGTCCAAAAATCAAACTCCAAAATAAAAAATTTACATTGCAAGCTTAGTAATATTTGGTCTTAGATGATACCTCTTCGTGCATTCATTCGCTTCTCGAAAAGTCGAACTGGGTCTGAACCTTCTAAACAGGCTGCATAAACTATGGACCTGTCATTCAATCACACCAAACCATCAAACATCCTCCCTTCTTTCCCGAGAAACAAACATGGGTCAGCCTTAAAAACAAAAAGAGAAAGAAAACCCAGATGATAAAAAAAGAGCAAAATGAGAAAAGAATCTTACAGAGCGAGTTCTCTGGCGGCTCTTGGACTGCAAAACCTGCCACTCTTGTCAATCTTGGGCAACATGTCTCTGGAAGAGGATGAGGTGGAGAAAGCATCCTTGGATTTCTCTAGAGCTTGAGCTTGAGCTTGTTCTTCTTCGATGGTAAGAGCCGAATTGCGAAGAGTGGTTCGGGTACACAACAATTTGACTGTGTTCTTGTGAATGGTACAAGGGTATCTTCGTGTAGGAGAAGAGAGTGGGAAAGAAGGGTAGGGGAAGCTGAACTCGAAGTGGGTTTTTGAAATTGAAGGAGAAGAAGAAGAAGGATAGGTGAAAATGAAGGAGCTTGCTTCCATTGTTGTTGGAGCTGTGACTTCACCGTGAGCGCTTTGAGGATAATGCTTCTTTCGTTATCGTTTGTTGCCTTGAGATTTTAAGGGGGTTTAGCTTTAGGGGATATTTTATTCAAAACGTTGTCGTTATAACAAGTTTTTAACAAGGTTGCAATTTTTAAGAGTTTCCCCCCCCCCCCCCCCCCCCTCCGCTAAATTTGTAATTTTTAAGGCTAAGACAAGATTTTAAATAAATATATATATATATATATAAAGTCCTAGAAACGTCTTGAGGCAACTCAACCTTATCCATGCTTGTTAGGAACACTTATTGTCCCTGCAGAAGCTTATTTAGAAGCAGTTAGCCAGATCTCTACTCCCATCAACACCTATGAATAAAAAGCCAAACCCCTATCATCTTGTGTGAAACATATTGTAAATTGTATCTGAATTTGGTTTGAGTTTTGTAGTCTATAAATAATTTTTTTGTATTTTTGTAATGGCAAGAAATAGCCTTCTTTTGAAGTCCTTATGACTTATGTAAAGAGTCTGTTGAATCTAATAATATCAGTTAATTTGTTGTATCTAGTTCTCTATTCTATTTCATGTTTTCAAGTAATTTTCTATATTTCTTTAGCATTATATTTTTTTAATCAGTTCTCATAATCTTCTTACACCTTTTTCTCTTTATCTCTTCTTTTCTATATCTTCTCTATATTGGTATCAGAGCACATACTTGACTACTTGTTTGTTTTAAATAGCACTTACAAGAGGTGTATGCTAAGGTGAAATATCACCTTAGCTAGCATTTGAAAAAAATAAAATGGCTTTAATGGATTTTGGACCAAATGATAATTTTTTTTGTTGATTGATATAATATGATAGTTACAACGGGGGGAGGAATTTGAACCATGGACATTAGTGTCAATTGAGCTACAGAGTTCTTGGTTACTTCCGGTTATAATTTTCTATAAGTTTCTACCTTTTTATTTATTTATTTTATAATGAATTTTACTACTTGTTTGTGGGAGTTTAGTATCCAGAATTCCAAATTAAAAAGAAAAGGGTTGGGCCCTAACTTTGTTATTGGGCTAAGGTCTTCAGCTTGGTCGGGGTGTGTTTGTTCAGATTTTAAGCCCAAATTTGGGCTCCAATTCTACTTAGATCTGCCCAGAGAAAGCCCAACCAAGAGGTTCTTTCCTCTCAAATATTTGATCAGAGATTCAGAATTCAGAACCAACCCACCCCCCCCCCCCCCCCCCCCCCCCCCACACACACACACACAAAAAAAAGAAATAAACATTTATATTTTTCTGCCTCCTATAACATAAATTTATATAGAATATAACTTCAAGGTCTTATTTATGAACTTAGGAATTCATTTTTTTTTTTTCAAAAATTGCATTTGCATTATATCTTTTAGAAGGGTTTTGCTTGTTTTGTAATGGGTTAAGCAAGCTTAAGCTGTATACGTATTAATTTTAACTTGGGTTGGGCCAAGTTTGATTCATCGGCCGTGTTGATATTACTCCCTGTATGTTTTACGCTTATTAAATAAGAAACCATCGCACATGGGCTTTTCTTCTAGTTGTTACTTTTTGACCTAAATCGTAAATCCTGAATCAAACAGCATTGAGCTAATTTTGTAGTAATGTTGTCTCATTAATGTAAATGTATTGCGACTTTTATCATTGTCTACCTTACTATTCAAAACAAACAAAAAGCTAGATAAAAGTGCATAAATTTGAGTATGATGTTTTATATTTAGGGTAATGTGGGTAATTAACAGTTGCTGTAGGTATAAGTGAGTCAGTTTAGGTTCTATTAAAATACTCACCGAAATGATGACATGCTTTTCTAATTAGATTATATTTCAGCCTTTACATCCTCTCGATTTTTTAAAGTTTTCCTTACTTGATATAGACAAAATTTGTTCCAAAATATTTATAAAACAACATTTATTATGGGTTTAAGTAATAGTAGAGTGATAATAGTTTCATCTGTTGTGTTTAGGGACAGAACCACACTTGGACTAGGGGGCAATGGCCCCTCCTAAATTAAAAAAAAAATATATATTATTATATATATGTGTACCAATTTTAATAATTTTGTTCTATAAAATTACATTTTGTTTCTCTTTAGCAATATCATTGATTCTTTTAAGAGTAATGCTATACTCACAAGCTTTTTTATAACATTTTTACAAATTGTTATGGTAGTAAATTCTTATTGGTTCGCATATGGGCACACCACTCATATCATTTTTTAATTACCAATAATCACTTATCACATTAGTAATTTATAAAAAACTTGTAACTCTAGCATTTTCCTCATTTTAATAACCATAAAAAAAAAATTTATAGATCTAAAATCTAAAATAAAATATACAAGCCTAAAAAAAATAGCTCAACAACAAAAATACTAGTAAAACTAAAAATTAACTAATTTTATCCAAAATAAATAGCCCTGCCTTTTAAAAAATTCTAAACAAAAATAATTTTGTTCTTACCAAAAAAAAAAAAAAAAAAATCTTAGCAGCTAAGTAGCAGAATGAAAGTTCTGGCTCAAAGTAAAACTACCTTACATAGCCAACAGTAAAACCACCCCCTTTAACTTAAAGTTCTGGCTCCATCCCTTGTTGTGTCCCATGTTTGTGGTTCAAATTTCACCTCTTCCCAGTATCTACCTATCTAGAAAAAGGGAGAGATTTTATTAGTGTTAGACATATTATAACCCCAATGGTCCAAATCAATTATAGGTTTATGTATTTGTAAAATAAGCAACTTAACATTTGGTTAATCTTCGAATAGTTTAGGGCTAGTCAAATGTTGTTGAGTAAATAAGCCGTACATTGAGTTCATATGTTGTAACACAATAGCTTAATAGAAATATATAACTGTCAAGAACTTTCACACATTATATGTAGGCAATCAAGCCGAATTATGTACGCTTTTATGTATACTGTTACTTTCATACTTCCGTTTATCACTCAATCATCAAACACAATAACTTGAACAGTTAATAAGATTGTGACACCTTCCAAACGTCCATGTTATAAACAATAAGCTTACGGGCACCAAAAAATTTGTAGAAGATCTCTCTCTCTCTCTCTCTCTCTTCAGTTTGTGTTGTAGTGGGCCTATGTGAAGTGAGGCCCGTGAGGTGCCAAGTTTATACGGGAGAGTGTGTGAAATTTTCAATGTTCGTGGACTTAACCATGCTATATATTGTTGATTTTGATTTGTGAATTGTGATGGCTCATATATTGTTGATTATGTCAAGAAATTTCCTAGATGTTGCATGGAAGGCTTTTTTGGTCTTCAGGGTAGTAAGTAACCACTAATAATTGTTGTTCAGCAGTCAACACTGTCTGTCACTACTCATGATATGCAAGTTCACACATAAAAACATTTTACATACACAAAGTACTCCATGCTCCTACCTAGCTAGCCTCCATGTCAATGAACTATGTTTGATGGTGCATGTTCTTCACGATCGAGAAGACTGTGTTAGAATGCATGCATGCATTTTCCTGGAAGGAGCTTAAGAATCGTACCCTTGTGGTCCTCAGGTGCCTTAAAGCACTTACATATGAGTGGCGTACCTCAATAGATAAGGTATTTCATCTGCAACATGCATACATACCTAATCATTACAAAACACACACACACATATAAGAGGTGTTTGGTATCAGTTTCAGCTTTTACCTTTTAGTTTTTATGTACAGCTTTTTAAAACCTCATTTTTTCACATTTTTTTCAATTTTTTTTTTTTAAAAATATAAGTATATTTTAGCACACTTTCAACGAAAAACTACATATGTTGTTTTCAAATGGACATATACGTACTTTTTTTCCTTTCTTTCACTAGCTTACTTGTTGTGAGTTATATATATAATATATTCCTTTATTTGTCCATAAAATTTCATAACAAATACATATGCACATGCATTCACGCACACATACACATATCTATAAAATATATCATAATATATAATGATTTTATTCGTATATATGTTTTATTTTTATTTGTTTACCATTTACAAAGTTGCATGATATATTGTTTTTTGAGTAATATGTAGAATAGCACAAGGGGGGTAAGTTACAAGGACTGGGGGAGATGGGTAAATGTAGCCATCTGGGTGCGGAAGTGTAAATAATACAGGTTACAAACTGTGTAAACTGTGATACAAGATAGGAAAGCCATCTGTTTACAACTAGTAAAGAGAGGGGAGCAATATTTTGGAACTGAACTAGAACTAAAATAAAGCTTGCTTCAGACTGGAGAGGAGGCTGCCTTTTATAGGAGAAGGGAGCATCTGGAGCTGCTGAAGACTGCTGAAAATCCGGAAAGTGAAATGCTTTAACCTCGGGTGAATAATCATTTCAGCCGAAAGCAAATACTAATTCCGTGATTATTGTCGGGGTACTGTAGAGTGAACAGTAACGGTCACTGTACATGAATAGTGTTTTGTCCCCTTGCTTTTCAGGATCACTGTTCACCTTTACTGTTTGGTGAATAGTATTTTGTCCGGGTACTGTAGCTGTGCAGAATCTTGCATAGTAACCGGGTCTGGACACCGTTTCAAATAGTGACTAGTGCTATTTGAAAATCCTTCTTTCAGGGAGAAAACTACTGAACTGAAGAAAAGGAACCAGACTTTCTTCATTAATCAGTGTCATAGCCATACCAAGAAGGAGGGCTGTCATGATCATCATGTTCATGGAAGGTGGTGAATTTGTCACAAACTCCACACCAGGTTAGACTTTCATGTTCTAGTGGTCGAGTCTCAAAATCACTGGGATTAGCATTGGGGATAATCCAGCGGAGGCCCAAGGCTGCGGTGTGATAGTCTTTGGTGGTGAAGACAGAAATCCTTCCTGTGCTTCCAACAAAATGGTAGTTCTTCCATAATTCTTCTGCAACCATGGGGATTACGTTGCTGAAGAAGGTCCTCCAACAATCAGCAAGACTATGGGGATTGCTGAAATCAAGATAAGAGTTTCCTTCCCACCACGGACCCTGGTGGGTATACCCATTAATTAGTACCAGATGTTTTGATGGCGTAACATCCATCCAGTTGCTACTGTCCCATTGCGGGAGAGTGCTCTAGCATCTGATTGAAGCAAAGGGAGTCCGTCCCTTGGTGATGACATTTTGGATGATTTGTGGCAATTGAGTGATCTGGCCATGATGAGTCAGTTTAATTAACCTGATAAACCCATACTCGAACATTTGTGAGAGCCAGCTAGAATCTCTGTCCACTTCATCTTCATCATATCCGTCTTCATAGTTGACTATGAGACCAGGAAAAGGGTGTCCTTTTGAAGAAACCTTCTGGCTGCTCCCAAAGTATTCTTCCCATGCAGATTGGGTCAATGCCCTATCAATGGAGGCTTCACGGTCATCATCTGATTCGCCAATCATCGGAAAGCGTGTAGTGACCAGCATTCTGAAGTGTGTACACCATTGGTCAAATGATATGTACATGTTTGGGGAACAGAGAATACGATATTGTATTTCCGGAAGCAAATTGGCAACAGCGCTTCTTAAGCTAGTTTGAGCCTTAAGGCTAAACTTCGCATAATCAGTGCCCATAATAGTCATTTTATCCATTGAATGGATATCCTCTTTGCCAAAGAGTTGACTAGCAAAGATCTCGTTTCCAATTTCAAGATTGACTAGCTGGATTTCCAGGGCCTGAAGAGTTGTTTGGAAACGGGCGTATTTGCTCAAGTTCCATGCATATTGGAAATTATCAAGGATGCATTTGGAGGAAGGTGGAAGGGCTTGGAATGCTCCTTTTTTCCATTGTAGGCCTTCTAATACAACTTCCTGCAAAGTAACACTAATGTCACCACTGGAGTATGTCACCTCTGCTGGGACATAATCCTGAAGGGTTGTTGACCCTCTTCGGTTTCCCTTAGAGGATGCACCTTCATGCATTACAAAAGGAGATCTTCCTACTGCAGGAGTCCTTTTGTCTTGAGGATAGCCCGACCCCGGTGCTTTCCCCTTGTTCTTCTTCTCTGCTGAAGAAGTCAACTTACGCCACATTGCTGTGGGATAAGATTTTTGCTCTTTTTCCTGCCAAGGATAAATAACATGAATTTGCATGGTTTTGAAAACATCTTTTGTTAAAGCATGCAATGTTATAGAACAACTTCTTTTATGCAAAATATGAGTATTAGAATAATACAATGTTCCTTGGAATGAATCAAGAGGAACATCAATTGTAATGGAGGAATCAAGGCTTTGAGTTTGCTTGTCAAGAGAAGAAAGGTTGAGGGACTTAGATACTGAGACATCTTGGAGAATGGTGATCTCACTCTGTTCAGGGCCTCTAAGAAACTCAAACTTAACAGGTTGACCAAAGGGATAGGTAGTGATTCCTTCACTATCCGTGGTGAAAGGATACAACAGACACATAAAGGGATTACCTAGTATCACTCTATCTGTCATGTTCTTGACAAGGACAAATGTGGTTTTGAAACATGTGTTGTCCTGGCACACATGGGCTTTGGGTATTTTGAATTCAATCTGCATTTTACCTCCACTTGCAGAAGTTAACCTTTCTTTGGTTTTCCTGAAGTATTTGGAGGGAATGATTCCTTCCTGAATGCAGTTGAGATCAGCACCTGAATCCATCAAGGCTATGGTCTCGAATTCAAAATCTTTGCTTATGACAATCCTGACTTTGGAGTGCCATTTCTGGAAGTTAATCCTACTGATGGTTACCAAGAACTTGTCATTGGGTGGGACAGGGTCTTGATTGTGAACCATATCTGCAGTTGGGTTAACTGTTTCATTAACTTCATCATCAGAAGGGTTCTAGTATGAGGTTCCTGCCTCATTGTCATGATGAGAAGTACTTTCCAGATTTTTCAATCTTTGATCAAGGAAATTGTGATCAACTCTAAGGATGGTTAGCTCTTGCTTAAGGGTTCTAACCTCAGACTTAGTTTCCTTGATTTCCTTTTGAAGGTCGTTGACTGTAACTTCCTTCTTGGATTTGGTAAATCTTCTGTAGATTTGTTCCAAATCAACTTTGGGTTCTTGAAGCTTAGTTTCAGGTTTACTGGTTTCCTTAACTAAGGTTCTTTTGAATTCTGTAAGCTTCTGAGCTTTGGTGACTGGGTCTTCGATCTGTTCTATGAGATCTAAGAGAAGCTCTTCTTGCTTAGAAAGCACATTGATAGTTTTGTTCCTACAACAACTATCCATGCATGGTATGGGTTCATCTGGGCCACTAGAGGTGCTAGAAGAAACTCTAGAGGAATCAGAGGCTGTCTGGTAGATCTGACGAATCTCATTGCTAGAAGTCTCACTATCTGAGTGGTTGAGTTCTAGGAGCTTAAAGATTTCATCTTTACCTGCTTGGTCACTAATGAGGGTATTGATAAGGGATTTGGCCTTAGCTTTACACTCTTTCTTGAGATGACCCTTCTTTCCATAGTTGAAGCATTTTCCTGATGCTTGGGGTATGAATTTTCCTGTGGACTTGGATTTGGATTTACCTTTCTTATAGAAGTCATCCTTGCTGGACTTTTCTCTTCTATAATACTTGGCTTTGGTTCTCTTCCTAAACAAATGCTCAGGGGATTCTTTACCTCTGTATTTGGATTTTCTTTTAGGAAGGATGGAGGGTAAGCCATACTGTGTACAAAAGTTTCCTACTTCGTACTTGGCTTTTCCTTTGTTGGCTTTACTCTGGATTTTGAGATCTCTGCACATCTTCATTCCTTCACTTCGAATGGTGCTAGAGATGTCTCCATAGGTCAGGTTATCATAATCTATGACACCTAAGGGGTTACACAGGGTTTCTTTAACCTTTTCTCCAAAAAGGGTAGGTAAACCATTGATGAACTTCTCCTTCCAAAATGGAGAGTTACAATCACTTCTGTGCATGACTCTGGTAGTAAACACATCTTCGTACCATCTAAAGTCTCCAAGGGTTTTACATCTAAGGTTACTCAACTGGTCGTAAATCCTAGATGTGATGTTGCTGGGTTTTCCTACGAAGTGTTTCATGATCGTATAGACCAGGGTATTGACTCCGTCGGGAATACCAGTACCTCTATCTATGTCAAAGATGGGGAGTCCTTCCTCATCTTTTTGGACAGCATGCTTAATGTCTTCCCTAGATTCTTTTGTAAGGCAATTGTTCCACCACTGGAGGAGTTTACCTGTGAATCCTAAGGAAATGAGTCCTATGACCTCAGTATGGGAATGTCCTTTACTGATGTAGTTGTTGGCTATCATGGTCATATGCTGGAGTCTATTAAGGATCTCTTGTTCAGACAAACCATCTATGTTCCATTCATAGAGTTTACCTGAAGTGACAGAGAACTGGTTACTAAGATTCCTTTCCTCGAACTGGAGGTCAGGGGGTGTAGGTCTGGGATACCAATTTCTGGTTAGGCTAGTAGGGGTTACCTTTGGGTTGGTAAGCCTTTTGACCTTTAAATCTCTAAACTGGTTTTCTAGATGTTCTATCTCCTTTTCACTATCTGAGGAGGTTTGGCTAGAACTGCTAGAGGCTGTGTGGACGTCTAAAGCAACTAATCTGTTGGTTTCTAGACGGGGATCAACACTGGTTGAAGTACTAACTGGTGAAGGGGTGACTGGTTCCTGCTTCACTAGTTCTGCAAGCTTTTGGTTGACTATTTCTAAGGCTGTTCTATCCTTAGATCTAAGGCTGGGTTGCTTAGTTGTCGGGAGCTTGACCAAAGGCTTTTCTAAGGCTTTGACAGGTTTGCTAGAGCTTCCTGGTTGGGGAATGACCTTGCTCTCTATTCTGTCTTCTATTCTATCAAGCTGTTTTCCTATGACACCTAAACACTGGTTGGTGTAGTTGTTTTGCTCTATGACCTTCTTCACTACCGTTTCTTCTTGAGTGGTAGGGGTTTTGAAGGGAGAGGCAACTAGATCTGTTCCACGGTGGTTGAAGACTATGGCTTCTTGGGGTGGATGGTGAGATCTAACAACTTCTGGGGATTTGGGTTTGCCACTAGCGTCTTTACTAGGGGGCTTTGTCCAATTGGTTTTGGTGAGAACACAAGACTTCTTGTGCCACTCAAAATGTTTCTCAAAGTATTCAAAGAAAGGGACATTACTTGATATCTCTTTCATGAAGGTCTGCCAATTTGCGAGAACTTCTTTCTTTTGTTCAAGGGTATGGTTGGCTCTATAGGCTTCTCTTTTGAGTCTGTTTTCTTCTGACTCAAACTCCTTGCCTAGGGCATCCATATCAGGAGTGAACTCTTTCCTGATAACCATAAGCTCGTAATCTATTCCAATTTCCTGCTGGAACGGATCTTGGGGTTCCTGTTGATATGGGTTAACCATATCACTACCAGAAGGTGATGGAAGTTTCTGACTTTTGTTTTCTTCCTCATCAACAACTGATTCTTGTTTGGCTGTATAGTAGGGTGTGCTAACCTGGGATTTGGTCTGGACACCTTGGAGGGTGCTAGAGGTCTGGAAGTGCTACACTGGGATGCAGGTCTATCTCTCAAGAGATTAGGTGGCTGCCTAAAGGGTAGATCTACTGGGGATCTATTCCTAAGTTCATCATAACATGATGGGGTATAGTTTGGTGAACCTACTGGTGGTCTTAATCTAGAATGGTCGAAACTTATTCTAACCTTACCATCGGCTAGTTGTTGGACAAAATTTAGATCAGGGTTCCTAGCTGGGTTTTGGATCTGATGAGCGAAATTCTCATTTTTGATCATCCAATCTGGAGGGAAAGTAACCTGAGACCATTTCAGGGTTTTGGGAACCTGAATGTTGGATCTGGTGTCTGTGGTCTGGATCAGGGTAGTTTCTCCTTTGACTTTCTTGTCAAGTGCTTGAACATTAAAGTTCGTCCTCATGCACTTGTAATACACTCTGTATATCAAGGCTAACTGTCGAACTCCAGGTAACATTAATGAACCGAAGGTCTTGATGTTGAGGGTGAGGGTTTTTATGACATGTGGGTCTTCAAGAGCCACTGAGAAGTTGGGAAAGCAGTCAAAATGGACAGGACCATTACTAAGACTGGTTTCTATGGTACCTAAGAGGCTGTCATTGAATCTTATATAACGGGTGTCTCTAAAGGCCATAAGGATGGAAGCATTCAATCCTTTTCTGATCAAGGGTTTAACTCCGACCTGGACTAAACCAATGTGGATATAATTATATCCGTCTTTCACATGTCTTACCAGGGTTTCTTCAGGTAACAAGTAGCACGTCTCGTACTCCTTGTTGATACTGTAAACCTGTTCTATGGTTCGGACATTTAAGGTGGTTTTAAAAGCATTCTTAAGGGTCCAAGTAGATCTGTAGATCTTGTTTGTGGGAACCTTGGGAATGTTCCAATCTCCTAGCTTTAGATCTAGGTCTGACGACTCATAACTCTCAGAATTGATTACACCATCTGACTTGGGGATCTCTGGGAGGGATGTACTGGATGACCTAATGCTGGTGGTAGAGTTACTTCTAAACAATCTTCTCATATTCATGATTAAAAGCCTAGTTAAACAATTACAACCTAATTACCTTTAACCTCAAACTTCTGGATCTATCCTTAGATCTGAAACAGGGTGTACACATAGACAGTTGCCTAATCTCGTGCAACTCAACTTCCTACTGCCACAATCCTTACTCTGAGATAACTCCCTTTCGCTTATGCCCTACCCGTCGGGACTTATTGTTTGATGCGGGACACACACTCAGCCTGGGACTTACTGGTCTTACTGGGTTGACAACGGCATAGATCACGGTCTTACAAGTCTCAACAGTACACATCTGCAACAAATGGGCTGGATAAAAACAGAAACAAGAAGAAGCAGATAACTGGGAAACAATTGATCAACATGAACAAATAATCAATGAACAAAAGTAGATAGATAGGAGGCTCAGCCTTCCAACAAAAGAATAACAGTAGAAACAACAAGAGATATGGGAGAGATGATGAATAGTAACTGGAGAGTGGTCAGAAAATAGATGTAAAATAAACAAATAGGAGAGTGCATTCAAAATAATGATAATAATGCAGAAAATAATGGATAACTATGGTGGTAGAACCGGCCAACTTGATTAATACAAAATAAACTGTAACTTACAACACTACGGTCTTACATGAGGACGAACTTTAATGTTCAAGCACTTGACAAGAAAGTCAAAGGAGAAACTACCCTGATCCAACATTCAGGTTCCCAAAACCCTGAAATGGTCTCAGGTTACTTTCCCTCCAGATTGGATGATCGAAAATGAGAATTTTGCTCATCAGATCCAAAACCCAGCTAGGAACCCTGATCTAGATTTTGTCCAACAACTAGCCGATGGTAAGGTTAGAATAAGTTTCGACCATTCTAGATTAAGACCACCAGTAGGTTCACCATACTATACCCCATCATGTTATGATGAACTTAGGAATAGATCCCCAGTAGATCTACCCTTTAGGCAGCCACCTAATCTCTTGAGAGATAGACCTGCATCCCAGTGTAGCACTTCCAGACCTCTAGCACCCTTCCCTAAGTCTAGAAGAGACTTAGACCTAGAGCTCCAAGGTGTCCAGACCAAATCACAGGTTAGCACATCCTGCTACACAGCCAAACAAGAATCAGTTGTTGATGAGGAAGAAAACAAAAGTCAGAAACTTCCATCACCTTCTGGTAGTGATATGGTTAACCCATATCAACAGGAACCCCAAGATCCGTTCCAGCAGGAAACTGGAATAGATTATGAGCTTATGGTTATCAGGAAAGAGTTCACTCCTGATATGGATGCCCTAGGCAAGGAGTTTGAGTCAGAAGAAAACAGACTCAAAAGAGAAGCCTATAGAGCCAACCATACCCTTGAACAAAAGAAAGAAGTTCTCGCAAATTGGCAAACCTTCATGAAAGAGATATCAAGTAATGTCCCTTTCTTTGAATACTTTGAGAAACATTTTGAGTGGCACAAGAAGTCTTGTGTTCTCACCACAACCAATTGGACAAAGCCCCCTAGTAAAGACGCTAGTGGCAAACCCAAACCCCCAGAAGTTGTTAGATCTCACCATCCACCCCAAGAAGCCATAGTCTTCAACCACCGTGGAACAGATCTAGTTGCCTCTCCCTTCAAAACCCCTACCACTCAAGAAGAAACGGTAGTGAAGAAGGTCATAGAGCAAAACAACTACACCAACCAGTGTTTAGGTGTCATAGGAAAACAGCTTGATAGAATAGAAGACAGAATAGAGAGCAAGGCCATTCCCCAGCCAGGAAGCCCTAGCAAACCTGTCAAAGCCTTAGAAAAGCCTTTAGTCAAGCTCCCTACAACTAAGCAACCCAGCCTTAGATCTAAGGATAGAACAGCCTTAGAAATAGTCAACCAAAAGCTTGCAGAACTAGTGAAGCAGGAACTAGTCACCCCTTCACCAGTTAGCACTTCAACTAGCAATGATCCCCGTCTAGAAACCAACAGATTAGTTGCTTTAGACGTCCACACAGCCTCTAGCAGTTCTAGCACAACCTCCTCTGATAGTGAAAAGGAGATAGAACACCTAGAACACCTAGAAAACCAATTCAGAGATTTAGAGGTCAAAAGGCTTACCAACCCAAAGGTAACCCCTACTAGCCTAACCAGAAATTGGTATCCCAGACCTACACCCCCTGACCTCCAGTTCGAGGAAAGGAATCTTAGTAACCAGTTCTCTGTCACTTCAGGTAAACTCTATGAATGGAACATAGATGGTTTGTCTGAACAGGAGATCCTTAATAGACTCCAGCATATGACCATGGTAGCCAACAACTACATCAGTGAAGGACATTCCCATACTGAGGTCATAGGACTCATTTCCTTAGGATTCACAGGTAAACTCCTCCAGTGGTGGAACAATTGCCTTACAGAAGAATCTAGGGAAGACATTAAGCATGCTGTCCAAAAAGATGAGGAAGGTCTCCCCATCTTTGATACAGATAGAGGTAGTGGTATTCCCGACGGAGTCAATACCCTGGTCTATACGATCATGAAACACTTCGTAGGAAAACCCAGTAACATCACATCTAGGATTTACGACCAGTTGAGTAACCTTAGATGTAAAACTCTTGGAGACTTTAGGTGGTATGAAGATGTGTTTACTACCAGAGTCATGCACAGAAGTGATTGTAACTCTCCATTTTGGAAGGAGAAGTTCATCAATGGTTTACCTACCCTTTTTGGAGAAAAGGTTAAGGAAACCCTGTGTAACCCCTTAGGTGTCATAGATTATGATAACCTAACCTATGGTGACATCTCTAGCACCATTCGAAGTGAAGGAATGAAGATGTGCAGAGATCTCAAAATCCAGAGCAAAGCCAGCAAAGGAAAAGCCAAGTATGAATTAGGAAACTTTTGTACACAGTACGGCTTACCCTCCATCCTTCCTAAAAGAAAATCCAAATACAGAGGCAAAGAATCCCCTGAGCATTTGTTTAGGAAGAAAACCAAAGCCAAGTATTATAGAAGGGAAAAGTCCAGTAAGGATGATTTCTATAAGAAAGGTAAATCCAAATCCAAGTCCACAGGAAAGTTCATACCCAAAACATCAGGAAAATGCTACAACTGTGGAAAGAAAGGTCATTTTAGGAAAGAGTGTAAAGCTAAGGCCAAATCCCTTATCAATACCCTCATTAGTAACCAAGCAGGAAAAGATGAAATCTTTAAGCTCCTAGAACTCAACCACTCAGACAGTGAGACTTCTAGTGATGAAATTCATCAGATCTACCAAACAGCCTCCGATTCCTCTAGAGTTTCTTCTAGCACCTCTAGTGGCCCGGATGAACCCATACCATGCATGGATAGTTGTTGTAGGAACAAAACTATCAATGTACTCTCTAAGCAAGAAGAGCTCCTCCTAGATCTCATAGAATAGATCGAAGACCCAGTCACCAAATCTCAGAAGCTTATAGAGTTTAAGAGAACCTTAGTTAAGGAACCCAGTAAACCTGAAACTAAGCTTCAAGAACCCAAAGTTGATTTGGAACAAATCTACAGAAGATTTACCAAATCCAAGAAGGAAGTTACAGTCAACGACCTTCAAAAGGAAATCAAGGAAACTAAGTCTGAGGTTAGAACCCTTAAGCAAAAGCTAACCATCCTTAGAGTTGATCATAATTTCCTTGATCAAAGATTGAAAAATCTGGAAAGTACTTCTCATCATGACAATGAGGCAGGAACCTCATACCAGGACCTTTCTGATGATGAAGTTAATGAAACAGTTAACCCAACTGCAGATATGGTTCACAATCAAGACCCTGTCCCACCCAATGACAAGTTTTTGGTAACCATCAGTAGGATTAACTTCCAGAAATGGCACTCCAAAGTCAGGATTGTCATAAGCAAAGATTTTGAATTCGAGACCATAGCCTTGATGGATTCAGGTGCTGATCTCAACTGCATTCAGGAAGGAATCATTCCCTCCAAATACTTCAGGAAAACCAAAGAAAGGTTAACTTCTGCAAGTGGAGGTAAAATGCAGATTGAATTCAAAATACCCAAAGCCCATGTGTGCCAGGGCAACACATGTTTCAAAACCACATTTGTCCTTGTCAAGAACATGACAGATAGAGTGATACTAGGTAATCCCTTTATGTGTCTGTTGTATCCTTTCACCACGGATAGTGAAGGAATCACTACCTATCCCTTTGGTCAACCTGTTAAGTTTGAGTTTCTTAGAGGCCCTGAACAGAGTGAGATCACCATTCTCCAAGATGTCTCAGTATCTAAGTCCCTCAACCTTTCTTCTCTTGACAAGCAAACTCAAAGCCTTGATTCCTCCATCACAATTGATGTTCCTCTTGATTCATTCCAAGGAACATTGTATTATTCTAATACTCATATTTTGCATAAAAGAAGTTGTTCTATAACATTGCATGCTTTAACAAAAGATGTTTTCAAAACCATGCAAATTCTTGTTATTTATCCTTGGCAGGAAAAAGAGCAAAAATCTTATCCCACAGCAATGTGGCGTAAGTTGACTTCTTCAGCAGAGAAGAAGAACAAGGAGAAAGCACCGGCGTCGGGCTATCCTTAAGACAAAAGGACTCCTGCAGTAGGAAGATCTCCTTTTGTAATGCATGAAGGTGCATCCTCTAAGGGAAACCGAAGAGGGTCAACATCCCTTCAGGATTATGTCCCAGCAGAGGTGACATACTTCAGTGGTGACATTAGTGTTACTTTGTAGGAAGTTGTATCAGAAGGCCTACAATGGAAAAAAGGAGCATTCCAAGCCCTTCCACCTTCCTCCAAATGCATCCTTGATAATCTCCAGTATGCATGGAACTTGAGCAAATACGCCCGTTTCCAAACAACTCTTCAGGCCCTGGAAATCCAGCTAGTCAATCTTGAAATTGGAAACGAGATCTTTGCTAGTAAACTCTTTGGCAAAAAGAATATCCATTCAATGGATAAAATGACTATTATGGGCACTGATTATGCGAAGTTTAGCCTTAAGGCTCAAACTAGCTTAAGAAGCGCTGTTGCCAATTTGCTTCCGGAAATACAATATCGTATTCTCTGTTCCCCAAACATGTACATATCATTTGACCAATGGTGTACACACTTCAGAATGCTGGTCACTACCCGCTTTTCGATGATTGGCGAATCAGATGATGACCGTGAAGCCTCCATTGATAGGGCATTGACCCAATCTGCATGGGAAGAATACTTTGGGAGCAGCCAGAGGGTTTATTCAAAAGGACACCCTTTTCCTGGTCTCATAGTTAACTATGAAGACGGATATGATGAAGATGAAGTGGACAGAGATTCTAGCTGGCTCTCACAAATGTTCGAGTATGGGTTTATCAGGTTAATTAAACTGACTCATCATGGCCAGATCACTCAATTGCCACAAATCATCCAAAATGTCATCACCAAGGGACGGACTCCCTTTGCTTCAATCAGATGCTGGAGCACTCTCCCACAATGGGACAGTAGCAACTGGATGGATGTTACGCCATCAAAACTTCTGGTACTAATTAGTGGGTATACCCACCAGGGTCCGTGGTGGGAAGGAAACTCTTATCTTGATTTCAGCAATCCCCATAGTCTTGCTGATTGTTGGAGGACCTTCTTCAGCAACGTAATTCCCATGGTTGCAGAAGAATTATGGAAGAACTACCATTTTGTTGGAAGCACAGGAAGGATTTCTGTCTTCACCACCAAAGACTATCACATCGCAGCCTTGGGCCTTCGCTGGATTATCCCCAATGCTAATCCCAGTGATTTTGAGACTCGACCACCAGAACATGAAAGTCTAACCTGGTGTGGAGTTTGTGACAAATTCACCACCTTCCATGAACATGATGATCATGACAGCCCTCCCTCTTGGTATGGCTATGACACTGATTAATGAAGAAAGTCTGGTTCCTTTTCTTCGGTTCAGTAGTTTTCTCCCTGAAAGAAGGATTTTCAAATAGCACCAGTCACTATTTGAAACAGTGTCCAGACCCGGTTACTATGCAAGATTCTGCACAGCTACAGTACCCGGACAAAATACTATTCACCAAACAGTAAAGGTGAACAGTGATCCTGAAAAGCAAGGGGACAATGCTATTCTACATAACCGATATATATATATATATATATATATATATAGAGAGAGAGAGAGAGAGAGAATAGAATTGTGCTATTCTCAAACAAGTACTTGAATTCAAATTCAAGTTCTTCCCAAGGGTGAGATTGATTAGTTCTATTAAACCAACGAGACTCCTAGATGTAACCCATATATCATTTGGCTACAAAGCCTACAATACATACCTAATACTTTCATAAGTTTCACATGCATGCGTTAAAATAAATCAAGAATTAATAACACGTGATTAACGTTATTTATTAAGAATTTTGATGATTCACATGGATCTCATAATATATATTTCTCTCCTCACCCCCCCCCCCCCCCCCACCCCCCTCTTTTTGGTTACAAATCTAGGTACGTATCACCATGCTTGCCCACTAATACTATAGAGCTTTCACTATATCTTTTTATTTTTGCTAGACACTATATATCTTTTAATTTAAATAGCGTTAACAAACAATTGTTATAAAAGTCTCTTTATCTTGTTTACATTTGCAACTAATACGGTAGATTGGTAATACATCTCTACAGTGGCAGAGCCTAGCTAGTTAGGGACTTAGGGTCATGCAGACATGCACCCCAATTTTTTTTTTAAATTATATATATATATATATATATATATATATATATATATATATATATATTGTTGGGACCACAATTTAACTCCCTATAACCACTTTAAAAACATGCTCACGTGGTGTAATGTCGAATGCCATAAAATATTTGAGTGTATCTTTCTCATCACCAATTGATTTTGAGATGAAATGGCACAGCTCATGATCCAATAAATGGTATCAAAGCCAAGGTCATGGGTTTGACCAACTCACCAATATGATAAACCCATACTTTTGGATGCAATTAAAAATCACACTAATAAAGTTTTCAAAACTTTGTTTTAGGATTTTAAAAAATTGGGATATTAATATTAAGAGTTGGGAATGCTACATCATCAATATTGGCTTTTAAAAGAATTTTGCATTTTATCTTTTGAAAAAAATTTAAATATTGTAATTGACTTTCCCATAATTTATAAATCAATTAAAAAGTTATATAAATTATTGTTACTCCCGTAAGGGAATTTTTTTTTTCTATGAGATTTTTTTGGTTATGAGTTATTAAATTATGATATTGGTGATTTGTAGATTTTTTGTTGTGTTGTATTTGGACTATGGAGGGGCCATGGGTCCAAAGAAAGGGTTAAGTGATTAGTTTCTTTTGAACTATTTGGACCAATCCAAAAATTTGAGAGGAGCCAACTATAAACTCTAAAATATAGGCATGCAAATAAAATAGCTAATTTGAAAGGGGGCAGGGCCCCCACCCCCCCCCCCCCCCCTTAGTGGGTCTATCCTTGAGTCACGAGAGTGTTATTGTAAGGGATGAATTGTTGGTGTGATATTGAATGCCATAAAAAATTTGAGTGTATTTTTCTTATCAGGTGGAATAACATAGCTCACGGTCCAACATATATATATATATATATATATATAAATAAGATAGAGAGATGATTGATTCAGACTTTTATCACGATCAATTATAAATTAAATTGATTAAAAAAATGATAATTGATTCACTTAACCATTATAATCATGCACCCATCTTTACCAAATAATAAATATATACTACGAGAATTATCCAATTGATACCTATAATCAAATAATTAATGTAGTATTACATTTATTGTGGTACGCATATATAGTATTATTCTTATTGTTACGTGACATGAAATTGATGAATCCATAGTTAAAACCTCTTTTTTTTTTTTTCTTTTTTTTTTTTTAGAAAAAAAAAATTAACTATGTACTGTAAGAATTACCTCCACGTAATTGTAGGGCCACACTGTACATTTATAAATTAATTGTCAGAGTTGTTGCCATCTCCATTCTCCTACTTTCAACTTTCTAGCTACGACAAAAGAAAAAAAAAGCCAAATATTCCAGGTCATATGAACGCATGCATCACTATCACAAGTAGGTTTTTGTTTTATATTCATCAATAATAAGTGTACTATTTCTTTTAGGATTATCCACTATATACTAACTGAGACTCTTTTTCTTAAAAAAAAAAAGAAACAAAAAAAAAAAAAAACAAAGAAAAGAAAAAAAAAACAATGTTAGAAACAAAGCAAAGCTAGAATGGATCACGACATGGAAAATGGAAGAGAAAAACAGACACTAGTTAGATAGTGCTAAACTATTTAGAACTTCGATCACTTCCTCCATGTGCACATTGTTAAGAAATAGATGATAAGAAATTAACATTTCGAAGATTAAAATACGGAAGTTTCGTCCCCCGGTGCCTTGAAACTTTTGAGAAAAAAAGTGGCTAATTCCACAAGGTAGCTAGGGTTTCAAGAGAGAGAGAGAGAGACAAAGCACGAAGCTCAAAAAGTTAGGGAAATCTCCAAACTCATTGTTAAACTTAAACCAAAGCCAACAACTTTTTTTCAGATTTATGAGTTTCTTATGAGGATCCAAATCCGCGTGATTGAGACACATTGATGTTTAAGGTAAAGAAGCCCTCACATCACATTAGTTAAGTACACGTTTGGATTGAGCTCGTCTGTGTCTATGTTTTGTTTTGTTTTTTTTTAAAGTTTGTTTATGTGGTTGGTGGCTTTTTTAGTGGGTCCTGTGCATTGTTCACGGGATTCACAAACCTCTTTTTTAACAAAACTTTTATTAAAAATAGGTTTTATGGCACTATTCATATATTTAAAAATTATTTTGCTACAGTATTTTCAGTTTTCAGTAAAATAAACGGTATCCAAACGAACCCTAAGTATTTAGTTTTGCTTGTGTGCATCTCAAATAATTGACATTTTTTTTTTTACAAAACTTAGGTATAGTAGTACCTTAAAATTCAACAATATGGCTACTTAACTAAAAAATATACTTTAACTTAAATTGATAAGTGTATTGTAATACAAGTGATACTACAAATATTCTACTGTCCTATTAAGAGTGTTTCATTTTATGTTCCACTAATAGCAATATATCAAGTATATAATTTTCTCACTTTTAAAATTTTATTTATTTTATGAGGGGAAAAAATGATGTGCAACAGATTGTGAGTAGTGAAATATAGATGGAACACACATAGAGACATGATTTTTATTTGAATTGAAAATGAGAAGTGAATCAAAGTCTTTTGTCCTAATTTATCTGCTTCACTCTATATTCTACTAATTGTAGTATATCATGTGTCTATTTTGTTTTTGCTAAAGTAATATAAGATTTCGTTTTTTTTTTTTCCTGTTTTTTTTTTTAAAAATATATATACATATGCAATGGAACAGGCCTAATAAGATAATTAAAAAAAAAAATTTAAGTGAGATAAAAACATTTGAGCTAACTTGACCTACTTTTGACACATTGGAGAGCATGAAGACATATTTTGTCTAGTTTTCCGACCTTGTCTACCTACCACATTTTGTTTTTAAATTTTTTTTACCTTTGATTTGGGTGAATATTGAAAGTCCTTAACAGATGTGTTTGGACTTTGGATTGGTGTATATGCTTATTTTATTGAAAATGGATAAAAGTGCAGTCGTTGTATGTTAAAAGAAGAAGAAGAAGTGAGAATTAAATAATTGCACATATAAAAATAAGTTAAAAGAGTGGGGAATCAAACAGTTGAGAGGTTATTATTAGTTTAATCAAATGTTTTTTATATGCAAGTGTATTTTTTTTTTTTCGTTTTTTGGTCGGAGGGAAGTGATTAAACACATAGGATAACGGGAGAAGGAATATGGGAATGGGGGCCCATAATTTATGTTAAGGGTTTAAGAAATTAATATTTTAATTAAATAAGCTAGCTTAGCACCCCCAACTTGTCAAATTTGAAAAAAACATTTTGGTGAAAACTGGCCTAAGATGTTGCTACTAGCATAAAGAATTGAGCCAAGTAATGATCATCTCAGAATCCCATAATTCAATTCGTTGACCTTTTTGCTTATGTTCCTTATGTTTGGTTGATTATTAAAAAAAAAAAGTTCCTTATGTTTGGGTAGTGGGTTTGAACATGAATTGACAGGGAGCCTTTATTGTTAACCTTTTCGACATATCTATTTTAGAAATTTTAGGATTTAAAAAAAAATAAAAAATAAAAACCTTAAACTTAATTACTCATTTCTAAACATTTTCTTATATATCTTTATACTTATATAAGAGATTTTAGGAAAATAAACCTAAACTTACATATAGTAGTAATTTTTTCTTAAAAAAAAAAAGGCAGTAATAATAATAATTATTGTTATTATTATTATAACACAATCCAAAAAAATACCTCCTAGCTAGACACCAACGGTGGCTTTTTTGTTGTGGTAGAAGATATAAGAGTACCATTAGGCTATATTGATACATTAATTGTAAGTTCAAGTTTTATTGAAGAATATATGATATATACACATCTTGAAATTAAATCGTCAACTTGCAAGTTTATTATGCACAAAATTTTCATTTTAATTATACATTTGTTAAAGATGAGAATCAAATGCCACATATGTGTCCAACTTTAACCAATAATATGTCTTTAATTAGTTTATTATTATATATGTACGGAGACACGCATGGTTCTTTCTTCTTAGTCATAATCTCTGATTTCCAACTCAAAGGTATATCCCTCTTTTTGGGACAATTTTCTATTTCAATGTGAATACCAGAACAATCTTAACTGTCAAGAAAAACAGAGCCTGCAACGTGGATCATGACTTCTTTTTCACTAAAAGTTAATTAGGGGACAAGTGAAGAAAGAATCTACAACATCACAGTAAACCAAATGTAAAGCATGTCTTTTCAAAAGAATTTTATGTTTAAGCTTTGTCCCGTAAAAGACTCTCATTAGTTCTTCCAATATTACAATTATATTATAATATTATTTATGTTCGATTGTTCCAATGCTAGAAGCAACTTTTAGATCAAGCAATGAATCAAGATCTTACTTTTAAGTTTGTACATAATTGACTATAAAAAGATTATGAATTCCAATTAGTTGAACATGTAAAATTCTTAATAGTTGAATAAGAAATTTGAGGATTCAATCTTCATCCATACCAAAAATCGATTAGTGTCTTGATTTAATGATAAAAAACACAATTATCAAAAATAGAGGCAATATGTTGAAACTCTATAAAAAAAAAATTATACAAAGAGTAAATATTTTTTCCATGGTATTCTAGTACATTAAACAAAACATGAAAACATGGTATTCTAATACATTAAACAAAACATGAAAATGATATATGATCATTTTTAGACATGTATATCCATATTGTGTCAAGTCAACTAGAGGCAAGCCACACTATTATATTAATACATAAAGGGTTTGGTTAATGTATTAATCATTTATTTTAGAGAAGTTTTTATGGGAAATTGAAAAAGTTATCAAAACAATTAATTACTTTTTTTTTATATCATTTTTTGTTTATAAAAAGTTTTCTAAAATGATTTACTAATGTATGCTCTAAGACCATACATCAGCAAAACTAATACATAAATTATTCATGAAAAAACTTATATTTTAGTTTGATTACTATTGTTCTTGACAAATTGAATGGTATATGCAAACTTTAGGAAATGAAAAATGTCATTATCACTTTGTTAATTGTTCAGATTGCCCAGGAGCGCCTATAGTATAGGGGGGCATCCATGGCTCCAAATACATGCACCTACTACACCGTGCCATACTTATCCCATCGCACTCTTTGGGTGAAAAGACACGTACATGCCCACCAGTGGTCCAGAAACCGGTGATTTCTCAAGGGCATCTCCAAAATTGTGTTATGCAAAAACCTACCATTGATAGCGAGGCAGGGCTCAAATTGTGGCATCCAATAATATATAACATGTCACCTTCAAGACGTATTTCTAGAACTAACTATTTTTATTCAAGCTATCGATAGATTTTATTCAGGAACTTTTACGCCAAATAGAGTTGAAAATCTAAGGGGAGCTAATAGCTAGGATTTGAAGGCAGTACTGTGATGTGACATGCTTTGGAGTGAAACTCTGGTCTATGAAAGCCTTTTTTTTTTTTTTTGGTAAACTATGAAAGCTTGAATTCTATTGAAAAGAGAAGCGTATAAGCTTGAATAATAAATTGTGGCCACGGTGCTTTTCTTAAATTAAAAAATTAAGTTCATTTTCTTGTTCCTCTAATTTACTTTGAATATGATATATATTAAAAATTAACTTTTTAATGTTATAAATTGTTTTATCTCATCAGTTTCTCCCATCTTTGAAAGCTATCCATTATGGTGCAAGTATTCAAATACCTACCCTCAAAAGAAGTACTTTAAAATAAATTTCTCACCTCCACAAACAAGAGGAATAGAAAATGAAGGACATTATCTCAAACCTAAAAAGGGCACGAAGAAGGGCTCGAGGATTGATTTAACAAAACTAAAGGAATAAACAGTGACATAGGCAAATAATTTTAGAACCTTAGGACAGCACAAAACCCGTTTCTAATTCATCACATCATTCGCATTGCTCTTGGAAATTTCTTACTATGAAAAGTACTTTTAGACAGTATTTGGTCATATAGGGCCTACATTAAATTTATCTTATCCTAATTACGTGGATGTGGGATCTAGCACTTGCTTGTCAACTGCACATGATATAGTTCAATGTTCATCATGCCACTCAAGCATCCATATCATCAAAATCTATAAATTATTATTATTATTACTGGACCTTGGTATATGTTTTATAGCCAAAAGTAATTTTCTAAGTACATATTGCGTAATTCTCAAAAAAAAAAAAAAAAAAAAGTACATATTGCGTAGTTTTTTCACCTTGGAGTGCAAGGTAAAGGTGGTGTACAGCAACTACCACCATTCTTGAGGAAACAGATAAGTGTAGTTTCTGATTGTACAAGAAATGTTACCTCAGACAGGGAAGCTCTTGCTCCAAAGAAATATATGACTTCTTAAATCCTTTTTTTTTTCTGGATAACTTTGTTAGCCAATTAATGTACACAATTTGGAACAATTTTGTAGAGAAATTAGTTAATTTTTTTTCTTATATATAATCAACGAAATTATAAAGAGTCCATTAAAGAACAAGGTAGTACATTATAATTTATATCAAACCAAAAATCATCAAGATTTATACAAGTTGGTGGTTTCAAGATATTATAGTCAAATAACTTTTTTTTTTCTTCCTCTCTATACACACAAATACAATGGACTTCCAATAAGCTTAAGTCCATCAATATAAACCAAACAAATTCCACACCAATTTTCTCTCTACCCCACATGCACTTTCTCTCCCATGCCATTGTTATCTTTAATGCCAATGACATTATTACTGGCCAAATTGATAAAAATAGAAGTGTGATCCCACCAACCTAATATTTTTTATACACATACCTAATCACATCTACCTCTTCCTTTTTATTACCTTTCCATGTCAACGGGTGCAAAGACTTTTCCCATTTGAATAAAGCTCGTTGAATTGCCAATTTTGCTCTTCTTTTGGGACTCAATATCATCAAAATCTTCTCCTTCTGGTTCCTCTTCTTTTATCAATGAAACATACTCCACCTTCTCTCCATAAGCTTTAACCAAAAATACATAGAAGAGCACTGCTAAACTGGTGATTCCAACAACGTACCAGCTAAATTGAAGGACTATCAATGATTTAGCACGATAAAGTGTTTCATCCCCTGAACATCTAGCCACCTTGTGACCCTCTTCTAGGTGCAAAAAGCAACCTTTAGGTAACAATTCTGGTATCCACAACATGAAGCCCATGACCATAAGCCACACACCTTGAAAAGCTATACTGACTGACCTTACAAAGCTGATTATGAAACTCTTTGGGCTACCAATTCCCATAAGAGTGGTGGCTAGAGAAATAACAATAACAAATTGTAGAAGTAAGTGGTATTGGCCTTCTGGGCCCATGTGGTCAGTTGAGTGAAAGCGAAAAAGAAGAAACATTTGTGCAAAGGCTACGGCACCAATCAATTGTGTTAGCCCATGTTGAGCTTTGGTGCCAACTTTGTCAAGAGCTATAGCAATAGCAGCATAGACAAAGAAAGCCAGTGAGATGTTGGAGTGTTCAAAGTTGTGGAGATGGTTGGAAGGGATGGTTCCATCAGAGTCAAAGGGTTGGTGTCTATCAGGGCTTATGAAGAGTTCCATGGCTATGGAGGCAACACAGCCTCCCATGATCAAGAAGAGCTCAAAGTACCTGATTTTTGAGGTGGGAAACCATGGTAAAGAGGTATAAGAATTTGGGTACTGAGCATAGAGCTTGATGTGGTTATAGAGGTGCCATAAGCCAATGATGAAAAACCCAAAGCCTGGTGCCACATGTCCCACCAAAGTGCCCATGTTTTTGTGAGACAAAGTTTTCACTTCTTGCTTGGTTGTCTCAGAAAGGGGGTGTGGTTTTGTTGTTGGGAGAAGAGGGGGGAAATCACAAATGCAAGTGAGAGGGAAAGAGAGAGAGAGTGTGTGGTGAAGAAGAATTGGGGGGGAGAGGTGGGGGGGTTTAAAGAGAATGGATGTGGGGTTGAAATTCCAATGGGTCTAGAGGCTTCTAAGGGGGGTTTCAAGTTTGAACTTGTTTTCTGTGACTTGGGGAATACGGCTTAACATGACCAAAAAAAAAAAAATGTGACCGAGAATAACATTAACTACAATTGACCGATTGATTCCTTCAGCAATGAGGTGAGCTTAGCCAGCCTGGTTTCTAGAATTATAAAAACAACTTCTATTTTCACCAATATTAGAGTAAGATCTTAGGGTAATTTTGGTAATGAAGATTACTAAGGAGTGATAATCTCTGTTACTGAGAATAAAAGTTGTAATGATATAGCTAAATCTTTTAACTATTCACACGTATGTTTATTAGATTCACTTCCAAGTGCTAAACTTAAAATAGGCCTAAAATAGATAAGTAATCTAGAGATACCCCTATTATCACACCCAAATAGATACCCTATTTGTTTGTCAATTTCTGATTGGATTTCAGCACTTTCACATGGGTCCACCATATATACTTGAAGATGCTGAAATCTAACCTAAAGTTTAATTTCTTTTTCTTCTAAAAAAAAAAGTAAAATTTCTTTTTAGCAACAAGAATAGGCTATGCAAATATAGCCGGCTGCCCCCATCAAAAAACCTCCTACTATATTATGCAAGAAGATCATAACATTTTGATAGTAACTTTTTATCATTATATTAAATTTTTTTTTTTTGAGAATGTTATCATTATATTATTAGTTGTTAGAACTATCTATAAATTAAATGATTTTTTTTTTCCCTTTCTTACCATGGGAGTTTGCGGATTTAGACCTCACGTTCTCCATCATAAGAGTTTGTCAATATCATTGAATTATAAAAGAATTTTAACATCTTTAAATTAAATGTTACTTTCACTTTTATTGAGCATCTTTAGCTTGACTTGAAAAGTATCAATTGGCTTTTAGAACCTCTCTTTTTCTTTTTTCTTTTTTCTTTTTATTTTTATTTTTTATGTAGGAGTTTTTGGGGCTAAATCTATAAGAATAAGACTCATCTCATTTTTGTTAAAAAATACATCTATCTTAAGTTCGCTAAAACTAGAAACTTGTAGGTTGGTGTAAAGATGCGGAGAGGAAATTTCTATTGTCAATTTTTATTAACTGTTGAGAGTTATTGAGTGTTGAGCCCACTAAATAAGAAGTTTCCCTTTGTTATTTTTATAAACACACCAAATGTTGGGTTACGTTTTGTGCATTAACAAACACATGGTACAATAAGTCTCTTACTTCTCTCAATTAAAGTAAGCTAGTTAGTACTGATATATACTTCCCATACCTTTTGTTTATCTGGAAAGATAAGAGGTAAAGCATGAGTTTATGTAAAATTATTGATATCCGAGTATATTAATTTTAGTCTTGTAAAATAAGAATGACTAGTTTATTGAACATGCTCATTTAATGGACATATTTTCATCCAAAAATAAAAGTAAATATTTTTCTCATAATTTTATCACTTTGGTTACGAAGAGTTATGGTCATAACTAAAGCCGTCCACATTCAATGGGCCGTCATTGACGACGTACGGCGAGTGGAGCTTGACTCATAAAAAGTTAAAAACTGAGGCTTGTGGGCCATCCCTATGAGTCTCTTTCTTTGTCTCTTTATGATATAATTAGTTAGTAATTATTATAATTTTAAAACTACTTTTTTATTCAGCTAAAAAAAATACTAATTTTTAAAGGTTTGTGTTTGATTCCAAATGGTCATGATTTGATTTCTTATAGTTAGCTACAGTGCTTTTCCGAGTTATCATATTTTAAATTAGACTTTTAAAAAATTAGACTTTTATATTGTTTTTTCACATGTTTATTTCTAAATATTTGATACTTGCACGACATCTCCTCCACATTACAATTTACATGTGATCAGCTTATACGACTTCTTATGGTTGTTGAATGACGTTTTACACTCCCAATACTCACGTGCAAGGGAGATAAAACGGGTTTTTTTTTTTTTTTTTGGGTGGGGGGTGGGGAGTTGCATAATTAAAATTATCAAAAACATATGATTTGAAAATTTTGACCATTGATGGAATATGAAAATTTATGTTTTGTAATTTTAATTTATTTTTATCTTATCTCAATAATATGTGGAAAACTTAAGAGTTAATATTTAATTTTTAAAGTAAAATATTATTCCGGGTCCTGAATACTCTTAATATAATTGTTAATAGGGAAATATTAATGAATGTCTTAAGAACATTGGTTTAGGAATTATTTTTTGAAACAATTTATAAAAAAATGATAAAGCAATTAATTTTTTATTACATCTTTTTATATTTCCAATAAACACTCCATTTGTTTCGATGGAAAACTTTATGTTAATATAGTTTTCTATATTTTCCAGTATTTAGTAGCATCAGAAAAAATGAATAAAAGGAAAACTATTTTTTATCAACAAAAAAAGTATGACTTATTTTTAAAGACTGTTTTCCACTAAATTTTTTGAGAAAACAATTATACCTCACAGCAAACTAAATAAGGAAAGTTTGAAAATTATTTTTTTAACTCATTCAAAGTTGCTACCAAATATAGGAAAATAAGATAGTTTTATTGAAAATGCTTTTTGGAAAACAATTCATTTTCTAGAAAACATTATTGCTGAAACAATTGTCATAAAGACATTTGTTAATATGATCCTTGTTAATAGATAATTTTAGAAAATTTTTGACTTCATTTTCATGAAAAATATAAAAAAATTGTCAAAAAAATTATTTATTTTTTACTTTTTTCATAAAAAATTTCTAAAAACATTTTCTAAACCAATGCCCTTTTTACATCCGATAACTTTTTCCTTTTTGATTTTATGCCTTAAGCATGATGCATATTTTATATGTCAATTTGTATGGAAAGAATTATACACTGTTACAGTATATATTCTCAAATCTATTTTTTTAAAATACAATTAAAATTATTTTCTTTTAAGGAGATTAGGTATTCGAATCAAACCTTTGTTTAAAAAGTACCTCTCTTTAGCAACGTGCTTAACGGGGTCAATTACTCAATTATCGTTAAACATATTGATTTGGATGCTCCCTGTTGTTGATCGATTCGGATGGTTACGGTACGTGACGTGCTACATAATAGAGTTGTTTTATTAATCATAATAAAGTTATTGTTAAAGGGCCCATCCAAAAAACAACTTGATTAAATGATTGATTGGATTGCACTTCTACTAATAAATTTTTGTAAATAATAATCCTTTTTTAGAGATAAATATCGATTTTGATGTCTTCATTCTTTTTCCTGTTTTTTCTTGGTTTAGTCCCTGCTGAAATCATAATCCAACAATCATAATTAGTAGTTTAAAGTTCGTTAAGACAACAATCATTGGATACTTAAACAAATAAAATTAAGTAACTAATTATAATTTTTGTCAAATTAATAATAACTTATTATATTTATAAGTTATATCAATTAAATAAAAAAATATAGAATAAATAAGAACAATAACACTCCTAGGAGAAAGACTGGAGGTAAACGTGAAATTAAGAAAAGAAAAATAGTAGTAAGTTTTTGAATGTGATAAGTTTTTTCACATTCTCAAGTAATCATTTTGTTTGCTCCAATTCCAAGATAGTAATCACATGTATGGTTAAAACTTATTGCTAGAGATTGTGAAAAAGACTTTGAAGAGCTACTAATTGTACATCTAGAGTTCTTGTGCCATTTGTGGTGTAGAAGTTGCTGCTTTATCTAAAAGATTAAGGCCCTGTTTGGTACACCCACTCAAACACATGTTTTCAGTTTTTAGACAATATTACACATATTTCTACACATTTTTTTCACACATTTTTTCAAACACATTTTTTCAATTTTTAAGTGTATATACCAAACACTCTCTAGTTATCGAAACAAAATCTTTATAGTGGGTAATTGAAGTCATGAATGGAAGGTTAAAGTACAACTAGAATAAAGTTAACATTATTAAGTACTAGCACTAGGTTGTAGCAAACTGAATAAGGGTATTAAGTTTGTAAAAATTTCAACTCCATTAGTAGATTTGTTTTGCCTATGGGGTTGGTGGTGTAGGCCCTATAGTGGTTTTTTCATTTGCATAATTTTTCATTGATTTTTCCTCGATTCACTATATTGTGCTTTAGATATTTCCCCCATTATTTTTTTTTACTAGTATATAACTTGTGTAAACGCATGAATGCATTTAAAACTAAACACAATTTTTATTATAAAAATATTGTGGGGCCTGAGAATTTGGCAACCTCGGCTCACTTTGTACCCGACCCAAGGCCCGTGCCGAGGAAGAGGAAATGTCCGAGGATGAAATGTGAAGACCTAAATTGCCCAGGAGCCTTGCCAAGGACGACCCTGTCCTCGGCTAGCCAAGATCGTAGGAGGCAGAAGTAACGAGTCACCAAAAGCAGCCCTCCAGGGCATTTAAGGAAAAAGATCAAGTACAACACATCGGCCGTGGAGGGGTGGTCGAGGAGCAAAGCCAGGATTGAATTGTCACTTCTACATTAAATGCGCATGACTGATCTTCAGGCAGCATTAATGGAGAAATGACCCTTGAGCAGTGCTTCTTCGATTGCTGCAACTCATTGGGAGTTTTGGTAAGGTGGCTGATAAGACGGGTTGTCAGAAAAAAGCATAGATGATCAACAAGTGGAGGAAATGGATCATTGAAAGATGACTATATAAAGAGAAGAAACAGATTAAAAAGGGGGGATTTCGGAGAAAAGAAGGACTATCACCAAGTTCCTTGGACCAGGTCGATGACAAACCTTTGAGGATAATTTCCATTCGTCTATGTCGAATGGTGGCGAATGCTGCATTGGGCGTTGTCCGCTTGTTAGGGCCTAGTTCTTGAACTCGCTCTCTACAAATTCATTGTATTGGGCTAGCTGAGCTTGAGTCCACTCACTCAACAGTAGAAATGCTCAAACTTAATCCCTACAATTGGCGCCGTCTGTGGGGAGAACTTGTGCGCTAGCAAGTGTAAAGGGAAATTGTTCCTACGATACTAACTTATGCAAGGTTAGGTAGTTTTTCGTCACCGCCAATGGCACCGATTCTGGATCCCATAAAAAAAAAAAAAGAAACAACAAACAACGACACATTTTGCTTAAGAAATGATTATTGCAGAAAAGTAAAAGATTCAAAGAAAAAAAAAGCGAACAAATATTGTAGCCTTTTTATTAAATAAAGGAAAAGTACATTATACAAACAGGGTCCCATACGGACTTGTTCAAAAAGCTAACCCCAGAAGGGAAGGTTGAGGCAGGCCTGTTTTAAGGCTCCCAACAACCCTCGGGCCGGTATGGATGGTACTGACAAGAAGAGAAGAACAGATGCAAAAGCGCCTGATGGCCCCATCCCATGATGTTCCCTTGATACTCTCCCAGCCTTATGATAATTAAACATTGGAGGCGGCCACACCTGGGCACCGAACGTGACGTAATCTTGTGATTCTCCATCGGCGGGCAAGCTGGGCGCGAGTCACTGCTAGCTTGAAGGGCAGGCATGGACGTGTACCGGAGGAAAGCATTATGTTCTTCATGGACCTCCCTCCTGACTGCCAGACGCACTACCATCAGGATGACGCCCAAGCCTTACTGCACTGAAAGTCTGACATGACCTACAATCATTACGGCTTTCAGTTGAGGAAGGAGGACCACCATTTTTGCTCGGTTGAAAGGTAGGAACACCTTTGGCTTCCTTGCCCTTGCCCTTATCCAGGGTCGCACCATTCCCCCAGGCCCTAATCACAATCCTGGTGAGGTTATCGAAGGTGCTTAGAAGGTTGAGGGGCTCAGAATTCTTGTTTAACTGAAGGAGTCGTGAAATGTGGAAGGACGATTCCCCCACGAAACCTTATATAAAGGGCGAAGGTTGCTGGGAATTGGTCCGCACAGAGTTCAAAGGAAGAATTATCAGCAACATAAATCCTGACCAAATTCCAAAAAAGCCACCAATTGCTGGATCTGCATTAATCCATGAGAATATTAATGAGGGCGCGCCTCACACACCGAAGCGTCAGGCGCATAACTTGAATAGCCAAAAGACGCCTCGTAATCGGAAGTGAAGAAAAATTGGAGCGAAGGGGCTACTGTCACACATGAGGGGAGAAACCCGGGCCGCCCCTGTCCAGGTCAGTGTTGGGCCAAAGGCCCAGTTTGAGGAATAACCCATTTCCAACGAGGCAAGGCCGAGACCATTATCACCCGAGAAGCAAACATTCCAGAGTTGAGGACAAATTCCTTCACCCTGAACAGAAGAACACGTTAGACTGAACCAAGGTCTTGCATGGTCCTCGAACTCAAACTTATGGGGAAACTAATCACTCCAAGAAATACTTGAGTGCTAGACTGAACCAAGGTATTGCATGGTCCTCGGACTCAAACCTATGTGGAAACTAGTTACTTACAAAAGAACAAAAGTGTTAGACTGAACCAAGATCTTGCATGGTCCTCAGACTTTAACCTATGGGGAAACTAAACACTTCAAGAAATACCTGAGTGCTAGACTGAACTAAAGTATTGCATGGTCCTCGGACTCAAACCTATAGGGAAACTAGTTAATTATAAAAGAACAAAAGTGTTAGACTGAACTAAGGCCTTGCATGGTCCTCGAACTCAAACCTATGGGGAAACTAACCACTTCAAGAAATACCTGAGTGCTAGACTGAACCAAGGTATTACATGGTCCTCAGACTCAAACATATGAGGAAGCTAGTTACTTACAGGAGAACAAAAGTGTTAGACAAAACCAAGGTACTGCATGGTCCTCGGAGTCAAACCTATGGGGAAATTAGTTACTTCGCAAGACCAAATGCTGGACAGAACCAAGGTATTGAGCAAAGCATTAACGTACGACAAGTAAAAAGAAGCATCATTCAAAGAACTAAAAATAAACGATTGGATATATTACACGAAAAATAGTTTCATTACAATGTCACAAAGACAAAAAGCAAAATAAAATGAAAAAGAAAACAAGATCAGAGTGGCCCAGGCCGTCTAAATAGGATAACTTGTCGTGATGGCCTACTTCCTCAACTCGGTAGACAGCTTGTCTTGGGTGGTTTGCCAAGGGGTTTTGACTGTTGCCTTGGGATCCTGACTCAGAGGGGCTACTTCGGAGGATCCTTTCTCAGCAGGAGGGGCCTGAGGGATAACAAGTGTGGCTTGGGAGTCAACAGGAGGCTTCACCACATCCTGGGGCGCTTCTTGGTCATCGGTTCCTGCCCCCTTCAATGCTCCTTGGTGCTTAGTCTCCTCGACAAGCTTATCAATTGAAGGTGGGTCCTTGACAGCACTGGCCTGGCCTTCATCCATCGCTCGTAAGGCTGAGCCCACTTCAGAGGTGATAGAGGCAGCCTCGCGGATTGCGGGGGGGTAGTACACCCTCTCGGCCCTCTTAAGCTCGAACGAGGCCTTGACCCCCTCTTGGTTAAGAGTCTCACTCCAAGTCTGGGAGTAGTAGCGCCTACATACCTTAGAGACTTGAGCCTTAAGGGCAGCCTTAATCTTAGCTACCCCCTTAGTAAAGGCCTCTTCCTCCGCTTGCTCTTTGGAGCGCTCAGCATCTGTCCTCGCAAACTCGGCTTTTACTTTTGCCCTCAAGGCCTCATCCCTAGCGTACTTGGCGATGCCTCGGGCCCCCACTGCCTTAGCGAACTTCTACTTTAGGTCGGTGATTTACTCTTTGGCAACCTACAGCTGACCCTCAACATCTCGCAAGTGCCCTATTTGGTCCTCGGCCTGTTTCATAATGCTGGCTAGGTCAAACACTACTCACACTGTCTCTGGCCTTCGTCATCTCCTCCAAGTTCGCCCTTGCTTTCTTGAGATCAGCCTCAGATCTCTTGAGGGTATTTGTAGCAATCAAGTATTTGTTGCGCTTCTGACCCAGAGCTTTATCCTGGTTGTCAGCCTCCTTTTCCAGCCTGAAAATGGCCTGGATAGCCTACCAACCCAAAATAAGTGCACCATAAGTTGGGTACTGAGGAATAAATTCAGATAAAGGAACAAGTATCGGAAGTCTTCCGGGCAACTTCTTGCCTCCTCATGCCCCCCAGCTCGGCCATGTCAGTGGGGAGAAACAGGGGCCTCTTCAAGGCATCGGCTACGCGAGCCCCCTCACCCCCTCGGAAGTCCCTGAGGGTAGAGTCGTCCATCAAAGGCTTCCCATGACGCATAGCGGCGGGCAGCCAGGCCCGGGGCTCAGACTGCTTAACGACCTTTTTCCCTTTGTCCTAACCACCAATCCTCAGTTGCTTGGAAGGTCGTCAAGCTTTATCTTCCTCTTGAGAAGAACGAGATTTTCCCCTATCCGCTGGGTATTGGCCCTTAGAAGGCCTCTTCCTCTTTGGATTAGTAGACTCGGGCTAAGGGTCTGAGATTGATAGAGTGGAGGACGACCTGGTCTGCGTAGGCAAAGACTTAGGTGAGGGAGGAGGAAGCTTGGGTAGAGGAGAAGGAGGCTTAGATTGTGACCTCTCTGGCGTGTCCTTCCCCGGCTGGCCCTCAAGCAAATCAAACAGGCTAGTTTGGGGTTGTCTTTTGAAACCTATCTCGGCTTGAGTACCAACCCTTGGAGATAGGAGATCTGCTTCAGATAAGTGGGGATCGCCCAAGTCACTGAAGGGATCCTTGGACAGATAGGCTTGGTCGAATACACCAAATCCGTCCTCAGACGAACCCAGATCAACTACTTCTCCCTCATTTTCCAAACTTTCTCCCTCGACCTCCGCAGCTTGATGGGACAAGGAAGAACTTGCCAACGAGACGCCCTCTGGGATTGAGGACCTTTCAGAAAACGAGAACCCGTGCTCCACCACAGTAATTTGGCGAAGCCAAGGATCATGAGCCCTGATCACGTACTTCAGGGCCGAGAACGACTTTTGGGTCGGATCGTACCCAAGGATCTTGTAAGTAGCCCTAACTTGATTGCCGACCTCGTTCACGAAAATCTCCGCCCTGAGAACGGATCGCAAGTCTTCCTTATTGACCAAATGGAAATGCCATTCAAAAGTGTGTGGATTTGCAAAAGAAAAAGCATGTGCTAATCAACAACCAAACGATGCAAACTATGAAAACATAGCTTATCAATCCTCCTCTACTCCGAGTACCCTACCTGGCTCTCCCTCTACTGTTGGGCAATGAAGACCGTTGTGCCACTCCCCTGACACAATGAGAAAATCCTGATTTAACCCCTTGCTGGATTCAGGGAGGCACTAGATAAGCCGAACCCTATCGTCCCTCGTCTTCATGTAACAAGACTTACCCTTCAGGTGTTGGAGATTATTGCACTAGTTTACATTATGGTGGGTTAACCTTAACCCCATCTTCTCATTCAAGGCATCTACGCACCCTAGTATCTTAAACACATTGACGGCGCATTGGGTGGGTGTTAGTCGGAAATGCCTGAGGTAGTCGCGCATCACTGGCCCCATAGGGATTCGCATACCCTTTCTAAGAAGGCAATTATGGGAATCACAACTTCACCCTCTCTCCTCCTAATATACCATTCCCCTTCCTCACAGTACCTCAGGCCCACGTTACTGGGTATCCTATAATCGGCGATGAATTTCTCCATCGCCTCTTCAGACTCAACTAACTTCTTGAATCTACCTATCCCTAACAACGGCTAAGAGACTCGAGAAAGGGCGAAGTAAAGAAAGGACTCAGAGAGAAAATTCGAGCTGGAGAGAGAGAAGAAGACTTACAGAAATGAGGAAAAGTTCCTCGGATAGGCTTTTTATGTTGGAGAGGGACGTTGGTTGGGTTGGAGGTTTGACCAGATTCAGAGTATGTACGCCAGAGTTTTTGAATGCAAAAGTAAGGAAGGAAATCGGTTCAAATGAGTATTTATATCCTCAATTAAAGACAACCAGGTGGAGTTTCCCGCCTATAAAGGCAAAAAATTCCTACCGACTGATTACCGTCACACTATTAAACGTAGGGAGTATGGAGTCGCCAGAATTTAATGTGGGTACGCGCCGTATATCGAGGCGCCACAAACGTGCATTGTGCAGGCGAAAAGAATCCAACGCTGATGTAGGCCAAGATTGGGCAAGCCATGATGAAGGCCCGAGGATATCAAAATCCTCCTCCCCGTCCGAGGATACGGATAGCAGGATTTTGAGGGGCTATTGTGGGGCCTGAGAATTTGGCAACCCTGGCTCATTTTGTACCTAGCCCAAGGCCCATGCCGAGGAGGAGGATATGCCTGAGGATGAAGTGTGAAGACCTAAATTGCCCAAGAGCCTTGCCAAGGACGACCCTGTCCTCGGCCAGCCAAGACCGTAGGAGGCAAAAGTAATGAGTCACCAAAAGCAGCTCTCCAGGGCATCTAAGGAGAAAGATCAAGTACAACACATCGGTTGTAGAGGGGTGGTCGTGGAGTAAAGCCAGGATTGAATTGCCACTTCCACATTAAATGCACACGACTGATGTTCAGGCAGTATTAATGGGGAAATGACCCCTGAACAGTGCTTCTTTGGTTGCTGCAACTCACTAAGAGTTCTGGTAAGGTGGTTGATGGAACGAGTTGTCAGAAAGAAGCACGGATGATCAACAAGTGAAGGAAAGGGATCATTGGAAGAGGACTATATAAAGAGAAGAAACAAATTAAAGAGGGGGGATTTCGGAGAAAAGAAGGACTATCACTAAGTTCCTTAGACCGGGTCGAGGACAAACCTTTGAGGATAATTTCCATTCGTCTATGTCGAATGGTAGCGAATGCTGCATTGGGCGTTGTTCACTTGCTAGGGCCTAGTTCTTGAACCCCTTCTCTACAAATTCATTGTACTGGGCTAACTGGGCTTGAGTCCACTCACTCAATAGTAAAAGTACTCAAACCCAATCCCTACAAATATAAATAATTAGTCAAATTATTAAAAATAGCATATAACACATGCATACTTATAGATGCATTTAAAATTAAACACAATTTTTATTATAAAAATATAAATAATTAGTCAAATTATTTTTTTTAAAAAAGTAAACGTAATTAGTCACATATTAAAATTCTTATCTAAATTTAATACTAACTATGATAATGTTTTTCTAATTTTAATAAAATAGAGCGTGTGATGATCTTTATTGAGTATATGTAATTGGTTTTTTTTTTTTTTAGTTCATTAATATTAGATTCTTAGTATTTTGTACTCATTAATTCACTTGGTACAAAGATTAAAAAACTTAAGTGGACACATGGCACAAATTTAAGTGGATAATTATGGTGTGGTCCCCACATAAATTTAGACACATGGCGCAAAATTGAATTCTAATTTCAAATTCTAATTAAACTTTCTCTAAGTTTTACACACACACACACACAGGATTTAGAATTTAATTGGATTTAGATTTTTTGGTTTTTGCACCCAATAATTCACTTTTCACAAAAATTAAAAAAATAGATTGGACACATGGCATGAAATTGAACTTCAATTAAAATTTAATTTAGAATCTAATTGAATTTAGACTCTTTGATTTTTGCACATAATATTAATTCACTTGACACACAAATTTAAAAATTAGATGAGACACGAGAAACAAAATTAGACATGATTTAGAATCTAATTGGATCTAGATTCTTCATTTTTTTCACCTAATAATTCATTTGTCACAAAAATTAAAAAAAAAAAAATAGATAGGATACATGGCACAAAATTAAACTTTAATTAAAATTCAATTAAGAATCTAATTGAATTTAGAGTTTTTGATTTTTGCACCTAAAAATTCACTTAACACAAATTTACAATTAAATGAGACACATGGTGCAAAATTAAACTTCAATTTATAATTTAATTATATTTTCTCTCAACTTTACCTATTAATATATAATAGGGTCATGCTAATAAGTGCACTTAGGGCATTGGTTAACAATATATTTTTGGAAAGTTTTGACATTACTTTTATGGGAAATGAAAAAAACTGTCAAAACATTAATTGTTTTTTTTTTTTCTTTTCCCATAAAAACTTTCTTTAAATAGATTATTAACCAATACTTTAAGAGTATTCATTATCATTTTCCTATATGATAATAGTATGTAACCCATGCAAATATATAGATGCATTTGAAAATAAACACAATTTTTATTATGAAAAAAATATAATCAGTCAAATTATTTTTAAAAAAAAAACATGTAACATGTGCATATGTGTGGATACATTTAAATTAAACACAATTTCTATTATAAAAATAAAAATAAAGATAAAAATATATATATACACACACTACACAACATTGATTCTGTTCACATTAATCAAATCCTATGCATAATTTGATTAATTAATTACTCAACTTAAAATGGGTTAATTTGCTTATCTGGAGTGTAAACAAACTAACATATGCCATATGGTATAGGGGCATTGATCACTAAATTTGGGTTATAATTTTTTTAATGTATTCAAATTGCAAGTTATATAACTCTTTCCTTTAGTGTATTATCAATTTCATATATAATAAGCCTAATGAAAAATAAGTGATTGTTTATTACTCACAATTTACCATCTTAACAAGTTATTTAAAAAAAAAAAAAAATCTTAGAACCAAAAACCTACATTTTGTATAACAAATTAGCTATCACCTTATTTATAGTCTTAGAAGGTGATAATACCTGGGACCAAAAACCTAACCCTTATTTAATTTTTTTGAGGATAAGATTATAGACTGTGGAAGAAGGTAGGTACCTCATGAATACACCTTATCTATCCCCTTTTTTATATTTCACCAATCATAGCATTTTATGTGTTTGTATTTTTTTTTTCATTATTAACTTTAATTATTTTATAAGAAAAATCAAATAAATACGTAATAAATTGTAATCAATGGAATAAAAAAAGGGTCATGCTAACGAGTGCCCTTAATAATTCATTTAAATAAAGTTTTGATATAATTTTTATGAAAAATGAAAAAAGTTGTCAAAATATTAATTACTTTTTTTCATTTCTTATAAAAACTTTTTTTAAATGGATTATTAACGAGTGTCGCATTTCCCATAAAAAAATATGACAAAGATTTGTATTTCATGCTACATCTTATGATGGCTTAAGCGCGAGCAGACATCTCTTAAATTGAGTGGCTATTAATAAACAATCAACACACGGAGATGACCATTTTATTAGTCATTTTCCATTCTATTCAGTGCTTGTTATTATCATTTACTTTCGTTTGCTTCTCCGTTATCATCCACCAATTAATGTCGCTTTGGATGCCCTATTTTCCATGTACATAATCATCCAACTATTTGATTATTTGTGCCTTTGAAGTTTGAAAACTAATTGTAGCGTACTTCATAAGGAATTATAGATGTAAGTATGTTATTGGATTAACAACAATTGGTTTAAATTAATTTGATAGTACAAGTTTGTGCCATTTTGTGCTTTCTGCTTAGCTTGGATAGGTAGATTTTTGAAGGCATATTCGTGATGATTTCAAAGCTTCTTTATGGCTACCAATGGAGTTGTCGTTATCTTCTAGATTGATGCTCTTAATTCTTATAACCAGTCATCTCAAGGGGACAAGGGCCAATTCATGAAGCAACAGAAAACGAAGTATAAAATAAAAAATAAAAAATGCATACAGAAATAACATGAGGTTGTTGCGTTGAGGGGGAATCAAATAATTTATAGTTTTTGAAAAACAATAATATTGTTCGTCCTGCATTATTATATGATAGAATTTAATTGGGAACCTAAAGTAAATAACATGAGAAGATTCTAAAATGAAAAATATTTTTTTTTAAAAAATCATTCAGAAATTTCCCATCCATGGGTGCTTGTTCTCTAGTTTTAGAAAAGTATTTCTATTCATTTTCATGCATATATATCTCTTGTTTAAATAAGATGTAAGTTCAACTATTAACGGCACAAAATGGCACAACATGAAAAATGTTTGTCAACGCGACGGCCATCATTATAGAATTTCTAAAGTTCAAAATTTTCCATCGTCAAAGGAAAGTTTCCATTGACTGAATTCAGAAAACTGTGTACTAAAAACCTTATGTTAGTAGATAACAATTAAATAAGTATTATAGAGATCAGTATAATAATAAAAAATAAAAAATAAAAAATAAAAAATTACATTGTACTAGCTTGCAATGTAAGATTTACATTGATAGTACAATGCAAACAGTAAACCTATAATTACTCATTAAAAAAAACTGAATTGGGCTTTGTTTAAAAATCCCAGGTTATGTAACAGTTTTTCTCCTCAATTAATCTAGCAAGCTAACCAAATTTTTGGGAAATGATCACTTCTTACGGATGCTGTTGGACAATACTCTTAAAAACCTTCAATAACTTTGATGTCCTATTTTTAATTTGTTTTATTATTACTATTATTATTATTATTATTATTATTATTAAGAATTTGAATATTATTGATAAAAACAACAGAAACAATAGAAAATTATCATAGCTGAATTCAAGAATGGAATAATGATATATGAAACCTGTAAACAGTTAAAGAGATAGAGAGAAATGGCAAAAGTTTAAGAATTCAAATTTAATTTTGTTTTGACTATTTTAACAGGATAAAGCTCAAGATTAATTCAACTTTAATTTTGTTTTGAAGAGTTGTCATTGATTTTTTTTTAGTGCTTATATTAAGCGGGGAAGAGGCATTCGAATCCAAATTCTTCTCATTAATAAAAGTGAATGATACCATTGAGATACAAGGCTTTTGGTGTTGGCAACGTTAAGATCTTCTATTTGAGTTATCCATAGTACTAATTAAAGGGATTTTCTTATTTGGATTGAACTTCTATGTGATTTAGAAATATCTTTAAACCTTATGTTTAACAGGAAAAAAACTAAAGAACAATAGATTCTCCTATTTGGATTGAACTTCTATGTGATTTAAAGATACCTTTAAACCTTACGTTTAACAGGAAAAAAACTAAAGAACAATCTGGTAAAAATATATTTCCAATTTTACTTAAAATGTTTACAAAATAGGACACACTTCTGCTAATTCACGTCTTCAAAACAAACTTATACATAATTTTTTTTTTTTTAAAGGAAAGTTATGATATTAAACCTAAAAAAAAAAAAAAAAGTCTCATCGCATGCGCAAGACGCATGTGATAAGGCTAGTATATTTAGAAAATTATTATTGTTATTATTATTATTAGTTTTTTTTATAGAATTATTATTATTAATGGTTGCCATCAAGGTTGACAAATCAAATGATTCCCTTTTTTTTATTTATTTTTTTATTTTATTTTATGGCTAAGCAAACAACCCGATATTCAAAGCTAGAAGAGAGAGACAGAGAGGATCATGGATCATCTAATTCATCATCATATTAATTATTAGTGTCATACTAAAAAACTATAAGTCGGTTAATAGTTCATGATGAAGGGATTTAAGTCAGCGGTGACGTCTGCCAACCTTGACAGAACATGCATTTAGATAAAAAAGAAAGAAAAAAAAAAAAACCTATTTTTCTGAATATGTTGTCTAATATAGTATGACTAGTATATATTAAACTCTTGCTTTTGAGCTGAACTTTCACTTTGATTAGCTATGATTCTAAGCGTCATTGTGTATGTAAGATATGACATTAATCAATATATTAATTCAGAGCTTTGGCCTTTAGCATTAGGAGAGACCACTGATAAGATTTGGCAGGGAATTAAAAAAAAGAAAAAATAGTGAAAATTTTAATGTGTAGCTACATTATTTTCAATTTTCATTACATTTTGTCAAATAATCTATCTCAACGTGGACCATTCAAAAGGTCAAAAACCGCACATGTTTTATATGCCTTGGAAAGCACAAGGGTCCAGCGAATGTTCCAAATGAATGGAACCTAACACAAATTTAGGTCACATCGAAGAAGGTTGCAAATTGCTCATGAAAAGAAAGGAAAATTGAGGAATCAAAAGCAGGAGATTAACTTGGATTGTCTATTGTTGATTGTTGATGATTTATGAAAAGAGAATGTTGTAGAAAAAGGTGACGAGTTATGACCCAAAAAGCCCGAAGGCGGTGTTTGATTGAAAGTTACACTGAACAACCCTCTCTGTCCTCTTTTTCTTCTTTTTTAATTTTTTTATTTTATGAATGAAAGTTACACCAACTTTTCCAGATAAAGATTTTTCTTTTTGTGGGATGTGGTGTGTGTCTCAATAAGGACAAAAAATTTTAAGGGCCTTGGCTTGATTTTGTTATAGAAAGTAGTAAAACCTATATGGTAATAAATAAGGTTGAAAACTCATAAAAAGAAAAAAAAAATTATGTTCATTTATTTATGAGCTAAGCTTAAGCCTAAATTTAGGCTTGATTATTAAACAGACAGAGGTCAAACATAATAATATGCTTATAAACAATTCATTAAAAAGAAAAAAGAAAAAAGAAAAAACTTATAAACAAGTTTGCAAATAAGACTCAATGAAAGAATATTTAATGTTATATGCATACATGTTTAAAATATACCTATATAGATTTGGGATTGATTGTATAAGTTTGTAAATAAATTCATAAAATATCAAATTATATTTTTTAATTTATTAGTAATATAAACAGTCCATTTCATAGTAAGCATGTATATAATTTTTAGATTAAATTGCAATTTGCACCTTTAGAGTTTGCGATAATTTTGATTTTGACTTATAAAGTTTCAAAATTTGAATCTGTACTCTTGACGTTACCATCATTTGGTTTTAAGTCTTTTTGTCAACGCACTATAACAAGGTGTTTGTCAAGTACCAACTAAGCTATAAACAAAACCGTTTCTTCTACGTCATCTTGAACCCTATTAAAGCCATGTCATTTATTTATTTTGGGATAACTCAGTCGCTTTAATGGGGGATTTGAACCTTAAGTACCTTTGTTGAAAGCACCAAGAGGTATCAGTTAAGTTATAAGGCTCTTGCCAACTATGTCATATACGATTTTTTTTTATTAAATTGCAATATACACCCTTAAAGTTTGGATAATTTTGATTTTGCCTATCAAAGTTTCAAGTTTTGGATTCATAAATCAATATCATTTTGAGTTGAGGTGGCATTTCATGAATACTTATGGAAAGAGCTTTTTTTTTTTTTTTTTTTTGGGTTGAGAAGATGATGTGGATGGAAGAACTTAAATCTAAATGATATGTAATATTAGGCGGGTGGATCTTATTTTAAACTTTAGGGTCCATTTGGTTGAAGAGGTGGAAAAGTGGGAGGATAGAAAATGGTGGGATGATGGAAAAGTAGAAGAATAGAAAATATTTTAATTTCTCTCCTTTTTGTTTGGTTGGGAGTGGAAAAATGGAAGGATGGAAAAAGTGAGTTTGTATAAATTTACTCATACACCTTTTGTTAAAAAATGATGTCCAATTAAAACAAAAAAGTGACAAACAACTAAAAAAAAAAAAGCAGTCCAATTAAAACAAAAAAGTGACAAACAACTAAAAAACAAAAAAAGCAATCACCCAATTTATTAAAAAATAAAAATTATGTTCCAAAAAAAATTATGTCTAGTTAAACAAAAAAAAAAAAAAAAAATACCACACAAGGGGAAAAAGAAAAAAGAAAAAGGAAAAAGCAACGTCTAGGAAAGAAAAGAAAAAAAAAATTGGTAACGTGCCCACCTACAGCCACAACCCAAGGAAATAAAAAATTTAATAATAATAATAAAAAGCAACATCTAGTCGTCCAGGAAAAAAAAAAAGGAAAAAAGAAAAAAAGAAAGGAAGTGAAGATAGGCATTTTTGTCCATTAAGCAACCTCATTTTATCTCCATTTTAAAGAGAAAATTTTTTGGTGGGCCTGAGGTGAAAACCCCTAGGCCCCACCATTTATTTTCCTTCTTCTCTGCCCAACCAAACACACTCAAAAAAGTTTTCATTCCCATTTTTTCTCCAAAGTTTTTTATCCACCTTATTTCACCTCCAAACAAACACACCCTTAAGGAGTAAAATCAAAATTACCCAACATTTTAAAGGTGTAAGTTGTAATTTAATCTAATACAAGATTGGTGAATTTTGTTTTTTACAAGATGATACCAAAAAAATCATTATATTTATTTAACTCAGATAATATAATTTTATAATTTAATTGATTGTGTGGGAACCAAAAAGCAAAAGAAAAACTTATGGAGTGAATAAGATGTTTTTTTTTTTTTTTTTTTGCTATATGCTATCACAATTCATTTCTTGAGAGATGGGAAGTCAAGCCTACTTGAATAATTCCAAGTGCTAAGATTAAATAAGCTTATGTCACAGAACTAAGAAAGAAATGGTGTTGATTTCATTGATGATCAGCTCGAAAGTTGATTAAAGAAAAATACAAGTGTGGATCCTCGAGTCTATTCCGAGGAAGGTATTACGGAAAGTATGAACTCTCTTCCTTACTTTTTAGCTCTCTTTTTTCTCCTCTCCTCTCCAGATGTTTTTCCTGCTTCATATATTCGGCTCAAATGCATTTGGATTCTATACTTGGAGGGTTGGGATCAGACTCCTAGGTTTCTTGCCCCATATGGAACATACTAGCAAGATTTACACTAAAATCTTAGTTGTGCTTCCACTGTTCATGGTCACCTCCTTATTAATGCGGCCAGAGAAGTGATTGTCCTATATTTAATGTAGAGGGGATGGCTTCTACATCCTTCTTCCTTCATATTTCTTGTACTCCGTGTCAAATTAGCCTTTCTCCCTTTTTGACGGTTTTGCTCTGCCCCCTTTATACAACTAATGATCGCCTCTCTGAGGTCCGAGGTATGTCTTTGGAATCTTTATCAAGTAAGTTACTCCAATATCCCTTCCAACCATGATATCATTGCCCTAAATCACATTTTTGGACTTTAGCTCCTCGAAAATAATCCTAACTGCCTATTCGCCTGTTCTGGGATCCTCGTTCCCCCACAGATTATTATGGTATATGTGTGAAGGGGTAAAAAAAAAAAAAAAAAAATTATAGTGTTTACTACATATTAGAAAACATTAATTCAAACAATATAAATTTTTATAGCTCAGTTATTAATTATTATAGCATTTTTATTTTTTGAGAAAATACAGCATATATTTGTGAAAGTGTAAAATATGTCGGGGACTACCTGCTTGGACATGAAATGCAATCCATAATAATGGCTGTTGATAGTTGTGGTTTTGATTGATACGTGTTTGTCACTAATTTATAGCCAATTGTTTCATTTATAGGTCCATGATAATTGTGAAAGAAAAGACAGAGACTTTAATTAATCAAATAAATATTCAATCCTCCCTCAAAAAATTAAAAAAAAAAAAGTCAATCATACCGTACGAATAAAGGCATTCCTGAGATGGGCTAAACCAAGACAGGCCGAAATTGGAATCAGGCCTTATATGGGCTAAAGTAATGAAGCATGGACACCTAAATTAAATAGTAGAATTATGAACACTACATCAAAATAACTTCCTCTTTTTTTTTTTTTTTTTTTTTTTGGAGAAAGAAAATAACTTACATTTGGTAATGGAAGTTTTAAGAGGAGAAAAAGAGTACCTTCAACTAATGAGCTTCTAATAATAATTTTTTTTAATAAGACACCAATTGATTTTTGGCGTAAGTAAAGATTAAATCTCAAATCTCTTATTTGATAATAAAAAATTTTACTAGTTGAACTAACTGAAATTCAAACAACAAAGGATACTTGGATTGAGGTATGAAAACTTGGCTAGAAAAAACAAGGATCACTGAGGGTTAAAAAAATCAATGGTAAATAACAATAAGACAACCATAGCCCATAGGCCAGAAAATGGGCTTTTCTTTTTTCCACATGCAAGTACTGTCAACAACCATATGTGACGAGAAACTGTAAATGGGCTAAAAATGTGGTGCTTGTGCCACTTGTTTTGAGCCAGAAAAATAACACAAATAGTATGGGCATTTAAATCATACTTTTGGACCAATGAGGATTTCAGGATTTGAGACTTTTTTTCCCCTTTTGAGTCTCTTGCAAATGGATGAAGATCATACGTTACACAATATGGATGCTCTACCCTAATCTGAATCCTCTCCTTCCACATGTTGAAGTTATCATCTTCTATTTTTTCAAAAGAGAAGAGAGATACCATTTGAAAATATATACACCACATATATTTCAAAATTCTGTCAAATAAAGTGTAGAGATGTATGATTAAAGCATAGTTATAAAAACCGTACTGAATTGGTGGTTAAACAAGAAGTACTTTGATCCATAAGCATTTGCAACCATCTGAGCAGAAGTACTACTTTAGCCATGCAATACCACGAAAAAGAGAGTAAAAAATAGTTGACTTGCGGATGATCAAGTAATTGTGTGTAGATTGTTGTGGTTCTTATTTTACAAATTTATTTTTCAAAACACTATACATCATATTATCTATTTTACACTAAATTTTACTAAAATATCATTTTTTTTTCCTTAATTTTTATAATTATTTCTCTTTCTTCACATACAACAACCACCAGTCACTCTCTTCTTTCATCCTTGACATACGTAAAGAAATAATAAAAAATTAAATGCAAAATGAATAATGCTAATATAAAACTACATGATTACTATAGTAACCATAAATTTTTGCTCAACTTTAGAGCACTTGCGTCTATGCTTGTATAATAGAAATAGAAACACCTTTTAGACAACCAAGCTCAAAATACCCACATCAAGTCATGCAAAGTTGTGCAATATACGATTGCTACGGTTAACCGTGTAAATTTACATTCACACTATTTATTTTGTATTTAATTTCTTTATATATATCGAGGATAAAAATAGAGAGTGGATGATGATTGTTGGGTGTAAAGAAGAAAAAAAAAATTAAAAATCAAGAAAACTTGATATTTTAATTAAATGTAGTGTAAAAGAAATAGTCTAATATGAAATATTTTAAAAAATAAGTATGTTAAATAAAAAATTAGATTCTTATATTAAAATATACATAAAGTTTTGCACTGGTTGATGTGAATGCCCTTTATAAAGTTATTTTTTTCTTTTTTTTTATATAAATTTGAATGCCATTATAAAGTAAATAATAATTAGTGGGTTCCAGAAACACTAACAGATTCTAGTTGAGGATATTTCTGCTTAGTGTAACCTAGAGTCAGAAACCACAGGACATATGTTTTGGTCTTGTCCTAGAGCTCAAAATATTTGGAAATGCTTTGGAATTTTCCAACCTGGTTTTATTGGTTTATTCCCTTCTTTTCTTGACTTGTTATGGAAGATGACGATGCTGGATGTCTGTGAGGAAAATATTTTAGCATTGGTGGTTACAATTGCTTGGAGTATTTGGACTAATCGTAATGAAGTTCATAATGGAGGAAAAAAGAAAGGGGCATTAGAGCTACTGCAATGGTCATGTCAGTATTTGCAGGAGTATGTTGGTGCCAAAAAGCTTTCCATTAAGGCTGTTTAGGATCAGATTGAGCATTGGTGTCTACCTCCGGAGAATATGTATAAAGTGAATGTTGATGGGGCTATTTTCTCGGCAAAGAAGGAAGCTGGGATTTAAATTGTTGTTTGGGACTCTCATGGATTGGTGATGGCTGCAATGTCCATGAAAGTGAGTGCTTCGTTGGGTCCTTTGGAAGTTGAGGCAAAAGCCTATGAGGCTGGTCTGCAATTTGCAAAAGATCTTGGAATACATGACTTCATTTTAGAAGGGGATTCACTTAATGTGTACATGGCTCCTATAATATATGGGATCCTTGATTTTTGTCATGATATTCGAAATGTTAGGTTTTCTCATGTAAAGCGCAAGGGAAATACGCTTGCACATCTTTTAGCTAAACATACTTGTGGCATTGTTGATTATCTAGTTTGGATGGAAGAGAATCCTTGTTTCTTAGAACAAGCTCTCCATCATGATGTAATTTCCTTTTAAGTAATGAAAGTTTCTAGTTTCCGATAAAAAATAATAATAACAATAATTAGTGGGTTTAATTTCCATCATGGTAAAGTCTCTAATGATTGAATAAGAAATATGGAGTTCAATTTCCGTCTACACTAAAAACAGATTAATATCTTGATTTAATAATAAAGTGCTGGTCTAATAATAAAGTGCTATCATCACGAATGAATCTCATAAATTGAAACTCTGTCTAAAAATAAAAATTAAAAGTAAATAACAATGAAGGAGTAAGAAGACAACAACTGTGAGAGTTACTTTTTTTTTTAATTTATAAACCTAAGCTTCCAGTTTTACTTTACAATTACAGTATACCCGCGGCCTGCCTCACTACATGGGCCATTCTCAATTAAATTATTTTTTCTTCTTTTTACTTTTTTGGCATCATTTATTAATTTACTTGAACTTTATGCAAAAGAGTAAAAAAAAAAAAAAAAAAAAATCTGTATGAACTTTCAAATACTTTAGGCTTTCAACCATTGATCGTCAAAGTTGTTGAATATTAGTTCTGATACCATGTTAAATGTACAATATTATCAAATGCAATGTGTTATACCATGTTGTGTATGGTAGAGTGGATGCGAAAGATGAAGCATAGAATGGGAACATTGAGAACACGAGGGTTACGTGGTTTAGCCTTGACGGCCTACATCCACGGAGGAATCCCTTAAGGGCTACATCTTTACTGTATAAGAGTGTAGTACAAAACATGTGTTACAATGAACCATAATATGAATATATATAGACGACTAAACCCTAGACTACTAGTATAAGTAAGACTGGGTTTGGGCCTATTACATTGGGCTAATATCTGTCTAATATATATATCTCTAACAAAAGTCAAGGTAATATTCTTCATTTATATATAGGCTTTTATTTTTATAATTTTATTATATTATTTATAAATTGTAATATGATTTTATTTAATTTTGGAATTAATTTCTTTGTGCAATTAGAATTTATTACTTGTTGGGTTATTTCGAAATTGTAATCTGCAACTTGTAATTTATAAGAATAGATGACTTGGTAGCATTGATCTATATGTTATAATTATTTCATTTTCACATATTATTGAAACAAATTTAACAATATAAATATTTGCTAGAAATGTTTTAATTTATTTTGAACTCCTATGAGATATGTAATTTGGACTATATGATTTGGATATTGAATAATTTACACAAATAATCCATTTAGTTATTGAAATTTTCTATATTTATGTCTTGTCATGTATTTGTATAGTTATAATTTAGTTGAATGACCTATTTTTATTTTATTTTTTCAATTTATAAATACATTAAT